>BGZK01000003.1:0-1200000 GCA_005406025.1 Eumeta japonica
CGTTCTCCATGCAGTGTTGTTGTGTACAGAAGACCGTAGTGTATTTTGATACCCAAAAGTAAGTATCTTTCTTCTGAGATTTATGTTAATATTATAGTTTCTATTTAAGTCAAAGTATTGAGTATGTGTTTGTCATTTTTATGAGGTTTGTAGAATATGGAATAATACTAGTTTTAGTGTGTTATTACTGCCATTACTATAAACTGTCTTTTAGCGAGATTGGGGACGGTTGAAACAATGGTTTTCTAAATGTCAAGAGTTCATGTAAGAAAGACTTCCAGAAGACAAAGTGACTTGTCAAGGTATAAAGATGCATATGAGAAAGTTAAAGTTGGAGATTTACTACAAAAGCAGCAGACAAGCATAAAATAAACCACTGATTTCTCCTAAGATATTTACGAAAGCAATATGCATTGAATCATTATATTCAGAGCAGATCTGGAGAAAAATGGATTCAATGCACCAGTTGTAAGCTATGTTTGCCACAATTGTGACTCAAATTGATCCCAAAGTAAATTTTTATTTGATTGAAGAAATGTTTCTTTTTAGTTTATTCTTAAAATTATTTTCGTTAAGTTTGCTTTATTGTAAAGAATGCTGTTGATTTTTATTATTTTTGTCAATTGTTTTAATTGTTTAATACTCTTCAAATGCTGATTGAAAATATCGTTATGAGTATTAAAAACTTGAAGTCTGATTAATGTTGTCATATGGTGCCATAATTATGTTTATAATTAGAATTTATAGCAAATAAAACATGTTAAAATATTATATTTTGTAGTATTTGCATGTGTTTTAACTGAACCCAATCACTGTTTCAACCGCCCCTGGCATAGATGTGATTAAAACAGATCAGACTTATTTTTAAATTTTGTATACATCTAAAATTAAGACCCCAAAAACTAACAGGGCATAGTCCTTTCGAAGTTAGAAACATGCTCTTGAATTTAACATATCGTCATCGCTAGGTTTATGAACAATAAAAGCCAAATCGTGTCAACCGTACCCACTCTACCCTAGTGAGGAAATATACTTCATAAAACAATAAATATATCGGGAACATAATAATATGAGGTCTCATTATCTTTTAAGAACTCACTAATGGGTTTAATGGACCCAGTTCTTCATATTTGGTTAAATAATTTTAAGATTTTTATGTTTCCTATGTTGCTGTTCTTAGTACCTTTCAACAATAGTTTAATACGACAGATGACAATCTTAGTCGTCAGTTAGTGTGTATGTGTCTGCTAGACCCAGTAGCGACTAAATATGTGTGTTTTCTATTATATTATTATTTACTTATCTTTTTTTTATTTTATTTCATAGAAAATGGCTACTAATAGGCATTTGAGATGTAATGAAATAAAGGAATATCTCAATGAAGAAATAGAAAACCAAGACTGTTCAGAGACTGAAAATAACTTAGAAATAAGCGAGCACCAATGAGTGCAAGCAAAGTGCGACGTGACATATAAAACTGGAAAAAAGATAAAAGAAACAAAGTTTTTTTTTGTGCGATATACCAATTTGTTGAGAACACATGAAGTAGTTTGTTCAAATTGTTTTAACTAAATTTGATGTTGAAAGAAACTGAACAATGTTGAGATGTGATTTTATACCAAAGAAGACATTTGTGTTTAAAGTTGCTTTTGTCATTTTTTTTCTCTATTGATCTCTAATTGTGATAAATTTAGCAATAGATTTTTAATTGTGATTTTGTAGATTTACTATGATAGTATAAGAAAGTGTAGATTTAGTTGAAAATAAGTAACTACAAAAAATATAACAATTAGCTAAATATAACAATTACCATACTTTTATGACAATCTTGTCATAAAAGTATGGTAAAATTCCTTTTATTTTTGTAGTGATTATTTTGTACACATAAAAACAATAAATATTAGTATTTGATTGAATATTGTCTTTCTCTCTTCACATATTGAAACAAAGGTACTTATCGCACAACACGCCGCGATGAAATAGGTCGCAAAACAACGTTATGTAAGCATTAGTATGGAGTAGGATATTTGAAGTATAGCACAACTATTTTCGCCCGAGAATCAGTTGTACGATTTAGTTCAACAGTTTAGCATCACGTAGCGCGCGCGGGGTAACCGAATCTGAAGAAGCATTTGTTTTTTTTTATTTTATATTACTTTCAAACGTTTTAATTAATTTCATTGTTATTTTTAATATAATTAGTAATACTTTTACATTGATAGCAATTATTGCGTATGTAATTTTAATACGTAACTTCGAAAGAATGGAATAGTTTTAAAAAAACTTCAAAACATATTATATGCTGGGACATTTTATTTACAAAAACAAATAAAGAAACATTTAAGCAAAAAGAAAGACATATGATTAACTATTTTAAAATTTTGTAATGAAAATATTTTAAGAATTTAATTATCATTATTTAAACGTCATTTGAGGAACTTTTAATTTACTTCTTGAATTTAAAAAAATCTGCAACTGAGGCACATCGATGTTAAGTAGAAGCATATAATGAGGCTGCCTTGAGTGAGAGGACATGTCGTGAGTGGTTTCAAAAATTTAAAAACGGTGATTTTTGCATAGAAAACAAAGATCGCAGGGGAAGGCCAAAAATTTATGCGGATGCGGAATTGGAGAAATTATTGGAGGAAGATTCATCACATACACAAAAAAAACTTGCACTTCTTTAGAAATCACTCAACAAGCAGTCTCGCATCGTTTAAAATAGTTAGGAATTATTCATAAACAAGGTAATTGGATTCCATACGAATTAAAGCCAAGAGATTGTTGAACGCCGATTATGCGTGAGTAAAATGCTGCTAGATAGACACAAAAAAAAAAAGGTTTTTACGTCAATTTCGTCACTGGTGATGAAAAGTGGATACATTATGATAACCCAAAAAGAAAATCATGTGGACTATCTGGCCATGCGTCAACATCCACAGCAAAACCGGATATTTGTGGAAAAGAACTCATGCTGTTTATTAGGTGAGATCGCCTGGGTGTGTTTAATCCAAGCGAAACAATCACTGGAACCCTATACTGAACACAATTGATGAGATTGAACCGAGCTCTGAAGAAAAAAACGCCCTCAATACTACTCCAGACACGACGAAATTATTCTTCTATACGATAATGCTCGTCCGCGTGTAGCGGTTCCGGTGAAAAATTATTTGAAAATACTTGATTGGGAAGTACTACCCCACCCGCTTTATTGACCAGACATTGCACCATCCGAATATCATCTGTTCCAGTCAATGGCACATGCTCTGTCTGAGCAGCGGTTCATATCATATGAAGATACCAAAAATTGGGTTGATTTGTGAATAGCTTCAAAAGATAAGGAGTTCTTCAGACTTGTAATCCAAATGCTGCCTGAAAAATGGAAATAAGTAGTTGCTAGTGATAGACAATATTTTGATTAAAATTAAATTACCGTTCTTCAAAATAAATATTATTTTTTTGACAAAAAACAGCGGACACTTATTTGCACTCCTAATAATAAATAATTTTAGAATTCAATAAAAAAAATAATTCAGAGATTTTTTCTAATTTTTATGTTTATCTATTTAAACCTTTTTTTTTTACAATATAGTTTATAAAAAACATCTACCAAAAAGCGAAAAGAACTTCGTTACGACCGGGTGTCCCCAACGCACCACCCGGTCCTTGTTATCCCTATAAGTAAGTAAACATTCACTTCTATTGAGCAGTTTTGCAATAAACCTATATTATACTGGGTCCAGCTCACCCGGTAACAAGTACTTGTATTACAAATTCTGACACAAGCCCCTAAAAGTTAATGAGAATCCAAAAATTTTTAGTATCACCCACATTCAAGAAGATATACAGTAAAACAGACAAATGGTAACTTATAATTTATATGAGAATGACTTCTATAAGTATATTAAATTTCATTAAAATCCAGAATTAGTATTAATGTTTATGTATGATATCATTACTTTATGGATACTGATCTATCTACAGATATAGGACACATACGCAGCCAAACATTAATTTTTCTCAAAAATAATGCTCCAAAATTGTTACTGCTATTACCCTAATTATGGTAGTAACCTAGGTTATAGATTATAATCGAATGTATACTAAAACCTGTACATATAACATGTTTCCATGCTAAAAAATATTCATATAAATCAGATCAGTGGTTCATGAATAATTTGTGCTTAAATAGACAAATAGATAAGGAGTCAATGTGTTTTAATGTGAGTGGATGTTTCAATAATATATAAGTTTTTCGTATCGTATGAAAAAACAGCAAAGTAAGTATTTTTGTTACACGAAAATTATTTATTACTATGTCGCCATAGTAGTACTGTGGCGACATAGCAATAAACTGTCATATTAGATTATGTATCTTCCATTATCAAACAATTCCAGCAAATATTAAAGTCCGGAAGAAGAGTCTTTTGCCTGTTGTATTTCCGTGCCCATAATAAATGTAATTTTCCTACCGATAAGAGTGTATAATAATAATCAATATTACTTTCTTTTTTTTTCTCATTGGTGTTCTTTGTAACTAGTGCACTGAAAAAAATTGTTATTACAGAGTTTATTTCAATATGGCATCTTCATTTATACTCCTCCTATTTTCTCTGTGAAACTAATCACAGTGAAATTGCTGTCTATAAATGGACTTCATTATGAGTATATATAATTATTGTTTGGTGATATAGCTAATATCTTCATAACCATAATATAGTTTTTATCTAGTAAAATAATAATTTGTTGGTATTTTATGAGCCCTTTCTGATGATGTATAATTTTTCAAAATCTATTAAGCACTTCTTTAAAAATTATTATTTGTTGATAAACATGCTGTTTAAAGGATACAAATTTTTTTGAGTTAAAAATTGTTTTTTATTTTATGATTTTTTATCAATAAAGAAACATTAACTACTTTCCTAATGCTCATTAATGAGAGTTCTAAAAAAAGTGTGCTTATTAACCAGAATCCCAAAAAGAGTGGATCCATACCTTTCTATGAGATGATAAAGGAAAGAATTTGAAAAACAATTGATCTTGTCTCTTTATTGAAATCGTAAGAATTTACGTTACCCACTAGTAGTTCTGTAAAAAAAATTCTACTTTGTTAACTATGGGCCTGGCTTTTTATTTAGCCTATTAGTATATCCTGCAATTTTTTGAGAAAGATGGTTATCAATTAAAAAAAAATGAAATTATTTTGGGTTAATTTCAAACACAATTGATGAATGATAATCTCAAATGTGGTACCCAAATACCCTGTTTATTTAATATGTTACAAAATGTCATTCACTTCTTTGAGCCATCAAAATATCGGCTGATTAATAGATTTTATTTTAGCATGCATGAAATGCCTTTATATATAAACTATTTATAGGCAATTACATATAAACACACGTATTCACACACATTACAAACTAAAGTACAAAATAATGATAATACTTCACTTTAGTTTTTGCTGTAAATAATTAAATAGATGGCAATGATTAGTTACCACAAAAATCACATTTTTTTACATACATTTGTTATCAGAAATGCAAAGACGGCATGCAAAGGAAAACAACATGCACATTTGAACTCAAATAATCCTTATTTACAATATTTATTTATAGCAAGTGGTGAACAATCATTTTACTGTATGTAACTGATATTATCTGATAGCTGGTAACAAAGAAACATAATAGTCTCCTTTGATAATAATCCATGTGCCAATGAAGAATATTTTATGACCATTATCAATAATGTAATAATGAAAACTGCATTGAAATCTGTTTATTACTTGTAAAGATTTATGTGTATGCAGATATACTGAAGGATTTAAACTACCTCTAAACTAAGTTTGTAATATAGTAATAACATACAATATATGTCAAGAATAGCTCCTTGCTTATTACTGAGAAATAAATAATTTAGCAGCGTTCCTTGATTTCACCACAAGCTATTTTTAAGCAAATATAGTTTGAAATTTTTGTTTGCTTCTTAAAACAATTGTTACCTCGTAAATACTGGCATCAACCATAATGAGGGGCTGTCACCAAATACTTGTTTGAAATTCTTGAAAGGACCAAGTGAAAAACCATTTTTATCAGCACCACTTCTGAACATTGGAGCTCGGAATGCTTCTGTAATTTATAATTAATATCTCTAGTTATTACAAGAGTTTGCTACTTTATGTCCAATGGGTTTGCTTATTGTTATTATACATAATTCCTCTTCCTCTCTTAATATTTATATAAATTTGTACATGAAATTTAAAAAAAAAAACTTCAGAGAATTCAAAAAAATCGAATACAATACTTCTGTTTAACATTATTGTAAAATATTTGAATAATTATAACACCATCGGTTCAATGTTAAAGTTGATAACAATAATTAATTCTATTTTTCAGTTCTCTATCTGTTAAGTTAGCTACTTTACCAATATCGACAGTATGAATGGTTACTCTCATATACAACTGATCTCATGTTCTTGAATAATAATAAATGTTTGCAAAACATTAAAGTTTTTTCCTGGGATAAAACCTTGTAACTTAGGTTGAATGGGGTGAAATATGTATAATAGCACATAATTTTATGGCTAGAAAATAAGGAATTAATGTTTTTTTTTTACTAAATAACGCTTTTAATGAACCATGTTTTTGTTATTACTTTGAGATTGTTAAACTACAACTGAAATGTTTAAAGATTAAAATAAATTCATATAAACAAAATTAAAAGGTAAAATTATTGAAAAATATTATTTTTTAATAACATAATATAAAATTGACTTCTAAATAAATATAGTTACATATTTATTTCGCAAATTGTTGCCTAGATTTGGGTACATTGAATATTTTCATACTGAAAAGTTAATCATAACATAATGTCCCTGAAACATTATATCAATCTTCCTTACATGTTAATTCATTCCATTTTGTACTCTTAATTTCATGCATAAATTGTAGATCAACATGAATATATAAATTATTATAGCACAAATTCACTAGCACCACATGAAGAGAGTCCTATATCATTCAGAAGACATAAAAAATTAAAGCTTATTTTAAGTTAAATTTTCTAGGACAAAAGATAGTGCAGACCTATGGTTATCTTATATAATAAGAACCTATTATAACCTATGTTTAATACTGTAAACATTTCTGAATTTACCATCAAGCTTTATGTGGAACTAATTTAAGGAACATTGCAAGGAACATAAGGAACACATAAAGGTTTGCTAGTGGAAATTAAAATAATTGTCAAATGATATCCAACTTGATTATTAACTTAGGAATATTAATAGTTGAAAAAAAAAACTAACCCAGAGTTGTCCTATTTCTGGTGACTAAATAACAGTGATACACAAACAATGAACCCAGACTGATCGCGAACATTAATGCCACAAAAAAAGCGAACACCACATGGTAGCGTCCCGCATTTGCGGAGTTGCCAAATTCGCCCTGAAATCATTAACAATATAAGGAAAACTATTTTAGAAATTACTATTTAATTCAGTTATTACAAACAAATATTACTGTACATTTTTAATATATTTGAAGATCTAATAAAATGGAACATTAAGAGGTCTTTTCAAACAAATAACTATTGAATGTTTTATTTACACTTACATATTAGGTAGTTGTGAATACTTAAACAAAGTTTTTTACATTGTTTCAATCTGATTTGCCTGATATTATCAAAGTCTATTATCTATTTGTTCATAATATATTGTTGTGAATAAATGATTTTTAGAAATGCTAAACACAATCAATATTTAAAATAAACACTATGTAATTAATGATAACTCAATTTGTACTGGTAACAATTTCAGAAGTTGTTAGTGAACTTATAAAAACAGTTTTACTAAGTAATATACAAGATGGAATCGACCATGCATCTTTCTGAAAATATTCATAATCAACTTTGCTAAAGTAATTATAACAAAAATATATTACTGAAAATATGCTTATAAATAACACAGAAAAACCTTCCGAAATGCTCAGCCAGACTGCGCCCCGCGCTCCGCGCTCGGCCATGTGACGAACGGGCTATGCGATGTATTATTTTAAAGAATTTATCTAGTCACTTACCTACAAATGACACTTGATGTTGTCAGTGATGTTGATGTTGTATGTTGGCCATACTCAAGCAGTAAAAAAGCATGCACTTTTTGAATATGTAAAGCACGTCTGTTATCGTTTTTTAATATGCGCAGTATTGTTGTGTGTGAAATGCGAAAGCGCCTGCCTGCTTGCCTCTTACTTGCTGTCGGAAATCACGTAAAAAAATCTCAATATTTGTTCTTATAGATGTGATTTCAGACGTACGACCACAACGGTGATTATCTAGGGAAGTTTGTGGCACTACAGGCAAATTATCGCGTAAGCGATAAACAGCACACAATAATACCCGTAGACTCGCAGGTTGTTTACTGCCAAGGTAGTTTCACTACAAAGTTTTAAAGCCGCTGCATTGTCACCTCTGCAAACTCTTCAATAATAAATCATGTTTGCTTATTCGATAGCAGTGAAAGGCATCGTTATTAAACACTTTAATATTAATCACCCACAATCCTAGTCTCAAAAACGTGAATATCGTAAACGTAGTACTTTATAACAAAATACTTAAACCTCTATAGCCGTGCGTCCGGTCGTTAACCTCGCACGCCCATGCAGATCTACGACGGACTTCGGAGACTCTTAATTCGCACGCGATGGGCGTCGGTTGACGGGATGGGCTGCTTTGAGCGGGTGCTCGTGCTACTAAGCGCTAGGGTTTGTACTTCGTACGTTTACGTTCTGAGGTATTTTTTTCAGAAATGGTTATTTCATTGACTATTGCTTTTTTGGAAAAGTTGTTCTAAAAAAGAAGATCATGAATATTTGCGAAAAAACGCATGATCGATTCCATACGGTATAGCACATCCTAAATCGATATCAAAAGAGAAAGTGGTTGCTTTATCATATCAAATTCTTAACAACATACAGTTGTTTACTATCAAAGAAATTGGCTAGTCCATTTCAAAGAGACATTTATCTAAATGCAAGCCCAGGGATACACATAGTCAGCTTGTGGTTTTTATTTATTTAGTTTTCATATAATCAGCTTGACTGGTGTACAGGATTCTCACTTAAATGTAGATGTCACATTGACCAACCAAATTTCAATATCCTTCATTTGCCCCTTTTGAAAGAAAGTAACTATGTTGTCTAAGTCATCTGTTTTGCTCCTATTTTTAGCTAGCTGTGTATCACAAAAATAGTCATGTTATCTACACGATTTCTAGTAGTAATGTTTAGACATGTAGAAAATTTCAAATACAAAGCAGATAAAAAACAAGTCCAATCACACTTTCATGTGAGACACCCACTAACATGTTTTGAAATTTGTCATTTTATTTCTATATTGTATCATAAAGTGCCAATGAGTTAAGAATGGCTTGAACATAAATGACTGTTGTGGCATTGCAGCTTTAATTTTATATAATTCCTATTGATAAACATGGTCAAAAGCCTGAGAAAATCCTATAAATAATCGAATATAAAACAACTGCTCATTATTTCTATTGTCAATCTGTAGACCTGATTTATAGTTGTTTCAAATCAAAATTTGAACTGAGTGGAATACCAAATATTTTTCTGCAATAATAATAAATTCACGCCTATTTTTGAGAAGGGAAGGCAGAGATATTATATTTCCACACAGTATGATTTTTGCATATTTTTGTTACTTCACTTGTATTCATCAATCTTTTCGTGCAAGCTTGTCGGTTTTAGGAATTTAAAATTTGGCCTTTTTTAATATGCCACTAATTTGGTTTGCATAGGATTTTCTTGGGCTATAGTTAGCTTTTAATAATTTTCTTTAGTATGGTAATGTTAAAAGTAGCAATTTATACATTTAAAAAGTAATAGGAAATAAACTGATGAATTGAACACCTTACATTACAATGACATCATTGTGGAATTGTATTTAAATGGGGCATGATAAATCCAGAAGGTGGGCTTCAAAATATACAAACTAAATATTCAAACTCTTTTAGAATTAACTTCACAAAAAAAAATTAATTAAGTTTTATTAACTTACATTCAATGATTATAACCTACTTGAACTGAAACTAGCATCACAAAATCAAATAATGTACTGAAGTTATAAAACTTTTATTTAATTGATCTGGTAATCAACTAACACAATTTAGAACTACAATTAAGTGTCAAAACAATTTCATGACACTAATTTCATTAAATAAATAATATCTGAAATATTTAAAATTAATTTACTCTAAGCAATTCCAAGCAATGGCTTTTGTATGTGCTGTTCTCAACTAAATTGTCGCAGTGGTCATGCTTGAAATCCTGATAGATCTGCAAAGTGATATCACTATCAACAGTGACTAAGGTGGTTACCAGCAAAAATTTATTAAAAGTGCTTAATTCCAATTAAAAATTAGTATATGTATTTCATAAACAATATTTTGCTTTTTAATAAATCCTTTGAGTTTACTTGCTTATTACTAACAGATTCACATAAATATAATATGTAGAATAATTTTTCACTTGCCAAAATATATTAGCAATCTCAAAAAAGAGACAATATCGAATAATTTTCTGCTTTCATAGTTGACAATCTACTTTTCTGTCTTCATTATTACAAATATTCCTTTATGACATCATTCAATTGATGTTGTGACATTAGTAAGATTTAGCTCAATGAAAAAAATCACATTATTTACATGCATAGTAATCAGTCTTCATAGTGTTAGTTTGTTAATCAGTACAATATGATAATTTGAAATAAATAAACCATGTGAAACAATATCAATATTGTGTTTAGTAATCATATCAAAAATGTCTTTGTCCTTAATCTCACCTTCCAAAATCGGATGAAACTCGGCAAACTAGTAAACATAATGAAAAGGCAGTACAAGAGAGCATATCCAAGGAACAATATAAAAAACTTATAATTGTGAAAGCAGACACAGTTGTTAACCCAGGGGCAGTGGTGGTCCATTTTGAGGACACATCGAGAACACATACTGCAATGATGAGCTCGATCTGGTTTCACTAAAATACAGCGATTGCAATATCTCACAGATCCAGCCATTGTCCTGAAAATTAAAATTCTAATATTAGTTATACAAAGTAAACCAGGAACGATAGATAAAAAAAAGCAAATTAGTAGTTCATTTTAAAACTATCAATTTTTTTTAGATCACTCAACATCTACTTGATCAATAGAAATTCAGTATTCAAAAACTATGAAGTTAATGACATTCTTTCCAGTCACTAGTCTAGTGAAAATCACTTTACAAGTGCATGCTCACACAGAATAGCTTCTTAATGTGGACATTTTATGAAAAGTGGATTTTACCAATTAGGATAGAAAAAAATTCCCAAATTTTTTGAAAAACTTTAATTTTCTTACCGGTAAGTTGATTGCGAAAATTGTAGTTCAAATTTATCTTAATATTAGCTTTTGCCCGCCGCTCCACCCATGTGAACATTAAATTAATTTTTTCATCATTTATATCAAACAATCCCAATATCAACCATAATGCTGATATTGTTCCGAGTTTCAATTTCAGTACTGTCTACACTTTTGATTTCAACTTTAGTCCCGATTTAGATTCTATTTCTTTTTAAAATTCACATAATTCACCCGCAGCTCTACACACACATGGCCATAGAAGGAATTATTTGATCTATTATATCGATTGATAACATTATTAACCATAATCTTTATCTCGGTCTCACTCACAATTCCATGCAAGAAAACCGATGTTCTGACACCAAAATATATATGCCACATACATAATGCCAGAAATGTTTTTGTTGTGAAATGATCTATATTTTTGATCCTGATTTTAATCCTGTTTGTGATTCCAATCCTGAACCAATATTGAACTTGAATCTCTCTTGTACATTGTTGTTACCAATAACCAATCAGTATAAGTAAAGAATTAATTCTACGATTACACAAGCAAAATCGGGTGCAAAAGTTAACAACTTTACAAATTATAACCTTATGTTATTTTCTGTACGGCCGTTAAAGCGTAATTGAGTAACAAACATTCAAACATACATAATTTCATATTTATAATATTAATACATTGTATAAACTATAATAAGAGATTGAACACATTTCATTTTTCATCATAAGAATTATTAGTGAGTAACTCTTTTTTTTTTTGATACCCTTTCTGGCTTTCATAAAAAAGAGTAACAGTGCGTTAAAAGTGCTCCCGAGTTTCATATTTAATAACCAGTGAAAACCAACAAATACCAATCTGAATTTGCAAAAATCACTACACCAAAACCAAAACAATTTGAATTGCTACAAAAGTTCACCAAAAATCAGATTAGATTGGAAAATATCACCAAAAATACCACAGTTTGGAGGTTAGAATTCCTTTAACATTTTCACTATAGACATCAATTATCAAATTGACACTTAGCACATCTCACTGACATAAGTAATCACAGTAATACCAACATTACGAACGAAGCATGAAATATTTAAGTTCGGATACACATATACTGATAAATTTAGTTATTACAATATGGATCATAAAGATATGTCAGAGGAAATGCTACAACTATTTCAAATGATGAAAATGGTATTAGAAAAACAAACAACAATTACACAGACTATATCTTTAATGTACACTATAGATAATAAAATACAACCACCATTGGAAGAAAATAAACACCTAAAATCTGAAGTGCAAACATTGAATTAAAAAGTAAAATATTTAGGAGAGATGAACAAGAATAATATAATACTACACTGTGTCAAGGAAACTGAGAAGAATTATGTAGTTATTCAAAATAATAATGGATATTTTACAAAAAATTGAATGTTAGAATAGAAAAAACCATAATAAATAAATACTACAGATTGGGAAGAAAACAAGATGAAATTAAATCAGACCCATATTTATGTCCTTTACATCATATTTAAGGAAGACAGAAATAATGAAAAAAAAAAAGCAAAAATGCCACATAAAACTTTTCTTACCAAAGATTTCTCAAAAGAAATACTTGAACTACGTAAAAATCTACAGCAACAAAAGAAGAAAGGGAAAAAGGGCACAAAGCACACATCAAGAATAATAAACTTATTGTAAGAAAAAAAAACCAGGAGCCAAAAAGAGAAATTTCTAAGTCAACCAAGAAAGAACATACAAAAACAACCTCACTCCACAGAGAGGAAAAATATTATTGCCCCATCTAAAATGCAAAAGCTGATGCATACATGAGAGCCAAATTTTTCTCACTGTAGAAAAACAAACACAACCTCATAAGGCATAGGAATTAGCTGACACTGGAAATGTGAAGAAACTAAATATAAAAAAATAATTCTAGCAAAAATGAAACAGATTCCCAATAAGGTTGATCACCGTGGGGAAATAGACCGTACCCCTCCAAAAGTGTACAGTAAATGGATCCAAGAATCTTAACAAACAGTACTCCGAAAAAATAAACAAAAACTAAATATAGCCACACTAATCACAAGATTATTGAAATCCCAAAAATCCCTACTCGATTAAAAAAATGCATTGGAAACTGTACACTGGGATATTCTAGGCTTAAGTGAAGCGAGAAGAGCTGAGGAGTGAACAGAAGAATGTGATAAATATATATTTTACTACAAAAATTAAGTAATAGCTGGCCTATATGGAGTAGGATTTATGGTTAAATTATGTCTTAGAAACGAAATTGAGAGGCATTTTGGATAAGATAGCAGTTTTTAATATAAATTACCTGGCCATAAACAACCATCTTCAATTGTTCGAATATATGCCCCGACTGATATTACCAAATAAGAAATAAAAAACAATTTCTACAACAAATTCAACGAAAATGCCAGATTTCTATAAAACCGTAATTGTATTAGGTGACTTCAATGACCAAATAGGAAAGAAAAGAACCAAAGAAAACAAAATACTTGGACCACATACAAAAGGCAAAAGGAACGGCAATGGGCAAAGACTGATAAATTTTGCATTGGAAAATATCTTACATAACATGAACAGCTACTACATTAAAAATCCTAATAGGAAATGGACATTGGTGTCACCGAATGATAAGATAAGAAACAAAATAGACTACATTACCTCAAACAAACCAAGATTGTTCTCAAACATTAATATTGTCAACCAATTTAACTACAACACACACCATAGACAAAGGACATAGATAAAGGACAACTGTATACATGAAAACCAAAAACATCAAGAAAAATGATTTTCTAAACCAGTAGCTTTACCAATCCGGCAAACATTCTAGAGGCCTTAGACACTAATTTGGAAAAAAATAGGTAATCTTAAAGAAGTTCAAGTATGGTAAAATAAGAACAAGAGAGATAAAAAACAAACTAGGTGTAGAAGGAAGTTGATCATGCAAGGAAAAACTTTGATTAGAAACAAGAAAAACAACAAAAAAGAAATAACAAATCTGAGTAAAGAAATAAACGTAAAAATATGAAAACAAAGAATGAATTAAAAACCGAAACATTAAATTAACATATAAAAAAAAACAGATGGCGTCAAGAAAGCATGTGTCGAATTAAGAGACAATCTAACTTGGATCAACTAATAAACTGCTAGTAGGATCATCCGAAGTTAAGTTAAAGACTATCACAGAGATATTTAATGAAATTTTGCATACTTTTTTTAATAAAAAGAGGAATAAATCGAGGTGATCCTTTGTCACACAAACCTTTCTCAGCTGTTTTTGAAGACAAGTTTAGTCATCTTGAGTGGGATAACTATGGATTAAATATTAACAGAGTGCGACTAAGCCACCCTAAGATTTGCAAACGATTTAATAATAATTTCCAAAGATTCAAAAAGCTTACAAAAGATTTTTGATTTTTTTTTTGAACTGATTTTTTTTTTGGTTAGTCTTATTTTATCTTTTAATTTAATGTTAAGAAGCATACTTAACGTCAAATTAAAAGATAAAATAAAACTTGATATCATAAGGAAGAAAATTAAAATCACAGATGTTACTTACTGTATTAAAATATTAAAATGGAGGTGGGCAGGATATATGATTAGGAGTAATAAGGATAAATGGTCCAAGCACGCGACAGAGTGGTGCCCGAAACAATACAAAAACAGGAAAGGGAGACAGCATCGTAGATAGAAAAACGATATTTAAAAATTGTGGTATATACTTGGAAAAGACAAGCGCAGAATCGCATTCAATGACAAACTCAAGGGGAGGCCTATGCTGGACAGCAAGACAATCTTCAAGTACTGGTGTCAAGCAATTAAATAAAACTATTATAACTATATTGTAAGAAAGATTGTTAAATAAAGGCTATTATTATTAACTTTTTTTTACTATACATAAACTCTGAAGTACGAAGCTGAATGTTGGTCAAAAAATAAGAGCCATATGCAAAAACTCCATAGAAACAAAATGAAAATGTTGTAATAGCAGGGAAGTGTGAAAGATTAATTACTATTAGAAATGTGTATGTGCACATTAGTTTGAAAGTTGCCTCCACATCAGAGAATCTCACCAAAAGTCAGCTTTGATGGTATGGCCATATAATACAGAAAAATGAAGATCATGAAGTCAGAGAAGCTGTGTCCTGTCCAAATACAAAAAGGGCAGAGGGTGCTGACCTGCTACCCTGGTGGACCAGTATGACAAAGCTATTAACAGCAAAGAATCTATCCAACTCGACAACCCAGGACTGATTGTTCTGGCACTAAATAATTAGAAGAACCAACCTCAAACAAAATGAGAATGCATAAAGAGAAAGAAAATTGTAACAAATTCTAATTTGTATTTAACAGAAGTTAGTCATAAAAGTAAAGAATGCAGTTAAGGCAAATATTCAAATGCAGCTGCATATCAGTATTGCTAATTTCAATGTTTAATACATGATGATATTTATTCATTCAATAATTGAGAAGACAATTACAAAACTTACTAAATGTTATTAAGAGTACAAATAAGTTTCAGCCGTTTTTTGTCAATGAAATAATATTTATTGTAAAAGGAAGGTAATTTAATTTTAATCAAAGTATTGTCCATCACTAGCAACTACTTTTTTCCATCTTTCAGGCAGCGTTCGGATTCTAAGTCTGAAGAAGTCCTTATCTTTTGAGGCTAGATAGTTGGACGGCGCAATGTCTGGTGAATACAGCGGGTGGGGTAGTACTTCCCAATCAAGTGTTTTCAAATAGTTATTCTCTGGAACTGCTACATGCAGATGAGCCTTATCATATAGAAGAATAATTTCGTCATGTCTGGAGTAGTATTGGGGCATTTTTCCTTCAGAGCTAGGCTCAATCTCATCAATTGTGTTCGGTATAGAGTTCCAGTGATAGTTTTGCTTGGATTAAGCAACTCGTAATACAGCACACCCAGCTGATCCCACCAAATACACAGCATGAGTTTTTTCTTTTAAATATTTGGTTTTGCTGTAGATGTTGATGGGTGGCCAGGTAGTCCCCATGATTTTCTTCTTTTTGGATTATCATAATGTATCCACTTTTCATCACCAGTGACGATTCAATGTAAAAAAACTTCTTTTTTGTACCTAGCTAGCAACATTTCACTCATGCATAATCGGCGTTCAACATCTTTCAACTTTAATTCGTATGGTACCTAATTACCTTGTTTATGAATAATTCCTAACGATTTTAAACGATGCGAGACTGCTTGTTGAGACTGAAGCAAGTTCCTCTTCCTTCAATAATTTCTCCAATTCTGCATCCTCATAAATTTGTTCCACTGTTTTGTTTTCGCCAAAATCACCGTTTTAAATTTTGAAACCACTGACATGTTCTTTCACAATCAATAACAAGCAATTGACCTCAGCTGCAGATTTTTTAATTAAAGAAGTATATTAAAAGTTGTGCAACGGGTCAGACATTTTGGATAAAAAATATGATGCTAATTAATAATATGATAGGGTTATGTTGTTCTTGAATGCTAACGTGCAACGTCGTCCTCATTCCATTTAAAACGGTGCGGCGCTGTTTTTAACGGTATTTTTGAAATTGACAAGTGACGATTTAAAGTGCGACGCGAGGCGTTTCGGCGCGGGCTCTTCTGCTAAGGTAAGTTGCATTTTTGCTTACGTGGGGCTACCTGCAGACCCCACCCGTGATTTAACGTAGTAACTTTTTTCAATTTGGTTATATTTTTATTTGTTTCCTTTTCAGAATTGGTGTTGTATAGATGGAAAAATGAGTCGCCGATTAACCGAAAATCAAATTGCCCAAATTATACACGATTTTAGTGACTCTGAAAGCGAAGGGATAGAAGACACGGCTCAAGAGAACATTTTGGAAGAGGTAGGTGATACAAGTGACTGTGAATCAATACATAGCGAACATAATTCAGCGTCTGAAATAGAGGAAAGCGATGATTCTTCCGATACTGAATCCGCAGAGGATACAAGCAGCAACAGTTTTACGGTAAAACCGGTTCAAATGGAGCAAAACTCCACCACATCCATCTCGTACTCGACAGCACAACATCATCGAAGAGCGCAGGTTTGAAAGGGCCTGCTCTTTCTAAGAATGAGATGTCACCAGTAGAAACTTGGGAACTATTGCTTACCGACGACATTATCCAACTTATTATATTTGCCAAAGACTGGAAAATAATCCTAACTTGACCAAAGATATAAGAGCAATAATGAGCAAGTTGATCGACAAAGAGCAGTCTTTGCCTAGTTCAGATGAAGCTGGTCCTAGTGCCCCAAAAATGAAGCGAAGATGTTATTATTGTCCAAGATCTAAGGATAAAAAGTTCTATTGTTTGCAAGTCTTGCCAGAAAACGATTTGCAAGCCTCATTCAACAGCAATTGCTTATTGCTTACCATGCCTTCCAAAGAATAATTTTTATGTTAGTTTAGGATAGTACATTTCACCTATTGTCATTTTTATCTTTAGTGCTTTTGTTATTTTTTCTTATAATTTCTTGTTTTTGATTCATACTTTATTAGAAAAAATAGTAAGTTAGTCAGAAGTTGACTCTTTTGTTCAATTTTATTACATTAAAAATATGTCTTAAAAATTCTATGTAATGAGATTGTTAATTTGATAAAATGTTCCTAAGTGTCTAAAGACTGATAATTTTAAGATTAATAAATACTTTTATAAATATTATAATGTCTTTTCTTCAAATATAAAACAGCTTTTAAAAATATTGAACAATTCTGAATATATATATAAATTTATATTGGGATACTTCTGGACCCCACGCGTGACGGAATGTTACCCAAAACAATGCGTGTAAATAAAGGTTAACTGAAAATTCATTGCTATGAAAAAAAAAAGACCAAACTAACTTAGTAAATTTGAACATGGAGCCAAAAGCCCATATGTGCTTGGTTCAATAAAATAACTCATGGAATGAAATAACAACTTAATCTTCAGTGCAGCCCACAATAATATGGTAGTTTTCTTTTGACGTGACAACGTCTTATAAATTGGTTTGCCGGGTGACACTTCAAGAAACTGCGTTACGCTCCGCTCACGTTATGCGCTCACAATGAGAGCGAGTGAGAGGCACGCGTCCCTTCCACTCGGGCATGGTTAGCCCGCCTAAGAGCGAGAGAGACAGACATAAAAAGTGAAAGGCACGCGTCCCTTCCATTCGAGCACAGTTAGCCGCCTAAGAGCGAGAGAGACAGAGCGTATTAATAACTTATAACAACTGATTGATTTAACATAAACCAATTTTGTGAATTCTTGAATTTGTTATTTATATTAATAACTGTTTCAACAAAGTTCAATTTATGCAAAATTTGAAATAAAAATGAATTTAACATACACAAATTTTGTGAAATTTCAAATTAATTATTTATATTAGTAACTTTTAAAACTACTTTTATTTTTAAAAATTCTTGAAACAAAAGTAAATTCAACAAAACAAATTTTGTAATAAATGTATTGCAAGTTATTGTATGTATATTTGTATATAAATACGTATGTATGTGTAAAGGTAAAAATAAAATTTTGTTAATATGAAATTCAGTGAGATTCTTTGTATAAATTAATGTTTTAAATATAATTCTTTGTATAAATAAATGTTTTAAATTGTTACTATTATTTCATCCTTCTTCCTACTATACGAATGAATATTCACATTAAAATGATTTTACCACTCAAAGTCGTTGTCACGTAAAACTTTCGCCCGTATACCGACTTTACAGGCAACCAATTTTTTTACAGTAATTAGCATTTTCAAAACACTCCCATTTCCAATGAGCACAGAATCGATCATGCATCTTTCTGCAAATATTCATAATCTCTTTCTTTTTTAGAACAACTTTCCCAAAAAAACCATAGTGATTGAAATAGCCGTTTATGAGAAACATAACTTAGCATATGTACAAAGAAAATTTGCACCAACAATCCTGTGGAAGAAACATGTGCATAATACCATGCCTCCTACTCCGACACCCCAGTTCTACGTTGCGATATGAGCTGCCTGCAGGTGGACTCATTAGTGCGCGTGCTCGTCCTTGTATGCACATGAAGCTTAACAACAAGTAATATTTTGTTAATATAAGTGTTATGTTTACGATATTAATGTTTTTGAAACTAAGATTTTGTGTGATTAATATTGAAGTGTTTAGTAACAAAAAGTTTCACTGCTATCAAATATGCAAACATGATTCATTGTTGGGTAGGTTGCAAAGGTAACATTGTTGCAGCACTAAGACTTCATAGTGAAACTTACCCTGATAGTCAACAACCTGCGAGTCCATCCACAAGTAATATTGTGTGCTATATTTTCATTTGCAATTTACATAATTTGCTTTAGATTGACTTGTTTGTTTAGAGGTGAGTGGATCACGTATAAAATCAGGGAATAATTTAATAATACCTTCAGCGATCTTTACATCACTGACATCACGTGTTATTTGTAGGTAAATGACTAGACGCCACCATCCATGATAGGATAGCAGCAGCACGGGCGCTAGCACTACATGCTGGCCGAGTGTTTAGTAGGGTTTTGTCTCTATTTATAAGCATATTTTCATTATAGTTACTTTGACAAAGTTGTTCTTAAAAAAAGGAAAATTATGAATATTTGCAAAAAGATGCATGATCAATTCCATCTTGTATACTAAATATATCATGGTACATTATTATTTTCAAACACTGGATGTTTTTCTGATTTTTTTGCTTTCTGCACTTCAATATAATACAGACTTACTCTTTACAATGCCATAATGTCCCATATAAAACTTCAAATTTAGAAAAATAAATGAAATATAATGGTAAAATGTGTCTATTTATATCAGTCTTAAAATGCTTCAAATAATATAATAAAAAATAGTTAATGTCTACATGAAGTACATACCTAGTAACAATGGGTAAATTTTTTGCAAAATTTTCCAAAATAATTCTCTGTGCGTCCTCATTTTCAGCACTCAATAATTTTTCCAGTTCTGATTCAGGTAACCTGAACTATAAGAATTGAAGTGTGATAAGCAAAAACTCAATGAGCATTATATAACAAAAGAAAATAAAACCTTAACTTACTTTTTCAGGGATCGGTTGTACTTCTGAAAATATTGTTTGCCAATATGACCACACGAACAAGACTAATAGTATATGGTAAAATACGAGATAAAAGCACTTTTGAACTGTGTTATCTATGGCAACTGTAGAAATGATAAATATTATTGATTAAAACTGCGTTTACAAAACTACAATTTTTTATCTCATTTATACTTACAAATACATAATTGAATAACGTATGCATAATACGACCAAGTTATAATCGAAACGATTAGTAATACAGGAAGCCATTTAAAAACTCTCCAACACCACATATTACAAACTTTCAGACATGAGCAATAACTAGAGCCCGTTACTCTGTTATTTTGAATGGATGAAGCCATTATTAACGAATTAGTATTAAAACATCCATAATCGAGAAAAACACCTAAAAACTTTTTAGGGAAAAAGGATGCAATAGATGACAGTAGTTTTTTTATTTTAAAAAGTGTGTCACCAGAGTTGCCACAGTATATAAAATCAATGTAAAGATATTATGTTTCTAGTAAAGCTTAGTTAGAAGACCAATTAAATTTTATTTTTAATGAGTTAATTGTACCTAAACACTAATCATTACAATTTATTGTCCATCTAAGTAATGAAAAGTGCAATAGGTCGTCATTGGGGACTACCGACAGTAGTAAAATCTTAAGATTATCAAATGGGTATAAGAAAAAAATAATTACCTATAAGTAATAACGAAAGGCTCTTGAAATAAGAAAAATGGGGTAGAAAACACTTCTTTTCTACAAATATTTTGTTTGTATAGCGATTTCAAAAGTTTTTGTGCTATCGAACTAACAATCAAAACACCGATAAGACGAATCCATACGTTTTAATAAATTCATGTATTCAATGACGTGTCTGATATTTGTAATCGGGATAAAAAGTATAAATAATCATAAAACATTCCCAAATATTAAAATACTGTTTTACTACTTTTCAATAAAATTCAGCTTTGTTATAGTGAATGTTAAAATGGTAATCGTACTCAATCAAGTCAAATATAATTCCCTTTTGTTTAGTTTCTGACCTTCATCAATAGCCCTCTATTTTTGCTTTACGTCCGGTACACAATTACAGCAGAAGTGAAGGGTATTAATGAAGTTCAAACAACACGGACAAAAAAAAAAAACAATGAAGGTTTTAAAAAAAAAATAATCACCGTTGACTTAACAATATGGTGCTGAGGGACAATTTTATATAAAAGTTTTTAAGTACATTTGATCGGTAGATTTTGCCATTTTGCCAAGAAACTGGAGCTAAACATGTTTTTACTATCTCTAAGAACGTTTATCCAACTCGGTGATGGTTGCAATGGAAAAAGCGCTCTAAATGACCACACAAATTATCGAATGTTACGTACTGAAAGAAATTCAAAATTCGTAAAGTTTTGATAGATTAAATGCATAATATCATATTAACCTCGTACTGGATAATTGTTTTTGAAGGTGAAAAAAACATACGTCATAAAGAATAAAAATTAAAAATACACGTATTATTATTTTTTAATAATTTGAGAAAAGTAGAGAAAAAGGGGTTTTTGTTTTTGATACATAATATGGCAGGTTGTACATATGACTTTAATTACTGACGACAATAAATTAACACCTATTTCTTGCTATAGGTTATAAAGTTAGGTAATGTGGAACAGTAAGAAACGATTTCTTTTTTCGTTCAATTATAGGTTGACTGTACATTTTTTGACATTCCACGAAAGATCTTTCAGTATATTCTGGCATCTTGCCTACAGTGTTGACTGGTTTTCCAAATAGGTAAATGTTCCATTTTATCCAGATGTACATCCTCTCATGAAGGCATAATCGCAAATGCTCCTCTAACTTTCTTTTTCTGGATTGTATTCTCCAATACGTTAAATGGGTGTCCTCTTTTTGCAGCCATGGACTTATTAACTCTATTTAAAGCTTCAAGTACTGCAGCTTTGAAGTCAGCTAACGGTTGATCTTTAGGAACTTATGTCACATTGTAATTGAAATGTATAGACCGTTTTATTTCTTCGAGCCGATTACATGACATTACTGAGCTAATATATGTTTAATCTAGTGTACTATTCTAATGGTTTGTAATACATAGTAACTAAATGATGGACATCGTGAAACAGATACCTACAAAGTGTTCTAAATCGTATTCAGTCTCGTTTATTGGTTTTTCAGGCCACTTTTTCACGGAATTTATAAGAGTCTGCTCCATTCCAACTCCATTATGGGAAGAAAAATGTCATCCGTAATCAAATACTTGAAAAATTGCACAGGTTGTTCTAAATCCATGTTCTGGGTAAGTAAAGATAAGTCACCAGAACATTCAATTTTTGTATTAACTATATTTTTCTAGGACATCATCTCTTCATTTAAGTCTTTGGTTCATAGGCTTGCTTGAATATGTACCATGAAGAGCCGATTATGGAACGTTATCCTCAGAATCAAATTCAGAGTCTTTGTATGTTTCGGGAATCACTACCGGCTATTTGTTTCTAGCTGATTTTGCATAGATATCATCGTCGGAAAGATCTTCATCAGTATTGTCATTAGGAAAATATTGTACTATGGTATGAATACCATTATAAAGTCGATGCAGATCCGTAGGTACCTGTCTGAAATAAAAAAACAGAAAAAAAATATGATCATGATTATAATTATAACGACGAAAAACTATATTGATAAGTAAGAAAAAAATTAAAATATTTCAGCATGATGTGTCAAATATTATCAGCATAATATTATGGGAAAAAATATTGCATAGTCATCTATACCTGATCCACACAAATAAATAAGTTCATTTTCTACTAAGAAACAAAAAAATAATAAACCCCACTTTTCTTATATAAATAAATCCTTCTTCTGAAATTTTTATATTTCTTTGTACTGTTTCAGTTAGATTTACTATTTATTTTTAACTTTTCAAAACGTAGTACCCAAGTAGACCGCACATAATAGTGGCAGCCCGCTGGTACATTTTCAACAACAATTTTGTAGATAAGACTGCTCATAGATGACGCTAAACTAATATTTCTGGAAAAATAAAGTTATGTACATAGTACAAGCATAGATCGTATAATAATACTTTGGTTTCTACTATATAAAGGGAAAGTGATTAGGTTCTTAAATGATTCAAAATGTGCTAAGAGGTTAATGACTCCATAAATAAAAACTGTAATACATGTTTCAATAATGAGGGTGTGTCATATGTAATGTCGGTTTTCAAAACGTAAATTAATACCCTTTTTACGGTTCCGCAGCCAAAATGGCAAAAACGGAACACTTTTAGTTTCGTTATGTCCGTCCGTCCATCCATTAGTCCGTGTTTTACAGGCATTGTACTTAAGAAATGTAAGATGAATATTGATGAAATTTGCCTTATAGGTTTTTTATATAAGCCGCTACTAAGTTGGGTAGTTAAATAACAAAAATAAATATTTCTAGAGAGGCACTGCATACATGTAACGGGAGCAGAATGTTTTTTTCAGCAAACGTCAACGTACGGCACATATTTCGATAGTTCTTCAAAAATACTTTAAAGTAATTTTTTGATTAAGTGAATATTTTCACATATAATCGCTCCGGAAATAGCATTAATTGTTTTTGTCCCTTTTCTTTTTAAGCCTCATGTCTCAAAATATGAAAAAAAAACAGACAGGAAGGTAATATTTCTATTATTATAATATATTATTAAATTATTTTTATTATATATTTTAATACTTTAAACGAAAATCATTTTTCAACATGATCGAATATACCGCTTTTGAGTTATTGTCGAAAAACTGTGTTTTTCATCAAAAGGATGTAAGTACCATAATGATACGTTTTTTTGCTGATGCACTTTTTACATCATATTTTTACGTATTGGGACTATAGTGTTTTAATTGTGTTTTAACGCGCTTAAAATTTAATATATAATTATATATTCATGTAAATACATTAAAGCAGTAATGCACTACAGTATAGTCATTGAATAGTAATAAGGTACACTTAATATAAATTTTTTATAAAAGATTGTCATATAAATATTTATCAAACCTTTTCTTTACCTCTTCAAACCGAAAAAAAAATGTAAATATACACCTAACTATCCAAAATTTCATAATACAGAATTTCATCAATTGTGCATTTCTTTAGAGTAACGGCTATGGTACCCTACACTGAGCATGGTCCTATATGCTCATGGTCATTTTTTTTTAATATGCCATAACTTGTTATGATAAGTCTCTAGTTCCATGAAGAGTACAACTGTTTTACTTGACTACTGTTGGGAACGCGTTGCTATTTTCACGTTCAGGCGGTGAATGAAAGGCTGGGTAGAGTTTTCGCTTCTTTACTCGTTACACTTGTAGGTCGAGCTGCCCAAAGTTTCGTCTCTTCTGCGGCCGAAAAACAAATACAATTTTTTGGCAGCCCGACTCCGCTTTTATTGCCTCGGCGCACATCCGGTCCTAGTGGCTGTACCTAGTGCTCAGCGCGCATGGGACGTGGCCTAGCGAGTATTCATTCTCTATTAGCTTTATTAATATTTCAGTGATTCTATATAAAACTATTGTGGACTCAACTATTACATTTAAATTTCTATATTAACTACGCTTAATAATAAAAGTACGTTGTTCTGTCCGCAACAACTACTGCCTGTATTAATTAACGGAGTTAGACGTTTTGATAATAAAACCCATAGAGTGCGATAAATATGAACTTCGTATATTGTTAAAAGATTATTGGAAACAAAAGTATTAAGCAGTGGCTGCAGCAAAGTAAATACGTTGAACTGAAGAAGAAAATACAGTCAATGAACGGACAATACAATGTTGGTTTAATCGTTTTAATATTGGAGATTTGACGCTTGTTGGTCATTTGTATCATCAATAGTATTGTATAATATGATGAGTTTGATCATCAACAGTTGAAAACCAACCTAGTACCAACACTCGTCGATTATCGGACTTCCTCGGACCTTTTAAAAACACTATACATCACCTCTTAAATTCATTAAGTAAAACCTATTTAATAAAAGTTGTCGAATAGTGCTCCATGAATTAAACGACATTCAAGCAAAATGTCGAGTAGAAACGTACAAACAGCTCTTTGCCCTGCAAAAAGATGTTTGTTTTATTAAGCGCATTGTCACTTGCGATGAAAAATGAATTTATCTAAATAATCTAAACATGAAAAATCAGTGGTTAGACAAAGGACAATTACCTGAACCCATCGTGAGGAGAAGTCGATTCAAGCCGAGAGTCTTTTTACTATCTGATGGAATTTTGAAGGCTTAATGTACTTTAAAATAATTCCAGATGGTCGAACTATCACTGTCGAGATATATAGTGCATAGCTGAAATTAATGTATGAGGTTTTTTTGCAGAAATATCTAGGTTTAGTAAACTTAAAATGGATGCTCTTACAACATAACAATGGTAGACCAGATTCTACGCGGGATTATATTCCAGAACTTGGTAGTATTGAATTCCTATAACATCTTATAATAATTATGTCCTTGCACCGTCAAATGTCTATTTTTTCGGATCCATGGCGAAATTCTTTCGTAAAAAAAATGAGTCCGATGGAGATGTTAAAAATGTGACACGGAAATTCTTTGCATCTAAACCCAAAGATAGTTATATCAAAGTCTCACAGGGCTTGTCGAACGTTGGATTAACACAATAAAATGCTATGGGTTATACTTTAAATAGTAAGGTTTTTTCTTTGTATAAATACTTAATAAACAAAATGTACGTTAAAAATGGACGTTATATGAGATACCTTAATATTTCAACAGTATCTTTGTATACTTAGAACCTTATAACTTTTCAGACTATTTAACATTATAAATGGCTTGACTAAGTGGCACAAGGTAACCATGAGATATTGTTGTTTGCTGATGATACATCATTATTTTTAAAATAGGTACAAAAATTTTTTTGAACGAAGATGGATGACGTGAATGACACTCTATCTCGTGTATTGAATAGATTCACTGTTAACAATTTATTACTTAATTCATGTAAAATACATTGTATTCAATTTTCACTATCAAAAGTAGAAATGTGTTTTAGATACTGTCTCTATATATGAATTTCGATGCATATATGTTTCGGTGGGTCCTAAAAAATTCCCCAATGTCGCCTCTACTTACGCTTGTTTACTTTTTAGGATTCAGATCCGAAATGGCAAAACAGAACCATTATAGTTTTTTCATGGCCGTCCGTCTGTTGGCCCGTCTGTATGTCACAGACATTTTATTCAAAAACTGCAAGATGTATACTGATTAAAAGGTATAGTGTAAGCATCTTCTACTAGCCGCTATTTAGATAGAAGTGTAAAGAACAAAAATAAGTATTTCAGGGGGGGGGGGGGCGTGCTCCATACTTACACGTAACAGAAGTTGAAAAAAAATTGTTTAAGCAAAATTTAACGTGTTGCACATATTTCGACTGTTCTTTTAAAAACACTTCAAAACAAATCGCTCTAAAAGTAGAGGAAATTGTCTCCCCCCCCCTTTTTTTTTCTAAATCGTATGTCCTTAAAAATATGAAAAAATTGCAAAGGTGACACTTAATAAATACTTTCAACCGAAATTATTTTGAACATGATCGAATATGCTGTTTTTGAGTTATTAGCTAAAAACTGCGCTTCTCAACAAAAGGACGTAAGTGCCATGAAGCTCATGGTCATGCTTATGAACTTTAGTTTACACTACTAGTAATAGTCGACATATATCTACTCGTGTTTCTAGTTTATAGGCGACTAAAGTGCTTATAACTATTATGTGCGGGATATATGGAAAAAGTGTGACAACGTACTTTTTTCCATCTGTAGTGCATTTCCTTGTAATAATGACTTCGGAACCCTATAATGAGCATGGTTCAATATACTCTTGGCCAGTTTTTGGTTTTCTTTTGTTCCAGAATTCCAAAATGTAATGAAACCTTTTTGCTTATGTAAAATTTTACATATTTACATTTTAAACCACTAATCGAAATATATGTTTATAGATTGATTGATCGTCAGAGCTTAATTCTTTTTTTTGTTGAGTTCCTAATTGTTGAGACAAGGTTCGTATGAAAGAAAATAACCCTTTGTATCTGTCCATCTGTTCATTCGGGGTGTTTTCAGAACGGCTAAATCGATCATTAAATGATTTTTACGGGAAGATAAAGAAGCTTACTGAGCCAATTTTAGAGTACTTCTTATCGTGATACTTTTAGGTTTCCTGCATAAAAAACCTTTAAAAATTGGTCAATTTATTGGAATCGAATCAAAAGCGTAATCGTAATCGAGATCGGGAGCAAAATTGGAATTGGGATTACATTTAAACGAAATCAAGGACGTGGAGCGGTAACGGAATCATGAACGGAATCGGAATTGAAAGCGGGACGGAGAGCAGAATCGAGAAGGGGGGCCAGGATCAGAATCAAAAACAAGACCGAATCAGAAATTCAGAGTGAGTCTCGTTCTGCATTTATTCGACCCTAAATCGACCCTAACGTTGAAAACGAGTATGGAATGAAAAGTATGATTTGAATTGAATTTGAAAATAATACCGGGATTGAAATTTGTCATCGATCGATTAAAAAAAATAAAGTGTAGAATAACGTCTGCCAAGCCATAAAGTATATATATCTCGGAACTCAAGAGCTGACGGTCAGTGTATTATAGGTGTTATAGTGGTTCTGTAGCGAAATGTTGTATCTCATTGTTGTTGAACATATATTTTGTTTTTTTCTTTGCGCGTTTGCTTTTTACCAAGTTTTAATCCCCGAACTCCCACTAGAGTTATTTTATAACAAATAATTACAAATGATACAATAACGAAATTAATAAATGAGATGTTAGTGCATTTTTCCTAGTTGGAGCAATGCATGACGGTATAATTTGATTGAAATTTATATTTGTACAAGTTGTTTCACACGATACGCAAGTTAAACTGCTGATAAAGATAATTACATTGTTTAAGAATACTTTATATTCCTTTAGTTTTCTACACGTTGGTGATTTCTAATTTGTTCTACATTTTAAATTATGACATTGTTAATAAATCTTTGATAATATTTTTATAATTATTTCTTAATTTCTTTACTACAAAATAATTTACACTCGTCATTGTTTTCGCTTAAACTTAATATCAAATTCATATTTATTTTCTTATTCTATCATTACATCCCTAAAAACAAAATTTAGCCAACAAGCTTTAAATATCTCTCTTAGGGGTTGTTATGTTAGAAACGTCCTTGTTTGAAGGTTTATAATTTATTATTGGGTGCCAGTTATTGTTTTTTTTTTTGTTCGATACTGATTCAATAAAGAAGTTTGTTTTTGGAACTAGGATCTTTAACACGGCTTGCGCTAGGAGTTAATTGGTAGAAATCGTAACACAAGGAAAAAGCCCCCTCTATGCAACCTCTCCGTTCTTTCTCTTGAAATTTGTTATTTAATACTTTTGTATATAATTTATTATTCACTATTAAATATCTACATTTTAATAAATGAATATTTTTCCTAAATTATTAAATTAAACTCTTTGGTTTTATTCCTTACTTTGTATTGTAAAAAAACTTCATTCATAATTGTAAAAAAACTTCATTAATATTGGTGCGGTCCACCAACCGCACACTTTTTTTTTTCATTCATTTTAGACGAATCTTTGATTTTTTCTTAGTGTTTTTTGATTTTAACCATATTTATATAAAGATAACCATACAATATACAGAAAATCATTGTTCTTTACTTGTACTAGTTAACGTTTATATATGAAACGATAAAAAACTTTGCTTACATTATTATCTTTTAAGGGACTGTTACGATACATTCATATTTTCTAACATATTAGATACCTAGAATTAAAAATCTTAACTCGAAAATGCCAGACTTCTAAGATTATTCTGGATTTCAAGATATTGTAATAAATTATTACATTTGATTTCATGTTAGAAATAGTAGTGTTATAGTTCATTGAAGTTAATATTATACCTGTTATTTTTGCTGTTACATTATATGTTTCGTGTTTTTTTTTTTAACTTGAATAAACGTCAAGATAATTGCATAGCGTCGGGTGTTACGGGAAATTTTTCTTTGACACAATCCATTCGTTTGTAAAAATTAAAAGACTTATTTCTTACTTACAAATATGGAAGTTAAAGAATGTAATGATTTAACTGAGGAGGTGACAAATTTTATTTATCTTTGAAAAGGGAACAATGCAATATCGATCTGTACTTACTAATGTGACGTGTTTTTCAGAACCAATTTGTTGTAGATGATGTTAGTAAAATTATCAAGGAAGCTATAGAAAATTCTATTGGTGGTACTGCTTATCAACATAATAAAGTAAATCAGTGGACATCAGCTGTCGTCGAATCGTGTTTGGGGCAATTGACCAAGCTACAAAAGCCATATAAGTATATCGGTCGGTATGAAACTAAACCCTTTCAAAATTTATTCTAAATTGTATGTACGACGGTACTTAAATCCATTTTAATTGACCTTGTATAATAGTTTTACTATACATTTTCGTTTTTAGAAAGTATAAGAACAAGTAACTACTTCACAATTCAATTTTTAATTATTAAAGCCAAATATTTACTTAGTGTTGGTTTTTAAATTATGGCATGCTTTCCAGTGTGATACTAGAAAACAAAATCATTCCATTATTTAAAGGCTATACAACTACAAACTTTTTTAACTTTAACCCTAATCTGTACTATATATAGAATTAAGTAAAATTTTTGAAAAATGATCATGAATTGTCCGTTCTTAATTTCTTATAGTTATATTCTAATCTTCAAAGTGTTGCTTAATAGTACTTTGAATTAGTCTGCAAGTACTGCTGGCATTGAGTTTATATGTTTGATAAGTATGTGGAGCCTGGGAGGTTTTGTGAAATGCCGTTGGAAAAGTTTTGCGGTATCTACCAAAGCATTAGATTGTGTATAAATCATGAAAATTTAATTTGAAAACTATCAGTGTGAGGTAATGGGATTGGCACTCTGCCTTCAGGAGTCGTATTTAAGTAACAGAGTAGTTCAGAGAGTTCATGTCAGTAGAATGAGATTATCTAGGCCTCATGAGAGTACTACACGCGGTCCATGGGGTGTTTCTGTCTTTACCTAGTGTACTTAAGATAATACTGTTTGCAGATGATATCTTATTTTTATTCAAAGACAAAATGTAAAATTTGTCCATAGCTATGTGAACATTGCTTTCCCAAAATTAGACGTATGGTTTATTGTAAATAACACATTTTCCAAAAGCACCCAGTATAGCAAAACTAAACTGGTTATTCATATTTGTCGAACAAAGGCATGTCTTTTTTGCTATACTGAATAATTCAGTAAAATGACATAACCAATTCATCTATAAGGAATTCATATCTATGTTATTAATGGTTGAACGAATTTCATTAACAACCCTTTGATCTTATATGGCATATAAACCTGTTTTTATCTTGTATTTTTCATATTCCACATAAAATTTTTATTTCATAATATGATTATATTAATGAACTTCTTAAACTTTTAGTTACATGTACAATCATGCAGAAAAACGGAGCTGGACTGCATACGGCATCATCTTGTTTCTGGGACAACAATACTGATGGTTCATGTACTGTCCGTTGGGAGAACAAAACCATGTATTGCATTGTTTCTGTATTTGGATTGGGGATCTAATTATCAATAAGTGACACACTTTGATTGCAAGAAATATGGATGTTGTAATCCATATAATATCATATGCAATTTTTACATGATACTTTGCCTATTAATCAGTAATACTTTTTGTATTAAGACTGATTGACCACTAGTGTGTCTCAATATTTAAATATACAGGTTTGTCATCGAAATCAACATATGTAGGGATGTGTACAACATATAGATTTTATATATCAATGTTGCAAAATAAAACGATCATACAATACACTTGTTTGTGTGTACAGTTTTTGTAGATTTTTCTAGGGCTGACACTACTGACTTTACGGTAATTCATAACACTTTTCAAAGTGATGGTGGTGTATGCTATGTGGTTATACAATGCCAGAGGTGGGGTCTAAGGCTGCGCGTAGCAGTAAAAATGTTATGCGAGAGCAGTTCAACAAGAGGTTCCATTAATTATCTTTATGAACAAATTTTTAAATCCAGTTTTATCCAGAAGCGTTTATTGTGTGACCAGTTTCATGAAAGATATTGATGTACAAAATGTATAGCTTTTACACACTCCTGCATACATTGATTAATAGAATCCATCTGTATTATAGATTCTTAATTTTTGTTATGTTTATAAAAATATTAAAATAATATATAATGTATATATAAAAATCACTTCATTATTGCAGAAACAATTAAGTTCTATCGCATGTGTAATATTTTTTGTTCATGCACATATTGTGATAGAAATTGATATGAGTGAAGATAAAGATATCATTATTAATTATTTTATGAATAAACACTGCTTTTTATGTTTAAGAAAATTTAAATGTTCATTTGAAATTGTAATCATTCCTAATGCTATTGAGAGAAAAATTACACTGTTTAACAATCATTACATTGATCATATATATTAACAACAAATAATAAAATAATTTTTATAATAGTAAAGGAAAGAACTTTAATTAGGTGCTTTTTTATTTTAATAAGAAAAAAGTTATAGGTAGAAAAATTATGTTTTGTGTTGGAGTCTTGATCCTTTTGGATAAATCCAAGTAATATATATGTCAATAATAATAAATGTAGAAATGAATGCTAATTTTCAAGTGTGATACTGATAACAGCTAGTTATAATTTTTTTAAATCTATTTATCGACTAGGAAACTAGCTCTTTAAAATCTGTTCTATTATTCCAATATTATTTCTTCTAGACATATAAAGGAAGGAAGTTTACACTATATTTATATAATGCAATATGGCTGCCATCTGTCAATAAATATTCATGTGTGATAACTTTTAAGTGCCACTGTGGTGTATTATGTAAAGTTAAGAGTTCTGATTAATAGGCAATGTAAATAAAAACTAAATATCGACACACACACACACACACTTATTAAAAACATGTTACTTCTAGTAGTTATAATTCCATATTCAATCATTCAATATAATGTAAATGCTTAAAATATCAAATCAGACATTTAGTGGTGGAGGCATAGATTATTTTTCAACCATAATGACAATTTAATTTCTTCTGTATTTTCAAAAGTGCTTGTGATTAGAACATTAGACTTGAGAATTTCAAGGAGAAGATACTGTTCAAGTCCTTGTATTTTAGACTTATGTAGAAATACCAGTGTATTAAAATAAGAATGGCACACATCGTAACTAAATTATAGTGTTTGATAATTAAAAATTAAAATTATGTTTTTTTACACAAATATTTAACTGTATTTTTTTTCTTTAGCTTCTCTTCACAGAATATAAAAAATTCATATGTATAAATCAATTTATTATATGCCTTAATCTATGCTTTACAATACTTAATTTTATGTAAGTAGGGGTATATTTTCGTATTCAATAAAAGTATTGCTAAAATGTACTGTTTTAATTTGTATTTGTGTCATGTTACAGAAAATAATACAGAATAATAATGCAGAAAATAGACATAGGCCATGTAATATGACTAGACCATTACATAACAATAATTTTTATTAAAATAATCATAATGCATTTAAGATGTAGAATTCTAATTTTAATTTGTGTTCAATGATGTAGTTCTTTGATGCTTTTGTATATAGTAATTCTTATAGATAATTTGGAGATAGGGTTATACACCAGTTGTTAACCTTAATAACAAAATTAACTACAAAAGTTTTATTTAAATATATTCGGTAGAAACACATGACAGTGTGTTTAAGACATCAAACAATTATCATCAGTCTATCAGCATTCATGTCAATGTAATAACACTCTTTGATTAATAGACACATCTGTATTTCAAAAATTGTTGTATTTCTAAATGCACTAAACAGTGATGATGTTTCTTAATGTAAATGTGCATCTCCTGGAATAATATCTTTGGTTATGTTATATTTAATTTTCTAACATAACTATGTTATTTCAATTTCCAGAAAAAATTGATTAATAAGGTGTCTCATAAAAAATAGTGTCGGTTTTTAATAACTATTTTGTTTAAACAATCATTCAAAAAGACAACTTTAATATTGAAAATATATTCCATTGTATTTTATGGTTTTCACCTAACATTCAGCAAGCTCTCCGAGATCTTGATAAAACCATGGACTTAGATGCAGAGAATTGCTGCCCTGCGTTTTCAACATATCGGTTGGACTCGGATTTTTTTCCAAAGAACTTAGCCATGGATCTGAATAAATAATAGTCTGATGGTACAATGTCTGGACTAAATGCTGGATGTAGTAGGAGTTCATTAGCACCAAGTTCTTGTATCTCATCCTGCATAACTTTTACTGATCTCGCATTGTTATGTAAGAGCATTCGTTGTAGCTAAATCTTGATATCTCCGTGACATAATCTCATACATTTGTGTTAGCTATTCTCAACAGTAATAGTTCAACCATCTGGAATTATTTTAAAGTACACTAAACCTTCATAATACCACCAGATACAAAAGACTTTTGGCTCAAATTGACCTCTTTCAACGGCAGGTTCAGGTAATTTTCATTTGTTTAACCACCGATTATCCATGATTGGATTGTTTAGTTAAATCCATATTCATCGGAAGAGTAACAATGCGTTTAATAAAAACATCATTTTTAGGCAGGGCAAAGAGCTGTTTGCACACTTCCAACGATATTTCACTTGAAAATCCTTTTAACACATGGGGCACTATTCCAAAACTTTTATAGGTCTTATCCAATGATTTTTATGAGTGCCGATTTAAGGTGTCTTGAAGGAATCTGATGATCCACGATGGCTGGTATTAGTTTAGTTTTCTACTGCTTCCTTTGTAGCCTAAAAGGAAGCACTAGAAAACCTTCCTTCCTTCATTTTGAAAGAGTGCAAAACAAAAGGTTTCGGTATTTATTGCTTGCACGTGTTTATTAGTTAAATTGTTAATATGTGCAAAAAAAAAGGTTTGGTATTTATTGCTTGCACGTGTTCACTAGTTAAATTGTTAACGTAAACAATACATGTCACCTATTGTTTGCTTCTTCGAAATTCTTTAAAGCTTTGCGGCGGTTAGCCTTAAGACATAAGTAAGCCTTGGATCATAAGTTTTTGATCATTGTCCTGGAAACATCGTTTTACTTACTGTGTGATAAAACTGGCTTAAAATGAGTTCAAAAAGAAAACTAACAACACTTACATACGCTGATAAAGGGTGGAACAAGGGTGCATACATATGTACATACCTACCTCTATATTAACCTATCCCTAACATAGACCCTTGATAACTTAAAATATATTGTGTTTCCCTTGGACTTTAACTTATCGAAGTTCAACTGTAATATACAAAAAAACAAAAAAATTTAATAACGCTGTGCTGTTTGCGCATTGACTATCTTCTCTTTTCAATTTCAAATATTTTCAGACCTGCTGCGGCTGCTTTATACTTTTGTTTCGAACAATGCTTTAATACATGAATTTCATACTTATCGTACTCCATACGTTTTACTATCAAAACATCTTGTCCCATTAGTTAAGACAGACTTTCATTAAAATAAAGTAAAACAGTTGTTCTCTTCATAGAACTAGAGACGTCGTGAAGTTATGGCGTTTATAGAAAAAATTGGCCAAGAGCATGTTGGACCATACTTAAAGGGTTCCGAACCCATTATTACAAAAAAATGCACTACAGATGAAAAAAGTACGTTATTACACTTTTTCTATGTTTCCCATACAGCAGCTATAAGCACTTTAGTCGCCTATAACTTGAGAAACAAGTAGATATGTCGACTATTACTCTTAAATGGTGTAAACTAAAAAGCATCAGCAAAAGGGTGTAACTTCATAGCACAGTTTTTCGGCATTGACTCAAAAATAGTATATCTGATCACGTTCAAAATAATTAAATAATTTTCGTTGAAGTTATTTATTAAGCGTTACCTTCCCTATTTTTTTCATATTTGTTGGACATACGGCTTAGAAAATAAAGGGGGGGGGGGGGCACAATTTCTGCTACTTTCGGAGCGATTATTTCCGAAATTATTCACGTAATCATAAAAATTATTTAGAAACCTTATATTTCTTTTCAAAGAACTATTGAAATGTGGTCCACACGTTGATGTTTGCTGAAAAAAATTTTTTTCACTTTCTGTTAAATGTATGGAGTGTCCCCCCTAAAAGTATATATTTTTGTCATTTAACTACCAAATTAAGTAGCGGCTTATACAAGACTCCTACACTATAAATTTCATCAATATAATAAGTCTTGTACTTTTTGAATAAAATGCCTGTGACATACGGACGGACGAATATGATGAAACTATAAGGATTTCGTTGTTGCCATTTTTATTCTGAAACCTAAAAGAGAGTGAATTTCGGTTATGAAAACCGCCATTATTTAAGAAGTTGGCGAATAAAACTACATATCAGTGTCTACATTTTTATAGGAGATCCAGAAAACTAAAAAACCTAATATAGTGGTCCGATTCGCTTTAAAGTATAATACACTGTGTTTTAAGTATGGACGTTCATATCTTAACGTCTTTGCGTTAAGATATGAACTAAATGAACTAAAAATAAAAATGAGAAAGCACGTAGAGATGTTAATAATAAAAAAGTACACATTTGTTTGTTTAAAAATAGGATTTGTCTGGTTTTGATTCAAGAAATCAAAACAAAATACAAGTTTTTACTTCTAACTTCACAGTGGCAGAATTTGTGCATTGTAGTGTACTTTCAAGGCATAGATCGAGCTATTATATTTGATTTATGTTAAAACTTTATTGGACAATACGCCCAGGGTTAAAAACGAAGCGATGCCTTCTGGTCCGAAAACGACGCCCTCAAAGTCATCATCGCTTTTACACTAATTCCTCTGGACTTTTATGTCATCGTCACGTACGCTTTTAAAATTACATTAATAATATATTTTGAGATCTTCCGTAGGTGCAAGTGGCAGAAGTTATAATATACCCATTCGACCCTTTATAATATTTTATCTAAACAAATCTTTGTTGTACTATTAAATAAGTTCTCAGTTCTTAATGGTCAAAAAGCGTTGGGCACTTTTTGGTTACGTTTCTTTGAAAATGATTTAATGAATTTTTAATTAATTGTGACTTAAATAAATGTTAATAATTTATTAATAAAAGTAATATATTATGGTAAATTTTAAGCGTGATACTTAACAAACATGACAATCAGGAAGAACGTTTCAAATACAGTTCAAGTTTAGCTTAATAAATATTTTTTCAAATCAAACGTAACATAAATATTGTATTGTAATTATTAAAAAGTGGCTAAAACAATTGACACAAAAATATATTTTTATAATTAGTCATATAGTCATTTCAAAACAAGGGAGGAAAAAATATAACTATATAATTTCTTTATTTTCGTGTATTTGAGATAATTAAAATTATTATCTATATATTTCAATAAAATGGGAAATACACGCATTTATGTTAAATTAGCTTTTGGCCGCGACTCCGATCGCGCGGAAACAGAATGAGTGAAATATGCACCATTTTCTAAATTAGACCTCCAGCAAGATACCTGTGAAAATCGGAATCAAGTCAGTGCAACAGTTTTTTTCATGATCAGGCAAACACGGAGACAGACTAATTAATGTCTTGGCTTCAATTGCATTTATAAACCTTCATTCGGAAAAGATATATAACCACTTGAACTCAAAAAAATTAAAGGAAAAAGTCTAATTACTAGTTAATAATCCGACAAAGAGGCACATATACCTAGACTCTTCATCACTGGTATGTATTTTACAGCGACACCAATTCCAGTAATATCTGAATTTGCCATAATAGCAGTACATAAATCTCAAGGCTAGAGACCTTCGAATTCATGAGAGTGGATTTAAGGTCATCAGTTTTTACGCATGGCATGTTCTATGTTGGATTTTCCAAAATAAGGCGACTATTTTCTACAAATAAAATAAAAAGTACAACGCACGAAACTCTGCCGCTGTCAAGTTAGTCACGAAAGCGTTGCAATGGCGTAAAATAAGCACGCGGGGGAGAAGAAGGAAGAGATGGGGAGTGTTAAACCTGCGCAATATAGTATGGAAGAAAGTGTTGGGTTAAAACCCGATTTCAGTATGGTCAAAAACTTATGACTAGTGATAGATACATTAAAACGTAACAACCATAATATAGCAGAATGTTTAAAATAAAGTATTCAAATAAAGATTGTTTTATTTCGTAGGTAATAGAATTACACTTGAAATACGTCATTAACGAATTCTATACAACATTAATATTACCAACTGCTGATTCATCTTGAGAAGAATGGGCAAGAAACGCATTGGTTGCTCTTTTTTTGCTCATCGATACAAACTATCGAGCAGCTAATTAATAATTTAGTACAACACAAAAATAATATAAAGCAACCTGATAACCGAATAGTTCAATCTTATGGGTTATTTTTTATTAAGATATTCGGACACCGTATAATAAATAGCCCTTGCCATATAATTTCTTTTTAACGAAAAGTTTAAATTCATAAAATGGCCAATTTTGAATTTCAGCTAGGATCTTATTATAAAGCGTAAACGCTAACTTTGCTTAGTCGGGTGTTAGCAAGGTCATTCTTATGTCTAGTGTTAATGTTATGAATGTCGTTCATTTCTTGGAACAATCCAATATTTTTTTGACATATGGGATGGATTTCATCGCGTATCTTTTCGTAAATATTTATAATCTCCTCCTTTTTTAACCAACTTTGCCTAAGAAATCATAGTCATTGAAGTAGCTGTTTCTGAGAAAAATAGTTTAGAATATATACAAAAAATATATATCGTACTGACGACCTTACTTACAGCTGACAATCAAACGCGATACCGCGCCCCAGCGTCACGATACCTAGTGGGACGCGCGGTCAGTCATACGCTTCACACAGCCGCGATGGGTCGCGAACTTGCACTGAAACTATAAGTATTTTGTTTATTCGTTGTTTTTAATTTTTTACCATAGAGACGTTTCTTGTAATGATAGTATAGTCTTAGCGTTAGGTTACAGTGATGTGTAAGTGTTACGTTCATAATATCAACGTTTTTGAAAATACGATTGTGTGTGATTAATATTGAAGTGTTTAATAACAATACCTTTCACTGCAATCGAATATGCAAATATGATTTACTTTTGGGGAGTTTACAGTGATGATATTGCTGCGGTTCTAAACCTTTTATAGTGAAACTTATCCTGACTGTCAACTCCTGTGGATTTACAAGTAATATTGCGTGCTGTGTATCGTTTACGCGATAATTTGTCTTAGTTTGCCTTATTTGTTTAAAGGTGAGTGGAACACGTGGAAAATCTGAGACTAATTTAATAATAGCATCGGCGACCTTTGCATCACTGACAATGTGAAGTGTTCATTGTAGATAAGTGACTAGATAAAATCTTTAAAGATAATACATCGTGGAGCCCGAACGCGGGGCAAAATTTGCGTTCATCACATGGGGCCACGAGCAAACGACCGCGCCCGCGTTTGTAGTCTGGCCGAACATTTATTAGGTTTGTGTCTAAATTTTTTTGTGTTTTTTTTTTTCAATGATATATTTTGTTATAGTTTCTTTGGCAAAGTTGTTCTAAAAAAGAAGGAGATTATGAATATATGCGAAAAGATGCATGATAAAATCTATTCTAAATACCAGGTTTTCACATACGTATTGCTACGTTACAGTTGAAATTTTAATTACTTTAAATATTTTTCTGAGATGCTTTTGGTATAAAATATTATTTTAGACCAAATGGCACGAAGAAACCGCTTTTGTAGCACTAAAATTATGTTAATATTAGCTGCATGACCCCTTGATAAAATTTAATAGGCCATGAGATTATGAAAGGAACTGAAATAAACTAGTCTCGCGGCACTTTCATAAGGAATTTTCAAACTCTTTTTAATGCTTATGCTGTAGAACTAAATCTTTTGACCAATCTCGTAATATGAAAATAGTTATAGTCAATAGTACACCCTAAAATTCATTAGAGTCCTTACAATATGAAAAATTTGATATATTTTTTGTACATTATTTCTAAACTGCTCAAGAGGACCAGTGTTCACAGACACAATTTTGATCTTAACTACTTATTAGAGAGCCGTCATATATAGTTTTTTCCGAACTGAATGAACTTGCTAACTGGTGCATACTGAAGTTCAATATGAAGTGATGATGTCTAAGCCTATGCTCTGTTATACATAACGTGTCTATGTTATAATAAATTATGAATAATTCAATTTTCAGTTCCTAACTTGAAATTCTTTGTACATTTTGATGCAACAAATTGAGTGTACATTTTTTATTATTAGTATTATTTTCTATGGGATCACTATCATATGCTCGTATAATATCATTATTATTATATGTTTAGGATACATTAAAATTTTCAAATAATGTCGAAAATTGCAGTTCAATTATTTTAGTACACAATTGTGCATAATTATACATATCACATAATTAATAAATATGAATAAATAATCATAAATTAATAATAGCACATAAAGCACATAATCATTTGTCCTTGTAACTGGACATGTCAATATATAATAATTTTGCGATTTCGCTAATTCTTGTACAATAAATTATGAAGAAAAATACTTTCTTCTCGTCATTAAAAAATATTTACTATAGTCGAGCGAAGCTTGGTCACTCGCAGGTATTTAAATTATAATATCCTTAACATCCATCCTATGTGGATATGTTTTTAGATGAATTAACCGTTAAATCGTGAACTCGATGTCGTTCATAGTGTCAAACAAAAAGCTCTTTTCTACGTCGGTATAAAACGACGGGTAGCTACGGAACCCCCACTGCGCGTAGTCCGACAAGCACTTAGCCGGTGTTTATATATTATATATATTCACAGATTATAATGGGAGTTCCCATATATATTCATACTTATCAAAGGAATTTACATTATTTATGTATGCAGATAAATAGCACTGTATTAATTGTCTCTATAATAGAATACAATATTTCTATTTAATCCCTATAAATTAACAAAAAGGTAATCTGGTTCACAAAATATAACGTAAACAATTTAGTATGAACAGTAAATCAAACAGCATGTGTCATTAATTCCACCTTATTGCGCGCGCGTTTTGGCAACTTAAATCAAGTGATCTAAAAATGCATAAAACAAGGTTCGCGGTTGGCTATAATCAATAAGCAATACCGACTATGTGATAAAATAATGCGAAGACCAAGTTTTACAATTTGTTATGGAAAAGTTGTTGTACAATTTGACGAAGACGTATTGTTTAAATTTGCCGTAGATTTCTTTTAGAATATTAGAAGTTCACCAGTATGCCAAAAAGGAGGTTTCATGTGTGCAATACTTAGAACATATTAAGTGTTTTACTGTTATGTTTTCACTAAAACTGATAATAATGAGATGCTCTACAGAGCCACATTGTGTTTTTACAGACAACTAAATAAAAACAGACCAATTACTGCTTTCTTTTCGTATCAAAATTTTCAATCATGAAAATCAAAAAAATTTTGAACAAAATTGGATTTTCGCCGATGTACAAATATGGTTGATAATACCGCTGTATTTAAGGAAATTTACTGAATTTCGAATTGGATTTTGAAAATAAAATCATTGTAGATTAAAGTGCCAGTAATTAAACTGTCATGATTCTAGTGAAAACACCAGTAATACATAATTATTTTCATTATGAAAAGCGAAACGAAACAACAAGATAGTATTGCTGTTTATTTGTAGTTGTGTTTTGGAAATAGAATTATTCATTAATAAAATAAAAAACCACTTTATGATGAATGTTTTTACTATTTTATGAACATATAAATATTGATATACCGAAAAGTTGCGGACGCTAGACACCGCTAAAGTCATGCACATTGCCAATAGAGAAATTTGGCATTTACAGAATTGACCACGTGACAATTTAGGCCCCATGTCATATATTATGCGAGTATGACAATTGACCTTAAATCGCCATAAAAATGCAACTTATGTAATAAGTGGTATTTTTTATTTTATTTATCATATTTACCATCAGTATCGTATATACATTGGGCGTACACTAACACAATATTCAAATGCTCACTGGCACTAAATAATAATTATTCATGTTGCGTTGTGAGATTTTTCGTAAACGAATGAAATACGCGTTCGTTTTCACGTTGCATTGCATCTTTACCAAACCTTACTGAAGGCACGGGAAATCGGGACTCGGCAATCGGAAGGAAGTAAGTCTTGGATAGGGTAGCATAATGTCGCAAAAAGCGCATGTAAATAACTTATATAGCCGTTTAATTAATAATATTAATAAAAACCATTTTATTTTTTAATTGTGTTTATTGTAATTATTTATTTTGGTTGTTTCCATAGCTTGATGTCATGTGGCATCCAGCTTTGGGAACATGCTGCGAATGTTCACAGAAGAAGTTTCGTGTAGCAAAAGCGTGCCATTCGAGCAATTTATGGGCTGGGACCCTGTGTTTCTTTTAGTAGTAGGTCGCAAGAAATTGGAATTTTAATTTTGGCAGCACAGTTAATTTACCAAAATTAAATATACGTAATAAAAAATACATCTTTTAATAAAAATAGTGTTAGATATAATTTCAATACTAGAAATAAAAATAAACTGTGTTTACACGTCAGTCGACTGCATTGGGTTGTGAATTCGTTTTGGAGGCTTTGTGTGCGTATGTTCAATAAAATTCTTGAGTATATATAAAATTTATCCTTATACAAGTTTAAAGTTTTTATTAAGCAAAACTGCACACAAGGGTACTCTACAATCTTTGAACATTTAAAAGATAAAAGGACATAACAACCTCGACTTCCAACATGTTTGTTTTTCTTGCAATAGTTTTATATATAATTCTCTTTCTATATAATTTTGGTTTAAAAAGAGCTGTCCTCAAATTTCTCTTTCACGGATAACTGTCTTAGAACGACTGGTAATTAAAATAAAAAAGTGGTAATATTAAAAAACAGTAAATTCTTTAAATGTTTCAAATGTTATATTGTAAACTATGAAATAAAGACATTTTGAATTTGAATTAATATTTAGAAGATACTCTATAACGAGAAAATGTGGCGAGGTGCTGTTTATTTACATAGTGCTTAATTAGCCGCAGGGTACTAAAAGAACATCTTACGTTTTTGATATTGCCCCTGTATATGGCTTTCAATATACATATATATATTTTGTTCCAAATTTTTATAAATTTTTTTAAAACATTTTGAAAAATTCATAAAATTGAAAATCCCTCTGAAATTGGAAAATTTTGACTGACGTGCATGTGCATTTGCGTGTGAGTGTGCATGTGCATATGCAGTGAGAGCGCGCGTGCGTCTTTGCTTGTTGTGTTAACATCTCATAACTTATGAACGGATTAACTGATCAAAATATAGATTACGACATTCGAAAGGGGTCCGCTCAACGTAGACCCCCTGAAACGTTGAATTAATTTCGTCTGGAAGATTTTGAAAAATCTCAAAAATAAATAATTCAGAATATGTTTTTTTGCAATAACTTTTAGACTACCCTACCAATCGATACCAAAATCTAATCAGCTCTTTTCCCCAAGCAGTTGCATTGACTACCGTAAACAATAAAAATCGATTAATATGTTCAAAGGATATTGTTGAAGTATAATTTTTCCAAAAGTGTTTTTTCAACATTTTATAAATTGCTTTACCGATAATTTACAAAATCTCTTCAGTTGTTTTCCATAAAAAAGAAGGTTGATTGTTACTTCATTTATCAAAATCGGTTCGGTTTTTTTAAGAGACATCATTGAAGATAAATTTTTTAAGTAGTATTTTTTTTCAATATTTTGTCAACTTCTCTACTGGTTAATTCTAAATAATTAAAAAAAATGCATTTTACATCAGTTGGAAATCTGTAATACTGATTAAAAAATATAAGTTTCAGAAAGAGTTCAGTTCTTTATTGACTTAGATTTATCTTATTTTTTGCAGTTCCATTAACAGAACGGTGTTGTAATATTTAATTATCTGTTCTTATACATTTTCTATTACAGTCGTTAGAATGAGGAAAAGTGGCAATTTATCTCTGATGCGAACCCGTTGACAAAGAAAGTGCATTTCATTACTTTTAAATTTGGCGCGATACTAAAAAAAATGGTAGGTCATGCGTGGGTGAATCGTTCTATGGTACGGCAGCACGGAGGCAAAACATTTTCATCACGTGACCATGATCGATCCAATAGTGGCGTGTGTCTAGTCTTCACACCACTCGGGTCCATTCAACTCGTCGTCAAAGACTCGGCTTCATTCGTAACATTTCGGCTCGTGTTCGTGCCGGATCGGGCTCTTAAAAATGTCCTATTCATTCGCATCCATTTCTCACCAAATATTTATATATTGCCATCTCTTTCGTGTATATTGAGTAATAATTAAATGAATGGTGGACGAAGGAAACGGGTATATATGCGACTTGCGAGTAGAAATTATTGAAAGCTGGGGCCTAGGTAGACCAGTCGCCATGTAGTTTTTCCAATGTGGGTGTTGTGTCTCAAAGTGTCAAAATGTGCAGTGATTAATGTTTTTAAGTGGACGTATTAATTGCGTGTTTCAACATTATACAAAAATCTAGATAGTATACAAATTAACTGTGAACTAAATATCTGTTGACTTTAGATTTTCTCTTTGTACGTGTTCTCAGTGTATAAACTCGGGAGGGGGGGTCGCTAAAATACTACGCGAGGATAGTAACAACGTTTTACAACTGAGGTGTTCTTTTAGATCATAAAATTATCGGGCGGCGGCTTAACTTCCATTTTGTTTTAATATGAAGAATGCTCGTGGTGTACACGACTCGCGAAGATCGCGACAAGAGATAGAGACGGTATGTATCTATCTAGTGAATCGAAATAAGACGATCTCTGCGCATGTAGACCGCAACACAAAGAAAACAAACACGGTGTGCTTTATGAATAAGGCGTAATGTAATTCCGTTTTGTGCAATGGTTACAACATTTACAAACGTACCCGTAGTAGCGAGCTGTGCATTAGTCATGGTCGCATAGTCATGAGGTTAAATCTATCGTGAAATTATGGGTCTTTAAATTGTGCTGCATAAATTGTCTTCTTAATTGATTTGAGTTAAATCTGTAAGCATGCGCCGACCGATGCAGGTAAAAATATTCTATTTCATAGGAGCCTATATAGTATATTTTAATGTACAAATCCATCTACCTTATCAGCTGATTACAATGTGTTTAATCATACGTATACATCATTTTATACCCATTTATGCACTTATATACTTATGCAGTATGTGCCTACATTATAAAGTTATGTAAGTCGCATAAAAAATATTATCATTTTTAGGAACCATATTAAAGTTAAATAAATTCAATTAGAAGATAGAGTTCATTGTTTAAACTCTTATTTTAATTTTCTAGAATGTCATTTGAAATATGGTATATATTTTAAATCATCATATTTTAGTACAGAGACCTGTTACTATTCAGAAACAGTGAATAGATATATCTATAATTCTCAAATGGCTTGTGACTCTTTTAATAGTAACAGGGACAATACATCTAAATAATTCAAAGATCTATAGCTTTATTTAAGTTCTACTTTATCCTATAATTTTACATCTATTTCCCAGAAAGAAGAACAGATCCTCTAGATTTCTGCATGGTACAATCTTTGCATATATCTCTTTTTCTTCAGTGACATCTATGAAACATTTCGTGTAAGCGTATAGTCTAATATTACTTAAATAATATCTATATTATTGTCTAATAGGAAGCTATTTCAGTATGATTGGAAAATTAAAAGTTATCATATCATAGGCAGTTCATATTCTAAACAAAAATAAATGTCATATCAATTGAAATGATATAAATGTTGACTAATCCGATCAATTACTCGGATAGATAAATTTGTCTTGATGTAAAGTTATGCATTAACAGTATTCTATACATAGTAATTTTACATAATATAAACTGTAGGTTCCTTTTATATAAAGGCTTGTTAAATCTGCTGCAGCGTAGTTGCTATAGTCATGCCCATTTGTTTTTGTAGACAATTGATGGATACCAACATTCGATTTAGAAAATAAGAGTACTTTTCTTGTAAATTTTTAGGGTTCCATAGTCTAAAATGAGCTTTTATGTTTTATCGGCCTATCGGTATCACCAATTTGCAAATCTTTAATAAAGCCATCTATTTACACATACACGTAATATGTCGAATACACATTTCTGATATTCCAATCCAGAGTAATGAAGGAAAATGTTTTTGTTTACGTAATATACTTATCTATTATCTATTTTTTTTATACGATTCGACTAGAGAAGCGAGGAAAAAAAGAATATTGTAAAATTTTGGACTAATTTTAAGGTTCTATTTATAAGCACTTCTTCCATAACCTCCTATATTTACTAATAGCAAAGTCACTTCTTCAGTTTAGTTCTAAACACAAAAGGGACTTGTACAAGTGGCCCTAGGAAGAGAGGAAGGAAGTAAAGACTGTAACAGATATGCCTTTCAAGTGAATGTACCCGAAAATTGTACATTGCAAAGTCTGATGAGTAATAATTAAAAAGGAAACTGCAATTGTAGATTTCAGGTCATCCCTATGTGCAATAAACTGATATCGATGCTACAGGAAGTAATTATCAATGCAAACCATTTTATATGTTAATTATACATTTTAGGTTGTACTTCCAATAAACTGATTCTATGCCACAGGAAGTAATTTTTATGAATGTTTCCACAATTTACAGTTCTTCCTAAATCTGTTTGCTGGTAGAAGTTAGCACTATAGTGTTACGTTAATGAAAATATAGGTTCTTGTGGAAACCTTGTTTAACTGTACATGACGTCATTTGTGCAGTTATTGACATGTGACTAATTTTACATCGGCTAAGATATTTAGTGCCTACTGTTCTTCAAATTATAGTAATAGCTAACCATTTATTTTTAGATCTCAAATTATCATAAATTATGAATAAAATTGTAACAATGTGAGCAATTTAAAGGTACAAAACTTTTTTATTGAATTGTCATAAACGAAACATAAAATGACTACTTTGTTGAATTTATTGTGAAACATTGTATTGGTAAATATTTTATGGATATGTTTGATATATGGACCAAGTTCTTACTCTGTGACATGTTTTAGAGATATTTTTTTAGTACCTAACGCTTTTATACGCTTTTGTGGATTCGGTAAAAGGTTATGATAAGAGTAGTGAGGTTCAATATATACAAAATCCTATCCCATGTATGGAGTGAGTAGTAGACTGATAATGCTAAAACAATTTCTAAAAATAAAATAAAAACCGCTTTCACGAAGCTATATTAAATAATTTAATAAGTAATTGTAATTCTTTGTGTACTAGGTTTTCCGGTTTTATTAGAAATCATTGAAGAGCATTTTTTATTGACAAATCACAGTATTAACCCCTGACTCCTAATTATAAAGGAGTACTGTGGCTTCTATAATCAGTTCAACAGCATTGATTCAATCCTGGATATAAAACTTGAATAACTAATAAAAAGAGATCAAACACTATATACATGCCTGTAATATTTGAGAGTATTGTTCAATTTTACTGGGATTCTACTATTAGATTCTGATATGGTGACTAAGAGACTGCCTTATGATATACCCTTTTAAACAAAATAGAGTTTTTCAAATCAGTCTGCAGTTGAAGAAGTTATTGGTGAACATGTATAAAAAATACATACAGACAAACATAGAAACTCCTCTTTTTTGAAGTTGGTGAAAAAGACTTCATTACCAATGTCAGATTTAATAAGGTACTCTAACTGGTTTAATATTCTTAGAGGTGTTAAATGTAGATTATGTACCAAGGCTGTTTAACTTGTCATTGCAATTTTAAATTAATGTTTCGATTTTACCTTTTAGTGGAACAGCAACAAAATAAATAAAAGTATTGAAACATATAAACAAGATCCTTATGCATTTGTTTCAATACTTATAATACCTTGCTGAACATGGAAAAAATGAAACAAAATTGTTCCTGATCTTTCAACTAGGTGTTATATTGGTGTAATTGAATATTCAAGTATTATGTAAGCAAATCAGAGTAAGGAGAGTTCAAGCTTTTGTTGCTTTTTACTTTAATTTAATTGTTACTTTTACTTTATTCATAGTTCCAATTTACTTTTTCCTGCAAGTTTTTTATTATTTTAGGCTTTTGTTATAATTAGGGCATTATTTTCTCGCTTGAGCATTTTGCTAAAACTTCTGCATTCGTATTGCTTCAAAGTAGCTATGGTGCATGATCAGAATTGATGGATTATAAAGTGTTTTACTTTTACATTAATGCAGCTAAGTGATATTATTTATCACTATGCCAAGAATCATTTCGTTTCTGTGATTAGTTTTGGTGTTTGTCCTGAATGTCAAAGTAATGTAATATTTTCTGGCACATATGTATTGATTATGTTGAGCACTATTGTTTATATTCCAGATGGTAACTGAGTATATTAAATGATTAAGATAATATTAAATTATATAATAATCAATTACATTAGAATGAATTTGAATTGTGACTTTATATGTTCTTGTTACACTATGCTGGCAGTAAATTCCGTTCACTGTGGTCTGTTCTTTATTGCACCTCAAGCAAATAGAAATTTACTTTATGATTCTTTTATTTTCATCTATTGAAAATAGAAATTGTTTGTATCTAACACAGATCTTTTTGGTGTACATCGCCATTTCCTAATATAGTTTCAGAATTTTGTTTATATTATCAGTTAGTTATGTTAAATATATTAAGTTTCATATTATGGAAGTCTACATGAAATATCTCAATAAAGATAATGACCGAGTCTTTCGTGAGCCTTAAACTTCGAAATCTTGTTTCAAAGATCTTTACATTGGAATACATGATTGTGATTTCATGTTTAATATGTAATTTTAATGATTGATGCATTGTATGATTTTAGTTGGCCAATGTTATTTCTTAGATACTTCACTACTGTCGATTAGTTTTCTAAATATGTTTATAACATGAAATTACTGTCTACTCTATTTGTTTATAGCTTTACTGATTTGGTTGTATGTTTTATTTCTAATGTGATTCTGTTTTGTTTTGAGAAATTGCCTGTTTTTCTATTTTTCAATTTCATTTTTAAAGATAGAATACCTCACCATCATCATTACCACTACCATCAACACACTTCACATGTTTTGTTTGCTTAATGTGCTGAAAATTGTGGATCCATCATCTGCCTACAAGGTATTTTCTCTATTTTTCATACCGTAGTGTTCTAAGAAATGGCTGAATGCTAGGCACTTTTGCATTGTTAAAATTTTAGCTTTACTTAGTATTTTTCTATTATAACCCCTTTGGCCTAAGATGTACTAATGATTTTTATCTCAGTATTGAAGATTAGCATAAAAATGAAGTTCTTCATCATTAGAGTACATTCAGGTGTAATTGTATAGCTTGTTTGATGTCTTTTTGATCTATTTCTCATCCCATGCTCTTACATCTCTACCTTTTAATATGTATTTCTTTGGAGTTTCTATTTTGGATTTCACTCCTTACATGTAGAAAGCGTTGCTGACTCAGTGTGTTGCAGACTTAAGGGTGTTGCCTTCAGTCCAGTTCTGGAGGTACTGGGTTTGACCCTGATGATGGGCGAATTGACTAACGAATTTTAACTTAGTCAAATTAAACCACTCACTCTGTGCATCAGAGAGCATGTTAAGCAGTCTGTCCTTGATGTTGTCATCACATTGATAATAAAGGTCGTTAACAAACTCCAATATGCACTAGATCAGCGTGGAAGGTTTAAGGTCTGAGCCTTTCAATCTATATTTGCAAAAAAATAAATTGATTAATATATCAATGCACAGCCCAAACTATGGAAAGTACAGACTTGAAATCATGTAGAGAGATTCCTGTTATAATGTAGGCAAGCACTAAGATAGGATTTTTGGAAATTCAATCCCTAAGGGGGAGAAATGTATGAATGCTGTTGTATGGAAAATAGAAACCATTAAAGCTACTGTTGACAAACTGATTGTTTTAATTACTTAAAGGAATAAAGAATAAAAAATACATACATTGTTTTTTGTATTAATCTTGAAGGGGCTAAAATATAGCCGGTTAAGAATATGAAAACTGCACTCGCGTCTGATGAAAGGTTCTTACTTTGTTTTTATTGTTTTACATCTAAAATAGCCATACTCTTAATCTCACACCCCTAACTCCTATAATAAGGAAATAATGGGGGTGACAACCCTTAACGAAAATTTTTTTCTCTCTGCATATTCAAGATATCTTCATGAAATTGAAACCATCTATGACTATCGATATACTAATTATAATATTTTTTTAGAAACTTTGCAATATTAGAAACTGTAAAACACGAGAAGTATATTTTTTGGGCATGGTTTTTTATTCCAATCTCTAAAGTGACACCTAACAAAAAATATTTCTTATTTGTTAATTAGTTAGCTATTACATGTTAAAGTTACAAAAGAGTCGAATTGGTGGAGCATAGCTTAAAAAAATTAAAATCTAATGTTTATTTTCACTAAAAACTATATAAACACCTATGAATTATATCTATCATCATAAATATGTTCTTATAACTTTTTAATGTCAACAAATACGTATACCTACAAATAAACTATGAACAATCAACGATAAATAACATTCGATTTGATGGCATTCGATTGCACGAATTTCGAACACCGTGTTGTAGACTTAGTATGATGTTTTTAGGGTCCTAGGAATCTATTTTGACCTTTTTCCGACTGGTGTCTGTGTTATTTAATTATTTTTAACACATACTCATAATACATACCAAACATCCAGACCGAAAATAAACACCTAAGTTCATCACAAAAATATTTATCTACCGTGGGAATCGAACCCACGACTCCGAGATCAGCAGCCTAACATGTAAACCAATTATACGTTTTATGATGAATCTGGATTACGACAACGTAGTCACTTACCTGCAAATGACACTTGATGTTGTCAGTGATGTTAAGGTCGCCGATGGTATTAGAAAGCCTCTGCTTCTCCACATGCAGGCAAATTATCCCATATTATGATAAACAGCACGTAATATCACTCGTGGATTCGCAGGTTGTTATCAGGGTAAATTTCACTATAAAATTTTAGAGCTGCAGCATGTCACCTCTGCAAACTCCCAAATAACAAATCATGTATTCGATAGCGATGAAAGGCATTTTTATTAAACACTTCAATATTAATCAAACAAAATTGTTGTTTCAAAAACGTCAATATCGAATCAAACAAAATTGTTGTTTCAAAAACGTCAATATCGTAAACATAACACTATAACAAAATACCTAAACCTCTAAATTGGCGCGTCTGGTCGTTAACCGCGCATGGACGTGCGAACCTATGGCGGACTTGCTAGAAACTGACTGTCGACGCCCGCGGCGTGCGACCCTCGGATGAACGGGGTGGGCCAATTTGAGCGCACTCGTCATTGTTTTAAGCGCTAGGTTTTGTATTTCGTACGTTTACTTCTGAGCTATTTTTCCAACAAATGGCTACTTCAATGACTGGTTTCTTTGGTAAAGTTTTTCTAAAATACGAGATTTTAAATATTTATGTAAAGACGAATTATTAATTCCATACGGTATGTGAGAAGTTTATTTACATTATTTTCGAAAGATTTCAGGTGTACGAGAGAAGGCTTAGTGAATCTAAAGTTCCGTTCTAAATCTTCGTAACATTGCTAATGTGGTTTCTAAACGTTTTTTACTAGTCTTCCGCCTGCGGCTTCGTCAGTTTAAACATAGAATGTATTCATTTGTCTTTTATTTGGAAAGATTTTACTGTGTATTCCAATCTCGTTTTTGCTTTCAATTCTAGTTCCGGTACTGTTGTTGATTTCGAGCCCGGTTCCGTTCTCAGTTTCAGTTCGATTTTGGCTCTCGATTCTACTTCCCGCCCTGTTTTCAATTCAGAAGCTGTTCACCATTTCAATTTTTACGAAATCAGGAAAATGCTAGTACCTATCAAAGTAAAATATAAGCTGTGTTACTTTGGGATAGTGTAGATTTTTATATGTGAAAAAACTTTTATAGTCCTACTCCCAATTGAAAATAAATTTTAAATGAATTGTCCAATTTAAATGAAATAGTCAATATTATGTTCCAAGCCAAGCTCTATATCTCAAAATTACATTAAAATCTGTTCAATAATTTCAGAGATGTACGCGAACAGTAAAAAAAAAAAATAAAAATCGTTGTTTTCTTTGGTATTAATTTTCTTTTGTCGTCTCCTTTTTCTTTTTTAGCCCCTATGATGATAAAAATAAAATAAAAAATTTAAGGGTTTCCCCATTCATGAGACATTTTAAGCTATTGCATAGCTTTTATCACGGGCTTTGAGCGCGGCGACCGAATCAAGAAATTCCGTAACGAAAATAAAACCTAACACCCCCCACTCCGCCTACCATGTAGCTCGGCTGAGCGTTCGCTTAACGTGTATGTATATGGTGCGACTGTACGAAGCTCGCACGGATCGAGATGAGTTGCTCCGAAATCGGACGAATACGTAAGCAGCTGTTTGTGAAAAGTATATACGTGTATAGGTATCTATCATATCTTTATAATGCCACACTCACCGCATGTGCCCCGTAAGTATACATGTAGGTGTATATGTATACATAGGTGTACCTATGTACAACAGTAAATAGCAGTTGCTGGTGAATAGCTATATGCGTAAAATTTGTGTATAGTGTTTTAAATATGAATAAACAAAGTGCATTTATTAATGAAGAAACTGATGAAAAACTTGAATTAATATCGAAGGAAAAAAATACTGCCTAAATAAATAAATAATTATAATTCCAAAATTGATAAAAAATGCTATGCAATAACCTTTACCGCGGCAGTCTCCGAGTGCCACACGTTTTTTTTTTGACGTTTTTCTTTCTTTATTTTAGTAATGGCTTCATCTAAATGCTTAAGATGTTCATACAGTGTGTATGACTATAGTCGCTATAAAAACAAATAATAAAAATAAAATAAAGTTATAAATTAAAAGGGTCCCCATACAAGAAACGTGTTTTTATCAGCATTTTTTTTTCAATCTTAATATTTCTTCTTGTTTTTCAACAATTATTTTAAAAAAAGTATGTAGTGCTTAATATTGTAAAAGGTACGGAACCCTTCGTGTGCGAATCAAATTCGCACTTCTAGACTATTGTTTTATTCTACAGTATGTAAATGAATACTACTGCGCCGTTTTCTTCCTTTTATAAGGTAGTATATTCTAATTACAATAAGTATAATAAAATTAACAATAAATATAACAGATGTAACACTAAACATAACCAGAAAAATAAATAATTTTTGTTGATCATTAATGTACCGACTATATAATTTGTTCACGTGCGCTTTGTGCGACTTTGCCCTTGCTCTACCAACACGCCACATTAAATTGTTATAAAATAAATGTTATTGTACTGCTACCTGCGTCTGCTGTCCTGGTATTTATTTGTTTGAACGTTAACGGACGATTGAAACATCCTTTTTTTTTGTCAGAATACGTCGCATTAAATTAGTTATTAAACAAATCTTTCGTAATCCTTCCTTCATCTGCTGTCTTGGTACCCGGTTGAATCAATCCGAATTATGTGGTACATCGGCGCGTTACGTGTTCAAAATATACACCCTTATCAAATTTTCCTAATGCTTCAAATGAAGTATAACTTCAAAAAATAATCATAGAGATTAAATAGGAATATTATGTTCTACTAGATTTTCGGCCGCGGCTTTAATCGTGTGGGATTCGGGATGTCCCATAGCTTTTATCGCAACTAAATCCCCTTTTTCATTCACCGGTCTACTCTCCCCAGATGGGTCCAGGGACAGTAGACCTTGCCCATTGCATATTTTTCATTAAGTCGAGCGCGTTATGATTGAAACATTGAGTATCAGTTTTTAAACGGTTTCATTGTTTTTCTTTTTAGGGTTCCAAGCCAAAATGACAAAAAGGGAACCCTTATATTTTCGTCATGTCCATTCGTCCGACTGTATGTTATAGGCATTTTACTCAAAAACTACAAGATGTATATTGATAGAATTCGGAGTATGGGTGTCTTGTATGAGCTACTTAGTTTGGTAGTTCAATAACAAAAATAAATATTTCGGAAGGGGTCTGTGGAATCCAATTTTACAGTAGTAGTTCTGTTACGTGTATGACACGTAACAGAAGCTACACTACGAAAGTGTAAAAATTTTTTTTAGCAAACATATATCAACGGTTCTTTTAAAACACCTTAAGGTTTCTAAGCTATGTTTCTGATTATCTAAACAATTTTGAAAATAATCGCTCCGAAAGTAACAGAAATAGTGTTCACTTTCTATTTTCTAAACCGTATGTTCAAAAAATGTGAAAAAAATAACGAAAGTAACGCTTAATAAATACTTTGAACTAACATTATTTTGAACATGAGCGGATATACAGTTTTTGAGTTATTGCCAAAAAATTGCGCTTCTCGACAAAAGGACGTAAGTACCATGAAGATACGCTCTTTTGCTGGTGCTTTTCAGTTTACACTAATTTAAGAGTAATAGTCGACATACCTACTTGTTTATCTACTTATAGGCGACTAAAGTGCTTATAACTATATTGTGGGAAACGTGGAAAAAATGAACAACGTAGTTTTTTTTTTCATCTGTACTGTATTTCATTGTAGTGATGGCTACGGAACCCTTTAATGAACACAGTACGACATGCTCTTGGCCGGTTTTTTTCAGTTATTCAGGTTTCTGCGTGTGATAGTTAATCTCATGCTGCTGAGCTGATGATAGAAGCCGCGGGAGTCCTTTATTAGCTAGAGGTTAGAGGATAATGCTGCGAATTGTCGCCAGGAACTTCTTTTTAGTAAAATCTAGTATAGACTGAATCAAAAATGCTTATTAATCTACCTACATATATTCATTCATTTATATAATCCCAAAGCGAAAATCTTATCAAGAACAGATTGTAACTCTTTAGCGATAACAGTAGAAATAGGGTGAATTAATTAAATGTTGAAGTGCATAAAAATATGAACTGCATTAATTGTAAAAGTTTTATGTTACAAAAAATAAGGTTTAAATAATCCAATTTGTATAAGGATAATTTGGTAGTTCCACTTCAAATAAAAATGTAAAGACCCTGGTATTATTATTGGAGGATAATAAATGCGAGATCGAAACACTGCTTTTCCGTGTGTAAGGGAAGATGCCTGGCCAATTTTTTTTACAATGGTTTAGTAATTAGTTCACATGCAAAGTAGCTAAATTAATTATAATATTAAGTTATAATTATTCGATAACTAAAAAAATGTAAAATAAAATAACTTTTATAAATATAAAAAAAAACAGCCTTCCAAAACCTATTTAAATAATTGTTTAAACAAACTTTAAACACAACTAATTAATTGTATTTGGAAACAGTTCTAATTAAAGCAAGGCAAAAGAACATATAATCTATAGATATGAATAAGAAACTATAAATATAGTCAAAAAAGAAATCTTCTAAGAAGACAACTGTGTCTGATTGATTTTTAGCTGGAAGCGACTCCAAAAACAACTAATTGGTTGATTTCAAACAAATAATGACTAGTTATTGGACTTTGTTTAAACAATTATTTAAATAGGTTTATGAAGGTCGCTTTTTATTTTTATTTACATACCCTCAATGTACAGACACGCTGGGTTCTATTGTTTTATTATATGTATAAATTAGGGAAACAAGTAACATTGTTACTTTACATACAGTATCAGCGGTATTCTTCAAATTCTAATTTGAAATAATTAACTGTAAACTGTTAAAGTTAAAAACATGTCAAAATACGTTGCTTTAATTTCGCAATCGACAGTTGACTTAAGTTAGTCTAAAAATATTGATCTACAAGAATACCTATATTTAGACATGTTTAGTTTTTAACTTCAACAGTTAGCACTTAACTATTGTAAATGAGACTGAAACACATCACTGTTAATATAGATGAATTATTTTGCTTGTAAATGGGCCCTGGCAATGAAAAGTAATACGTTATGCAGTCAGGAACTACTTTCCTAATATATTTACCAATATAGGTTATAATATGATTTTATATGTTGTTTGTAGATGCATGGTAGCGATGAGTGAGGGCGTCTAGCGGGTGGCGGTGATGCAGCGCGCGCAGGCGGGGCGCCGCCCCGCACCACCTCCCGCACGCCGCATCCTCATCAGTCCCAACCGCCAGGCACCATTACGCCGACATCGATGATCAGGTAGAGATTTAATATAACATTTGATTGAAAACTTATTGAGTGGCGATTAGCTTTTCAATATTGAAAGTAAAAATAAGTGATTAGAAACACGAACTAGATAACTGGAGGGTTTTCTCGTCGAGCACATACTTGATTGTTATTGTTAGCTACGCTCGGTCGTAGTACTAAGGTTGGCTGTTTTGACTTTTATAGAACTTGAACATTTTTCGTAATGAAATATTGATATTAAATTATTTTAAGATAATGGCGGGTTGCACGAAAAGAAAGAAAAATGCCATACGGCATCCTAAATGGAAGTAGATTTCTGCCTGTTACTACAATATATAGAATTCTATGAATGTATGCAAGTTATTCAATAAAGAAATCAGCGAAACAGCTTTTCTAAATCCGCCGTTTCTAAACGAATTGGCAGATTTTCTTTGTCTTCAAACTTGTTCAAGGTAATCGCCTGAAAAAATAAGTGTTTCGAGTTTCATTAAGATCCCTTGAGAATAGTGAACGCTATCGTGATGACAAAATTGTATGTATGTGTATATACATTAACCGAAACTCGAGTGGTTTAGTAGTCGCATCTGAAGATGCTATTCACCTCCTGGCATCATAATCAGATCCTCATTACAAAATGTAATGTATAAGACTCGTCAAAGTAAAACAAATGAACCCAAACTCGAGGGGTTTATTATTAGCCTTTAAAGAACGAGTTCTGTCTATAAATCACAGTATTATTCGCTAACTCCTAACTATTACAGTGTTGTCCCTTTGATTATCAGTTCAGAAGCATGACTTGATGTCTCTCAGACATAAACACCTGAATAATTCCAGGAAAGACCTCAAACACAGTATATTTGCCTACAATATTTGACAGTACATCTCGATTTTCTTGGGATCCCATCATCAGATCCTGACTTGGTGACAATGGGATCATCTCACGAGTATACCCTTTCGAACAAAAAAATAACTTTCGAAATTGGTTCACAATTTATTGCCGACGATATCGCGTAATATTCTATAAAAACAAACTGGCCAAGAGCTTGTCGGACCGTATAGGGTTCCGAAGCCATTATTACAAAGAAATGCACTACAGATAAAAAAATTACGTTGTTACACTTTTTCCATGTTTCCCGCACAAAATAGTTATAAGCATTTTAGTCGCCTATAACTAGAAACACAAGTAGGTATGTCGACTACTACTATAGAACTAACGTAAACTAAAGTGCGTCAGTAAAAGATCGTATCTTCATGGTACTTATGTCCTTTTGTTGAGAAATGCAGTTATTTGCCAATAATTCAAAAACAATATATCCAGTCATGTTCAAAATAATTTTCATTGAAAATATTTAGTTAGCGTCATCTTCGTTATTTTTTTCATATTTTTGAACATATGGTTTAGAAAATAAAGGGGGCGATACATTATCGTTAACTTTCGGAGCGATTATTTCCGAAATTATTCACGTAATTAGAAAAATTGCTTAGAAACCTTATAGTTTTTTTTTTAATAACTCAAAATATGTACCACACATTGATGTTTGCCAATAAAAATATTTTTCAATTTCTATTACATGTATGGAGTCCCCCCCCCCTAGATATACTTATTTTTATTATTTAACTACTAAATTAAATAGAGGCTTATACAAGACATCTAGACTATAAATTTCCTCAATATGCGTCTTGTAGTTTTTGAATAAAATGCCTGTGACATACGCGCGGACGGATGGACGGACATGACGTAGCTATAAGGTTTCCGTTTTTGCCGTTTTTGCTCGGAACCCTAAAAATGCCGGCTATTTACGTACGTCCTTCTTTTTTTGAAGTCCATCGGTCGGTGAAAACAATTGCAAATGTAAGTTTATACATGCAGTAGGTACTTAGAGATTTACCATGTTTTTTAAGACCATAGACTTCTTATGGGTTTTCCTGTAATCTATAAATAAAGACAATGTCCTTAATTTTTCAAAATTTTAGGTTCAGTAGTTTGGAAGTAAGGGGGGGATTGTCGACTTTCATCATCATTACGGTGTATCAAGCCCTTTCATTTGATACACCGCATAGTACAGTTTGCAAAACTCTTTTTATTGTTTAATTTTCTCACCAAAAGCGATCTCTCATATTCAAAATCCATTTACTACACAGCCTGGATTACAGATATTCATATGGCTTCCGATTTTTCAACTTAATTGGACCTATACATTCGGATCAAATTGATTATGATCGATGGACAGATAGAAGTGATCTTATAAGGGTTCCGTTTTTAGTTCGGATGTACGGTACCCTAATAAAAATAAACAACCTATAGACGTCAAGGGTGGGGGGAGATATTTACATTTTAAAGATAAGAGATAGAGGGTATTATTCTCAAATATCTTTTTAAGGCGAATTATTCTATACTTTTAAGTATTTAGTTTATGAGCGTAGTTCGCTATAATATTTTGTGTATACTGTAACATTAGAACCTAGGGTGTCTGTCAGTACTTTGAACGTATGTAAAAAAATGGGAAGGGGACAAGAGAAAGGTAATATGAGAGAAAAAAAAGATTTTTGAATTTTTTTCTGTTAGCTTGTTCGCATACATCTCTGAAGTTACTGAACGAATTTTAATGTGATTTTCACAGGTAGACAGAGCTTGGCTTATAGCAGAATATAGAATTTATTTCATTTGAATCGGACGTCAGAAAAAAAATCCATTTCTTTAAATGGATCTAGATCTTTATCTAGATCGGCTAGATCTTTATCTAGCCTGAAAAGTTACAAGATAAATAATAATTGCCAGTGTCAAAGCACGCTGAACACGTCACAACACCAACGAACGACAACGTTAAAGAGAGAAAAAAAAACAGTCTACACTAGACCTTTTCATCACGGACGCACACGACATATTTGAAAAACATATGAGGGAGCGGTTGTAGGGGGAGCGGAGGTTGTGTAGACGGAGAATGAGGAGGTTGAGTAAGGATAAAAACTTTGTTTGACAAATTGAATTCCAAACGGACAAATCCGCGATTGAAAAGCTAGTAAATTAATATATTTAGGAAAAAAAGGGATGCACTGATTTATTCATTAACGAGATCCCAGAAACTGGAACCCCAATAGAAATGAAATTTGGACACATGGTATTTTGAATAGAAATAAGGAAAATAGATGGTGAAAAGAAGAAAATATGGCCGGATTTACTGTCGGCACAGGCTGACTACAAAGTGCAAAGAAAGTACTTAAACGATATAATCAAAAAACTTTGAAGGATAAGCTAAAAGATGGTGTAAGTACGTATAAAAATACAAAAACGAGAGCTAAAGAATGTGTAAAAAGAAGATAGGATGAAATAAAAGAACGGTATAACAGAGTTTCCGGATAATTTCCGGGAAACCCAGATTTTTCTAGATTTTAGTGAAAAAGGCCCGGAATAATTGCGAGACATCGTGTGTGAATGTGATTACAAATCATAGTGGATATTTACTTTATGAGGAGTGCTGAAAGCATTATTTGAAAATTGTTTTTCAGGGTTTTGAGGTAAAATGGCAAAAACGGAACTCAATAGTTTCGTTGTGTGCGTTCATCCGTCTGTATGTCACAGGCATTTTATTCAAAAATCTAAAGATTTATATTAATGAAATTTATAGCATAGCTGTTTTGTATAAGCCGCTACTTAGTTTAGTAGTTAAATAACAAAATAAATATTTCGAGGCATGTTACGGAAACTGAAAAAAATTTTTTCAGCAAAATTAACGTTTAACACATATTTCCATATTTTTTTCAAAAACAATTATAGGTTTCTAAGCATTTTTTTTCCATTAAGTGAATACTTTCGGAAATAATCGCTTCAAAAGTAGCCTAAATTGTGTCACTCGCCCGTTATTTTTTAAACCTTGTGTCCAAAAAATATAAAAAAAAATAACGAAAGTAATGCTTAATAAATACTTTCAACGAAAATTATTTTGGACATGAGCGGATATACCGTTTTTGAGTTATTGCAAAAAAATTGCGCTTCTCGACAAAAGGACGTAAGTGCCATGAAGATACGCTCTTTTGCTGGTCCTTTTCAGTTTACACTAATTTAAGAGTAAAAGTCGACATGCTAGTTTCTCTAGTTATAAATGACTAAGTATTTTTACTTATTGTGTGCGGGAAATACGGAAAAAAATGTAACAATGTAGTTTTTTCATCTGTAGTGCATTTCTTTGTAGTAACGGCTTCGGAACCTTGCACTGACATGGTCTGACATGCTCTTGGCCGGTTTTTTCATATGAGTATACAGTTGCAGGTGACAACCTTACTGCAACTGAATACATAAATGATGATAAAAAGGGAAAAATTACGGTAGATGAATTTATGAAAGTAATAGGGTACAGGTTTTACCAAATGACTACCCTCAGCATCGTTGGCAAACTGTGAGCGAAAATCATTATCGAAAATGTAAATGAAACTGAAAATAAGATCTGGGATGTACATGCAGGATATCGAAATGGGATGGGATGCACGGACCAAGTTTTGCTCTGCGAAAGATCATGGAAAAAATTTTAATCAAGCGCCGAAAGGTCTTCTGTACTTTTGTAGATCCAGGAAAAAAAAATCGGTGTTTGGCTGTATCGTGGACAACACGACCGTGAAATTTACGTGAATACGTTTATGTAACGGATAAAATTTTCTTTGAGCGAATTATATTAAGCAAGTGTCGGCGAGACTAAGGTCATCCTGTTTGAAAGAAACGAAACCACGACTGAATACAACTTATATATAGAAGCTGACAGAGTGGAACAAGTGAGAGTTTGTAAATTTGGGTAGTGTGCGTATGAGTGTCGATAAACCCGATAGAGATATTGAAAGGAAAGTCGATGCAGAAAATAAAGTGAATGGGGTCTGTTTTGCTATTATGAATAGTAAAGATGTTTCAGGACAAGCGTCTTTACCTATTTGTAATGAGACCCTGATGGCCTTACGCTTATGTATGGTAGTGAAAGCTGGGTATGGCAGAAGAAAAATGAAAATAGAATCAATGCGGTGGAGATGCGATCTCTGCATAATATGTATAGTGTTTCCTTAAAAGATAGATGTAGAAATAGGGATGTTAGCGAACGGTGTGGTTCGAACATTCTGAAAGATGTAGTGACTCGATTAAAAAGAGGTACCGTTGCGGTGGTTTGGCCATCTGAAAAGGATGGATGAAGGTAGACGGAAAAAACAAATTTATAGAGCGAATGTGTGTGATGGAAAGGTCGACAAGGGTCGGCCTAGAAAATCCTATGCAGACCTAATTGGTGGCATTTTAAACAGGGGCCAAATTTTAAGTAGTCGAAACCGACGAGCTTGCGTGAAAAGACTGCATGTCAGTATAACAAGAAAGGTACGCAAAAATCGTATTGTGTGCAAACTCTATATTCTACCCTCCTGGGAAATAGGCGTGTGACTTTGTATTATGTATTATATATTTTTTTAATGTGGAGCATATAGAGCAGTATGAATTAAGAAAGGATTTTCGGAAATGCACTTTTTATGGCGCATAAAAAGGGTTTCGAATTTTGTATGAAACCTTATTAGGTACGATTATGATAATTTATTGTATGGATGGTACAAATATTGCTTTTTAAAATGGTGAGATATATATTTCACAATTGGGGGTAGGGTAAGAGGCGGTTGATAATGTTTATAAAATATTGTGTATTTTGTCTGATTTGGGTGAATTTTTATGTTGTTTGTCTGTCCACCAAAATGAGTAAATCTGATGTGGAGATTCGATACATTTTGATGTTTTATCACAAAAAAGGGAAAAATGCGACACAAGCCGCGAAAAATATTGTCACTTTTATGGTCCTAATTCTGTATCGGTAAGAGTAGTACAAAACTTGTTCTAGCGATTTAAGTTCACTAATTTTGATGTCAAAAATGGAACTCGCTCTGAAAGGGGGGGGGGGAAGGAGGAGAAAAACCCATTATGGGCCGTCCATGCGCCCGGGCACACAGGTGTGTCCCGCGGCCCCCGGAGTCCCCTCGAAGCACACAGTCCGTACTGTAAGCTTCACGTGACCTCCTATGCCGTGGTGCCACTCGTAAGGCACCCATAGGGCAGTCACGCGCCGACGGCATCTCCATGTCGTAAGGCCGCGTTTTAAATGAAGGCGTAATAGCGTTTTGCTCGCGCCATTGCAGGTTCATGTTGTTCAGGAGGTTTTTAGTCTGTGAGAGTCGGACACACCTGTGTGCCCGGGCGCATGGACGGCCCATAATGGGTTTTTCTCCCCTTTCCCCCCCCCTTTCGCACGGGGAGAACTACAAAAAAAAAGGGTCGACCATTACGGATAAAATCGATGCCATTTTGGAAAAAGTAGAGCAATATTGGCATATTAGTTATTACGACATAGCTGAATAGCTGGAGATTAACTACAAAACAGTTTTGACCCATTTTACCTATCAAAAAGCTGGATATATACAAATCTCGACATTTTTGAAATTCTTATTTTTCAAAGCGGGAAGTTAAAACATATTATTATTCTTAATATTTTTCCATACATCGATCTACATCACGGTCCATATTCCACCTGCAAATGTTAGTCTGTAACCACATAAAAAACTTATGTGTTATAACTACAAATTAACGACTGTCAAATTTTTTTCTTAACTTTTGTTGTAAGACCTTTTTTCATACCAAATTTAATGATTCTATGTCAACAGGAAGTACCTTATAGGGTTTCAATTGTACGCGGCGAGCAAGATAATCAGCAAAAATGGCTACTATTTGATTGCGTGGACCTAGAAGCTTTATTTTTTCACAGCTTCAAGGGACTGTTTGTTGAAGTATTCGTTCAATTTTTGTTTATTTCAAATTCTTTGCTCTTTTAACCATGTTTTATCTTCCATATATGTCCATATATCTTTTCTTTACAGCATCAATATTTTTTTCAGTTTGGTTTTTATGCGTGATCTCATTCTTTTTTACAAAGCGGTGAGAAAAGCGTATAATCTTAAGTGAACATTTCAAAATATAGTATAAATGAAATAGTGGTTAAAGCAGTGTAGGGCGCAGAAGTAGCTCATAAAGTATTGTGTAGCAAAATAGCGCTAACCAAGCGAGAAAATCAAGTGTACAGTGCAACGCACGAAACTCTGCCGCTGTGAGGTTAATCACGAAAACGTCGTAATGGCGTAAAATAGGAACGAGGTGGAGACGAGGGAAGGGTCGGGGACCATTAAACTTGCACATTGCATGATTCGCAGGTAATCCAGAGCAGCAGCTATTCGTGCTTTATTCGTGCTCTACTGCAATGATCGATGAGCGCCGTGCTTATATCTATACTTATAATCAAATCATAAATTTCCTACGTTAACTAAAAATTTTTGCAAAATTAAATTACTTGGTCGGAGGATAACTAAGAGAACGTTAGTTATTGTTTTTTGAAATGACATTTCTTAAGCGGCAATTAGATAATCGATAATTGGATGAGAATTGTAAATTGCAAATGTGTGTGAAAATTTAAGGACGCATCACTTTTAAGCACATTTCGTTACACGAAAGAGAAGAAATATAATGTAAAGAGAAGGAGAAAGAGCTATACGTTCCGACGCCATGGGAGTAGAGCCAAAGAAAATGACGTATTTTACAACGTTATCAAGCGATAGAATAAGATGTATCGTGCATGCTCGCATTGTATTAAGTCAGGGAAAAAGTTTGTTCGTATTCTATATACAAATCCGAGATCATATTTTATTTACATTTAATTGTAATATATACACACACGCACGCACGCACGCACGCAGGCACGCACGCACGCACGCACGCACGCACGCACGCACGCACGCACGCACGCACGCACGCATGTACGCACACATTGTAAGTATTTTATTCTGAATCTCATCCACAATTACGTAATAACTACATTTGGATTTTTAGCCCAAATAATGTTTGAAGTGTTATTCTTACACTTATATAAAAATGAGTTCAAAAACACATATTACAATTTGTAACAGACAAAAATTGTTTTACATAAATGTGTGAACTTCACAACAGGAAAAGAGGCACATGCAATGTGACACATGTAAAAAAACATGATAGCAAAAAATAAATAACATTATCAATAATATATTTTTAATACTAAATATTTGCTAGGACTTATTGATATTAGCAGATGAGATTTGAATGATGTCAATAGCTGTTCGCGACGAAAAGGGTCTTGCGCACTCCGACGTACAGACAGCGTGAACATACTCGTTATCTTATTTTTACTCCATATAGTTCGTATAGACGAATTACGAACGTGTGATTCGTAAATAGAAAAACATAGCTTTTTGGTGCAATTTATAGAGAAATGTACCTATAGATTTATGTTGTAAATAAATATATGAGTTTGTACGAGTTTTACTCCCGAAATGCATCGAACACGTATGCACTTTAGTACCTCGGTAATCCTTCAGAGGGCCGATCACGTGACATACACATCGGCGGCCCTCACGACGGAAGGGCTGCCGACCGCTGGTGGTACTCAGAGCGCCAGACAGAGACGCCCGTTACGGTAAGGCCAAGGACCGATGTCAGAAAATAGCATAACTGTCCCGACGATACGGCTTCCAATCGAGGATAGATTTTTAGATCCGGGCTGCTTCGATTTAATTATTCTAAATTCGACCCATCTAATTGGTCGCTCTCGAAGGACGAATTCGAGAGTAGCAGAAAATAGTATAAGAATGCAGCCGCATGCTGCATTCAGGCTGCACTCCTGCACCTGCTCAGTACTGCACTTAGTCTACAGTCTACTATAGTGCATAGCATATGTGTCGGTATATCAGAAGTGAAGCTCTGCACCTCTATAGACACCTAGTGTTTAGAGGTATTATTTCGACGATCTAAGTTGGCAAGGCGTCGCTCCTGCGAAATAGTCAAGCGATCAGCAAAACCAAAACGGGCCATTAAGCGTTCCAAACGCGTGCGCTCGGTCCATCACAATAGCTAAACACAGCCAGGAGTATTTTATATTCTAGGGTTAAACGAGCTTGCAAACCATCAAAAAGCAGGTGTCTCTGGTGGAATGTCACAACTCCAAAGGATTCACCGGGGGCCTTATTACGTAAAAGTAGAAATCGATTGCGATTCCGGAATCGATTTGTGACTCGAAATTGTTAGGTATAAAAAATGCTATTCTTATACGCAATTTTGAGTGACTTTAAAGAGTCAGATTAAATTTAAACTTCACGCAATTATCGAGGACCGATAGCTGTACAATAATATGGTATAATTGAACTGATCTGATGAATGAGCCAGAAGGTAGGCACAGGAACACTATAACGGAATAACATATCCTAGTCGTATTTGAGCTTGTTAGAGTTCTCTTGAGATGTACTCTCACCATGAGTGATTTTCAGGGTCTGATGATGGAGCCGGAAGGTAAGCACTAGTACTCCATAATAGAACAACGTAACTTAGTCGTATGTGTTCTTAATAGAATTTTAAGTGGACTTTGACCATAATTGGCTTTCAGGGTCTGATGATGGAGTCCGACGGTTGGTACCGGAATTAACATATCATAACGGAACAATATATCCTAACCATATTTGGGCTTGTTGGAATGGCCCTGAATGGATTTGACCACGATTGACTTTCAGGGTCTGACGATGGAGCTTCCAAACTTCCAGCTCCGTTATCAGACCCTGAAAGCCAATCATGGTCAAAGTGTATTCCACGAGAATATCAACAAGTCCAAACATGGCTAGGTTGCGTTGTTTCATTATGAAGTACTAGCGTCTACCTTCCGGTTCCATCATCAGACCCTGGAAACCAATCACGGTAAAAGTGCATTCCAAGACAATTCCAACAACCGCAAATACCGCTTGGATATGTTGTCCTATTATAGAGTACTAGTGCTTACCTTCCAGCTGCATCATCAGACCCTGAAAATCGTTCATGGTCAAAGTACATCTCAAGACGATTTCTACAAGACCAAACACAGCCTGGATACGTTGTTTCATTATGGAGTTCCTGTGTTTACCTTCTGGCTCCATCATCAGACCCTGAAAGCCAGTTATGGTCAAAGTCCATTAAAAAAATTCCATTAAGCCCAAATAAGACTAGACTACTTTGTTCTATTATGGAGTGCTAGTGCTTACCTTCCGTCTCCATCATCAGACCCTGAAAATCACTCATGGTGAGAGTACATCTCAAGACAACTCTAACAAGCTCAAACACGTCTAGGATATGTTATTCCATTTTGGAATTCCTGTGCTCTACCTTCTGGCTCCATCATCAGATCAGTCCAATTATACCATATTATTGTAAATTTTAGGTCCTCGATAAATGTGTAAAGATTTTGTTAAATCTAACGATTTACATAAAAATAATTATTCTTTGTACGAAATACGAATGACGGAAAATCGATTGTAAATCGCTTGAGAATCGCTATAGACCAGTCTTCGGTTTGAGAGCGTAATTCTCGAATAATTGCGAAATCGCGATCTCTAACGGTTTTTGAATTCAAATATGCGATTAAATTTCATTATTATAATTTAGTGATTTCATTGTAGAGGCAACACTGTTAATAGAAAGACAATTAGTATTTCGAAATATCAACTTGGGAATTAGTAAAATAAATTTATAATCCTGCGAAATCAGAAATCGATTTCTTTTAGGTAATAAGGCCCCGGTGCGTTGCCGACCTCTTGGGTAGGAATAGGTTATCTAATGGAGAGGGGATTGAAGAATGATGAATAGGGTGATGGAAGGGGGAATCGACTACTGGAACTCTCACTCATTGGGCGAACTACAACAGCGCATGCTGTTACTTCGCGTCTGTATTCTGTGAGAGTGGTATTTCACTCGTCGGGCATGTCCATTTTCATGCTGCTGCCAAATTGTATTACTGCTGAATTGTAGTACTGCCGTGGTGTATTACAAGTTCCTTAGCCCAAGCGAAACAATCACTGGAACTCTATACCGAACCCAATTGATGAGATTGAGCCGAACTCTGAAGGAAAAACGCCCTCAATGCTATTCCAGACACCACAAAATTATTCTTCTACATTATAATGCTACATGTGGATGTTCTGGATATCATAAAATCTTCAGTTTGCAGGTGTTAAAAGAATTTTATAAAGTTGGATAGTTGACAGCAACTGACAATGCCATTTCTGCCCCAGAGTGCTCAGGAAATGTAAAATTATAGAATCTTCTAAATAATTATGATCTAAATGATGGTGTTAGAGGTAAATATGCTGGATTTAATATGATTTATACAAAAAAACTTGGTCAAAATTTATTCATCGAAACTCACTGTATGCACGAGAAAGCAAATTAACTTTTAGAAAAAAAACATTTTTTTTTATTTTGTGAAGTATGTTAAAAATTTACTAGTTGTATGTTTAAAAGACCTTAAGAGATCTTTGAATTCGTCACTGATCGCTATCAAAGATGTTCTTTATTTATAAAATTATAGATGTTAAAAAAATTACAAAGTGGAATCAGTTTCACCTGTTATTGAAATTATAATATAACATTAAACCAATATAACAAAACCTTAAACATTTAATTAGCAAAGGATAGTAGATAACGGATGAACATACATATTTATGTATCATGGAATAGCATGCTTGGATAGTCAAGTGTTCTAAGATTGTTCATATATTTGGAACATTTGTCATGTGTAGATCTTTTGGTCTTGGCCCTACATCATGATTAGGTGTCAAATGTTTGGTACCATCACACAGAAACAAATTATTTTCGTTTGTCTAATAGTAATCAAAAGCAAGGTTATCTATGAACCAAAATATATGAAAATCAGAATATTGGTATGTTTGTCGCCCAATAATTTTTAAACTGGTATTTTATACAACTTTAAATCTATGTATCATAAAGGTACTCTACCCTTAGGAAACAATTTTTTGACATAGACCTTGTATTTTGAGCGTTGTTCTTGCTTGGGTGTTCGATATCTGTCAATACTCTCGAATCAATATTTTAATTTTTTGAATAGGGACTCATAGTGGAATAACAGATTCGAGGGTCAGCGATGGTTTGCATGCTGCCTGTTAATGTATGTTGCAGGCAAGCGTCTCAATCTTATGTTACAGACTAAAAATCTTATATAAACAAATGTACTAACATAATAAAACGTAATTTGATTTTGATTAAAGCTTTATATTTATAAAAAATTGATTATGAAGGTTACAGTATTTTTTTATATTGTTCCAGATACCTGCATCAGTTATTAGTAGTGTAGGAACAGTCAGCTTGTCTCAAACGACAAGTAGTACCCACACAACTTCCAACAGCATAATGGCGAATCCTACTAATCTGGGGAATGCTAGCAGTGGCAATACTAATCAAGGTCAATCACAGAATACTCCAACTCAAGCACCTGTCCGAAATTTACCTAAGAAAAGAAAATATGATCCTACTGAACTGGAAGAAATAGAAAGAAGCTCCGTAACAACTGCACCAGTTCCAGTAGCTATGCCCATGGAGTATCAACCCACATGCTATCAAATGCCAGTGCTACATCAGTCTCCAATCATTCAGGTTCCATCGTCACCGACAGATCTCAAGCCATATATTCCATATCCTACCATAGATTTATCAGAGTGGCAAAACCATAGAGTTTTAGCCAAACAACGTGGTCTATATGTACCAGGTGTGATACGTCAAGCTGAAGGCACCAAAGTTGTAGTGGATTTGGATGGGCAAGAAAATGATACAGTGGAGTATAGTGATGTGTTTGGTGTGAACAAATATGACATAATCAGTGATGCAAGCCCTCAACTTAGTCATCTTCAAATTGGTTTTGGTTGTGTTGTGAGAACTGCAGACTTGAACAGGGATGTTGTGCAAAGTGTGTTCGTTGAGGGACAAGTGATTGAAGTTTTGAGTGCGCCTATCAGGATACGTGTTAAGGTAAGAATTTATTTTGATTGTTTTTTTATTATTCAATATTAAAAAAATTGCTAATTTTCTATGAAATATCAACTATATACTATCTAAAATAATCTAAATAATTAGTTTTAGAACTGTAACTGTACAATTATAAATACATTTTTTCAACATGTAATTTATTATAATAATAAAAATCAAACTGCTTAATTTCTATAAACAGTGCTACTATTTTATGTATGAGTTATTATTTGTAAAAATTAATAGCAAAATTCCATTTTGTTTCATATTAAAATTCTATAATACTTCATAATATGGTTTTAAATCTGAAATTTAGTTATTATTTTACCCTTTATTGATAATATTTCAAAGAAAGATAGAGATAGCTAAATGTGAATTTCACTGTTTTTTTATTTGTTTTGTTTATTATAAAATAATATAATGTGCCATCTCATTTACTATATTGAGCAATAATAAATATATCCATTCTTTAGTAATTTATATGTTATAATATTTGACTCATTTGAAACGCGGCTGTTGCATTATATTTGTCGTTGTTATGTATTTGAGCCAAAAAGTTGAAATGTGTATAATTTTTCACACATATTAATTTATTCTTGTAATCACAAACAAGCGAAAATATAAGCAAATTAAACAGTGTTTATACAGCTTGTTTCAAAATTCAAACAAAATTGCTGTACCATACAACGCGTTTACAATCTCTTTAGTAGAACAGTGAATGAAGCGCTTTGGAATGTGATATTCAGTATCACATATTTTCAAATTATTAAATTGAGAATTCAAGCTTCTCAATTTGAAATAATAAAAAGATTCTGGGAGGATATGCCTCAATATTGGAGTGATTGACATCTTATGCAGCAACAAAGATAAAGGATTTAATGACAACAATTCATTATTGTCATTGAATATTCAATCCTTCTGCACTGGGTTAGCATGAAGGGCTTAAGGCGCATCCTCTCAGTCTGAAATAAAGATATTGTGGAAGGTTATACACAGCAGTGGAATGGGTTATTAAAGCCACTGCAACTTCCATAATCAATTTAAATGTAGAAGGATATTTTACAATATTAAATTTTAAAATATCCCAATAATAAAATCCTCAATTTTTGCTCAAATAATAAAATCCTTAATTTTTGCTCAAATAATAAAATCCTAGTCATGACTCAAGATTGCAATGAGAATAATTGTCATTTTATGGAATTATCTCTTGTATGGTTTTCCATCTAAGGTATAGAGCAGACTAAATTTTAGAGATATAGAATTTATTTTTGTAACTTTGTAGTTATTCTGTTCAAATTTTATGTAACCTTATTGAATCTTTTAAAAACATTTAAAAATGGAAAGGTGGTTGAATTTTTTATCATATTTTGGTAACCACTATTTCTATTTAATATTTTTATCATATTTGATTTTAATTTAAGAAATGAATGATCATTAATGTGAATATGTTTTTTTAATATCTGTAATTTAATCTTTTGTAAATATCTTTAACACTACCAGAACAAAATAAAAAAAATTATTACTTAATGAAATAGTGTAGGCATTTATTCCTTCAAATAGCAATTCTTGAATACTTTAAATTACTTTGTTTTTAATTTGTTAATAATTCATTGCTATTTAAAAGATTACAAAAAAGTCAGAATACCCTTGTAATTGTATTTATTAGGAAATACAAATCAGACAATAATAAACATTTGTTATATATACTTAAATCATTTAAAAACTCATTGTGAAATAAAGACTGGTGAAGAAATAATTCCAACTTTAACTACATTATTATAGGTGTTAGGTGACAGTGAACTTGGTAAAGACTTATTAGAAGTTAAACGAGCAGACATCAGATTACTTCAGCCACCTTGGGCTGATGAATTAGAAGATGCAAGTGGACCACAACCTCTGCACCATCAACACAGACATCATCATGCACCTGTTCAGGTCACGGTATGTTTTTAAAATTTTATTATATATACGTATGTAATATGTTCTAAATTATAAGTAAGTATTATTAAAAATATTAGATTTTTGGCATGGATATGTCCATGTATCTGTTTGTAATAAGGGTTATTTCGTTAACATGATCTTATGTATGATGCCCTTACACATAAGTGAATAAAGTCACTAAGTATAACATCTATTATATCGACAATTGGACTTGAGTTGATACAATACATGCAATGTGTTTTATATGGTGATGAATGCAATAAATACAATAAATGTTTCTGTGTTATGGAAGTATGTAAAAGTATTTGAAGTATTTATGAATGCAATTATGCCCCAACATTGCATAATTCTGATTAATTCCAGGTTATTTTTTATTTTGTTTCATATTTTTTATATCATTCACCTGTGCTTATTGGAAAAATAAATTCACTTTGAAAACATTAATTCATATTGTTTTTCCAATCGCACAAATATTCACTTATATATAGATATTGTAAAGCCTTTTTGTAACTCGACGAGAGGTAAGCCTCTTAAGAAGACCAAAGATTCTAGTATTCGAAATTAAAGAGTATTTTCCTTCGAGATCGATATGTTTATTGATCAGTTCTTCAACCTTCTCTTCTATTATTTCTAAACTTTTACTTATTAAATTATTATAACAATTCACTCTTTATCAGTATAAAACTTGTACACTCGGGCATCAGCCCTCGTTCCCTTTCTCTGTGCTTCTCTTTAGTTCTACTCAATTGTTATGCGCGAGCTCGGATTCGAATGTTTTATTGTATTCTAATTTGAAACTGAACGCGAACCCGCGAACTCTCATATGCGAGCAGGGAGGTCGGATACCCCCTATGTCACCTACTCCTACTACAATATATTCATGTAAAACTTATGGCTGTATCCTTGAAACAACCAGATTTTTTTGTGGTTTTTATTTGAATAAAGATGTTTATGTGAAGATAGTTTCCATGGTTTTCATCTTCATTGATTTCATTGTCCTATCAGCTGGGATAAAAGCTGTCATGTTCTTTTGTTGATAAACATTTGATTTGTTTTCAGATATAGAGTTATAAATAAGATATAGAGTGCCATGATACTGCATTTCATATAACACAATATAGAAAATATGTAGACAGAATATATATTTAAAAAATAGTATAATAGTATACTCAGAATTATGATCATCAGATTGTAGATGTATTAATCTTTATTAAAAATAAAATTATACTAATTTGTAAATTGTCATGACTAATCCAATTGGGCAATTATACTTTCTGAGTAGATTACACTGTAAGGAATAAACTAATATCTGTTGTCATCACCATCCAGTGGTTTATCTTTTTACTCAGTTTGTAAACAGGTGATATAAATTGATAATGTAATCAGAATTCGTGCGAGAAGTACCTGCTTGAGTGTTTTATTGAAAGATCTTCAAAATTTTTATGGTCACGAAGAGATAATATTTTATGCATGTCTTTAAGCCTCTCAATTTTTCTTATAGTATACTTTGTTTATGACTATCTATACAATAAAAAAATTTTATATCCACTTAAATAGAATATACATATTTTAATAGTAAAATTGTTTCCAGTTGACTGACTATAAAATAAAAAAAAATTATACTTTTCTATGACTTGAAAGTTTGCATTTGAGTTTGTTCAGGTACAAAGTAGTTATTTAGATGAGATTTTAGTGGTGGTTATGTTTTAGTAACTGAAGTATTTACTAGGTTATTTGCATTTCATCTGTTTCATTTAGTATCTGAATAATATATTATCCTCCATACACAATAAAAAATATTTATTATTTAAGCCACGATTGTGTACAAATAAATCATAGAAACCTAAAAATGGAATATAATTTGTCTCCCGTGATACTACTGTCATGTTAATCGTTTTACAAGTGAGTTGTGATCTATACACATAAAATGTTCATTTGTTTTTACATTGTACCGAAACTACTCTTAGTTAGAAAAGAATATGGAGTTCCATTTCATAAGTTAGTAATACATGATAATATATGCTTTTGCCCGCTGCTCCGTCCATGTCCGCATGAAACAAATTCATCCATCTTGTATATTGCCCGATCACGAAATCAAAATCTCGATCGCTATCTTGTTTTCAATTCAAATCTCGGTCTTGTTTTCTTGTTGCAATGTCAAATTTTTTCATTCTTGATTCCAATCGTGGTCCCGCTTGTGATTCTGAGTCAGGTCTTGACATAAAGAGATTGTGTTCTATTCTTGATCCCGGTCCTGCTTTAAGTTCTGGTTTTTAACACTGTTTCTAATTCCGATTTCAGTGATGCTCTTCATTCTAATTTCAGTCCCACACTCACAACAAACTTTAAAGTCTCTAGACCTAGTGGATTGGGCTGTGCGTTGATATATAAATTTACTCTTTTTTGTATATATTAGTTTTTGCCCCCGGCTCCGCCCGCGAAAGCATAAAATGTATTCTTTCATCTTATACATATAGAAATTTTTTTATAGGGCCAATTTATACACATTGATGATATAAACATAGCCCCTATATATTCGTAGATATTTCATTTACATGGTTGATGCTTTTTAAAGCAATATATATTTTAAAGCGCTTTATATTCCTTAAAGCAATATAAAGCAACAGCTTAAAAACTTTTGAAAGATAAACATAATCCATACCTACTGATTTTTTATACATTTCAGTTTACACATAACATCACTATTAATTATTACTAGAGATTAAAGAATAATTTGTTTCTCTGTTAGTTTGTCATTTTTCATTTGACATCTATGCATGGTATACAGTCACAACTAAATACACATACATATGACAAATGTTCAAAAATGTGTAAACAATTTTAGAATATTATTTATCTGTCCAGTGCATACTGTTTTGTAATTATTATTTTTTTTTTTGTAATCATTTATATAATATAAAAATAATTGTAGAATAGTATGCATAATCATCAATCACACAAAAAACATGTATATAAAAATGTTAACCTATTTCTCACAGACATGTGTGTTGTTATTATCTTAAGAAAAATATCTGAAATACAGAAACTATGCTAAGTTACATGCCTACACTGAATTGAAGCATTAGAAAATTTTGTGTGAATTGATAAACTCACCATTGTAATAGGTTTTCAAAAGTTTCAATCATTTCCATATCTTTAATTAGAACAGGTATCATTAATTGTAAATGATTAATCCTTCAGATAATGAAAGCTTGTGAATCGACCTACGTCATTCTAAGGTGGATCACTTTCTTTACTATTGTAAAACAGTGATAAGCTATCGTTACTAACAAACATAGATGCAAGTGACGTATCAAAGTATAACATTGTAACACAGTTACAATCAGATTACTTATCTTTAGACAATCATGTTTTGATAAAAATGAAATGTCGTTGTGAAGGATGTTTAAAATATTAATATGCCGTTATTTATAATATAATGTTTTATTATATAATGAAGAGGATTGTAAATATAACAAATGAAGGTACATGAGAGTGATCGGGAATTTTAGTGAAGGGGGATAATAATAATAATGATTAATGTAATCGAAATATTACAATTATATTTTTATTTAAACATATATCTTTATTACTAATAATATATTAATTTTATTATTGTTATAAGCGCATATGTTATCTAAATGTTTAAGAGTCGATTCAAACCAAAGCTCATATTACGCTATGAGCCACATTGTTATCATTTTATTGCATTGATCTGAAAATATTTAAATTTTGTATTATTAACTTTAATAAAATGAACTAACTATAAATAACCTCCAAGTGCATGGATATGCACTGCAAAATGCCCAAATCAATAAACATTGCTTTTATTAAAATGTTAAGTAAAGACTTACAATATGTTTTTATAAATTAAATATTAATTAGTAGTGTCAATTGTCAAAATGCTAAAATGGTACAAACAACAGTTCGCAGTGTCCCATTTTTTCTATACCATATAGAATTGATCAGGCATCTTTGTCAAAGAAACTATAGTCATTGAAGTATCCTTTTCTGAGACAAATAGTTCAGAACGTGAATGTGTGAACTCATGAAGTACATTCCTAGCGCTTGGTGACAGGAATATGCAAACATGATTTATTGTTGGGCAATTTGTAGAGATAAAATTGCTGCCTGCGAATCCATAAGTTGCGTGAAGTATCGTTTACGAAACAGTTTGCATTATTTTGCCATGTTTGTTTAGAGGTGAGTGGAACATGTGAAAAATCAAGAGACTAATGTAATAATTCCTTTGGAGACCTTTACATTACTGCCATCAAGTGTTATTTGTAAGTATGTGACTAGATATACTTCTTAAAAATAATAAATTGCATTGCCTAAGCGTGAGACAGAATTCGAGTTCGTCACGTGCCCGGGTATGGCGCGCGGGCGCCGTCTGGCCGATCATTTCTAGGGTTGTGTCTGTATTTTTTTTTATTATAAGTATATTTTCAATAATATATTTTTGTTATAGTTACTTTGACAAAGTTGTCTTAAAAAAGGAGGAGATTATGAATATTTGTGAAAAGATCTATGATCAAATTTTTTGTGCCTTGCTAGTAAAGATAGTATTCCTAAACATTTCTCTAAACCTTATTCATATAACATTTCAATTGGGTAGACAGTTGTAATATTGTGGGAAAAGGTTTCTTTGTTTATGGTATATTTATTAACAGGTGGGTGGAGATACATTTTACACTTCATCACCAATGCCGTCGGGCGGGCCGGTTGTTGCGGTGGGGGCGCTGTCCAATGGCTCCATGGACGAATTGCGTAAACGCCAGTACGACGATTACTGCGAAAGCGACGACGATCTACGTAGGGAGGATATATTATTCCCTAATGACGCGTCGCATATAGGTATTTTTGTTTTATTTATTTAATTTCTTAACATTTCTTTTCATTTTTGTAGATGGTATAATGAAATATAGTTCTAGTTTGTATGCAAATTATGATCTAGCTTTGGACCAAATGACTAATAATGTTGAACCTATCAAATTGAGTTTAAGATATTTGGCCACTATTTTGAATAGCCATTGCAGCTGAATTGTTTTAAAGCTCTATAAATGAGAAGTGAAATACATTAATTTTTAAGTAGTATTTTTTTTTGCACAGATATGGTGAAATATGAGATAAAATTGGAATATCGAACAAATATAGACTAATGTCGGTGTTGTGTCTTTGTTACTTTTATAATTTATTTGGAAGTATCATATTTTTTATGAATTGGTGTGCAGACTGCAGTAACAGCAAACGTAGCAGCCTCCAGAGTCGAGGAAGCACGTCCAGTTTGCTCGAGCGCAGTCTCACACCCAGGTCACAACCCCCCTACTCCTAGGTCAGTAGAGCAATGAATGTATCTAGAGCAGGTGCTTTTTATGCAATAGGACACTCATCTGAAAGATGTAGTAGTATAATATAATCTGGATACTCAGATTCTAGAAATGTAAAAGGTTTCTAGTATTTGAGAATGTATATGTAAATATTGTTGTATATGTTATTGACGCTGAGAACCAACTGTAGAACTTATCAATCACACCGAAAAGAAGACATCTCTCTGATAATAGTCACTATTGATAATACCTTATGCAGGCCATCCATATAAATGTATAACATCTTCAGAGAAGTAAAAGATTTTTTCAACATCCATTTGTCAAACATAAACTATGCCATTTTAAGTTTTTGGTATACCATAACAAATCCCGCGCAAAAAAGTTTTTTAAATTAAAAAAATAAAAATCTAAATTTGATGAATTTGCATCTATTGAACAGATCGAGCTTGTTTAATTTTGTAAGAGATAGCTCGATTATAAGAATAATTTATTTTCATGGAAATAAACATGATAAATATTCTGAATTAACAAATATATATACAGAGTAATTAAATCAGATTTTTAGCACTCATATTAATAGTTTTATACTAAATATTAATAGTTTTTGTCAAAACACGAAATACGTTTTTTTTTATCTTAATTTGTTAATAACTTTTGCAATTTTTATCATTCAGTAAAATCCTTTAACACATTTTTCTAGATGTCATTCTGAATCCAATGAGCTATCGCACATATTTTTAGGATCTTTATCAAGAATTAACATGATTTTGAACTTGTCGACTAGACTAGGCACCATCTACACATAAGTGATCACCATAAAGCGTGACTACACTGACGCCAGTTGCACTAATGGTGTATCCAACGTAGGGCCACTTGAATTTAGATTGTTTCTGTAACACATTCCTATTATGTATAAGTTCACAAACTTTGTGTAATTAGATAGTATCAAATCAGTCGCATAAACTTTTAATAATGGAGATTAGTTTCAGCTGATTTTGAAAAATATTAAGTAAAAGTATTAGTTAAAACATTTCCACATAAGTGTTTTACTAAACAAATATTGATAATATTAGATTGTAGAATATTTATTTCAGTTTGTTTTATAAATGTATTAAATGTTTATTATTTATAGACTGTAAGAACCTTAACTTAAATAACTATTGAAAAGAAGTTGCAAGTCTTCAATTGATGATTTATAAACAATATTTGATTTTTTTTCATTTTCTACAGATCTCAAGCGGCAACTCCGCATAAATATAAGAAAGGTGATGTAGTATCGACACCTACTGGTATACGAAAGAAGTTCAATGGTAAACAGTGGCGGAGGCTATGTTCTAAAGATGGATGTTCCAAAGAGAGCCAACGCAGAGGTTTCTGTTCTCGTCATCTTTCTTTGAAAGCAGTGCCAAGATCTTCAAACACTCCACTGGCGCAAGGATCTACGCATACGCCACAACAAAGGTGATTGTGATTTTTTAATATATTTAATTTTTAATGAGTAACTTTAGGAGGTAAAAACTGCCTGGGTGAACATTTTATGTATCAAATAGTGAGAAGTCTGAAAAATATACTTGAACGAAATGACGATGCTTCTATTAGATGGAAGAAATTATTGCAAATCACATCATTTTTGATGTTTTTATTACTGTATCAAAATTTATCTGGCCACTTAATTTTGTAAAAAGAGATTAAAGAATGAATTAAGAATAATATATATATTTAACATTATCTTTTAAATAAATTAGCATATGCATCACTTATTTATTACATATAAGTGATATATATGTTATAATAAATATATTGAAAAATCATTAATGGTTTTATTTAATTTTGTAATAAAAGAAAATCAACATCATACGAAAATCGTTATTGTTTGAAATTATTTTATCAGTGATTGGTATTATAATATAATTAGCTTTCATCCATGGCTCTGCCCGCTTGGACATCTAATGAATTCTTTCATCTCTTGACATCATCTTTATATCACCAATCACTCGACCATGATCTCAATTTTGTTCCTGCATTCGATGCCAGTCCTGGCCCCTCTTTTAGTTTTGATACTGGTCTGGATCTAGAGTACAGTTTTGTTTCAAAGGTACATAATGTAAAAGAATCTTAGCGAAACGGGATAAAAACTAGTCTATATGTTACTTGGGACTACAAACCATTACCATATTAAATTTCATTAAACCCTGTTGGGTGATTTTTGTGTATAGACAGTTCGATTTTTTGAGCTATATTGAGTATATAATATATCAAGTAGTATATTAATATATAATTTACAAATACGTATTAATCATTCCTCTCAATGGCAATGACAGTTTGCTATCAATCCTAAAAGAAAATGGAAGATATATCGTACTTTTATCAGTTTAGCCTCTGCCTTATGTTCAAATTCCCCTCGCATTTGATAATTGCCATCATTATCAGTAACAGATCGAACAGTAAAAATGTCTTAAAGTTTTTATTAAAATTTTTATACATAATGTCATTGGAATATATGAGTATCATATCGGCTAATGCAAAAACGGGTTTGGTAATTGAGTGTCGAGTAGTATGAGAATTGAACTCGCAAAGCGAGAGATCCTTACCCAATATATTTTTGTTATATTGTACTGAAAAATTGCATTTTTTTTTGCATTGAGTTTCAAATTCAAAACACAGTTTTTCATAAGTGATGGCGTTAGTTATATTCGAGGTTCCATTCAAATGGCATTAATATTTAAATACGTTAGCAGCTTTGGGATCGAGATCATAGTGGATATTTGTCTACAGTCCACAGTCCTTAAAAAATATGTAGGAATTCATTTTATGTTCACACGGGTGGAGCTGCGGGCGAAAGGTAGTGCAAAATATTACTTCTTTTGTTGTTCTCTTCTTATACGTCCTATAGGTACAGATAGTTCTCCAGCCTTAAATCCTGGTACTTTATTTAAATGAACCTGATCGGGAGGTATGTTTTTCAAGGAGCAGCAGTAAGTCTTTGTCCTCGAGCGGCACCGGCGTCGAAGGCGACGAGACGTCACGGGAGTCGGACACGACGCCACCGCACTATCGAGTTACGGGGCGGTTCGATTCCGATGAGACAGAGGCGGCCAACATGCTCGGTATGTAGTGGTATTTGTTTAGTTATTTAAACTTTGAACAAGTATGATTTTGATTATATGTAAGATTCTGTATTGCCCTAATAAGATTAATATATCGTAATTAAACAGTTTTAAAGTTTGATTATGAATTTAATTAGATTCTCTTCGAACTGATACTTAGTACAGTTTCTGAACTTTTTAATTTTATATTTATTTAATACAAGTGTAATATTTTATATACATTTTTTTGTATATAAATATGTCTTGTAAATAATATTGTGGGGGAATGATTTTAGACACTTTGTTTCAGCTCTAATATCTTTATTCTGTTCAAATGAATTTAGTTAATTTGAAAGATAATATCTTCAATTAAACTGTTTTAATATCATTAGTCTATTCCTGATTGTACTTACAACAATTATTTTTTATAAATGCATCAAAATTTTCAATCTTTGTAACACACACTTACGTTAATATACTCTGATTTCTATATTTAAAACATTATATATATATTTAAAACATTATTTAAAACAGGTATATTTAAAACATTATTCCTATTGGAGATTTAACTATACATTCAAAACTTAATTTTGGTAATGTTGAAATCTTTTTAGTGTCACTGGGCAGTTCACGTTCAGGTAGCCCGGGTGTGTCGCCACCTAATGCGTCAGGCGAGCCGGTTGGTCTGCGCAACAACGTATTCGTGCCTATCTCATCTCCGCAGCCGCCGCACGCCCCGGCAGCTTATCACCACCATTTAATAAGGTACGTCGACGACTGAGGAGAATGTAGTGCCATTTGTAATTACACGAATTTCACTTGTGTTTTGATGTAATGCCTTTAATAAAATATTTATTGTGAAGATGACATTTTGGGTTTGACTCCCATCACATATATGATCTAATTTTCCCACTTTATTGCCTCGTTATAAAGTGACTAGATTGTAAGGTTTATGTATTTATTGCACTGGTAAATACTACAAAATGTAATTTTTTCTAGTTTGACACTTACATAATTAATTTTACCGATTTTAATAATAGGTTATTTTAACAGACATTCTTGAATTCTGTTTTTAATTTTCAAATTTGTATCCAGTGTAATTATTGGATGAAGAGATATACATCCAGCATATTCATGCAAAGTATGATTTTTACTCATCCTAATTTATTTACGATTGCAGTTTACATGATCAACAACATTCTTCAATGTACGTTCATGATTCTGGGAGCATTTCGTTTTCTTTTGTGTTGATTGATATTGAAATATTGAGTGGTGCAGGTCATTATTCTCTTCTGTACATGACAGGCAGATTAACCACTAGGCTATCATTGGAAGGTTTTAATAAGGTGTATTATTAATTACCATTTATACATTTTCAATTTGATTTTATAATTAAATATTTGTAATTATTATTCTTATGGGTTTTACTATTTTATGTATTAAAAAGATAATACAACTTTTTTACCAGTTTCCGAATCATGTTCATTTAATTTGTGGTTGATTATAGTAACAAATTTATAAGTAGTCAAAATAAGTAAATGGTATTCTGAGATTTCAACATGTATGGAGATATTATAAAATTCTCATGGCTTATTATAACAAAGCAATTACTCTAACAATATTATTATTTCAGACCCGAATTGGTACGTCCTGGTCGGGCTGGTTCTCCACGATCTGGTGTGGCCACATCCGTTATAAGAGTATCACCGGCGCCCATCGCAACAACCTATCACTATCAGGTATGGTAATTTTTGGAAATCGGATCTATCTGACAATATTATTTTGACTAATGATGATGATTAGTACCAATGGACCTACCATTGGTACTAATCATCTGGTTCCTAAGCTTTAGATTTTCACGAAACAAATATCATTGTATAAGTGACCATGTTCAGCAAAAAGTGAGGATTTACATTGTCAAATTGTAATTATAATCGTATTTATACACAGTTTGTATATAATATTTATATTAAATACACTCATATGTATGACTTTAAAGTGATTCAAAACGATTACCGCTGTTTGGTTGCATTACAAGAAAATATTAAATTTTGTCCCAAATACTAATTTGCAGAGAGAAAAACTTAGTTTTATGGAAAGCTCTTTATACATAAGAGCACAATTTATTCTAAAATTTGTATATAATTAAAATAATACTACAATTTTTTTTTTTCCTTTTTTAATGTGTTTTGTGCTAATAAACACAAATACACACATGTGCATAATTAGTACAATTGGCAGATTTTTCAGAAAGGAGTGGCTTCACGATTAGGCCATGCCCTTTTAGGTTATGACAAATTCATTGGGAAAAATAATTTATGAGGCTACTGCATAGCCAGTCGCCCAAAAATTTTGTTTATTCATCAATATGGTCAAATATAAGTAAAAAAATTGTTTAAGGAAGAATCTTTTTTCAGTTCGAAGAAGAATCAAACTTTTCAGTTTTTATTTTGCGACAAATGAAATTTGTCTCTTTGTGTGGCCCATGACTCAAAAGAAAGTAATGATCAGTAAAATGTATGCCAAATTTATAAGCAATATTTATCAATAAATTACTGCAATAAATATAGGCGAAGGTGTGACAAATGCAGCTGAGTGAAAATGGAATTTTCCATTTGTATGAAAAAACAATGTCTTTGAATTATTGCTAAATATCTGCCAATGATTATTAACAATAATTTAAAGAAAACAATGCAACGGTGCTCATGACTACATTTTTCTTTGGATATTATACTTTAGGGTGGTTGTTAAAGTTAAATTTTTTGCGACGTCCCCTAAAAAGCTTCCTTTGGTGAAAAAACACTGGAAAAATTTTCTTTTTTTTAATTAAAAACAACACGTGCCTCTAGATGATCTATATTAATTTTTGAGTATAATATTTTTTTCCTATTTTTTTTTAATTCGAATTTTTGTTTGTTATTTTGATCAATTATTGTTTCATTACATATTCATGTTGTACATGAAATATTTTACAAAAATTCTACATAATATATTACTTACAAATCATAAATAAATATATACCATTGAATTGTATGGCAATATATTATCAAATACAAATGAATAATAATCAGTATGTGGGATTGTAATTCATTGAACATTTTCATGCGCCCAAATATGTCATCCAAAGTTATCGAATATTTCAGAGTGAAAGGAAAAGTGTGCAAATATTATAATTATGAAATGTATGATTATTAAACGGTGATTTACCAAGAGGCGTTCAATTATAAATGTAAACAAACAAATGTGTTTATTTAATTTAATTTTATTTTCATATTTTTTTAGCATCGGTAACATCCTCTTTTTCGTCACTGTCGTGGTCGGATTCATTAGAAATAATCTTATGCCGGAGTAATAATTGTTATCTTATATTTCACATTTGTAATATTAAAATTACTACATCACAATCTAGAATGATAAGTCTATAGTAAAATTATTATTGAACATATAAGGTGTTTCAAATTATGTTGTATCTACAGAGAGATTGCAATGTAAAGTATTTTCTGTGGAAGTCTTGACTTTTTTACTATTGTCTCAATTAATGTTGTTTTTTACTTTTACTCTATGTTGATGTAACAGCTTTGAATTTTGACAAATAAATAATGTCTGTTTATAAATACAATAAATTCATTTCTGTGTGCATTGACATAAACATAACTACTGCTGGTTTTTCATGGATTTTAAAATTAAATATAAAATAAGTAAGGGACCTTATTTCTTCGAAATCATATAACGGAATTCACATTTTCTTCAATATTTTTTTAATGTTAATTGTAGATTTATTTCTACTATGTAATCAAAACGCATGACGGAATTAATTTGTATGAAATCGATGTTTCGTTTACCTTTTGAAAATAACATTTATAGCATGCATATTTAACATCAAGTGTTCAAATATTGTGTAAAATGGTATGCTACCAAATAATTTAATGTTACAAATCAGCAGAACTTTATTGATGTTAAGCTTTACTTGTTAATGGAATCTTATGAAGTTTAAATTATTAAATAAAATTATAGAATAAATCCGATGGTCTATCATTAATTTAAAATAATGTAACTTTTCTTAGGTGGAAAGTCGCAACGGGCCAAACCTTCAAGGGAACAGTTTAAATGTACAATCAAATTTACAAATTGGTGTTCAAACTGGAGGACTAGTCCCAAGCAGTATTCAGACAAGTCTTTCATCAAATCTCCAAAGCGGTTTGAATTTGCAATCAAGTTTAGGACTGAGCATAAATAATTTAAACTCGCAAAATGGTATGCAAACTAGTATAGGATGTAACAGTATACGAGGAAAAATGGACGAAAATCCTCACAATCTCGCTCTACACAGAGCATTACTTCAGACCAATGAAGATTCCATATACAGATCGAGTCAACCTTTACATTTAAGGAACGGCGTGCATGATTCGGTATACAGAAGAGAAACAGACATATCCCCTCCACACCTCAATAACCACGAGTTCACCAATCGTAGGGTCCCAGATTATGATGAAGATGATCATTCCGTGCCACAAAGAGAAGTGCATAGAAATATAGAACCACGTCCTCCGGAAATTTCGGAAGGGCGCCTCATAGAAGACACCACTAGGATAGTGAAACCGGCTCCCTTACAAGCGAGGTTTCTCTCAGTCGTAGATACTGATATTAAAGATGCAGTCAGAAGACCTACTTTTTATGTTATACCACAGAATTCGATTGAAAAAAAGTTTGTGTTTATAAAAAACGAACCCAGTGAAACAGTACAGGTATTTTTTTTGTGAAGTAAATTTTTTTTTATAAAACTAAGACTAATAATAGAATTGAAGCTGATTATTCAAAATTATTTTAATTAAAGTTTCTATTAAAATGCTTTAGGTTTTATAATTTTTTAAGCATTTTTTGTTTTGTTTATCGAAGTTATTATTTCAAAGTATCTATTGAAATCTTAACTCCAGGTTTTATAAATGTTTTAGAGCCTCTTTGCATAGCAATTTTTTCAACATTAGTAAAATAATGTACCATTTTATGCACTCATAATAATTTCTTTTTAAATTTAATATCTCATTTAATTAAATATATTAAACTAAATTTAATATATTTATTTAATATATTAATAGAATTAATTAAATATTTAATGGTCATTTAAATTATTGTTTATCAATAAATTGTGACGTTTTGAAAATGAATAATCTTAAATTTCTCCAATGAAATTTACTTTTTAAGTATAAGACATACAGATTTTACAGTAGGATCATGCGTCCTTTTGCAAATAGGCATTGTCTCTTCCTTTTGAGACCAATTTTACCAAAAATTAGTTTATTTAGTTTCTGAAATATTATAGCATTGAAAATATTTTTAGATATGGCTTAAGTACATTTCAATGGTCTAGCTGATGGCCTATGCGCGGGATGATGTTAACCATGATGAGGTTCTGGTGGCGCGCGAGTAGATGCATGTGGTTCCTTATATGTTTCAATACACCTATAAAGAAAATTGTACAACTATTAAAATTGTACAACTGTTAAAATAGTCCAAGAGCTAGTAACACGTGTTTCATGAAGTGTTTGATGCATGCACCTTGAAATTTTTCAAGTTTAATATCTATGAGATAAACAGCCAGAATACCTGTGTTGGCTTAGCCCAACCCGGGACACCAAGTACTGCGCATAATAGAAAGGTGTAATGAAATTCAACCCGAAAAAAGTGTTTTATTCAGAGGCCAACAAACTTTAATCGAAAGTTTAAATAATTTTAAATATAAAATTCAATAATAATAATAAAAAATTTATTTTTTATAATGATAATAAACCTATAGTATTAACTAAACACTCTAATCTTGAAAATTTCAATGATTATCTCACCATCTCCTTTTTTTTTCTTTCATAAGATTTCAATTCAAATTTTTCATTACGACTTAATTGCACAATTGTTGTATCTTGAAAAACTAAAAGTTTTAAAAAAGTTATGTCGATAATTAAAATTTTTTTAGTTTAATTCAAAAGTATGAATTTTAAATTTCTAGCTGGTAAAGGACACGTGACCAACAACCAATGAGAGCGTAGAGAAAGATTATAGCTACTGCGGTGATCGGTTCTCTCACTCACGCCGCTAACCACGCGCTACCTATCTCTTTCTATTTTAAATAAGACTTATTTTCATGTTTGCCAGTAATTAAACCCTGGAAAAAGTGTCTGGCTTTTTGTTATTAATTTTTTTAATATTTAATTAAGATGCTATTAAAAACAACTTTGGGAAGGATTAATTTTATGTAAACCCTTTCAAAAATGTCTGCCTTATTAAATTTTATTTTTAAAATTGTTTAAACTTTCGATTAAAGTTTGTTGACCTCTAAATAAAACACTTTTTTTCGGGTTGAATTTTATTACACCTTTCTATTATACGCAGTACCTGGTGTCCCGTGTTGGGTTAAGCCAACACAGGTGTTCTGGCTGTTTATCTCATAGATATTAAACTTGAAAAATTTCAAGGTGCATCAAACACTTCATGAAACACGTGTTACTAGCTCTCCGACTAAAACTGTTTGTATTATTATTTCTTCATTTTGTGTCGTCACCAAGAAAATATTTATCGAGGCATATGATGATGATGATGAAATGACAATGACACTGATGCATCATCAATAGTGTCTATGTGCATTTGGTAGATAAGCAACTATAAGTATCATGTATATACATATCATAAGGTACTTAGGTACCTTAGGCCATATCATAGACAGTGTCATTGTTCGCTAAGTCAAAATTTGTATGCAGGGTTGTATGAGTATATATTTTACAGAGATTATTAAAATTTATAATATTATTTAGCTTTTGGTCAGTCTACAAGAAGCAGAAATTATTTGTGAAAAGACGCATGGTTATATCCATTATGTATATGGTGGTAATTATTTGTAAAATAATTTATAAATAAATTAGTTGTATTCAAAAAATTTTTAAATCATATAATGTACCAAAAAGATCGACTAATACATTATCAGAAGTTGACTGGAAGCAACTATAAACACGACTTAAAAATATATAATTTATTTTGGATATTATAATTAACAAATTATATTTTCAGTAGTTATGTCAGTATATTAATTACAGATTCAAGATAAGCTTCAGTTACCACCACAAGTCACTAATGATAATGACGCAGATCACCATAGAAACATCGACAATAGTGATCATGTAAGTTTTATTCAAAATCCCTTTCTAAATCAGCTTCTTACTTCATTAGGATGAATAGTTAGTCAATAGTAACAAATGTTAATTTTTACTATAATATTTTTACAACCATTGGTGTCAGACTTGATAATATTATATTTTGCATTCACAAGTGGCTAAACGCATTGTGTTTTTTTTCACAACTATTTATTTATTACCCTCCATACTCATTACTCGCCGGACATCTCCCGGACATCCTTTACCTCTCGCCATTATCAGTGTAAAAACTAGATGTTTACAGCATTTTGGAATATTAATCTACAAAGATTTTTATGCAGGTGAACAACGTCAACAGTAGTGCAGTGATAGTACACCCAAGTCAACTTTTGCCAGTCTTGCCTCCGCCCACTTCGCATACAATAATTGGTAATTTTTTTGTGATAGTGTGATTTTCATTAAAAGCCATTACTTGTTTCGCATATGTTTTGCAAGATCTACCATGTTTGAGGCTCTACTTTTATCAATTTTCATTAATATTTTCTTTCCATTTGCAGACATTTAATTAACAAAGTATTTATTGCAGTATCGACGAGCGGCGCCAATAACGTATTTCCGTGGCAGTCGCTAGTACCCTTGCTGACGGCGTCATCACCACCACCCGCGCCGCCTTCGCCCCGCACGCCGCGTACTCCGCATACACCGCAGACTCCTCATACTCCGCACACTCCTCACACACCGCACGTAAAGACAGAAGATATCAAATCTGAAAACTCTGGTAATCTTTACTAATGTTTAATATTATTAAATTTGAGTATTATTAAATTACAGTGCCATAACCATATGATTCAAATTCAAATTATCTTTATTTCATAAGTTACAAAATAACACTTGAAATACGTCATAATTTTTTTGCGAATTTACACTTTACCGCTCGTTCGGAAGGCAGTATTCCCTCAAAAGAACGAACAATAAACTTAAAGGTAGCTCTTTTCTAATTTGCTCATACATAGCCAAAACAAATACAAAACTTTTAAGAACGAAATAGCCCGATAAGAAGTCGAGTCACTTATGCCCATGGATATTTGTCTTCTAAATATTCAGAAATTGCATAATACCCTTTTTTACTAAGTGATTGTTTAATAACACTCTTAAATTTATACAGGGGTAAATTTTGTATATCTACAGGCACCTTATTGAATATGTGCACATAGAACCCTCTAAATGAATTTGTGACTACTTAGTCGACTAACATGTAATATCAGTTTACTTTTTATTTCTGGTATTGAGTTTATGTCGACTACTGTTACTTTTAAAAATTTCTAAATTTCTTTTTACTTATAATAAATTTTCATAAATGAATTAAGATTAAAATTAATTAATTGGGTTAAAATTCCAATTTCCTTAAACTAATTTCTAAGAGATGCATGAGGTCCGAGCTTGTAAATTGCGCGAACGGCCCGCTTCTGCAGCACGAAAATTCTATGAATATCCACGGCGTTTCCCCAGAGCAAGATGCCATACGACATCAGGCTATGAGAACAGCCAAAATAAACCAATCTAGCAGTTTCGACATCTGATAAATTTCTTATCTTTTTTGACTGTATAGGCGGCAGAGCTAAGCTTTTTCGCCAACTTACTTATATGAGGACCCCATTGAAGCCTGTTATCTAAAGTAATTCCCAGGAATACGGTAGAATTAACAAACTCCAATTCTTTGTTATGTACTGAAATAGTTCTGGTTCCATGTCTTACATTTGGAAGAGAATATAATATATTTTGTTTTCATTTTATTAAGAAGTAGGTTATTTGCAGTAAACCACGTCTCTACCTTAGAGATAGCATTGTTCATTTCGTCATAAATGGGGTGTTAATATTTTTTATACCATTATCTCAAAATTATGAATTTAAATTTATAAATTCAGGTTAAATCCTGTGAATTAAGTGTCGTGGATGCTAAGTTAAAAACATTTGATTAATTTATGGCAAGTCTTAACTAATTCACAGATATATTCAAATTTGGCGAGAACGGCGATTTATTAATATCAGTATGATTTTTTGACAATTAAATTACTTATTTCATAGACCTTAATATCTGAGAGTTGCATTAGAACATGCCTTTATGTTTGTACGTATGTGTATTTGTATTAAATAAATAATAGTATATTGATACATGAAAATAAAAATGGTCCAAACTTTTCTCTGAGTTGTCACTAATTTTATGCCATTAGATAATGTGTCTTCAATGTGCGTTGATGAAGACGAAGAGGGGTTTGATAGCGAAGAGCAGAGTCCCGCTGGTGAAGATGGTGGCAAACGGCGAAACCCTAACCTTGGCAGTAATGGTCAAGGACAGGAGAAGGTATTATTGAATATAATTATTATGTTTTGGAAATTTTCGCAATCAAATTATATGTCGGTTTAGTTATGTTATTAGTTAGTCATAGATTGATTGATAAAATGGATATCAATCAGTATATGATTCTAATCATTCATAATTTTATAATTCAACTTAAATATGTAGAATTTATGCATTGATACACAAGTAGGCCAATCATCAAGGTATAATATCAAGTTCATTATCTATATTTTCATAAGATGAGTTAATGGAATAATATAACTCAAAAATTCTATGAAGTTATATGAGAGAGTAAATATTAGGAAATTTAATTAGAATTTGCAATTATTTATTCAAAATAAATCATTCAAACCCTAATGAGAATATATTTAAAAATAAAAAATAGATTTTATTTTTAAATATATTCTCATAAAGTAAATAATTACAGTACAGCACAATTTTCCTAAAATATAAACTGTCACTTGGATGTCTGCACTTCAGAAGGAAAACACTTAACTTCACAAACTTGTAAACATTATTTTTGGGTTGTTAGAAATATTTTTTTAGGAAGTATTTTTTATTAGAAATTATTTTTATCAATGTATTAATATAGTAATATATTATTCATCTATTACAATGTTTTACATGAAAAAGAATGGTTATTATCTATATAATACAAACGAATTTATAAGTACATATCAGTATTATAAAATTTATTCAGTTGTATTTTCAACATTACTTTCATCAATTTTCATCTATAATTTCAACAATGCTCTCCTTATTATCATGATGATCATAATCCTCAGAAACTGATACTATAGGTTTATGGTAATGAGCTTATGGTCAAAATAAGAAACGAATAATATTGATTCAAATCTATGCAAATACCTTGTAAAAACGGCATCATTTGTAGTTTTATATCTCGTAGTGCTGAGATATATTGATCTAAACACAGTCAATTGAAACTCTAATTAAAAATTCCATGAATGGTAAATTATTATAATTTACAAAGATTTTTTTTTCATACTTACATATCTAAGCATAACGGTCAGTGACTTCAGTGTTTTTTCCCCATCCTACAACTTGCCTAAAGAAGTTTGCACTTTAAAAATATTTTTTAGAATAATATCTTATATTTCTTTAAAATATAAACAAGTCCTACGCCTACAGAAGGTTGACATTTTAAAAAAAGGGAATGAGAATGTTTATAAGTGTTAATTTGTTCCATAGTGATTTTTGTATGTATCTCAATATTGCTGAATTTTCTGTTTCTATGCTTATCTACTTTTCATTTTGTAACAATCCTTAAACTCTCGAAAGGGAAACTTCATAACAATATGATAGATTAATAAAAAGAGCCTTCTAGAATCGGAGTATATTTGGTTTTAGAAGGCAATAAATGCATTGATTATTCTCTTAAAACATTTTTTGTTACCATATTAATTTGTTCATTCTTTGCATCCATTAATGATTTATGATAATTGGTGGTTATGAATAATCATCGCTTCATATATTTTTAAAGTTGAACTACATACATTACTTTTTATTTTAATTGTATTCCAGGTTGTTCTTGGAACTTAATTTATGGTAATTTATTATTTACATTTCAGAAAGAACATCGAATACGACGTCCGATGAATGCATTCATGATATTTTCAAAACGACATCGAGGATTAGTGCATCAGCGACATCCTAACCAGGACAATAGAACCGTAAGCAAAATTCTAGGAGAGTGGTGGTATGCACTTGGCCAGGATCAGAAGCAGAAGTACCATGAATTGGCTAGTGAGGTGAAATTTCAAGACGTCATTGCTTTAAAAAAATCTATTTGATTTTAGGAATATGCAAATATGTTTTTCATAGAAAATATAGTTTTATTTGAAATATGTGTCTGAGTAGATTTATCATATTTTATCTGCCTCATATTGTCTCAAATATAATTTATTGGATATGTTTTGGAACAAAGATTTTTATTAACTAATCACAAATTTTCAAAACAAATTCTATTGTTTTATTAAATTCTCAACACGTGAGAAAAGTATTATTTAAACTTTATGCAAAATTTTTCCCTTCAGGTGAAAGAAGCTCATTTCAAAGCACATCCTGAGTGGAAATGGTGTAATAAAGATCGTAGAAAATCTTCATCCAGTGGTAGGGACCCTACTGGCTCTATGCCACAGGTAAAAAATATGTAATAAAATATAATGTAAAAAAGAATTACTACGAATTTCCAGAAATATGTTTGAAATATTATGTCACAAGAAATAAGTAAAGGTTTTATTGTCATTGTATAATAATAAAATATTACATAATCATCATTTTTAATTTTAAAGTCATAATAATTATAGCACAATTAGAAAATGTGCACAGTAACACATGCATTAAATAATTCAGTCATAATTTGGTTTTGTTTTAAATTTGTAATAGAGTCCAAGGACACCTCTGGATGGGTCAAACACCGGTAATCCCAATATGGGATCAGATATTCCAGTCACAGTATCCACGTACAACCATGCATCCTCGCCGCAACCTAGTGACGACGAGCAAATGGTATTTGTAGTAAAAACTCTTCTATTGTTAAATTTAAACTAAAGATTGCTATCAGTCCTTTGCTTCTTTTTATTTTTATATTCTTTTGTTTAGTATAAAAATATTTCTGGCAGATCTTTTAATTTATGGTTGGTTTGTAAATATTATAGTGTATCATGTAATTTTGTATTTTTATCTGCCCATGGCTTTTCTAAGCTAAGGAAGGGTTATTATTTTATCAAATTATGGTTATATGAGGAAACAACCAACCTGAAAATTGATGGCGATGCGTCATTATCGCATTAAGTATGCTATATCTATAGATGGAAGTATATTTTAAAACAACAGTATTTATTTATCATTTTTTTTTTTGGAGAGAACCTTTTTAACCACGGTAGTGAATTCTTTCGATGGGAACGAAAAAGCGTGACGTCGCAGAGTCACTTTATGCGTATAATCACTGTACTAGCATGTAGTATAAAGAACCAGTAGACGCTTGGGCATTAAAGTAAACACGTGTTGATTTTCCTTAATTTATAATATCTGTTTTGTGATAAGTGGTGTAAATACATCAAGCGCAGAAAGAATGCAAGCCTTAGGGAACGATTAAAAAAAACGCCATTGATTATTATTTACATAGCTGCAGCAATCATCTCAGGCGACGAGCGACGAGCCAATGCCTTCAATGGAAATCGATCTGAAGTGTGGAGAGCGCGTAACCGATTCTGACTCAGAGAGCCAACATGAGTATCAGCCACCTGGAATACATCACAGCTCCGACCATACGAGGCGACCTAAACCTATCAAAGCCAGGTGTGTAATACACTAAGTAATGTATCTGATTATGGTCCATAATTACAATATTTTGAAAAAAAGTTGCTTAGGTTACTGGAAGTCATTAAACTTGCTGACGCGGCGTTTCAGCTGGAAAGCATTATGAATCTATAATTTTGGTTGTAACAGTGTTATCTCTTTTATTGTAAAATAAAATCAAATTTTACTGTCTGCAAAGGCCAACCACAGAGTATATAGAAAGGATCTTTTGAAAAATAAGCTAAAACACGCTGAAAGTACATATAAAAATGCAAAAATGAGAGAATGTGTAAAATAATGTGTGAAAAGAAGAAAGAATGAAATAAAAAAGGGCTATTATAGGAGATTCTAGGATAATTTTCATGCAAACCAAAAACTTTTTTGGCATATGGTAAAAAAGGCCCAGAATAATTTCGCAAAATAATTATGTATCGATGTGATTAGAGACGATAATCAACATTTACTGAATGAGGAAAATGATGTGGAAGAGCACTGGAAGAATTATTTCGAAAGCGTTTTTGCAGTGAGGATACAGTTGCAGAAGACAATGTTACCGCAACTGAGTATATGATTGATGAAGGAAACAAAAGTGAAATTTTGATGGATGAAATTATGAAAGCACTAAAACTTATGAAAGTTGGAAAAGCTGTCGGATATGATAGAGTTTCGAGTCAGAGATGCTGAGGGGCGGTGGGGGTATAGTGGCAAGCCTGCTGTACCAGCTCATAAACAAATGCTGGGAAAGCCACAGGGTACCTAGTGACTGGTGTAAAGCCGTCATTGTACCCCTTTATCAAGGGGAAGGCTTACGGCAGGTTTGCACAAATTACCACCCTATAAGCCTCTTCAGGGTCGTTAGCAAACTGTATGCGAAAATCATTATCGGAAGAGTTGTGAATGAGACTGAAAACAAGACCTGGGTTGTACAAGTGGGATTTTGAAAAGGAATGGAGTATGGAGAACAATTTTTTTCCCTCCGGAACATTGCAGAAAAGTTTTGGTAAGCAGCCAAAACGTTTTCTGTATTTTCGTAGATCTGGAAAACGCTTATGATAGAGTGAAAAGAAATGATCTGTGGAGAACCCTATCCATGCATGGTGTGAGTAGCGGACTGATGCAGGTACTGCAATCCATATACAGAGGCTCCAGTGCTTGCGTCAGAATAAATGGTTGCATACATTGACTGGTTTGACATCCGCAGACGTGACAGATAGGGATGTGTAGCTTCACTGTGGCTTTTCAATCTATTCCTGGTCTCTCTGTATGATTTGAAAGAGTATGAGTGTGGACTAAGACTAGCTGACTGTCAAATGCCTCCTGTGCGTCGACGATTAAGTAATCCTTGCGCTGTCTGCGTGCGAGCTGCAGGAGATGGTAAATAAAATGAATGATTGTGTTAAGAAAACGGGTATAAAAGTAAATTCCGGTGAAACTAAGGTCATGGGGTTGAAAGGGGCGAAAGTATGACTGAATGCAATATATTTATAGAAGGCGAGAAAGTTGAACAAGTGAAGGAGTCTAACAAGTAAGAGTGTAAACAGACTACCTGGGTAGTCTGTTTACAAATAATGGTAAACATGACGGAGATATCGAAAGGTGAGCGAATGCGGAAAATAAAGTGAATGGGGCCATACTCGCTATTATATATAGTAAAAGTATCTCATGACAAGCACGCTTGGCTATCCATAATGGGGTCCTAATCCGTATGCTTATACATGATAGTGAAAGCTAGGTATGACAGACAAAAAATGAAAGTAGGATCAATGCAGTGAAGATGCGATCGCTGCGTAGTACGCGTGGAGTGTTTTGGAAAGATAGATGTGGAAAAAGTGATGTTAGAGAGTGGTGTGATTTGGGTCGGCAAGTATTGCCTTAGAAAATCCTATGCAGACCATATTGATGGCATATTAAAAAAGAGCCAAATTTTAAACACCCGAAACCGACGAGCTTGCATGAAAAGATTGATCGATGTCAGTGAGGCAAGAGAAATATGCAAAGATCGTACCATATGGAAATCTATAGTCTCTGCCTACCCTTTTAAGAAATGGATGTGTTTATATTATTATTAAAATCACATTCATATTCCACATTTCGGGCGTTGTATCTTCAAATGCGATGGAATTAAATGACTTAGGTAGGCCCATAAGGTTTGGTTTTTTTTTATTAGAAGTCAATCTCAATTTTTCTGTCCTCACCGAGCGTTTTATTATTTTTCAGTTGTTGGAGAACCATCTTAATCTCATACAAGTTAGCATCCTAGATGGTTTCTGTTTAGTAATTTTTCAGCTTAGCTCAACGTGTATAACAATGATCAGAAATTTGACTCTATCAGCCTTCAGTTTTGCTATCTAGTTTGGTCTAATACATAAAATTTTCACAAACGTCATTTGGCTCGAATGTTTCTTTATTATAGGTTATGAAACAATGCCATTTATCATGTCGTATATATTAATAAGTAATAGTATGTGTTTGTAAAATTACTGTTGTTTTAATTCAAAGATTAATAGTTGATCAAAATGTGGACTGAAATAATAATTAAAAGTTACATAAAGTTATTTACTTCCATTCAACTAAATATGATACTTCAATTTTCAATGCTGGTCACATCATAACATCTTTGTCTTTTGTTATATTATGAGCCAATAGACACTATCATATTCAGTCATACTATGTACCATTTCACTCACATGGTATATTGTATGTTATGTATATTAGTAATGATCATATAATGCATAAAATTTTATATTATTTGTATATAAAATGATAAATTGCCCCCTATTATGCAACCAAACTGTGAACTATGATACCCCTTGGTAATGGTACTGATATGGTCATATACTTAATCTAGAATAACATAGTTTCTTGGAACAAAATAAATGATGAATTTTATCTATAATGTTAATACATATATATATTGTTACAGAGCTGGTTCTTCAGACAACATTTTAGGAGCGATAACAGCTTCCAGTCCAGGGGGTTCCAAAGTATTTCAACCAACTGGAGGCGCTTTCAAGTCCACTCATGCAGATCCTGGTAATTTATTTTATAAAAGCAAAAAATCAGAATAATGGGTTTTTTTGAAGTGAAACTTCTTTGGGCGCGTTGAGAGTGAAATTTCAAGGTCGCGTCACGGCAATATCGTCACGGCATAATAATATCATTAGCGGGACGATGATATTATTATGCCATCGATATTATTTATTATATTATTATAGATATTAAAATCTAAAATCAATTATGTTACGATTTTAGATTTTAAAAGACGGAGAGAGCAATCGGATAGATCACCAGAAAGAAAGAAAAATATGCTGTAACTCTATTGCTGTAGAGTGCTTTCTTTTTACGAGACTCCTCAATTATGTTGAATGTAAAACTTATATTTCTATTATAACTTCTACCAATTTTTAATTATTAAATAAATAAAAGTATAATGATAATATAATTTTAAACGAAATTTCCAAATTATAATAACAACAACAATGATAGTGACAAATTTGAGTATATTATATGCTTGTACATATTTGTCTATCAATTGAAATAGCTTTTCTTTAAAATTTATAAAAAAATGTACATTGCTCAAACATCCTTTATCATTAATGGTTTTAAATATAAAAAGTATATATCATTTTTATTTTCTTGCTAGACAACAATATTGTATTATTTGTACAATACATTTTTTTATTAGTATTCATTTATTAATTACTGCACTATGCAAAATTTCATCGTAATTTTAAATTAATTTTTTAAAGAAATCTTTTCAATACTATGCCTCTATCCTGTGAAAATATCTACAATATCTCATTTTTGATCTTTCATTAATTTTTATCTTTAACTTTAGTCTTTAATTGGTATCTCTGATTTTAATTGATGTTGCCAAAGAAGTTTCACTTCTGACATGTGTAGTCTGTACACACGCTCTTTTTTTAAACTATGCATTCATGCCTGTTTATTTGTAAAAGTGTATTACAATGTGGTCCTGATATGGGAAGAAACTATGCGAAAATAGATGTTACATTTTGTGTATGCCACACAAATATTAATAATCCTAAAAGGTCAATGATCAAAAAATGAAATGCAGAAGCAAATAAAATGCATGGTGTTACATATTGTTAGAATGATCGCTGGGATTGGGAAATTATCGGTTCGCCTCTCGGTAAAAGTAGTATAGTTCAGAAATGCATATCCATAGGTCGTTGTTTCGGTTGTCATACTGGTTACGCTTGACTCCATAATTAAGTAAAATGTTTTCTGGCAATAATCATTCTTTTTTCTAATCTATAATAATCGAAATATTTGTATAACTCCACCTTGTTATCTCGCACCACTGCTGTAATGTTTTGTAATTATCAATAGTAGTGATCAAATACTTTTTGTGCAGGTGATAACCATTGGCAATGGACAGCTTTTGCTTCTGTTAACAAGTCTATGCCAAACCAAGTGCCGAACTCGCCTCAGGTCCTATCCCAAAGCATAGCCGCTACGACCCAAAGCATAACTAACAGCGTCCAAGGCATAAATTTGGGTACGCCTAATTTAACGAATCAAACCCTGGACAGTACCATAGCATCCATGGTGAATACCTCGAGTACTTCTAGTACGGTACAGGTGATATCGAGTAGTCATCACGTGACCGCTCCGAAATCGTCACCTCCCACTATGGCGTCCACAAATCAAAATACGCAGACCTCGAACACTGCGGCGCTCAGTAACGCACTGCTGAAAAGTGTGACGCTTGTCAAGAGGAATGGTAATGAGAATGCTACAGGTGAGTACTTGCGATAACTGATGTTTGTTCTTGTTATAATTGTTAATGTGTTCAGTTTCAATTAGGGCACAAATTATTCAATAATAATTTCATTGTAATATATTGTGTTGTGAAATTTATTACGTAGTCAATCAAAGTCGTGGTGGACAAATATGATTAACCACTAAATCATTATGCTATCTTTTAAATAGCAAATAATAAAGTGAGACTACTATAATGTAGTTTTCTTTCAAAATACAAAGTATATTTTTCCCTCAATCAAGATTTAAATAGATAGATGTTATTATTTGAAATACTGTTTATGTAGGAAAATAGAGTTAGAAAAAACTTTTTGCAAAATGATATTAACTCTTCATGTATCTATGTTATATTAGAACATTTTAATTTTCAGTCATTAGTCATACTTCACAACCTTTACTTGCATGATCTGTTTCTAATCTATCAACTTATAAACTTTTATGCAATCTTTATTCATTCCACATATTTCGATTATTTAAATAACATCTGATAGTACAAGTAAAATGTTATTAAAATAAAACTCCTTTTTGTAATCTATTATTTTTCATTGTTAAATAATTTATATTATTCACAGGACCAGTAACATTCTCATTAGTGTCGGATGCATCGGGCAATCTAATGATTAAAACCAGTCAAACTGACAACACGACAGCCGGCGACACTTTAACTACACAGCAACTGCAGTATGTTAAATTGCAGAGCCTGTATGTTCCGATTAGTACTGGTTAGTGCGTTTGTTTTTATGTAGTTTTAGTAAGTTAATGCAATACGATCGTTTGATCTAATACAGCAGGGCATAGTGGCGTAGTGAATACCCACAATACCGAGAAACTCTGTAGGGTTTCTTGATGTTGATCGGTGTACCAAATGGCACTTCGTACTATAGAGCGCGCGCGGGATGCTGGTCACCGTCTAAGGCAGGTATAGGCAACCTTTGACATGTTGTGGGCCAAACTTTAGTATGTAAATATGTTCGCGGACTGCGTTCAAAAGTAGGTGCATTGTAGTGTTCACAATTTTTAGCGATTGATATCACATGAAATTTTTCAAAATGTCTCGCGGGTCAGATGAAATCTTACAGCGGGCCGGTGGTTGCCCGCATATGGTCTAAGGCATGGGACCGGTGAGAGGGGCGAGAGAGCCGAGAGAGGTAGGTCGCAAGAGCCCTCGCTACCTCACCCTTCTCGCGGTCTGCGTGCTCTAACCTTTCGCGGCTCTCATACGTCAGGCGGTGACTATCATCTGTGTGCGCTCTATTTATGTGTCGGTTGTAGGTGGGACTAAGAAGAATAATACATCTGTTTTGAAAGAAGTTTTTGACATATTTCGTTAATATTAGACAAATAAGCAACCGAATGATATTAAATAATTTAAGTAATCAGAATATAAGTTTGTGTATATTTATCTTCAGTCTGTTATACACTATCAAAACGACGCCAATATACATTATCTGTGGAAAATGTATACCAATTAATATATCTCTATTTTTAGAGTCAGGGGCAAGTTATTAAAATATAATGATAAGTATCATAGTACAAATTGGGAAAAGGTCTATGGTTTATTAGAATTTAGCATTGTTACCATTATAATTACACTCATAAATTATTGTAGTAAAGACTGATATAATTATGTATACTATTTTATCACAACTACTATAAACTGATTTAATGTAATGTTGTGTAGGCACAAATCTGGCATTTTATGAAATTGATGCCAGTTTTAATGTCATTCTTTAAAAAGTTAACCTTTTCAGATGTAGAACCAAATAGCACACCTACATCGACGGGTCAGTCAGTGATTGTTTCCCAAAACAATCATGCTACTCAGAAACCAATAACGTATGTATTTTTTATATATATTTATTAATTATTTTTTTTATATGTGACTAGTGGAAAAAATATCTAAAATGTAATTAATTGTTAGCTCGATTTGCTTTGTAACTCTATTTTAAAAATCACATATCTATCTCATGAAGGATGTCAAAGGAATGTTGTTATCATGAAAAGATCTATATGTTGTTATTATAAATAATTCAGAAATTAATTTTTATATCTGTTGTCTGCAATTAATGCGTTGTACAATAATAAGAAATTTTGATTAATATGAAGTAAAAATTTAAGTAAAGTAAAATATCATATAGATTATTGTTATTAATATGTCACTATTAACGTTTTAGACAATGGGAAAACCCCGCAGAAGAAACTAGACCATTTCCGCTGGCGCCGACGCCAGCGCAGCTCGGCCGTGCGCCATTGCAGAAACGTCTTAGTAGAGGTACCAAGTGACTATTGTTAAATTAGTGGATTTTATTTTAGAATATTGTATTAATTTTTCATATCGTTGTAGTAAATAAATATTAACGTTGTGCATTACAAGCACCGATTATGAGGAGAAACGCTTCTAGAACAGTAGGAATTGAAAAGTAAAAAAAACCGGTTGAATGCTTATCAAACTCTAACTGAGGCTTCCATATAATTAATGTTTAAAATTATAAGTACTTGGAAAATATAAAGAATAAAAGACATAATAATTTTTTCTTCAAAAGCTACGAATATTCGATTCTCTTTTTAATTTTTCTTGTAATTTTTTTAAATGATAGTGAAAATAAATCTGAAATAGTCTTGTCATGCATAGGTATGAGCAAATGACTCATGACTTGCTATATCAAACTTCACTCCGATAGTGAAGTAGTCATTGAGAAAGACAGAGACACTGAATTCTCATCATAATGGTATTATTGTAATACATAATGGATGCTGAACCCTGTATGATAAATTGTATAAAAACATTTTTTAAATGAAATAACTCAAAATGGACTTTAGATGTCTTTTCAGTAATGGCCACATATATTTTATAGACATTGGCCAAAAAACTACATATTTAATACAAATTTGAAGCTACTAAGTACTCAATAAAAAAGCCATATCTAACAGAAAAAAATAAAGTATTATAAAAACAGTTTTTAGGTTATATTTTTGACATCTAGTTTTTCAGTTCCATTTCCCACGAAGTATAATCTAGAAAATATTTTAGCTAAAATTGGGGAAAATCTTAACTGAACTGAAGTGTCTATGTATAATTATAATAATGCATTTAGTTTTTTTAACAAGAAATTGGTATGTGATATATTGTAAAAAGTTAAGCTGAACATGAGGGTTGCACTCCTCATTTAAGTGGTATCCATAATATTGATTCAATAAAAAAATTGTTGTCTGACTTGATTTATTACTACATATTCAATTATTGTATTAAAAACAAATGTATCAAAGAATGGGGTTTGTAACTCATTTGTTGTGTATTACTCATGCAGTGTAAATACTAACTTAGCATATGACGTTAAAGTCAAACTGTTACTAGTATATGGGAATCACCATTATCTCACATAATTTGGCAATTGAAATATATTTCTCTATGATAAAGTTACATAGTTCATACAATGGTTATTTGGTTTTTATTATGTCAATAAAATCTTTTCAATTTTAAAAATTAAGGTACAATGTCTAAAAATAATTGAAAGTTATATAATTGTAGTAGTGATGAAACTGCACCTAATGTTTGAAAAAGCAGGAGGATAAGCGATTTTCTTTCTACTTTTTTTTCACTCTCTTATTTTCCATGTGAATTATGCCCCCTGGACCGCACTGAAGTTTGACCTCTGAACTCTACTAGAGTTTTCTGTGTAAATCCACAGATTTATATTTGTGTTATTGCTGCAGTAGTAACTATTATAATATACATATTTCATGTGATAACTATTGATTGTTGGCCACTTCACTCATTTCATTTGTAGATCTGAATTTGCTCTTCTGGGCAGTCAATAACCTATTGTACTTGCATAAATGATATGCACAAAACATAACCTATTCTTATTTTATAGCACACAAAGTTGTTTCAATAGTATAGGTGTACGTATTTACGGTAATAGTAATTCCTGTATACTATGTGCCAACAAGTTCACAATATGAACGAGAGTTGAGGTGAATACAGTATTCACACAATCACACTTCTTAAATATTAGGATGCGCAGAAAAAAAGTAAATAATTGTCAACTCATTCTCATTTACAGCATTATATGTGAAGGTAAGACAAGGAGTCTCATGCTGCAAAATTTTACAATGACGTTGCCATGGCAACCTTTGTAGACAGCAACATGTGCAAACATAACTATGTATATTTAACCTCAACCTTTGTGGAGCATACTATATATGCTAAATCAGTACTTATCCCATGCAAATAATCAATGTACTTTTAGTACACAAAAGTAAAATATTAGTAAACAACATTTAATTTTATGGTCAGGTGTGTCGTCGGGCTCGACGGGCAGTAACGACGCAGTGCCTCAGCGCACAGACGGCGCCCCGCAGGACTCCGATCCGGTATCTCCGAAACATACTTCTTCGGAGCTTCTTCATAGTCCTACACTGAAGAAAAGTCTTTTTAAAAAGGGCAACGAGGACGGCAGGGACAAGTATGTATTTGTTTTTCGAGGAATAAAATCACCAATTCTATTCAAATGCTCGACCATGAGTCTTTATCACATGAAAGTTGCCACTGATGTTAATTATTTATTAAAATTATATAGGATATGTATTAATAATTAATCATTTGTAACCTATGATTTTGAATAAAATGTGCTTTGATATATATTTTTAGAAATTTAAGATTACTTAATGTGTCATGTTTATGTCAATCTTAATTTATATTAATGATCATAAGTCACCATATTTAATCTCATGCATCAGGGTGTTGGAGACGGTAAACTTCGAACAGAAATTCAGCACGCTACCGCAGTTCAAGCCCGATACATGCAGCCCGAGCGCCGTAGTGGTGCCTGGCAGCCCGCAGCTCTATCTGCGTAAAAAGCACAACAAGCATGGCATCGGTACGCATTTTATTTTGTCATAAAAATACTTGTACAATTACTTTTAAGCAAAATCTATTTTTCCAGTTTGATAAATACATATAAAAATTTGCATGAATAACATTTGTATTCTAGTCCCGTTTCCAATCTCCAATTTGCTCTTATTCCTGCTTTCCATTTCTACTTCAAATTTCGATCTTAATTTCGCCTCTAGATTGTTGCGATTTTTTCAAAACCTCAAAATATACATTTAACCTGCTTTCTAAATATATATTAATGAAGTATGTGATTTGGATAGTAATATGAAATATCCCTCAGCAGCGGGATAATTAAAATCTGATACATCAACTTATTTATGCTTATAATTTTAGAAGACGAGTCTCTAGTGTTGACACCACTCAACGATACGGAGACATTAAATGGAAACAGCATGCCAACTCCAAACTCTTATGGAACTCCGCATACCACTACGAAGCTCGTGGGTAACACATTTTTCGGACCAGATTTTAACCTGGAAACTTTTAGAGGTAATTAATTCTACATTAAAAAAAATCATTGATTCTCCTTAATTATCTGCATGTTATTACAAATATCATAGAGATCTATGCAATGGATTCTTTTAATGTTTGTTAGAGTATGAACTTTTTGGTTGTGAATTAAAACTAATGATTTTATGTACAATATATAATAAATTAAATTTCTCGTCACCAATCAATTCCATTTATTTACACCACATAATATTTAGAACTTCGATTATTTTTTTAATTTTGCGTTATCAACAACTTTCAGTATCAGAGTCTATGGAAGATATGTCGCCCCGTACGCCGTGTTCTGCCAGCGCGACCAATGGTGGCGCCCGTGGGGAGGCCGGCCACAGGCGTGTGCTAGAACAAAGGAGACAGCTGGTGCTTCGCTTATTTCAAGATCACGGCATGTTCCCCACTACGCAGGCTACTACTAGTTTTCAGGTTTGTTGTAAGATTATTGGCGATTGTGAATGATCAGTCATCTTACAATATAAAAGTCGAATAAAATATAAGAAATTCAGTCTTTTCTAACTTTTGAGATCAACACTATTCAACTTTTAAAACTATGAATTCTCGTGGTCATTGATATTGTCAAATAGTTCTATGTATAAAAACTTATACAATGATTGTAAGTTCTCGTACGTGACGCCGCACGAAACTGTGTTCAGTGGAAAATTGTTTTTATTTTTGATACATAATTTGTTCTTTTGAATTTTTTATTTAATATTTTTAGTTTTTACTGCTCAGAAAAAAGTATTGTTTTCACGTGATTTATGTATGTCTTTCTTTGTACCATCATACTTCTAAATTTATGTTTGTGTGGTATCACTAAAATCCTTACCTTATCTCTAATGACATAAGCTGGGTCAAATTTTAACATAAATGTTTCATTAAAGTACATATATAACAAACCATACTAGGAAAAAAAAAATACAAAATCAGGTTGCGTGATTTCAACATCATCATAGTCTTAAAACTGTAAAGTTCTCCTCGATTGATTTTAAAACATGTGCTAAATTATTGCGCATTTAAAAATTTGCATAAACACTATGACATAGTGATTGATTACTTAGAAATTATTAGTTACATTCATCAGTTGACATCGTTCTGCATTTTATTAACAGCTCAATTTTTTAATTCTTTTAAAATAGTTTCTTGTAAATAGTTTACTTTTTCTTTTTTTTAGCTATTTAATAACTTTTTTGCACTTCACTTATTCACTAAGGTAACTTCAAAGCGCAAATACTATTATAGTGTACCTGTGAGTGATGAGTTTATTAAAAATGTTTAAACGCAAAGTCATTAACGTGTCATCCTTAGTGATAAACACTTACTTGTTAAACATGCAATCTTTGATTTAAACAAGGAAACTAATACCAATTTCGAAAATAGTCCAACCAATAGAATGATCAATGTAATTCTATTATTGATCTTACAGTAGGTTATTCTGCATTTTTAATGAGTGTAGTTATACAACAATATTTTTATTAAATAGGAGTCATTTTTAATATGTTCCCCATGACTAATGTATTTTAGACAATTATATTTATACAGCTCTCATAAGGAAAACAATGGCATCTATATTATTCATTATAAAGAGATAACATATTACATCGGAATAAGCGTTTGAATTTGAGCTTTGCCATATCAAAGTCTTGATTTCACAATTTTCTGTAGATTCCACACTTTTCCTTATGCATAAGGAAAAGGAAATATGTTTATTTTTCATATATCTATACTCTTATATAATTCCGTAGGGTCTGCCTGTAGATTCAATTTTTTCCTAAAATTTTGTAGTAGATATTCGTTTTATGACCAATGAAATATAATTATTAAAAATGTCATTCAGTCTGTTTGTATCTTCTTTTATAACTCATGAATGGTTTGACCCATCATGATAAAAATTGGTATAAGGTAAGAAAATGTGATTGCGCACTTAATAGGCTTACTTACTGTCTGTTTGTTTTGAATGTTTATCTGTCTGTATGTCCTTTTATAATTCCAGTATAGTTTCATCTATCTTAATAACAATTGGAATACATTAGGTATATGTGATTGCGCAAAAAATAGACTACTGTATGTCTTTCATTCTATTTGTCTATGTGTATGTCCTTATATAACTTGAAAAAGATTTGACCGATTTTGTTAAACATTGGTATTCAATCAGAACCTTCTATTGCACAAAAAATAGGCTTCTGTCTGTTTGCCTCTCTGTATGTTTGTCCTTTTATAACTTAAGATGGATTTAACCGATCTTGACGAAAATTGTTATGTAATTGATATATGTGATTGTGTAAATGACAGTTTTGTTTGTTTTTCATGATTAATAGGTTATATAAATCTGTCGCTTAATCTGTTATTGTTTATTTTAAAACAAAAGAATTTTTAAGTTGTCATTTGTTTATACTAATATTGCAAAGAAGTAAAGTTTGTAAATTTGGATGTAGGGGTAATCTTTGAAATTACCAATCCGATTTTGAAAATTTTTTCACTAACAAGAAGTTATCATTCCGATTCCTGAGTGCTATAGACTATTTATAATTCTGATAAAAATGTGATTTAAGTAAGAAATTTCTATAATAGTAATTGAAGTACAAAAAAACCAAAATGTTTGATTGATTTATCAGCGTTCTCTGTCCAAATGGTTTGAAGTAAGAAAATAAAATGTATATCAAAACTATTAACTTTTAATAGGTTTTAGAGATAAGTTTATGACACCATATATCTATATTTAATATCTATAATATTTCACTTTTTATCTGAGTTCAAAGTGATTGACTTTTGAATGGTGTGACCTATCTTGCGCATTTAAAGTGGAGGGGGATGCGTAGGGTTGTACAATGTATGAAAATGAGTGTATTTTGTTTGCCTAAACCATTTATCCAATTATTATAACACTCGATACGTCATCGCGATCGAGAAGGTTTCTTTAAAAAAACCTAACAACTATCCTAGATTTTGTCTGCATATTCATACTATTAAACCAAAATACTAAACCGATAGTAAAAATCCTTTCATAAATAAAAATCTCCTTGAGTAATATAGCTAGCTTTTGCTTTGTCCATATGGAAATCGTGACCGGTAGTGGAAACAAAAAGGTAAATTGGACGAGGAGTGAGAATCGAGAGTAGAGACCTGAAGAGATCAAAATCGAGAACAGAACCAAGGTTGGAATCAAATATGGTACTAAAATTAGAATTGAAAGCATGATCGGAATCGGAATAAGGAACAGTGCTGAGATCAGAATTGAAAACGAGACTGGGATCCTGGGATCCAGAGTGGGATTAGAATCGAAAACAACTTAGATCAAGATTGGGTGCAAAATCAAAAGCAGGATTTCAATTGCAATCGAGAGTGAGACAAATGGGTATCAAGAGCAGGACCGGGATCAGAACGGAGAACGGGTTAATAATCAGAATTATTACCGAGATCGTAATCGGTCTATATATAAGATGAGAGATTCTTTCTATGTACACGCGGGCGGAAGCTAGTCTATATATATATATATATATATATATATATATATATATATATATAAACAAACGAAATACTACTGACTTATTAACTCAATACGAGATCTCGGAAACTATAAACCTGATTAAGGTGAAAATGGTCAGATGATAGTATGAAGTATTTTTGGAAATTTTTAATGGGAAGTCTAAAGGAAATATAAGAGGAGTTGAATTTGTATTAAACTTTTCATGGAACAAGGTACAACTATGAAATTTGTTATAAATATTACTTATGAACAGTAGTGAGACACATCTTTCACAATTTTGGGAGGAGGTTGTATAAAAAAAGTAAAAAATTAAGAAGTTGGGGGAGCCTTCATTTTTTACTTTTTTTATTTGTTAGGATATCCACCATAATAACAGATTATTTGGAAATTTGCACTAACCAGTGAATAGAATAGAAAACCACCTATTATATTCAAAAAGATACAGCCCATTAAAGATAAGACAGTCAGACAAACAGATGGTGCAGACTTTTGTCTCTTTGACGCTTTCTGGATATATTAACTTTAACCTTTGAATAAGCTATGTCATTAGAATTGGGATAGTTAAAATACACAGTGGGCAACACTATAGTATTTCCTAAATATCGCCGGAAAGTAATATCCATTTTTTGAATTTGTAGTGTGAGATTTTTTAAAATATTCTACCACGTGAATGTAAATTTTTTGTATGAAGTCATAGGACAATTCTTCCTTGACTAACTGTGAGTTAAGAACAAACTTCATGATATTGGCAAAGGTCAACATAACACTTCCACATTTTAGAATTATGAGATCATATAGCCCCCTCGACATAATTAAAAGATAAAATAATGATTAGTTTTCACTGAGTATTAGGGCTAATGCTTCTGTAAGTATTAGCCCTAATACATAGCCTGGGAATTGGAGTCAGAATCAAGAGTTAATTGAAATATATTTAAAACTAGATTAAAAAACCCATTTACTTTAACATTGACTTTTTTTATCAATAATTTCAATGTGCATAGTAGTATTATATTTCATTTATTTACAATATACTTAGTTACCTGAAAACATGTCTTATTGTTGTTATTGTTCAAATTATGGGGAAATCAACTGCCATCTGTGTAGGACTTATGAAAGATTATAAAATTAAATGAACAGAAAAAACTCCATATTTCATAAAATACAAACAATTCATAATGCTAATCATCTTTTTCAGGCGACCCACAAAGACATATTCCCTACAAAAACCTCATTGCAGCTCAAGATCCGCGAGGTGCGTCAAAAGCTAATGGCGCAATCCAATCTTACGCCTCATTCTGACATCAACACTCCTACTAGTATGTGCAAAATTTATTTCTTCGAGTATGTTTTCTGATAGTTAACTATTTTATAGTAAATGTTTACAGAGAGAAGGAATCGTTTAACATGAATATCATTATCGATTTTTTTTTTGTTATCATTAAAAATAAAATTAAATATTATTGAATTTCATTACAAATAAGTAAAAAGCATGCAGTCTATAGTGTGAACATTATGAACGTAAAGTTTGGGTCATAAATCAATTACATTCAATATCTCACTCCCACTTGGATGCCTTATAAAGGTGTGTATAAAGTATTGTGTTACTGTATCTTATATGTAAATGCACTGATAAGCAAATATAAGGTGAGATGAACTAAATATTTTAAGAATCACATATTATTTTATGAAATTAGTTGCAATAGCAACTGCATTCAACACAGTTCGATTCAGTTTCAAAGTGATTTATTTGTCAGGTTATTAATTATTATACAATCTTATTCTATATAAATTAAATGATAATAATCAAATCCTGATATGGTTAATATAATATCCTGAGTAATTTTTATAGTCAATTAGATGTCACTTAGCCTTTTACCGTCTTATGATTCATTGACTGTCGCGCCTCGCCAATTTCGTGCACATGCGCTTTTCGATAAAAAAGTATCATTTCTTGTGCATTCCGATTGGCATCATTACGACCCGACTTGCGCATTCATAATATGTGCACTATAGTTAAAGTTATTTTTATTGTTAATGAAGAAAATTATAATATTTTGATTTAAATTATGTTGTCGAATTTTATGAAGAAGCTATCTTTTGTCCTGAATTTATGTCTAAGAAGACTTGTTATTAAAATGAGTACATGTGATAATACTAGAAAGTATGAGAAATTTAAAAGTAAACATGAAGCATAATAGTTAAAAAGAAAATGGTGATAAGTTCCATAAAAATGGAAATATTTTGCTATCGGTTGAAATATAATTTTTGAGTAACGAAAAAAATGGGAAAAATTGTTATTTGTTTGATAATGAATATAAAAATATGTTTACTATTTTTGATAGTTCTACTTTAATTAGAATAACAAAGTATTGTTACACTTGATTACTTAATTATTAAACTCCATTAAAATTATATTTGGTTTTTAATATTCATTTATTATAAGTATATATATATATATTCATTTTTTCGTTGGGGCATATTTCAACTGTTATCTTTGAGCTGTTGTCGGAGGAGTAGTACGATTAACATTCATTGATCCTTCCGAGGATTCTATGCTGTTCCTTTCACACGGAACAACCTTGTCATCCATCTTATTACTTCTTATTTTAATAATGACCATGGAATTTAAGATTATCACCCCAAGAAGTTATTGACATTGGCAGAGATTCAGGGCAGTTCCTTTTGCTGTCTGGAGAATTAACTTATTTCCATATTGGGGAACAAGAAATTACAAATTTTAAAGTTAATGGTGCTATGGTGCTAATGCTGGTGATTTGTCGAGTCAAAGCGTTATGTCCTAGTTTGATATCAGGATGCCATAATGACACAGAGCTGAAACGAACGAATGTTGGCAAGCTTTATTGTCAGCGGCGTAGCCAGCATGGATGTGGAAAGATATGTGGTGTGAATAGTAGGACTTATATTAATTAGAAAAGTAATCGGTGGGATCACTGGGTAGGTAGGTGAGAGGAATAAAGCATAGTCAACTCTTCTTTAGATTTATGGTTTATGAAAAGCAGCATCTGCACAAAATAAACAAGTAGTATGAATGGTATGTTATGCTGAATTAATTTATAAAGTTATCAAAACAGATTTATGATTGTATGACTTGTCTAAAAAATGTAAGGTAGTAAAATAACTACATGAAATCAATACAAATATAATACAGGTAAAGGCAAGAAAAACTTGCTTGTCTTGTATGTTTTATTAATACCACAATCATATTTCTTGGATTATAGTTCAAATCATATCGTCATTTAATTTAACAATAATATCAAAACTGTCTGTCTTTCCACTGTTATCCTAATCCAATTTTTAATAATTGAAATTTGATACTTATGTACTTATAAATACACATAACTCGGCATACCTGCAAAACATAAATACAATGGGCATGCAAAGTTATTTTGATAGACATTGTGTTGAATAGCCATCAAATTTGCGAAATTCCTACAAAATATACGCTGTCATTTCGCAATCTATCTTTGTAAAACGATAAAATTTTACAAGACGAGCAGTGTAATTCTTATATATGTATGTGATTTTTGTAGTTTCTCAGAAGACCAATTCTGTAAATTTTTAAACTCGGTCAATATCATTGTGATGTCACAATTAGTGTAAACCGAAGGCGCGGCGGCGACAATCTTTCTCACCCTGACGTAATTTTGACGTCATAACGACATTGACTGAAGCGTTTTTAAATTTATAGAATTGGTCCACTGATGTTGTAGAACTTGAATGTAAATATTGTCATTTTCTTTTCTAGATGTGAATTCGCCTCTCGTGACAGCAGCCCTGCAACCGAACTCGACGGCCAGTTAGCGATTAGGTTTCACGCTCTCCATCGTTGTAGACCATCCAGGATAGAATAGTGCACCTAGGTCCTCCTAATTAAGAACTCTAGGAAGCTTTTTTCCCATACTTTATTTTCTAATAGGAATTAAATTATAACCTAAAAGAAGTAAACATTATCTATTCACTCGACTCTTGTGTTAAACTATAAAATTTGGTTCTCGCTTTTGGGTCAATATGGTGTTACTGTGATTTGCAACGATGATGAATGTCGGGGCTTCGTTTTATATTCATGTACAATTGACGTAAATATATACAATATTATAACACAGTTTTGAAAATTAAAAAAATACCTTTAGTTTAGAGTAGCCCATATGCTAACAGCTACAAAAATGCTTTAATTTCTGTTTTGTGCTATTTTTATGCAATAATTTTTCAGCTTGTATTGGAATATTGGAACAGTATAAAATTGTTTGTTATAATAATAATTGTTATATTAAAAAAATTAAAAGCGCAATAATGCAAAACATTGTTTCCTTATTTTACATTAATTATAGTTTTACTAATAACATCAATGTCACACGTGAACAACATATATTTATGTGTGATTTGTTTTTAAATTAATTTTTATTAAATAAATATTTTGCTTAGCAGAGTTGCAATTTAAATATTACAATTCAAATTTTGGATTGAACTGAATGAAATTTTAATTATGATGTATTATTACAGTCATTTCATATAAGAGCATACAAAACCGAAAAATGAATTATAAAATATTAAAGTGGAAAATAACTTTGATGTTTTTTTATACCTATGTTCAAATTTTTTCTATTACTCTGCTAATATTTAAAAAAAAAATGATACGGGAATGTAAACATTACTCTATATTTATTTTTAGATATATTTTTTTTATCATTTAAAATAAAGTAAACCAATGTTCTACATTGCCATCTAACAACAATTTAGAATATTCTCTTTATAATTTTGCAATTGCTTATTAATCAACATACTGATGTAAGAAAAATAACTTGTGTAATTGTTGCATCACAGTAATATAACATTGTTTTTGAGGGAAGCGAGTTAGTGTGAAAATTAGTTACATGAGTGTATTTCTGTTAATCTCCATGTAAGTGTAATTGGTCTTAGAAATAATTAATTCTTTATTGTGACATCTATTCTAATGTCCATTTACAGGAATATTCGAAGATAAACAGCTGTTTATGGTAATAGTTGATATATTACTATCCACAATGGTAGAGATTATTGTTTTGTGATTTGCATTTATGGGGGAGAGGGCGTCGTTGTAAGATTTTTATATTATCGTAACATTTTTTTTTGTCTTGTCTACATAATATGTGGTTTTTTGTCGAGTAAAAAATATATGGTCACTGAACTTTTAAAGGTAATATTGATTTTTTTTTTTGAAAACTGTATATTTTTTTACACTCAGATTTTATTTTATCCTTTGCAATATATTATGTGTTATTTATCTATACATTTAGGAAATTCGTCCAGCATTGTACCATGTGTGTATGTGAAAGTATATTTTTTTTTGGTTCAATAAATTATCGACGGTGTAATCTTCCATAGTCGCAACTCTGAGGGTCCATTCAAATTGCTTGTCTTTATCAATGAACCATATTAATATGTATTTAAATATCTATATTAAAAAATATTCAATGCATGTTTCGAATATGAATGCAACCTCAGTGCTAATTCTATTTCCCTTATTGTCTGAAATGTTGTTATTGGCAATTTTTTTTTGTTTTTAATATTTTAAAAAGAATGGTAACTAATGTACAATTTTGTTTTTAACTCAACCCCTGACGTTATTATGTCCAGAACATATATTTATTTGTAACAGATTTGCCTCCCATATAGTTACCAAAGTATATAATGTCTAACTGATTAGCCGTCGGAATTTTTCAAGGTTTCGTCAGCGATAACTTTATGTGATTTATGTAACAGTGATATCGAACTTTTACGAACATACGTTGTTACTAGTTAAAATATAAGAATAAGACGAGGACTTTACGGTTGATTACAAAAAAAAAGTAGTATGTTGACTTTTGGTCATCAAAGTTATTGTAGTTGTTCAAGACTAGAAATCATGAGGGATTCATGATTCGTTTCATCACGATGAAAATCGTGATTCAGATGACTGTCAGAGACTGTTTTCGAGATACTTGTTGGTGAAATGGGAATGATCTAAAATCTTTAACATTGGTATATACTGTAATTCGTTTTTTTTATGTTAATTGAAAGTTTATGCAAGCTTTCAAATAATTTAAACCTTTTTGGATCAGTGAAGCAAAGATGTAAAGAATTTTAGATCAACCTAATTGTTATATTTATAAAAGCCTCATAGTGGGGTTAAAAAATTGAAAAAGTGAATTTCACTAAAAGATTTTGTACTAGTTCTAATTTATTTGTTAAGCACATTACTCATTGTTAGCAAGATCTCACATAATTTATGATTCATTGACTTTCGAATCAATGTCATTGGAAATTTTTCTATTATCTGTCTTAACATTTTCTAATGTATTTGTTGTTCTGTCTTGTTTCATTTTAAAACAGATTTAAAAAATATATATTTTACTTGTTGCAAATAATGCCATTCTTTTATTATACAATTGGTAAACTGTATTATAACAAATTGATATTACAAGACAGAATGACAAATTACATTTTCTTGTAGATGGCCTTATAGATAAAACTTTAGGGAGTAATATAGCTTTTATTAATTAACTAACATATTTAATTATAAAAATTTTTAAGAATAGGTATTTGTGTATGCAACAAGATTGCATTTTTATTGTACAACTTTATGAAGCCATTGATTTGAGTTTAAAGATGATTGTCAAAAGAAATTATGGTGTAAGTGCATTATTCATTAACTAGAGTGCAATGTTTAAAAAAAAGATTGGTTCTTAATTTCAATCTATTAGAACATTATAAAGTGTTTATCACTATTGTTTTCTTCTCTCTTCATATAATTTATTTTAAGTGAACTTCGTCTTCCATGTGTTTTAAAAAAGTTCAGTTTTATTAGACGAGTCTGTAATAAATATTTGTGTAGGTTTAATTTTAGTCATTTATATCAAGAAGTGGTTACTTTAAATTGCCATGTCAGATTGGTGATTCCATGAAGTGCTCTGAAAATTTTTAGCTAATCATGAATTGTGTAACTGTTTAAAAATGTATTGTTAATTTCGAACGAAAAGTGGGTTAGGTCCCGGCCTGCCCTACTTGTATCCACGAAGCGCTCAAAGCAGACATTAGGCGAATGAATTTTATCGATAAATAAATCTCAATGTACATAATAGTTTAATGTTCGATTAGTGCTAAGTGTTCCCGGCTCTCAAAGTAATTATTTTTATTTTATTTATATAGATGCAAATTAATTGAGTAGATAAAAAAAATTGATAAATACAAGTTTTTTATATTCGAAGAAACCTTTCGGCCAATACAAAATTGTAAATCAAAAAGTTGTATTTTGTAAATGATCTCTTTGGCGTTGATAGTATTTAGAAGGATTGCTTTAGGAGTCTGGAAGTGAAATGAATTTATTAATGAATAAATAAAATAAACAAATATATAAAAATTAAGAGATATTTTCGCACTGTTACAACTATTTAATCTTTACGGGAAGTAGTCAATTTGTCATAATCCATGTTTATCGTAACAATAATAGTTTGGTTGTTACCTTTTTAATGTTAGTTGCACAGGCAGGAAGAATATGGATATGTTTCATTAGTCAAATGTAGCATGGATAATATAACTTTCGCCAATATTTTGTCAGCACATAAAATCTTCCTATCCAGTTATTATGTATTGTTTTGTGTATTGACTGATGGGGAATATAATAAATAAAAACAATGACAATCCATATGTGCAGTTTTTTATTTATTTTTTATCAATCATCAAATTGACCCAACAAAATTAACAATTTACATTTAACATGTCGAAATGTGCCAATTTTTGTTACTTTGAAATTCTATTTTAAAATTTACACTAAATTATTAATGAATAGAGTTGTGTATTTGATTGTAATCAATTCCATGTAGATTCTCGTTGTTTATGCAAATATAACTGCGAAAGTCTGGTTAGCTTTCTGCCCAAACTAATTGTATATTATTATTTTTTTGTATGTTCATTTATTGCATGTAGAATACATGTATAAATGGAATATTGTGACGAAACAGTCGCATTATATAAGTGGTTTCTAATAGTTAAGTGGACACGGTGCATCACGAGTCAACGGTAAATTGATAACTAAAATTTGACTAAATATTACTGCAATCTCTTATGTAGTAAATTTTTATTAAAATCGATCTCAATGCCTGTAACTCATTGGAGCTGAGAATGGATTTTGGATATAGTGGCATTAATTCATCCCAAATAGAGGATAACGACAAAAATTTACTTTCTCCTGTGCACGTGGAAAAAGAAGGTTATGTGCGTGGGACAGGGGCGGAATGTACGAGAGATCATCATGATAAAAACAACCAACAAAAATTGTCCCGGCTTAGTAATTAAATTGTGTTCTCATTTTGATTTTCGTTTTTAATAATAGTTGGTCATGAAAAGAATCTCGTAACCATGAATTAATAATACAAATATTCATTTAATTTTCCATTTTTAAAATCTTAAACTCTATTTCTGCATATTTTGCCAAAGAAGTTTCACTTCACGTCGTGTGTCCGACATCACTTTTTTATTAAAAAAATAAAAGCCTGTTTTAATTTTATATTTCAATACTTTCTAAATAATGCTTAGGTATTTATGTCAAGGCCTAATGTGGATTATATCTCATTTATTTCTTACAATTATTTCTCATTTATACTACCATGTAAATCTGTAATGTCTGTCTGTACATTCAATTTTTTGAAGTGAAACTTCTTTTAGGATGGTATGGATTGGACTTTATGAAGCGAAAATGTCTAACAAAGAAGAGATAGCTAGTAATGTATATATAAGTTTCGGGCTATGAGAGAATGAAATAGAATGCGTTTCTATATAGTTTCCCTAACTTTTGTTTCCTCTTTATGCGATGGTTCATAGCGATTTGCGTCTCCACTAGTCTACCGTCATATACGGGCCAGAACAAGGACTCTGTATGCCATGAAGATTGACTCCATGCTTTTTACTATATTCATAATCTACGTGAAATATATACAAAGAGCGGAAGAGAGAGAGAGAGAAATGTTGAAACCTATAGCACATTATATTGTTGGATTACGATCCAACAAAATAATGTGCTACATTGCGTGATAGTCCCTACTGTGATTATCGCGTAATTTTAAAAATTATTCTAAAGTATAGACAAGTAAAACTAGTGAACTGATTGTATCATTCTATCCTATGGATATATCTGAAATAAACACCGCTTGCTTATTTCCCGTATTTCATTAGTCGTACAATTTCTATTTTTACTAAAACATTAAGTCATATAGAAAAATTGTCGACAATGGCACTATATCTCTTTTCCTCTTTGTTTACCACCTCTATAGTGTATTCATCTCCTTCCTTTTAAAAATTAACCAGAATAGTATTCTGGTAGTACTTAGTAGTTTCACTCCTGCCGCATGTGAACTCACATTTAATTTTTTTTTTGTAGAATTTCGTGATAGATATTTGTTTCATGACTGACTCCAATTCTACTATTTTCAAAATTCATTTTTGTGTAGAGTCAAAACTTGTGGTTGCACAAATTATAGGCTACTCTTTGACCATGTGTTCGTATATTATTTTGTAACTTAAAAGCGATCTCACTGATCTTGATGGAAATTAATGTATAGTCAGAACATATGATTGCGAAAATGATTGGCTTTGTTATTTCTCTATGCACCGTATGATAATGATAAAAAAATAATAATCTTTTTATTTCTTTAATAGCCATATTACTTTGTTTTTATGTAGTCGCGTGCGTGTGCATGTGTGTGTAATTTGCTTTTTATCGGAGTTAAAATGAGTGTAATTTATAGGTTTTTTTTTTGCATGCTTAAGTCATTCTTACAATTACTATGAAACTGGCGATATGCTGTATTGGCGAATGGGAACATTTTTGAAAAAGGAAGCAAAAGCATTACTATCTGATGTCTGTATATTTTTATTATTGAACCGAACTACTAAACCGATTCTAAGAATTATTTCAACAATAAGAAATTCCTTGCGTAATACCATTAACATTTTGCTTTGGTTTCACATGCATATTTATGTTATTAGAGATTCTAAATCCTTTCATTTATAGAGAGAAACAATATCCCTAAATACAATAGCATAAATTTTTTTTTATTTTACTATAGATACAAAATTTGGCTCGGGTTCGTCCATATTCAAGTTGTGAATAGTGATTGTCTTGAAATTGCAAATGGAATGAGGAGTAGAATCTAGAGGCGAGACCGGGAGTGTTTGAAATAGAGAATGGAACCAAAATTAAACTAGCATTAGAACCGAAATCGGAATAAGAAGAGATTAGAAACGAAACCTAATTAAAATGAGACCGAGTTTGTAATCGAGAGTGGTACAAATTGGCATCAAGAATTGGACCGGGATCAGAACCAAGAACAGGATAGATATCAGGATCGTGATTAGTTATCGTAATCGGTCGACATATTAGATGAAGAAATTCATTCTACCTGGGCGGATCTTCTGCAAGAGCTCGTTAATAAAATAAACACAGGCAAGTTGCATTGTTTGTTAACATTAAGTTATTAATTTTCACTAATTTAAACAATGTTTATTTACTTTTTACTGTAAATATCTTTGAATCTTGACTAATTGCGCAATAGCTGGCTTAGGTATGAATATTATTGATACTTTGTCAGAGCTTATTCTAGAAACTTCTATAAAATTAAGAAAAGTGCATGCGTACAAAGTACATATGTCAGAAGTGAAAATTCTTTAGCAAACTAATTTTTAAGTCTTGTTTATATTTATACAAATCTAAAACTGTAGATTTCCGAGATATAGAGGAAGGGAAAAAGGAAGATATGTCTCAAGTCTGTGCCGTTCTTCGTCGAAGAGTTCCACTGTGCTCAGAAACCAGCGCCGCTGCACCGTTTTCTTGTCCACGGTCAGTCGAGCGATGATAAGCAGCGCCCGTATGCCAAGTCTGAAGTCTGTGCCGTTCTTCGTCAAAGAGTTCCACTGTGCTCGGAAACCACGCCGCTGCACCGTTTTCTTGTCCACGGTCAGTCGAGCGATGATAAGCAGCGCCCGTATGCCAAGTCTCAAGTCTGTGCCGTTCTTCGTCGAAGAGTTCCACCGTGCGCGGAAACCAGCGTCGCTGCACCGTTTTCTTGTCCACGGTCAGTCGAGCGATGATAAGCAGCGTCCGTATGCCAAGTCTCAAGTCTGTGCCGTTCTTCGTCGAAGAGTTCCACCGTGCGCGGAAACCAGCGTCGCTGCACCGTTTTCTCGTCCACGGTCAATCGAACAATGATTAGCAGCGCCCGTACGCCAAGTCTCAAGTCTGTGCCGTTCTTCGTCGAAGAGTTTCACCGTGCGTGGAAACCAGCGCCGCTGCACCGTTTTCTCGTCCACGGTTAGTCGAGCGATGATAAGCAGCGCCCGTACGCCAAGTCTCAAGTCTGCCGTTCTTCGTCGAAGAGTTCCACCGTGCGCGGAAACCAGCACTGCAGCAACGTTTTACCGTCTACGAGGACGCGATCCGTCGTCAGGACAGTCATTAAGCATTAGCATTATTTTTGCCGTTAAAATATAATAGGATATTGTACAAAGTAATCTTACTATTCGTATTTCCTTAGCCCTTATTATATATTGATACAAAAAAACGCTGCACATTTTCGTGATGGTAATATTATTATTATTGCGTTTCATCCGTAAAACATTTACTCTCATGCGCCTAAAGAAGTTTCACTTCAAAAATTGCTTTTTAAAGCTTGAGATTTCATTAGAGAATTTTCAATGGCATGTATGTGAAGGTAATTTAACATTGTACAATGTAAAAGTTCAAATTTATTTCATAAATAAGAGAAATTAAAATGTAGATCTTAAGTGATTTAATTTCTCGAATATCAAAATAGTTCATTAACCTTCAACAGTATACCACAGTATTACCACATTTTCTCCTAGTAGAACTGATCGTGTATATTGTATCTTATTCTTTCATGATAGAATTTTTAGATACTGCTATCCCTCCATAACTGCCATTTTATTTTAACCTTTTGACAGTCAAATTTGCATTCAGCATACATGCTCTAAGAGCCATCATCGTTTTTATATGAAGAAAGATAGTGGTGTGAAATGATAAAATAAAATTATTGATTTTTATTTTATTGTCGAAAAAGCAACACTTAAAAACCGTGAAGCAGGCAACATTTATACTGCGATTATGTAATCCGAGACTTCTTAAGAGCCATTTTAGACAATTGTAAGTTTAGGTGAATTCGGATCGACCGCAGTTGGTTGTCGACGCGTTCGCAACATTAGTATGTTGCGAGTCGTAGTCGACTGTAAAAGAACTTTTGATCTTTATTTTTGTAAAGTAAGTTATATGTATGTATATAACGTATATATATATATATGTATATATAACGTATATGAGTGAATACCTACTTTTAATTTTGTTCCGAATAAAACATGGTTTCCTTCATTTCTAAACCAAGGTCCTGATCGCTATCTGTTTTTGATTCCGGTTTAGATCGTCCTATTTACGAAAATAATAATAAATTTTCTCAGTAAACCTTCGCTAGAAGTGGCTAGAGGAAGTAGATAATAAAAAAATCATATTCAATTTTAAAACAATATTTCACTCAAATGTTTTATATAAGTAACATTATAAAAATATTTTCCGCAAAGGCATTGAACGGAATTTCCTTGGGCCTACTTACTTCTGGCAGAATGCAATTATTGTGAAAACTCGTACGCATCGACGGGGAGCGAATGGAAACACACACATAATCATAACGTTGAAGGTAACAATGTACTCAATTACCCGAAGATTGATTATTACGGTACATGATACGCGTGAAAGAATTAATGGAACAGTTTCCGAATCGATAGAGTACGAAAATATATTAATTTTATTGCAACATACTTGTCTAACTTTCGATTTGTATAAAGCGTAACAATACATTTATTTAACGCATGCGTATGACATTAAAAATATTAACTATCGGTAATGAATAATTGATATAATTAAGCAACATGATCCACTTCGTAACATTATTCGAACGTTAGTTTGAAAGATGAATTTCAAATACCGAAAGCTTATTGGATTCGTGAAAACAAAAGCAGAGAGGGTTAAGCGATATCTGGAATGGACGATGGACCTTGAGAGTAATAGAAATCAAAGGTATTCAATGTAATTATTGTAATATCGTAGTGAACGAAGTAAGGACTCGTGCACAACCTGCACGAGGACTTACTTCGCGCGCGGTTTATCCTGATTCACAATGGTCAGTGCTACAGCTTGAACCAGAGCTTGTTGGTTAACTTGTTCGGCATAGGCGAATTGTTCCAGAGATAAATTACGTAGAAGAGGCCTTAACTCTGATTGTCGGCGTAAGAAACAACCTTCAGCTGTTTCGCCCTCTTCAATGAGTTCGCGAAAAGGAATGTCACATACAATGAGACTGTAAAAAAATCCTTTTCGGTCACTATTTAAAGTTTAGTAGCGAGTGCGTAGACCTACCGCCTGATTTCTGATTCGCTTTCTTGTGTTGTCGCGCAATCGGATGTATTTAGTACTCTCGTTTACTTGATCCCTTAGCTCAATATCACCATTATCATTGTCCCAAAATGTATTCGAAACGGTTTCGTGGCGAACGGCAAATTCAGCCAAACTTATTAGTTCTAAATCATCTGGTTTTTGTTGGTAACGATTGAACATATTATTGAAAACTGATGTTTCATCTTCACTAAATTGTAAGTTTGTAGCGTTGCTCTGGGCGACATCTGTTTACGAAAACAGCTTCTCTTGTACACATCTTCAAAGGCAAATGGTAAAGACGATACGCCGCCAAGCCCAAAAATAATAAGATAAATGTATTAACACCTATTTGGCGATATGTGCAAGTTTAAATATAAACGAAAAATAATTCTAATGAAATCACCACAAAGACCTAATAACTACAAAAACTGTAATGTATAAATGTGCAACATAAAAATCTATCAACAGTACTGTTGATAGATACGCTAAAGCGTATTAATTTTTTTTTGTATTCAAGACGCTCGTTAACTACGTCTGCCCGTTTGAGTTGTATTGCTCGGCACGAGCCCCCTCACGGGTATTACGCTGCGCACGGTGTGGCGGCGCGGAACCTATTAAACCTATTTGGCTAGGCATAAACTTCAAACAAATCAGCAGGTATAGTAATATTTTATTCAAATTAATATTTAAGAAGTTTAGACAAAAATTGTCACTGCAATTGTGTCAAAAAATCATCATAATTTGTAAATACATACTACTTGAGAAGTAAAGTAATATTGTTATAGGCATTTTCCCGGATATTTTAAATAGGTAGAAGGGCAGTTCACAAAAGGTTTTGGTTTATTAAGATTTGTAATAATTTAATATTTACCCAAGTAAATTATTTTAAATGAAATTGGAAATCTGTAAGAGAGAATTGTGACACATTTGTATCCTTTGAATTAAAAATTTCATTACGTTTAATGTTTTTTTTTTTAAGTCGATGTTACCTTTTTTTTTAGTTTGATTTTTAATACTTCTTTTAAGTTCTAAATTTTTTAGCGTTTTTCCTGGGCTTTTACTCAAAATTGATTTAAACAACATATACTGCGGTTTTTTTGGTATTAAAAGCTATCAATGCAGCGTATAGCATCGAGTAATATAATTGTCTTTTAGGGAAAAACTCTCTCTTTTGCCGGCTACCATCTTAGCAAAAATGTTATTAAATTACTCAGCTCGATTATTTGTAAAACGGTGTAAAAAACTTCTAGAATTATAAGCTAGCTGACACGCATTACTTCTTAATTTTAGCATAAGAGTCGGCATAAGTGAAATCACATTAGACTCTTTTCTTCTGTCTTCCATATAGTAATAAGCATTAGATTGAGAATGGTCGCCAAAAATATCGCAGGATTATTAACCCTTAATTACTCGCATGGGGTCAAAGCAGTTTGGCATTAAAAAGTGAAGCACTTTGTGCAGCCCGAATTTCCCCGCGCCTCCGCTAGCTTCATAACCCGCTTCGAAGTTTGTATTACAATAATGACCAAGTCACGGGAGTAGAAGCATACGTCCTTTTTCCCGAATTAGTCATGTATAGAAGAGACCAGAAAATTGCGCAATGTTTCGCAAATGCTTCTGATGAAGAACAAGTTGGAGGGTCAGATTCCGAGTCGGAGTTAGGCGAAATAACACAAAGTGATCACGATAGTGTCAGTGAAATTGACCAATCGTCCCCACAATCAAATGAATTGTCAAACAACGAGGAAGACGTCTCTCCCAGGGCAATAGGGAAATTTCTATATACCAGATATGATGACAGAAATGGCCCTAAACAAAAATGGTCAAAGCCCTCACCATCAAGCACCGTAAGGATACGAGGCCATAATATAATTTTAAACTTACCAGGTGTCAAATCAGTAGCGAAATCTACTCACGTGAGGCGTAATTTCTTGCGAAAATTATCTGTTCAACTCGTTCAAAATCACCAAAAATGACGACTTGAAGTCAGTGCAATTCCTAAGGTTGTAATAAAACGTCTTATGGAAGTGCATGTGTTGGAAAATCGCGTTCTACCAACCACTGCGAAACGTGGGCGTTGCAACAACTGCCTGCGGAAAGCGATCGAACAGTACCAACAAAATGCAAAAAATGCGCATCATTTGTGTGCAATGATCACTCTCAAATATACTGTCAACAGTGTATAAAAGTGATTCGGAGAGTTCTTAAAAATATTTGTAAATTTTAACTTTGATCTCAATAAAAGTACAAATTGTAAATTTTTGCTAATAATTTTGATTTAGCTTGTTTTTGTTTAATTAGACGTTAATTCATGTTATTCCTTATAAATATTGTAGACTTAATAAAGCACTTTAATAAAATATTTTTATTTAATTATGTATCTAATATATATTTAAAATTATTCCTACAATTCGGGGTCACCTGTGACCCCATGCAAACATTTCTGTAAAGTTCTTTGTGTGAGTAATTAAGGTTTAATATCTTCCTGCAGATTTTGAATTTTGTGTCTAAATCTTTTTGTTGTTGTCTATATTTGATGGCAGAGCAAATAGCAGTTTGTAATCTCGTCAATGGTCAATCAACAGTTTTCGTTCTGCTATTGGAATCGAAGTGTCTTTTTGACGCGACAAATTTTTTCCATTGTCATTTCTAAGGAGATGGTTAGTGCATTAAATTTTTTTGAATAGGTATATCAGGATAAGGCCGGCTTTCCAAAATACTTTTATAGGTGCTAGAGTCCCCATCTGCAACCAATGTTTTATATATCAAATTCCATTCTTTTATGGAACATTTAAATTCTTCCACTAATATAGCTCGTTCCACGCTAGTAGAGGACCTTGAATGATCTTTGGTACAATCATGGATTTATGGAAGTTTACCATTTTTGCTTGATCGAGCACAAATGAGGCAATATTTTTTATGCACTCCTATGTGTAGAACTTTACCGCTATGTTCTCTAACTATGATAATAGTTGCTATACCAAAAAGAACCAGATAATTATTTTTGTATGAGCATTCACTCCAACACGCATCTGCTATAACCAAAAACATTACAACATCAGCTTTATTAACATCTTTGCGCAATTTCGCAGCTTCAATTTCTTGTTTAGCAGCATTAGCCATTTCTTCGGCAGCAATTTTCCACATATTAGATACATTATCACGTGTTCTGCTATATAGCCAATACGACATTATAGGTAAGTTCATCGATGCAGTAAGCTCGTTTGAGTTACCGATTCATGTAATTATTACACCCCATACTGTACCAGAATTAATGTCGAAATTTGGCTTTTTTTTTTGTCAGAGGTCTTTCAAATACAACTTGATTATATTAAACATTTTAAGTGAAAAGAAGATATAAAGCCGACATGTTTTTCATACAAATACTCTAGCAGTATCTGTCGAGCTCTCGGGAATATCTGGTTCAGATGTTTCAGTTTCTTTGTGTTGCAAAGGTAATTTCAATTCTTTTGAACTTATTTTTTACTTTAACAGGTTTTGTTGACATTTTTGTTAAAATATATATCAATTTAAATAAACAACTTGGGATAAAAAAAAATTATGAATAAAATACCTTGCTTCTGTTGTTTTTTTACGGCAGCATAGTTGTGACATTTTCTGTTTTTCATTAAACGGTAGTCAGAATCTTTCTGACCCGTTATTGATTGCTAAAAACAGTTCTTGCGCTGTACTGATTTAAACAGGCAGATGTATGCGAATATATAGAAATTTGTGTAAGAGCATTTTATTTTGGACTGAAATAAACAAACATTGTGCAATTTTTTTATTGTTTTGTTTTAATAAAGAACATAGCTTGTTTTATGTAAATTTCAATTGAACACTTTTAATTTAATGGAAAAAATGAAGGTTAAATTGAATATACTTTTTTATAATTTGATGTAATATTTTTATTTATTTTACTATTAACACATACATACTATTATATTAAAGAAGTAGTGCATTACTGGACAATAGAAATATATTTCTGATGTACATATATTTATTCCTGATGTTTATTTCTAATTTTAGTATAAGAAACAGAGATCCAAAAATCTCATTTCAAGCAGTATTTCGAGAAGTTGAGCTACAGAAACAATTCAATAAATAATGTAGAAATAACTCCTAACAAGAAAAATTAAGGGCTTAAAAACAGTCTGAAACGTGAAATGGTTCTTAATGATATCACCTATCGTTATCACCATGTAAAATAAATAGCTCTCCTTCATCGTGGTGTATTTCGTACACCATGTATGTTCTCTTGTAAAGCTGAAAACATTGGCTTAACCTATGAATTTGTATAAGACAATGTGCCTTATGCAAAACTTTTCTCATATAAGGGAAGTCAAAATCAAGAATTTCTGGCATAACATTAAGAGGTATATGGTTCACAAACATAATTTTATTCAATGCTCGCCATCGAGAGCTATTTTTTGGGTGTCATATTATGTAACCACTTTTAATAAAACTTAGATAACCATATGAAAAAAAATATTTAAGATTTGATAAAATGTCGCATAATTTGATCAATACGCTTGTTGACAGTATCACTATAGTAGTATTTTGGTGTGAAACATCTACTGGCGTGCCTCGACGGCAACCGTGACGGCAAACGGCATGACGCTCTTATCCATCGCTCTCTACTATCTTGTGTTTGTGAAACACATGTACTATATAAATCATTTACTTATCCATGTGTTTTGTGTTTTTATTCTGTATATTATATTATTCTATAATAATAATAATAAAGGAATTGTATTTAATAACAAAATGCTTTCATTGACCATCAATTTTGACGTTTCTCATCTGCCATGCATACCGTGATGCTGTTGATGTTGTGTAATCAGAACTTAATATAAAAAATAAAGTATTGAGAAAGCACAGAACACCAACCTTATAAATATTAAATAACTACAAGGAATTTAATAAAAGTACTTTTACATTCATTTTGAGGAATAAAAAAATTGGTTGTCTGTAAACTCGGTTTACAAATGATAATTTTACATGATAACATCATAAGAAAATAGTGATGAAAAATTGCATACTTTTATGAATTGAATTGAATTATTATTATTTTGTATCATCTAGCAATGATGATTATTTTGTATCATCATGAGATACAAAATTATTATTATTACTTTGTATCTCTCTTCCACCCCATCGACCGATGGCTTGGAAGACAGGTAGATGCGTCATAAGCCGAACACTTAGGCTGATCATCTCACTATCGCTTGTTAAGCGCCCTCACTTGCACGCTCAGCTCAGGCGGAATGTGACAATGAGACGTGCTTTTTTGTGTGTGCAGCCGGCATTCATCAATTTATAAGATGTTATCATGTCGAAAAAATGTAGAATTATTTTGGCATTTGTTAAATGTTGTAGAATAACCATGTAAATTGAATACAACTTTTTTAAGTTGCGAGTATCTTTGATGGATAAAATTTTTTGAATGAAATATTTACTTGTCTTGCTTTATGCTGAGGCAGGATTAGGTATATAATAAATAATTATATGAATATGAGCACAAACAAAATAAATTTAATGTTTGCATATTACATGTATTAAATTATGGCTTGGATTTTATATTTACTATTTTCTTGTATCTTCTTGTTCAGGTGGTTCTTCTGAACAAACTTTAATAAGGAGATTGGGATTCTCCATTTCTAAAACAGATAATGCTGCTTGTATTTCTAAATTGTCACTAATATCCGATATAAGTACTACCTGAAGCTTTGGCATGCGTGCTAATGCATAAACACATCCAACATTAAATGATATGCCTCTGATATCTAAATATTCTATAGTACTACCATTTTGTCCAGCCAATTTATCCAAGCTCCATTCGTCGACATGGCTGTTATTCTGTAGTGACAGCCACTTGAGAAAATTTAATTCTCCTAGGTTGGGTATGCCTTCATATCGAATGCCACCTTTTTTAAAAGTACTGCAATCTATTGCTTCTATGAAATATCCTTCTGCAAATTTAACTGGTAGATCTAAATCCATAGGGTTACCCGAAATCCAATTGTTTTCATTTTTTAGTCTGAAAAGATGTATTAAAATTAGATAAAAAGGGCTATAACTATCACAATATTACCTCCAAATAATCTATATACCTCACTGCTGCACCTCTGAATGTAAAATAGTGCATGGCTGCTAAATTGGGTCCTAAAATATCCACTCTCTGTGGGATATACCGTTGATTCTGCCTTTCTTGTAGTTCTTTCATCTCAGCCCACCATTCCTTGGCTACTTGCAAATTGAAATCGGGAACTTTTTGTAAAATATATAGAGCATCTGCATTAGGGTTTTTTTCCACAAAAATGTTTAGTTTACTATACCATTCTCCTGAACGTTGTATCCATGGTTTTCGCCAATCAGGATAAGGTTGCCCATGTACTGTACGTTCACGTGGGCCTTCTTCATGTCGTTGATAAATACTCTTTTCTTCACTACAATTTCTAACATATTTGTGAAATACATATTGCATTTTTCGAAGTTGTATTCTATTTAATGCCATTTTTTAATATTTTATTTAGAGAATGAAAACTACAATTTATTTTGGTAGCTTTGAGTCAACATCGAATAAAGATATATAGTTACATAGGAAACTAAGTTATACGTATTCCCCGTAAAATCTTTATTTTCTATATTTATTTTGACAACCGAAATCCCATCCAGAATGGCATGACATAGAATCAGTCATAGAGAAGTATATTCAACTAATCTATGACCTATACAGAATTGCCGTTCTACAAAATTTAAAGTTCCTAGATATCTAGAAAAATGAAGTCTAATTTTATAATTTCAACTAGTCTGATGTATTTATATACTAATCCAACAAAACTAGCTATTGACATAAAAAGACAGAATTACAAAAGAAATCATATTTTTGTAAGCTTGGTTAATTATATTAAATAACTGATTTGTTTGTACAAGATCTTCATTTTAAATATTTAACATTTGAAAAGCTATATTAAGTATTAAAATAAAAAAAAACTTTAGACTTAAGTACTTATATCTAAGTAAAATTAAATGCTAAACCATTAGGATCGTTAATTACAGTGCTCTTAGAAGTTGAATCCTCTCAAGAGTTCCAGTCCCTTTTGATCTTCTTTTACCGAATTGGTTAACAACATCACCAGGGAGATGATTATTTGAGTAATAAATTGCTCAAGTTATGATAATTTTCTCCTTATTGTTCTTAGCTGATGAAAAAAAAAGTTAAAATATTTTGTGAAAGCTTATTACAAAAAGAGTTAAATTGTTTCAAATTCAGCTAGGACTTTATACACTTTTCATAAAATCGAGAGGAATCCTTAAAAATATCAGAAAAATATTAAAATTGAAATTTTTGTAGTATGTTTTCTTTACGAAGTAACATTTTATTTATAGAAAATATGGGTGACAAATAGGTTACTAGTTCGTTCCGAAACTTAATGGAAAGTATTGGTTAACTTAAGGTGACCAACTGTACTCATTTACTGAGTTTTGTACTTTTTTCGCAAACCGTAGTCTTTTCAAATCCTGTACTCTGAAAATACTCATTTGTATTTATAAAACATTTTTTTGATAATTTTATTTCGATATTTATTAATTAATTATTTAAAATTATTTCGACAGTGATTTGAATTTCACGCGCGCATATTGTTCGACGCTTCCGGCACGTCAGAGGACAGCAAACACCAGACACGAGTTTGACAGTGATTTGAATTTGGCGCGCACATATGGCTATCGTTTCCGGCACAATTGAGAGGTCGTATTGTGTACCTGGAGAGATAGATAGATACTACAGACCTCTTTTTCTCACAACGTCAAAATTACATTTGTGAAAAGAAATGGATGTACTTGCAAAGTGTACTCTTTTTGAACAAAAAATAGTTAGTTACTTTAGTTAACTGTTAGTTCCATATGAAATGAAATAGTCATTCGTATATTTTATCGAGATAAAAATATATGAATCTTGTTTTTCGTATCTTTTGTCTCTACAAAATATATGGGAAACGGGAATAACGATGACTATCAGATGATAGTATGCGGGAAGGTCTAATGATAATATGTCACTGACGCATCTTTATTTTTTAGATCAAGTAGTTATAAAAAAACTAAAGCAAAATACCCCTTAATGGTAGACAAAATACTTTCGTTTAATAATGGCGTTTTTAAATTACAAATGTACACGGTGTAAGTCTAAGGTCCGAACATTCTTTGTTTTTCAAAATTGTTTCCTTTCAGTTTGATTTTCATTCGTGTTACCTGTTATTCCGGAATTCCTAATTTAATTTATTTCATTGGCTACAATTTTTGTTAGAAAATGTTGTAAAAATGACCTTAAATTTTTTTTCCTTTGATAAAATTCGCTTTTCAAGTTTATGTCTAAAGATGTTTGCTTTGGAAAACGAAATAAAAAATAATTTATAATTAACAAAATAAATAAAAAATAAAAATAGTTTATTTTAATAAATAAAAAATAATTAATAATTTATAGTTAAAATGTACATAATAGAATAGTTTTGTACATATAGATTTATTTGTGAATAAGGATATGAGTTTGTATGAGTTTCACTTCTGAAATGCATCAAATATGTATGCACTTTTGTACCTCGGTAATCCTTCAGAGGGCCGATCACGTGACATAGATATCGGTGGCCCTCACGACGGAAGGGTCGCCAGCCACTGACGGTAGGCGTTCATGGGCGCCAGATAGCGGCGCCGTTATGGTACAATCCGGAATCGATGTCAGAAAATAGTATAGCTATCCGGACGGTACGGCTTCCAAACGAGGACAGATTTAGGGATCCGGGCCGCTTCGATAGTTGACTCCCGGCAGCGGCCCGCAGCGCACGCTTCGGCGTGGCGCAGCGGGATCGGACGCCAACTCACCACGACTACCACATCTCCCGGAGTGCGATAAACCTCCGGCAACTATGCTGTCGAGGTCGCGCCCGACGCCCACGGGAACCAACACAGGCCGTCCTGCGTGCGTGTGTGCTGCTGAACACGCGCGCCGGGTGCCGCGCTACGCGCCGCGCCCCGGACCGGCCTGCTATTTTGTGACTACCCTCAATTAAGATCCAGGATTTACACCACTGCACCAAAGCTGACGTCGCCGCATTTTAATTCATTAAAATGCAGGCGGCCCAGCACCGCGGCCATCCCGGACGTGCAGAGCGCGCTGGTACAGCCGCCCCCGGCGCTTACCGGACGCTGAAGTGTCCGACGCGCCGCGCGCCTACCATGCTGCAGACGGCGGGGCGCCTCCCCGGACATCGTGGGAACAATTACTCTAGTTGTGAACCGATGCTTCGGGGGCCCCTCGCCGATCGGATAGACCACCCTGACGAGGGCCAGAAGAAGAAGAGATAGCTGCTCACTGGCGCGTGCTGCTTCGGGTGCTGCTGCTGAGTCGCCGGTGGGTGCTGCCTCGACGTGGTCGGCGTTCATCGGCTTCTGGCGGGCGGCGGTCGTCTGCGTGCGTCGATCGAGTGCCCCCGCCCTCGTCAACCACCGCTTCACAACCCGGTGTTCTCCCACCCGACGCTGAGCGCATGCGCGGTGACGCGCGCGCCCGCGGGTGGTCCGGCGTAGGCACCGGATTGACATCGCGACCCAGGATGAGACAGAACGAGGAGGTTGAAGGACACGGCTCGCTGACACGTACTGCCCTGGCTGCTGCCGTCCGATGCGTGGATAGCCTGATCAGCGGTCGGCGGGCGCGCTCGGTTAGATCTACGCCTACGCGGGTCACCGATGCGTGCCGCCTTGATCCGGTCGGCGTCCACCAGCGTCCGATCACCAGCGGTCGGCTGCGTGTACGGCTTGAGCTGTGCCTCCTACCCCCCCCTCGTCGAGCACCAACAATTCAAGCCGGATGCCCCCCTCCACCTGCCGGCTGCGCATGCGCGATTCGCGCGCGCCCGCGAGTGGGTCGGCGACTGGGCTCCGGCACGATGCCAACCAATGGATCCATCAGATATGAACCATTGCCACTTGAGCCGTCGGGGTCGTGTCCCCGACGAGAAGACGCCCGGGCATGAGGCAAAATATAAGTCCTCCGTCCCGTACCCGCACCCATGAATAAAAAGGGTGAGGAAGAACCACGAACGAACGGCCGCTTCGATTTAATTGGTCTAAATTCGACCCGTCTAATTAGTTTCTCTCTGAAGGACGAATCCGAGAATAGCAGAAAATAGTATAAGAATGTACCTGCATGCTGCATTCAGCCGCCGTAGTTAAGTGACACCGTACCGCTGGCCGGCACGCTCTACATTTACTAGTACTACTTTATTTTCAGCTTTTGAGTTCGCTCGGTTTTTGGATGTTTTTAATAAGTTTTCACAAACTAACGGACTGCTTTGAAAGCCCTTAAGGTCAAATCACTGGTAACCTAATAGTGTCAATGAAGTGATTTGCAGCGAGCCCTGGACGCTGACCTTTCCCCTTCAGAGAACGGCAAACCCCGGATGCACCTGAAACCACTGGCCATGGAAGGTGCTTCTAGCTAACGTCAGGTATCGCCCCGCCACACCTTCCGTTATCTTCATCTTATTGTTCGATTTCCGTTAGTTAGGTCTATTATAGATTCAGCTCGGAATCGGAGTAGATAGGGTTTTAGATGTACACCGCCAGCCTCGAAATCGAGGCCGAAGACACAAACAGTACGAAAAAGTAAGCGGAACTGCCACCTGCGAGCCGCTGCGCCGCTACATCATTACATTCCGCGCGTCGCCTCATTGTTTTCGCGCACCTGTGCCGTCTAGTTTCTAGTAGCTTAGCCGGCCGATGCACGCCGCCTTTGTTTATAATGCAATAGGCAACGAGACACGTGCGCCCATCACCGGGCAGCCGCGTTAGGAAACTGTAAATTGTGTACACTATAAACAATAATACATTAAAAATAATTTAAAAATTAGGGTGCGATTAAAATAATCTTCATATTAAATTCAACGCGAAATAGAATTCATAGGTCGTTCCTTTAGCACCCCATGCCCTCGGAGGGCAGGAGGGTTGGCCCAGTCTAACATGGCTAGCTTAACAGCAAATCATCTGAAGAAGCTGTTCGAACTCTTCCTTAAAGAAAAAGACTTCGTAGTCGAAACCGGAAAAATAAATAAAATAATCCCCGGCACCTCAAGCCGCGCAGCCTCATCGTCGCCATCGCTCAATGGAAAAAGAACGGCCAGCAGCGCCCTATTGTCCGACAACTCGGAGTTATCCAACGCGAGTAAGTTTCAACTAGTGAATCTACGCAAATCTAAAAATTAATAAAAAAAAACGAGACGCCTGCGCTTCTCCAAGACTGACAGCGCTGATATTGAAATGGAACCGATCCCGAGGACTTCTGTAAATTTTGAGGATTCACCGGCCTCCTCCAACACTCCTCAAGCTCGAGAAACGACCGCCACACCACCGTATAACGCCGTATCATCGGCGTGCGACAGACTCAAAATTCAATACGCCAGCGCTAGGAACTTAGTCGACAGTATTAAAATCACAGTTCCAAGGATCACAGATTTTAGAGGGCTAAATAATTACTTAATTAACAATAACATAGTGTTCTATACTCACCCGCTGGTGGAGGAATGCAAAGTAAAAGCCGTAATCCGCGGCATACCCGTCGAATTCACTACTAACGAAGTAATGACTGACTTAGCGAACCGAGGCTACGCCGTCCATTCGGTGCACATACTGCATCGAAAGGATGGCACCTTAGGAGGATTAATGCTGGCGGTCTTTAACAAGGCCAATAAAACTAAGGACATTTTTAAAAAAATTCTGGAAAGTATACGGCCTCTCCGACATCACTGTAGAGGCAACCCTTAGTACAAATCTGTAAATAATTTTAGAGTTTTTTCAGAGTGAATTTGAACTAACTTAATATATATAGAGAGTGACTGATTTAGAACAATTTTTGAATGTATGCAAGGCTATGTTCAACTCAAATAAAATACAAAGTCCTAAACGTGTCATATATAATGTAAACAAACAAATATACAGATTTTTTTTGGAATACTCTAACTAATAGAAATTCACAGAAAAGGAAAACAACCACGTCTATACATTTTGAAATAAAGAAACCAAGTCCTATTGTTGTGTTATTTATTTGGTAAAAGTGTTATTTTGTTTATGAGCGTAGTTTGGAATTTGTTTTTGTATTACATTTTTGCATTCTTTATGCATTATATTATGTAGTAATTTAGCATCGTATGCTTCACCATTTAAAAAGTCATATACAGATTGTAGTCAAAACAATTGGATAAATAAATGATTAGTATACAAGTAAACTTTTTTTAATAGATAATAATAGGGATAAAAAAAAATAATTTACCATGTTTCTAAAACGGACTAAAAAGTCTAAAGAACTAAAAAAAGTCTATATAACAACAAGGTGTCACAGGACACCCGTTAGAACCTCTTTCTCTTTATAGTATGTTATATCAAGTAACAGGAACAGTGAAATAAAACAACAACTTTCAGGGTAATTGAACAAGGAATATAAAATAATATTTTAAGAAAAATATTCATTTACTTAAAATCGGATATAATACATATAAAGTTGTATATAAAAAAAAAACACCACTAAATAAAGCACTAAAATGCGCCGTCGTTTTTTTTTAAAAACTTTGTTAAGATCGTCAATTTCTTCAGTTGTGTAATTTTTGAAATTTATAATAGAAGCCAATTTTATACGTGAATGATGGTTTATTAAAGACTTAGAAAACTTAATTTCCAGAACCATATGAAAATTGAAAAACAGTTATAAAAAAATGCCGCAATGACATTATTCTTCATTAAAAAAGCTTGTAACGTTATAGGAGACAGAGAAAGATAGAGTCGCTGAGAGTAAAAGGAGAAAAGAGAGAGAGAGAGGAGTTGTAACGATTTTTCTTTGCGTGACAATTTCTGCCAACTAACACCTCCCGCAAGTCGCATTATGGAACTTCGTTCCAATAATTTCTGTTTTGTGTGTGAAATTTTAATAAGTATGTAGGTACTTGAAATATTTAAAACGGAAAATATGGACGCATTTGGCTTAATGTACAGTGGACACGCGGTAATCCGGCCCCTGTCTGATCCGGCGCCTCTTGTAATCCGACATGCCTATCGCTGTTGCATGACTAACCTTAATTTGTCGAATTACAAGGTACTTTTTTTCCAAAAAATCTGGACTATAGGGAGTCTTAGGCAGTACTCTATATTCCGACAAATTCGACAGTCCGGCACTGTCGTGCAAAACGTTTGTCGGATTACCGGGCGTCCACTGTATATGTTTGCAGATAATTGATGCGTAAATAGTTCATCTTAGTGACTTGTAATGAAATTAATAAAGAACTAAATTCATAAGTTGTCATTACAAGTTTAATACCTACTTGCAAGAATCTAATTACTATTGTATACTCGCCATGTTTTTCATTTAAAATATTACAAGTATTTTTATACCTATTATAAATCCCGAAATAAAAACCATTTGAATCTTTTTAGTCTATTTTAAAAACGTGGTATTTTTTAATCTATTACTATTCTCTGCTTTCTAGTATCACGTGCGTGAAATTTTGCAATCGATTTAGAGTTATGCAGCCTCGGGTAAAAATGTAAATCGTATAGTGAAAGCAATCTATTCATTTTCCTTCTTTTACATTTTTTTTGCATTGTCATCCAATTATGAATTACTTTGAAAGTTTCAAATCAAGAAAGCAGCATAAGCTATATATAGTTTATGAAAGCTATATAACTTATATTATTAAAATCGATGACGAAATTCCACACAAATAGACATACAAACAAACTGACAAACAAGAAAGTGAGGTAAAATGGCATTGTCATCCAATTTTGAGATATGTTTAAAGTTTTAAGTCTAGCTCATCAGGAAAATCGATTAGAAAGTTCCAACCGAACACGACAAACAAAATATATAGACAAACAGACAAGAAAGTGAGTTAATATAAACATGACAATATATTAATAAGTTAGTACATAAACAAACATTACATTTATTTGTTTATTTCATATGTACGAAATATTTATCCCATATAAATAGGAACTAAATGATTAAGTGTTTGCTTTATTTCTAATAAGGATCATAAAAGATACTATAACAATTATACACTCTAATTTGCCTGTATAAATTTTAGACCACTATTAAATAACATCTAAAGAAATAAGTTTTCTAATTACTTCTTATTAGTTTTTAGTAAGTCAATATTTTAATAATATTGTATAATATATTTAGCTATTGCACGACTCACAACACGCAGCGTGTGAGAGTGCTCTACTCTCAATATGTGGGCATATTTCAGTTTCACTATATAAAATCGTCCTTATATTTTAAACTAGACGTAAATCCAGTGTATTATTAATTTTTAAATAAATAAATACATTAAATTACAAGAATATTTTATTTTCTAATTGAATGAGGTTAGATTACATAACAAAAATTGTAATTGAAAAATATGTGCACCGTCGTCCGTTGGTCTGTGCGTCGGTGGGTCATCACGATTTAGAGAATTATAAACAATGGATTAAGATAAACTGTATTAAATAAGTTTCCATAAATTTTAAGGACGATCCCTATTGATTTTTGTTATTAATAAACTCGCAACCGTTTAATAGTTATTAATGAAAGTCGAACAAGTTGTCTAGTTTTTCTCATGTAAAAATTGCTGTTACTATTTTCATCTCTTTCTTATTACATACGCCTGCGTATACTTCTTTCTCTTTTTTTCCTCGTTTCGCATAAACTGTTTTTTTAAATTCTTTACACTTCCAGATGGTGACGCTATAAGAAAAAAAAAACTGTGCTAAATAAACCAGTTAATAGAATAAGGTAATAAATAAAAAAATGAGGAAAATTAAAAGAAATATAAAATAAAAAAATATTTTGTTTTTCTTAGCAAGGAGTTGAAAATAAATAAAAAAATACAGTTATTTTAATTTACAAAAATAAAAAAAATATGATATCAATATTTATTTATATCGTGTATTAGTTGTCAATAAAAGAACGTAACTATTATCTATGGTGGCAAAAGGGTGGAAGTGGGTTACTTGCTACCAAAATATTTTACATACTTTTTTTCTATTGTACAATCAAAAAAAAGATTGCTTAGATTCACAATTGGCTGTCAATATATTAAGAAAAAGTGTTTTAACAATTTTTTTTCTAATTCATTATTTTTCTAATTGTCACTCCTTTTATTCTCTTGTGATATAATCGCGTGTGAATCGTGTACAATTTTTTTACAACTATTTTTAGTATGCATCAGATTCACTCTTTTATTGTGCGGTAGGTACCACCTACTATAATTTATAGGAGTTATTAGCATAGCCGTTAACTTCTAGTTATAAATGATGCTAAAGAGGCTGGTATATATTTTTTTAATATCAACGTGCTCATTTCATAAATGAACTAATTCCATTTACCTCTGTTAAGTAAATGAAATTATAAGGGATATGGGCATACACTAGTGCATTTGCAACATCATTAATGTCATTAGTGAGTTCTGAATACCTACACCTAGGCAATGAGTTAAAAAGATTAAATTAGAAATAACGCAGGAAGAAAATAAAACTCAATTTGTATTGTGTTTCAAAATAAAGTTTTTTTTTCATTACTTATGAACTTATTTATTAAAATTCTCCTAAACGTTCTGAATGAAATTTTTTAGGGAGATAGACAACCCTTTTCAACGAAAAACAAACATCCAAAATTAATTCATTATTTTTTTGAGACATATTTCTCTTCGTGACTATATTCTAATTATTGTTATCTGAACTGCCATTTAACATGAGACTAATGCGAGAGCATTAGTGTTCTTTCCACGAAAAAAGAATAAAAAAAGAAAAATGAAAAAAAGGATACTTTTTTTATATGTTTTTTCAGTTCTTATATCAGTCGGTATTGTATTAGTAGAGAAAATGTCTAGTCGTGGGCCCCAGATTCAGACTGGGCTACCAAAGACGACTCAAGAGACTAAGGCGTTCAATTTATGCATACACGATGGAATCGATCATGCATCTTTTCGCAAATATTCATACTCTCCTTCTTTTCTAGAACAACTATGCCGTAGTAACTATAACAAAACTACGTCATTGAAAAAACACTTATAAAAAAATTAAGCATAATCCTATTAAATGCTCAGACTGCAAGAGCGGGCACGGCTACGCGACGAATAGAATTCTGCCTCGCGCTCGGGCTCTGCGATGCATTATTTTTAAGGAATTTATCTAGTCACTTATGTAGAAATGACAATTGATGTTGTCAGTGACGTAAGGTCCCTGTTAACGCACATCACTAGCCCGGGCGTCGGAGGGGCGACGCGCGAGAGAAGCCCACACTCACTGCACCAGCACCAAAACGTATACATTTGTTACGAGCATTAATTTAAATATAGTAATATTATTTAAATTTCACGAAGACTATTTATCTCCAAAATTCAACCTTTGACAGTGGTGACCCCTAGTTCAAGATTTCGGCGTCTATTTCCCATTTATCGACGAATTTTAATCGCCGCAAGAATTTCACCTACAAGAAACTAAAAGAAAATCGAACATGAACGAAAATTGGAACTACTCGTACCCTGACTCGCTTGCTGGTGGACCAGATTGAAGACCTATTGCTGCTTACGTTCGATCGGGGAAGTAGCCCAATTTTAGAACTTTAAATATTCATATTTAAAATTAATTCGACATCGAATATTTCAGTTTGCTCCATTTACGAACAGTGTTCATTTCAGTAATTCTCGTTATTAATGTGAATCAAATTTTTCTTTGATATACTTTAAACATTAACCGTGTTATTAATACAATAGATGCCCGTTATAAGTAAATACATTTAAAACATATATCTTACCAGCCAAATAACGTACGTACCTACAAAACCGGAGGGTGAGAATATTTATTACATTTGTGCAGCATATATTTAAGCAGTTCATAGATTTGTAATTTATTAATTTCGAATTCGTTATACATTTGCTTTGTGACAAATTTAAATATCGCTGCGTATTCGGGTTTTTTATCTTAAAAAAAAGCAATAATAATATATTTCCATTAGTTGTCAATGTTCAGTGAACGGGTTTTATAAATACGTAATTCATTTAACATAATATAGAAAATAAAATATATTTATTTTTTTGCTTTTGTTTATTTTATATACCTACTAGATGTCCCGCCCACTTAGTTGGGTAATTTTTATTTATAAATAAAATGCCGAAGGATTTATGCAATTCGAAAAATGAAGTAGCCTAGAACCATCAACAAATCATTACGCATCGAATGGTTCCAGTCCCATGTCTATACGTTTAGTAGTTTGTACGTGATTGACGAACAAAGACAACCTATTTTCATTATATATATGTATAGATTTGTTATATATATACGTTACATGTAATTAGACTGAATCTACTGTGTGGGTAATGAAATACTAAAAGTGTGTTTCGACAGCTATTTCACTTGGTGACTTCTCGCCGGGCATGAGATCCCACTGCGTGTGCGATAATTAATTATCGCGAGCTGTAAGGTCAGCAACTGGCCTCACGGAGGATCGGCTGGCGGACCCAGTGATGTATCAGTGCCGTTTGTGTTTCAACATACTATCACGGTTTGTCTTACAGTCATTATTCGTCAATTTGTTTGTTTTCACTATTCGCATCTACAATTGTCCATTTTCGCCTGTTTGGTACATTATATTTAATCCGATAATGATGGCGGAAGACATAAAGGCTTCAATCTGCTCCCGAGGTACAATAAAATCGAGAGTTACGTTGTTTCAAATGCACGTAGACGTAATTTCAAAGCTCGAACCTAAGGTTGTTATTAAGCAACAACTCAATGAACTCCAGTTAAAACTGTCTCGACTTCAAGAGTTGTTTTCGCACTTTGATAAAATGCTGCAGATATAGAAGCGTTAGCACCTAATGATGATCAGCTCCTGGAAAGGGAAATTATAGAGAACAATTTTTGTTGTTTAATTTCTCGAGCTCAAATACTTATAGAAACTATTATCAACAAATTCTCTAATCAAATTAAATCCACATATAGCGATTTCGATGCTAGCAATAATTTCAATATTAAGTTACCTACTATAAACCTTCCAACTTTGATGGAGGTTATTTAAAGTGGCTTGAGTTTCGTGACACCTTTGATTCTTTAATCAACAAAAATGACGCGAATCCTACAATAAATAAATTCCATTACTTACGATCTTCGTTGCTCTAGATACAATAATATTAAGCTTCTTATAAATAACCATTAATTCTTATAAATCATTATTCTCGTTTGATACCATCTCGAAAGAATTATTTAGGTTTTTCCATACATGGTGGACTATTTCACAAAACATCTCAGAGCTCTTTTTACTTTAAATGAGTCATGGGATACATTCATTATTTATTTGATGTCATCAAAATTAGATGGCGCCACAGGTCGAAAATGGGAAGAACAACAGAAACAGTTTGTAACAGTTACCTAATTTAGAGAAATTTTGTTGTTTTTTGCGCATCAGAGCCGACATTTTAGAAACGATGCAATACAATAGAGGCGAAAACGCAAAAGGTGACAAACCTCCGCACTCAAAAAATACAAGAGTATCAAAATTATTCGTCACTGCAAGAGATACGCTTATTAACAAACCCTGCGTCGTTTGCAAACGACAATATTTTATTTACAAATGTGACGATTTAAAAAAATTAAGCGTGAACTCGAGGTTAATTGAGGCTTCTAAGCACACACATTGCTTCAATTGACTTCGGTTAGGTCATAGTCCCTGTCGCTGCTTTAAGGGTTCTTGAAAAAACTGTGGAAAAAAGTACAATACGTTATTGCACAAGTCGCATAATAACAGTGAAATTAATAACAATAGTGAAATTAATTCCACTGCCCCAACCCCCGTGCCTGTGTCTGCTAAGACGTCACGTCAAGTTATTGCTGTGCACAGCTATCATACAAATTATGAACCCAAAAAACAATAAAACCTACCAAGCTTAGAGTCTTACTGGATAAGTGGCAGGCAATCTTTCTTTATAGTAGAGAACCTGCAAAAGAAACTTAATTTACCTTATACCTCCAGATCTCCAACTTACATATCTGGAATAAAAAATACAATGAACAATACAACAGGGTATTGCGATGTACAAATAAAATCACTAGTTAATTTGTTCCCCATAAAAGTTTCATGTTTAGTTATGCCACAGATTACAAATAACTTGCCGTTAGTCGAAATAGATACATCACACCTTAACTTACCTTCAAATATTTAGTTGGCTGACCCGGGTTTCTTTTATCCATCGCAAATACATATTTTGCTCGGAGCATATGTTCTGGGACATATGCTCATATTTCCGAATCAAATCAAAATCGGGCGACAACAGGCAACCCTTCAAGATTCAAAACTAGGTTGGGTGATAGCAGGCCCAACATGCAACATCCCGCAATCATCAACGATAGTTTGCAATTTCTCTCAGGGTATCAAAGATAGTCTATCAAGAAATTTGGGAAATAGAAGAAACTCCTTCAAATAATGAACGTATTTTATCTAAACTTGAGCGCTATTGTGAAGATAATTTCATAGAAAATACAAAACGTCTCGAACATGGTCGTTTCTCGGTCAAGACTCCTCTAAATGAGGCACCGGAAACAGCTTTAGGTGACTCTTACGTTATAGAAAAAAAGAGATTTTACACTTTATAAAAGAAACTTTATCGATATCCACAGTCAAAATTAGAATATAAGCAATTCAATCATAAATATCGAAAATTGGGCCATCTTTCACAAATTTGTTGTCCTTCACTAGAAAACTATTTACTCCACCATGTTTTAATTTGTGAATATAGCGAAACAACAAAGTTAAGAGTAGTTTTCGACCGCTTCATGAAAAACAACATCAGGCAAATGGTTCAATGATATCCAACTGGTGGGGTCCGTAGTTCAGAACGACCTTTTTTTCAATTTTGACTAGGTTTCGTCAAAATAAATATGTTATAACAGGTGATATTGAAAAAAATTACCGTCAAATTATGGCAAATGAGTCACAACGGCCTTCGCAGCTCATACTTTGGTGAGATGACGAAACTCAAGCGCTTACAAGTGTATAACTAAACACTTTGACTTATGGAACTGCATCGACTCTATTATTGAGCATCAGATGCCTACTTTAATTATTAGAAGAATGTTCAGATCACAAAATAGCTAACGCCATCGAACACGATTTTTATGTCGATAATTTAAACACAAGTTCCAATTCAAAGGAAGAATTGTGAACTGTTGTTGATGGTGTTGTAAATAAATTATCCGAGTCATGCATGAAATTACGAAAATTTAGCACAAATGCACCGGATATTTTGAATATTGACTCGACAAAGGATAGTCAAAACTTTTGTAAGGATTCCACCGTATTAGGCTTTAAATGGTTGCCAGATACAGATGTATTGAAATTCCCGACTGAAGTTGAGATAGATACAAATATCACAAAAAAAAAATACCACAATGCTCTGTGGTGGGAATGCGCTTTATTTCTAAGGAAATCAGAAAATAAATGGCCGCAATACACAGTTTCCAAAAACATTATATTAACCGAAACGCGAGTTAGTCTACATATACAATGTGACACACATTTAATTACTTTTACGAGATAATCAAATCTCTTCAAATTGCAAAGAATATTTGTCTATGTCTTACGATTCATCAATAATTTAAAAAAACGAAAGAAAACAAATCTCATGGTTCGCTCACGTCTATCGAATTACGAATTCCCCTACGTATCTTGGCTAAGCTGTCACAAAGAAATTCATTTGCAGAGGACATTCATTCATTGACAAAAACCGGTGTAGTAAACCGCAAATTCAGAATATTGCCCTTAAATTCTGTTTTAGATGACAAGGGTTTACTAAGTGTTAGAGGACGTATTCAAGGGTCACCCGCTCCGTATGACAAAATACACTCCATTTTAATCGACTCCAAGTATCCCTTTGTCAAGCTTTTCTTTGCAAGAAAACATTTTCGCTTTCTGCAATGTAGATCGCAACAGTTGTTATATTTCATACGCGAACATTTCTGGGCCACTGGCAGTAGAATCCTCGCCACACAAACCGTAAACAAATGCGTTCTATGTACAAAAAAAGGGCAAAACTATTCAACCAATAATAGGAAACTTACCTCAACCTAGTGTAAGTCCTGTTTTTCCATTCAAAACCTGTGGCGCCAAATTTGCTGGTCCACTTTGTATATCTAGTCGTAAAGGTCGTTATGCTAAGTCAACAAAGTGCTATTTACGCGTTTTTGTATGTTTTTCTACGAAAGCTCTGCATCTAGAAGTTGTAAGTGATTTGAGTGCGATCTCTTTCATATTGTACCTCCGTCGATTTATTTCCAGACTTGAAAAACCACGCACCATATTCTGCAACAACGGTAAGAATTTTGTGGGGCGAGTAGTGAGCTAAAAATAATGTTAAACCATGCTGATGGGTTTGTTACTGATTTCTGTGCCAGTGAAGGCGTCGATTTTAAATTTAACCCAGCTTACGCACCTATTTCGGTGGTAGCTGGGAGGTCGACATTAAGTCCGCAAAATATCATTTAAAAAGAGCTGTAAGAAACCCTAGTTTAACTTTTGACAAATTAATAACACTGCAATACTGAATTCTCGTCCGTCAACACCCATGTCTGCGAATCCATCTGACTTTAATCTATTAACACCGGGGTACTTTCTTATTGGGCGTCCATTATCGTGGTTGTAAAAATCTCTTTAGATCGATACCAGCAATTAGAGCATCTAAAGTAACATTTATGGACACGATGGTCACAGAAATTCTTTACTGAGTTACAACAGCGCATAATATGGCCTCAAAATAAACGATGCAATGAGAAGGTTGGAGATATGGTCGTAATGAAGGATGACCGTTTGCCGCCAATAAAGTGAATTGTGGGACGCATCAGCAAACTTTAAACTGGATCTGAAGCTGGAGCCTGCCGAATTGTAGATGTTTCAATGTCAAGGGGCATTTTTCGAAGAACACATACCAAGGTCTATTTCTAGTGCGTCAGCCCAAATGGATATTCCGTAGGTGAGCACCGACGTGACTACAGATGACAATAATAGCCGTCTACTCTGCTTTGGACCTCCGACGTTCGGCATCAGTCGTGCGAGACTAGCTCTTACTGCTGATGCTTTAGTACAGACGTGTTCCACTTGCTGCTTAAAGTTGAGTCGGGCATCAAGCTTCACCCCCAGATATCGTATATGAGGTTGTGATGTGATTTCTTGGTCTCCGACTTTTAGCGTAATTGTTTCAATTTTTTTCCGGCTGGTAATAAGCACTGCTTCGGTCTTCTGCTTGGCCAGTTGTAAGTTCACTGAATCCATCCACTGGTTGATCTGTTTAAAGTGATGTCAAACAGATGTTGAATCTCGTCGAGATGTTTGGCGACGATCACTGCGGCAACATCATCTGCATACGCTACAAGTTTGACACATCTTGGAAGATTCAATCTCAGAAGACCATCGTACATGATATTCCACAGGGTGGACCGAGAACAGAGCCTGCGGAACACCACCGGTTACATCATATTCTTTTGGGCCATTCTTCGTGTCGTATTTCAGCACTCTATCTGTGAAGTAACTAACCACTAGTCTGCGCAGATATGCTGGCACGTTCTTCTCGTCGAGAGCTTGCATGATGCAGTCCCAATTGGCGGAGTTGAAAGCATTTCTGATGTCCAACGCAGCTACCAGGCAATACTTCTTCGCTCCACCCTTCCATCTTGTTCCTGCGATGGCCTCCTTCGCTGTATTAACAACCAGACTGATTGCGTCCAGGGTCGATCGTCCTTTCCGAAATCCATACTGATTGTCTGCGAGGAGTGGGTCGACTACTGCATCTATTCGCTGGTGAATTATACGCTCGAATATCTTGCCCGCCGTGTCTAACATGCAGAGTGGACGGTAAGATGACGGTTCTTCTGGTGGTTTCTTACCTTTCGGTAGCAGTACCAATCGTTGCTGTTTCCACTTACGAGGAAAAGTCCCCTCCTTGAGGCATGAGTAGGGGCACGAGCACGAGCTTCTTGGAAACAAAATTTCCAAAGGGGGCGGGGATTTTAACGCACATCAATAGCCCAGGCGACAGAGGGACGGCGCGCGGTATAAGCCCACACTCATTGCGCAGGCACCGAAACGTATACATTTATTACGAGCATTAACTGAAATAAAATAATATTGTCTAAATATCACGAAGATTATTTATGTCCAAAACTCAACCTTTAACTGTCCCCGATGGTAAAATAAATTAGTCTCACTCACAGATTGTTAACTGTTAGGGGAAGTTTAATTATAAAGTCCAAAAATCTCAGCGATATAACCTCTGCAAACTCCCCAACAATAAATAATGTTCGCAGATAGCAGTGAAAGGAAAAAATCAATGTTAATCACATACAATATTATTTTCAAAAACGTCAGTATCATAAACGTAACACGGTTAACACTTATAATTGTAATCTAACACTAATACTATACTATCATTACAAAACACGTCTCTATCGTAAAAAATTAAAGCAATAGCGAATAAGGAAAATACCTAATAGCTTCAATGCAAGTTCACGACCGACCGCAGCTGTGCGACGCGGATAACCACACATCCCGCTTGGCAATGTAGAGCTGGAGGATGAGGTATCGTAGATGATCGTTAGCTATTGCTAAGATGGGGAGTCCGTGAATTTTTAAGTGAATTTTCTATTCTCAGAAACGGATACTTCAATGACTATGGTTTATTTGGTAAAGTTATAAAAAAGAAGGAGACTATGAATATTTGCGGAAAGATGCATGATCGATTCCATACAGAATAATAAAATCATAGACATCGTGTGCTTATACATTAAAGATTTTTGCAAAAAGAAAAAAATGAATTCGACAAATGGTAAGTAATATCCGAATTAAACCGACAACAGAGAAAAACAAAATAAAAAATATTTTTGTCCTTTTGTCGCTTTGTCTGCTTGTTTGAACGCGTATCACGCAAAAACCTCTTAATCACTTAAAAAACTCCATTTTTTGATAAAAACAGTGTTTGAGAGAAGATTGAAATCAATATCGGTTCAGCTTTTAAATTACTAACAGAACAGACATCGAGATTAAGAGTCGTAACGAGATTGCTTCAAAGTAGAACAATTCAGCAGAAATATGGGTGTTTTTGATGTTAGAGTTTACGTTCCTCTGGGATCACTTCATCAGGATTGAGATCTGATATCGGAATTGAGAGCGAAACCGAGGTAAGGATCGTGGCTAAAATCGTGATCGGCCGATATAAGTGGCGAAGGAAATCACTTTAGTCCAAGTGGGCGCTGCCGCGAAAAGTAGTCTGAAATAAAAAGCAGTATATGCGTGTAGAGTATTGTTGAGGCACGCACGGAGGAAAACCCGTAACAATAATGTAACACTCGATTCGGGCCCGGAAATTCATTTTAAATTAACGACAAATCAAATATGAAATTATTAAAATACCCTTGCTCACATTTATTACGCCGCCCCGCCACGAGAAACAAGACAATTATGCGAAAATTCGCAAATCCACGTGCCGGAGATCCTTTCGCATATTTTAAAATAACAAAGAAAATTTTCACATTTTTAAAACGCGTAATAGCCGGCTATAATTAGGGTGCGCGTGTGGACTCAGGAAATAGCACACCGCACACACGAATCACAGCTGCTCATGAAACCAAAGAAAATTACTTTTTTTCATAGCTTTTTAATGTATGCATGCAAGTTTTGTAGCATTATAAACTTACCGTTCGTTAGAATTCTAATGTAGTATGCATTGGATTTTGCTTCTATGCGCTAGGATATCATTTGAAAACTGTTGCATATATAGTTGATGAAGTATGAGTTTAAGTTTAATAACAATATATGTCTAAAAACCTCTTCCACTATCTCTTTTTAAGCTGACGTTTTATAAAAAGTCACTTTTAAAATATGTCTTCCAAGTCCTCCTTTGAACTGTTGTTCGGACTAAAGCCTGTTATAGATGACGTGATTAAAGCCTTAGATGGTGGATGAAGCTCTAAGTTTGTTATTTCAGATGACCGGCTGAGCTTTCACAGGTACGTATTAAATTTTTGCTAATTCTGATTTGGGTTTTTCTTAAATTGATTCAATTGATTATTCGTTCCCATTCAACACTATAACATGGCAAATTTGATGGATTAAACACCAGCAGAGTTATCGAAACTTATATCGTAAAAGGCTGTATTCTGTTTGCTGTCATAAGATATTTCTGAAAAATTAAATGAATTGGAATAGTTAAAAAAAGTAATATGTAAAATCTCAGGTTTCGAATTGGGCCTTTTATGATGGCAATATAAGCTTATATTATTACTTTTACCAATGTCGATACAGCCAAAAGTAAAAAAATAAAATATATCGGCGTTGGTGTACGAGTCACGATGACGATCTATCGATGGTGGTCGTAGTATAAATGCTGTTAAGCATCAAGTATTTATTTTCTACTGAAAATTTCCTAAGATGCCTGAGGATGATCAGACAAATAAAAATCAAGCCAAAGCATGCTAATTCTTATGAATATAAACTTACTTTCATGGTCACAACAAAATAAATATAAATTTATTTCGTGGTATTGATTCTATAGATTGTAGCGGGTTGTTGTGGTTGCAATGCAAAACAATATATTTATTATATACTATATATTTTATCCTCCTTGTGGATCACTAGCGGTCTCATAATTCTCGTTTTTTTATGGTTTTTAAAAATATAATACGAGTTTATTCCTGAACTTAGATTATTCAAAGCTATCAAGCATACCTTTCATACTGTACCTGTACATGAAATTATCTTTTAATGCAACTAGTACAATATAGTTGCATTAATTTTGTTTAGTGTACAAAATTATAAACAATAGAAATAGGCCAAGTTTTATGAAACTAGTGAAGTAGCGAAAATACATCTGCTACAAGGTAGTGGCGTCGATTAAGTCACTGAAAGTGTGTAAGCTTCAATAGAGCCGCTTAGTGGTTATTTCATGGTGTTAAAGCAGAGGAAATTGCAAGTGGAAGCCGCTTACGGATGGCATAAACGTTTATGACACTAACTTTGTCCGCGGAATTTGATCGACTTCAAGGAATAATACATAGTAATTCATTCAGTCCTTCCTTGAGCTGGTTGTAGCGAGGAAGAAATCTATAAAATAGAACTTTTATAGTTTATTTAAGATAAAAATTAGGTAATACTTTCTAAATTTTAAAGCTTTGTGTATATAGTACTCCACTTGGAACTGTTACGTTAGTTAAAATGACAAAAGGCAAATAATTTCAACTTTTGAATATTGATGGCACAATGTAACCATTAAGAAAAGCCTTAATAGGCATTCTGATACCTGATGGAATTTTCAATTTTATAATAAACTATATTTTACGCGCGGCTCCGTCCGTGATGACATACAACGTATTCCTTCCAATTTTATATTGATCGATCTCTTTTTCAGTCATGATCACGGTCCCATTCCTCATTTCAATTCCGGTTCCACTATCTGTTACCTGATCCCGATCAACTTAGATTGTCGCGACTCCCGCGCCACTCGAAGCCACATGCGCATACGCACTGGTGTACATTCTTTTGTCCCGTCCTTATGAATTCACAGCTTAGCGATTTTCAAGCACTTTAATTTCACTGCGCATTTACAGGTACAGTATTTTGTCATGACGCCTTTTTTCCATATTTACTTCCACTGAAGCTAAGCCAAAATTTAAATAACCATCCTCGTACTTACTACATTTACGTTATTATTTTCTGCATCCTCACCGATTCCTCGTCACTGTATATAAGAACTTGAGTAGCTAATAAAGGACGCAGTGAACGATGTGTGCGACGCGCCGCCATTTGAATTTTTCAGTTTGTTTGGGAAGTAAACAGGCGCGCCGCACGGCGCTCTAGGACACCGCGGTGTACACTTTGAGAACAGCTGCCATAACCAATCGAGATTGTTTATTTAATGCATTTATGAATATACAACCGTTTTCTGCCCGCTGCGCTGTTTGTTAATTTAAATTCAGCAATGGTTGTTCGCTATCGTGATGCCGGTACCGATGTCGATTTTCGTCTTTTCTCGGATGTTATTGCTATTTTTCTGGTGTTTATAAACATTTTTTTATATGAAAAATATTCCATTGTATATTAAACGAAATAACCTTTATGCGAAATTGTACTACTACATCCGTTTAGCCATTTCAAAGATTATCCCAGACAAAGGAACAGACAAACTCCTAACTGTCTATATAGCCTATCATGTTATATAGCCTGTCATTTGAATAATTGTATATTCGAACGGGATTCCAAATTTCGTAAAGATCGGTCACCCGTTGTTTAGTTATAAGAACTCGTACAATTGACGGACAGACCAAAAATTAAAAAACGGAAATTAATGAATAAATGTATCATAAAACGAATATTTATGACAAAGTGCTATAAAAATATTTATTTACAGACAAAGTCTACAGATTTAGACATATAGTAGTGTGGATATAATATACAATAATTTAAAAAAAATAACTAAGAAACTTCTTAATGAGATCTGTCTCTTACGGTTTTATGGACAATTATTATCATTGTAAAGCACGAAATAAATAGCTATACTAATTTATACATAAAATAAGTATATACACTTATTTTGCGCCGTAAAGCTATGAAGCAAGCTGTACATTTATCCGGTTAGGAATATTTGAAATCTTTATGAAATCACAACTCATGTTCATGAAACAATAATCTCATTCTTTAAACATTGGTCTATTATTTTCAGAGTTAAATTTAATGCGTAGGTACATACGAATTTACATTAATGAATACTTGTAATGTCTCTGCAGCTATAGCATTAAGTTAAGCATTACAGTAATAGAAAATCCCATGATTTTGCCGTTGTAGGTTAGTTCAATAAATAATTTGTCCGTTCGCGTTTGCCGCTTCGCCGCCCGCCGATAGAAGGCCGTTGGGCTGTTTCCCGTTCGCGTCGTCTTCTGTGTGGAACTCATGGACTGCTTAGTGGGAATAGAAAAAACTCCCATAATGTACGTGTCAACGGAAGGCAAATAAAAATGTCACGGTTAATATTTAAAACCTATATACTCACGAAACTTATAGGCGACTGGAGATATATACTTGTTCCTGTAATAAGTTCAAATAAACGGGTGGCCAAAAGTCCGTATGATCCTGGATGCAGGCTTTCTATAATGTAGAATGCAATATATGTGGGAATAGCGTCATCGCGCATTTAGAAATTACCTTTTTTTATATTTTTTTAACGTTATTCATTAAGTGGCAACATTAGGAACTGTGAAAAATATAGACAGACGACAAGGACGACGTTCTGTGTTAGAATACGATGTGGTGATTGTTTGTTATTAAATAAAAGTTTATCAAGAACAGTCCCGTGAATTTCGATCAAGCAATCCCACATATATACATATTTATGTAATTCAAATATTAAAACAATACAACTTAAAAGAAGATAAATAAAGAAATTGCCTCAGAATGGTCTTAAATATATTATAGCAATGTCTAGTGATAACGTCTTTTACGAGAATATATGATCGTTTACACAGTGAGTACATTAGGCGGCGAGGCGCGACATGGGCTGCGGTGAGTGGCAGGTATTAGGCGAAATGAATTTAAAGTCTGCCCTCCGCGTTCGTGTGTTATCGGTCATTTTCTTTTATTTTTGCCTATTGACCGATGTTAGATTTTAAAAATGTGTAAAATTTTTGACTTTATAGAAAGTCAACGTATTCGTTGACTTTCTATAAAGTCAAAACCGTATTCATTAAAAGGTATCAAATATGTTGAATAGTCAACATATTTGATACCTTTTAATGAATACGTATATGTATTTGTTGGATCGAAAACTGTTTTCCTTGCAATTTAATAATAAAAAGCCTAGCCTATTGCCCAGAAGGGTAGGCAGAAACCATTGATTTCCACATGTTACTATCCTGCATATCTTTCTTGCTTCGCTGACATTCATCAATCTTTTCATAGAAGCTAGTTACACTTTCGGGTGTTTTTAAATTTAGGTCTTTTTTGATATACCACCAATTTAATCTGCATAGAATTTTCTACGGCGACGCTTGCCGATCATTCAATCATGAATAGAGTATATTTTTATGAAATTAAAAAAATAATGAACATCGACAATTTTGTGATTAGCCTCGTCCAAAATCGACGACATGGTGTTATGGCACTGGCAGCTATTTACATGGCGTTTATTCATTACATATCGTTAAGCGACGACATTGTTATTTATTTGGATAATATTAATAATAACAATATGATAAATTTAATAACAGTTGTTGTATTCAACACAAACATTGAGCTTGTAATCTATAATACAATAATATATTACAATTGTTATATTGTTGTTTATTGCAATTTGTTCTAAACATTTGCATTCTCCGTATTCAAAATTTCGATTGTCGCTTTTTACTTTATAAAATCACAGCTTCACATATTGAAAACTTTTATTTTTATAAATTTCATGATTTATTTCTCACGTAATATATATATAATTCTTTGATATTGTAAGGAGTAAAGATTTATATAATAGGCGATTCAAAGTTTCCTTGACAAAAAAAAAATCAAACAGAGTAATTGTGTAAATTGTAATTAGTAAACATAATCCGTAAGTATCCCATACGTTATCTAATTTTATATATCTACTTTTACGTATTGCTTATTTATCTTGCTGTGCAACCCGCCGTAAAAATACGAGATGACAGAGTGTGACAGAAATGGAATAAATAGTGGGATTGCTCGGGTGACAGCCGTCATTCTATTGTGCTAGTTGGATATTCAACCGTTATGGGAAATAATACCGAAGTAATATAAATAGCTTGGCCAGAAGCAAGAGTTTAGCTAGGTTTTAGCGAGGAGCGGGGGGCGCGAGGGGTTCAAGAAAATAAAGCAACAAAAATGTGAATGAAATGACGTTAATATTCATTTAAAAAAAATTCTGGGTGCTTCAAATCTCCAAAATCCCCTGGCTACGCATTTGACCAGAAGGATTCTAAAGCGAATTTACACAGATCGATAATCATAAGTAAGCTGCCATTCTACGTAGATAAAGATTTTAATTTAGTTCTTCATGATTCTTTGATAGCCGAGTTGATCGAAGATTAGAACGATCATTGATATTGAGACAAACTATGCGCTAAATCGAATTCCTTTTTTTCTTTCTATATACATGTATCGTGTTATGGGGTCGAGTGTCAATGATGGTACTCTTGCTTGCGAATTGGCTGTACATAATTCTTGCTCCTCGGCGCCATATCTTTCGAATTTCCGGAGTTACATAAATTAACCTGACGCGTCATTAGATTACGTAGGCTTTCATCATAAACTTATTGGTGTACAATGCCTTGCCGAACACAAGAAGGGTTAAGGTACTGTCGCTAAATCATGAAACGATTTTGCTTTCACTTTACTCCCACAATTCCAATCCTGGATTGGCGTTGATCTTGATCGCTGTACATTGGGTACATTGGACATCGCTGTTACCAAAAAGCGACCGGTATTAAAAAGTGAGGAATTCGTTTAATATTATATTCGTTCACGTGAACGAAGTTCAGATAGTGCATTTCCATGCTACAAAAGGAAACATGATATTAGTACCAGTAGCTTTCGAGTAGTAAACGAACATGCAAACAGATAGACAGACGTTGTTTTTTAGAACATGTAAGGATTTACAAATAACTTTCACCGGTCACAATTAGGAAGTCCTAATATGTCCTTTGTAATAAATGTATGAAATATTCGAATCCTTTTATTCTGCGTGTGAAAGTCGAATAGAAACGACCGAAGAAAGTGATGGGTGAGAAGTCGGGACAGTCCGATCGTTTTTAAAGTCTCACAAACGTTTTAAAGTCTCGTAACAAGACCCATTAGAAGCGAAGAGGTCATCGCACCGTCGACCCGGAGGAATGTGACTGGACAAAACAAATTGCGTTCGGATAAATCTAAGGATCGGATGAATGCAAACGAAATAATAATACAGACGAAGCCAGCGGCTGGTGCCCCGACGGCATCGCTTACCTTTGCGATTGCATTAGCAAGTAGTATTCCGTGGTAGTGGTCCGTAATGTTTATTATTTACCGTTGTGGTCGTTAACGTGAATAATAAGGAGATAGAGCATTGTTAAGGCACGACCGAGAATCGATTCTGACGACGGGCGAAGTATGTTCGAGTGAAAAGAGGACGGTTGTAAAAAAAAATTACCCAAACTTTTAGTTATAATAAAGTCCTATGAATAACTCGTTTTCAGAAAGCAATGATCGCTATCCTCTTTGAAATTGAATTCACGAAGAAAAGAATACAATACGAGACGCATTCAATAAAAAGTAAGAAAGAATTTGTTACCGGTAACTTTTATTAAATTTTATTTTACTCTTCGACATAGTCGCCTTTTAGTATAATACAATTGGCATACCTTTATTCTAAGCTTAAAATTCTATTGTTAAAAACTTTTTAACCTGAGCAAGTATTTTGACGCTAGCATCTAAAATTACAGTTATAGCGTCGATGGGCCTGTAAGTCGCGGCATTATTTTGATGAAACAACATAATTTTCGTTAGTTTATCTTGTCTTTTCTTTCGGATTTCAATACGCAATTTCTTTATTTGTTCCGCATACAAAGAGTCCACGGTCGAGACATTCTATCATGATCATTTCTTTACTATCCCAGAAAGAGAGGCCATGATTTTTCTGGTAGTACGACTCTCTTTAAATCTCCTAGAAGTTAGAGATGATGGTCTTTTTCTAATCATTAACTGTAATTTTGTTTTCAGATCGTAATAGAGAAGTCACGATTCATCTGTTGTTGTGAAACGAGTCAAAAGACAATCGGGATTTTGGTGTAACATTTCCAAAGACGGTCGAGAAATGTCCACCCTGGTTTGTTTTTGTGTATCGGTAAGCATTTTGGAGACCCAGCGCACGAATACTTTTCTGACCCTAAACGTTCGTGTAAAGTAAGTACTACGAGTATGCACACTACCAGACGAAATCTTTGTTTCTTCGGCTATAAAATATATAGTGACACGACGATCCGTTAAAATATTTTTTTTGACTTTGTTTTTACCATTTCTTCAATCACTACTGTTGGTGGGTGACCTGAACGACGGTCATATTTGGTGGACGTTCTTCCACGTTTAAATTCGGCGCATCCACCGACAACTGTAGAATACGGTGAAGCATTTGCTCCTAAAGTATATTGTAAATCTTGATTAGCTTGTTCTGTAAAGCAGTTTCGTTTGCATCAAGTTTGGCAATGAAGCTAATTTCGTACTTAATAATCGCAGGCAATTTAATTTTTTTTTCATTTTCAACAACACGCTACGATAGACAGCAAACAAAAGATTTACATTTTTTAAAAAACAAAGGATATTCAAAATAATTCCTTTTTGAAGATCTAATCAATATTTCAGCTTTACCAGACAGTGTTTACTTTTTTTGGTTCCAAAGAGTTTGTACCTATTCTCACTTTATAGCGAACGCCCCTCCTATTTGGCACGGCAACAATATGAGTTTGGCAAAATTGACAACGTGTTGATAGTCCGTGGACTTAGGTGCGAATGCGTTTGTATTGCTCGTATGTTTGTAGCGAGACGACTCACTTCGGAGGTCGTCAGCTCGTCGTTCAGCAACGCCCTGTTCGTCAATTTTTCCCTTCCATGGTTGTGGTACGACGAATACCTACTCAATTAAAAATGAACTATAAAATAATAGATGAACCTGAATTTTTACTCCTTTAGACCTGAAATTATGTGGCAGAGCCTTGCTGTGATCAATTTGGGTGCAGCGCGAAAATGGACCGGCTCGACAAGCGAGACATCATACCCTCAAAGAAATACAGTCGTGAAGTAGCAGTTTCCGCTGATATTTTTCGTTCCTTGACAAAATTTTCCGATAATCTGCCACTGTCCATTGGATACTCTGTTCTTTCCTCAGAGTACAGTTTGCCCATTCCCCCCCCCATCAGATACCCTATTTCTTCTCTTAAAAGACCGGCAACGCTCTAGTAACTCCTTTGAGGTTGCAAGTGTCCATTGGTGAAGGCGATCATCTACATCCATCCACATCATCTGTGGCTCACGTACACGTTGTTTACCCTATTAAATGATATAAAAAAATGGAAAGTTATCCAGTCAACTTTAAGCAGATTCCTTGAATAATTTATACTTCGGAACATCCGGAATATCATGTAAGTTAGGCTGACAACTTTTTGTTGATTTCTACGACAGAGACGATTAAATTTGCTTTGTGTCTATAATTTGGAAAAGATGTCGTTTGACATTCGAAAATCATTGACATTTTTTTCTCAACTGATTTTCCAAAAATCTGCGATGAAATAGAACTACTGAATAACAAACAAGAAACACTAGTCTTTAAATTCTTTATTGGCAAAAATACTACGACAAACAATTTTAATAACATCACCTTTTAATTAAGAAACAATATAAAGTGCAGGATCTTCAGAAAAGATTTTTTTCTCTTGACACATGCATTAATGGATTTTTTTATTCCGAACATAACATTTCTGCGAATAAAATAATGGAATAGAAGCATGAATTATATTGTATTTTTACTAACCACAGTATTCTATATTTATTTTATTATTATAAATTTTATTTCTGCAATAAAAGTTGTATTCGATAATTAATTACTCATTACAGACAACAACGATATTATGGAATAATCACAGACATTTATTCCATTCGCTATAAATCCGATTTTAAGGTAATACACTCAAGTGATGTGTACAAATGTGCGTAAGTTGTGTCAATTATAGAGCAGAGACAAGAGCGACGTAAAATGATGACATTTATGTTTTTGGTTCTTCTCCGATCGATGATGATTTGATTCATCAGTTCGCGGGATCTTGTTTCAGTTCTGAACCGGCTCGTTTCACGATAAATATTTTACTTTTTCAGTGCCATTTTTGGGTGTACAGAAATGTGACTTCGTTTTTATTTCTTTTCTGAGCCGTGAGAGCGGAAAGGATCGTGTAATTGTGCGTGCGTAAACGGGAAATGTTGTTATTGTGTGCCTGTATATCATTAGTTTGAAAATTATTTTGAAATCCGAGGCAACCACCGTACATGTAATTTTGTACGGCCGTTTTGATGAAAATTCAGCAAGTAATGTACTCAAAATAGCCGCTAAAAGCACTGTATTTATGCGTGGAACTAAATTATGTTTTGAAAAATAAAAGGCTAACACAGAGAATGGGAAAGCAAATAATTTATGAAATGTTTTATGTACTATTCGACACGCACAGGTGTCGAATAGTCCAGTGACATAATAAGGTTAACGTCAAATCCGTCATTGCATTGGTTAAAATTTCAATAAATCACATAATAACTTTATTTACAGACCGTAAACATATTAATAATACTTTTTTTCGCAACGGTTAGCCATGAGATCTGTGGCCAGCCGGTTTAGTCGCGTTGTGGACGTTTATGGCGAAATATTTCAAGTCTTATAGTACATAACTCTGGATCGCGTCGATTTGGGATTCAATTCTTAGCTGCAGTGATAACGACGGCTGCAGTTCAGCTGATTTTATTGCATACAGCTGAATGCAGCTGTTTACATTACGAAGTGACGTGTGCTTACATTTAACATAAGAGTCGTCGGATGCCGATTGAACTACAAATAATCTGTAAAACGGTTGACCCTGCAGGTCATTCTTGCAACTTTCCGTTGTGATGTTTGCCGATGTATTTTAGAGCTCCTTGAGTTACGAATAATATTGTCCATGAGTTTATGAGCTGAAAAATTTAGAACGCGGTTGACTTCAGGCAATCCCTGAAACTTCTTACTACTTTCGAGCTAAAAGTGTTAAATATGACGTAGTAAATGTTTGAACTCATCATGCTCAAAAGATCGTTTGTAATGATTTTTCAAGCTAAAAAATATATTTCGAGTGTTTACATAAATATTTGGAGTTCAAAAATATAGTTTTACATTCTAGGTTTTTACGGTTCAGAAATCTGTATGTATTACAAAGCACTCTCGTTATTTAAATTTAATCTGTTTTATGACATGTGATGTAGTTTTGTAAACAGAAAAAGAGGAACGAGTACCAAACATCTTTGAAAAACAAAGAGTTTTGAAAAACCCTTCTTTTTATAATTTTTCGGTAAACTGTGTCTCTCAAATGAACCAACCGATTTTAATGCAATTTGCGATGATCGACGTGGTTTTTAAAGGAAACAACTGGTTAGATTTTAGAACTTAGGCCCAGTAGTTTAAACATAGTTTAAAAAAAAACAATTGTGAAAAATATTTCTCCAACAATATATTGTGAACATATAAACCGATTTTTTGAAGTTAGCAACGATCAACGTTGTCTTTTGAGGAAAACGACATAATAAATTTTTGAATTTATCGGTAAAACAATTTACAAAATATTGTAAAGAACAATATTAAAAATTTTTTCTCTAACGATGTCCCTTGAATAAATCAACCACTTCTTATGTAGTTTGCAGCAGTCGATGCAACTATTTGGGGAAAAGAACTGATTAAATTTTGATGTCGTTCGGTACAATAATCTAAAAGTTGTTTAAAAAAAAATTTATCGGAAGAAAATATTTTTGAGATTCCTTAAAATCTACTGAGCGAAACTAGTTCAAAGTTTCAGCAAGTTTAAGTTGAATGGATTCCTTTCCAATGTCACGAACTGCGTTTCGATCGATTAATTCGTATAAAAGTTATGAGAGGTTTACACACACGCACGCGCTCATGTTATGTACTATCGCACATCTATTATGGACTGTTGCGCCCCAAAAAAGCTGACAAGGCTCGCGATGTTTACAACTCCATTTTGAGTTAAAGACGCTATCCCGCGTCTCCACCAGGAATGTCTGTACCAGACGAAGCGGAGGGGATAACCCCTCAACCCCGCACGTCGCCACGGAGCGCTCGCTCTTGACACACCCATCGGCCGATGCAGTCGCTTAAGTAATTATAGTCGATAATTATAACTTAAACTTTGTAATCCTTAAATAAATTAATTTGTGAGAAAATTGCATTTTTTGGATCCTCCGGCCGACCTGCACACACACATGCGCACACATACACACACTTACAAATTACTCAGAAAATGGTCGAAATAGATTCCTAGGACCTTAAAATGTTAAGATCTGATGAAAACTCCATTTTCGGAAATCGGGGTAAAAAGTAACTTTTCAATTTAAAAAAAATCATTTTTCAAAGCGGCAAATTAAATAAAAATAGATTTATGATGAATCAAATAAGAGTCTCTTGAAGGCGGATATCGGAACTACAATATACGCGATCATCAAAATAAACGATGAAACAAATTCTATACTATACGTTGAAAGTTGAGAAAAACCTAAATTTATTTAAATAATTTATCAGAAATATGAAAACGAAATTAATTAACTAAAAGGAAAAATGAGTGACAAATAATAAGTAGATATCCCTTAAAATATTTTTAATTAGAAATTTTGAATACTCAATAAATTTCAATTTGTTTAATTTTCGATATATTTCAGATCGTAGCACAACACAATATTTTCAAATAAGTGCAGACACTTCAACAATTATTACAAAATCGTGTTAATTATAATTAATATGATTAAAAGTTAAGAAATAAGTCATCCTATTCATAATAAACAAAGGAAATAATAGACTAAAAAAAAAATTGTGTGTGTCAGCTTCGACGAGCGACTGGAGTTAACTTTTTAAACACCATTGTTTTGTATACACAAGACAAGGAAATAAATAAACATATATTTTATAATAGCGAAAGAATGTTTATATTTTTATTTATATTAATACGATAAAATATTGTATACAAATCATATTACATAAAAGGCTGTACCAGTTTGTAAAAATGGCATACCTAAAAAAATTCTGCAATAATTATTAGCTTTTATCAAATAAATAGATGATATCCAATTATAATATTAGCTACTATTACAAGTAGGGCGCCCTGGAAATTTCTGAAATGAATTAGAATGATCTGATGGCAACTATGAATGATAAAAAATGTATTTATTTTCTCTCGAAATATTCCCCGTTAGCGTAAATACACTTTTTCATGTGAATAAACAAATTTCGAAGACATTTATGCCACTCCTTCCTGGTGACCTCGGAAACATGTTTTTCATACTCTTCAACAGCCTCACTTGGTGATGAAAGTCGTTGACCGCATAATTGATTTTTAATATTTATGGACAAAAAAAAGTCATAAGGTACCAGGACGGGACTGAGATTGGGACCACAAATGGTCAGTACCAACCACTATTCACGGTACGACGAATTCTCCAAAGCAAAAGTAAACACGTGTTCAATTTTATTAACAAAAAACAATCATCAAACGAGTTATTCGTGCTGTTTATGATTTGAGACGGGTGACATCACTCAGAGATAAATTCAAGGAAATTAATATCCTAACATTAGCATCACAATACAAATACGAAAACCTGGTATATGTCAAGAGGCATATAGAATCGTTCCAAAAAAGGAGCGACATTTATAACATTAACTCTAGATATAAGATCGATCTTGCTGCTCATAAAGCCCGTCCATGGAAAGACAATGAATTATTATGTTCAATAAGTGTGATATCATTTCTTTGTGTATAGCGAACTCCAACATAATATTTTACGCATTTGAATATTAATATTATTGAAACTCGTTAAATTTGTTAATTTCAATCTTGAAACAGGAATATCGATCAAGATGAGAATATAGCCCTTTGGCGTTCAGCCAGTTCGGCTGCGGCAGACTCACTGTCTCGTTGTTAATCTATTAGGGAAATATCATAATTTAGATACATCGCATAAGAATTTCAAGGATGTTTGCAAATAAAAAAAAATCTTTGTTCGGCGATATTCGTTTTCTTTGTCGTAGACAAATCATAGTATGTGATCAGAAAGAATTTTATTTTGTGGGTAGGAAGTATTGTAAAATGATCTATGAAGCTCTGTACGTACGATGTGAAGGAAATATGTAACTGAAAAAGTATATAGGTGTTCTCAATCCTAATACTAGATTATCAGAATGGTATCGGAAACCTGATTGCTGAGTTTGAACTCTTGCAAAAATATACTAGTGGTACAAATTTCAACAGTTCTTTTAAAACACTCGATTTTTCTGATTACCTGAATAATTTCGGAAATAATCGCTCCGGAAGTAGCAGAAATTGTGGCCCCCCCATTTCATTTTCTAATTTTGTACATTTCAAAAATATAAAAAAAAAATAATAAAGATAACGCTTAATAAATACTTTCGAGAAAAATTATTTTGAACAGGATCGGATATACTGTTTATGAGTTATTGCCGAAAAACTGCGTTTTTCAACAAAAGGATGTAAGTGCCATGGAGATACGCTCTTTTGCTGATGCCCTTTAGTTTACGCTAGTAATAGTCGACATACCACCTTGTTTTTCTAGTTATAGGCGACTAAAGTACTAAGAAATATTTTGTACGGGAACAATGGGCAAATTGCACCACCATACTATTTTTATCTGTTGTGCATTATTTGTAATAATGGCTTCGCAACCCTATAATGAGCATGGTCCCACATGCTGTTGGCCAGTTTTCAATATTAGCCGTTCTCATTGTCAGCTCTGAGTCCAATCAAGGTCCTGTTATCGATGTCAATTCCATTTTCAGGTTCGACTTAGATCCCACTATCCGCTCCGTGCGCGATTATAGCGCCATGAAATGTATGTAGTAAAGGAGGCTGTTTATGGTACTTTTACTACGAATGCGAATGAAACATAGGAATTAAAATTTTAATTATTGATTTAGAAAAAAATATGTACATGTTCAAAATAAGTGAAAATTGATTTTTGTCCCTATATTGATATGAATAATTTTAGCCAAAAAATTACAAGAATATAATTCAAAAGTCGATGAACATTACGCAGTACCAAATAATAATAAATACTATTCTTTGACTAAGGACCAGAAGGATAAAAAATTTAAAAAATGTATTAAATATCTATTTCTCAATTAAATTGTTACATATTTGTTAAATTAATAAGTATTGTTTTCATTTTTAATGTCCAATGGAACATGGAAATATGGAAGCGGGATTTCAATAAATCACTCATAAAATTGCATACGACCCATAGACAATCATCAAAAGGGGAAATATCCGTCCTCGTTAAGTATGATATGTAAGGGATGTTGAAGGATATCCAAGAAATAACGAAATTTATTTTCGCAAGTCGCATATAATTAGATAAGCGTCACTTCATGCAACGATACATCGTTAAATGTGATTGAAAAATTGATGGTTTATGACGTATCAAATAGTACTATGAGTATACTCGATTATCAAAATTGTTGTTGTTTTTCTCTTGTTTTCGATAAATAAAGCGCGATGTGTTATTGATATGCAATGTGATTGCGTTTTTCATTTTAATGTAACACCCGCCTTAAATGCTTAAAGTAGACAAAATATTTTTCTGGCGTTAAATAGGATTTTTAAAAATAATAATTATTTATTAAAAATTCACAGATCTCGTGATTGTATATTGAAAATGATTCAATAAAAAGACAATAAAATAAAAGAATAAATACGAAAATCGGCGTTGAAACGATATACGAGTATATTAGGTATCTAGATACACATAATTTGCAAATTATTCCTAATTTTAAGAATAAAATGTTCCTAATTAACCCAAAATGAATTTATTGATATATAAAAAATTACGTCTTTAATCACTATAAACGAATATTAGCACTCCCGTTTACATTCGACGCGATTAGTAAGTCGTGAAACGGCCGATTGAAAAAAAATCATAATTCCAAAACTTTCTAATATTTTCAAAAAATAGCACTTTAAACAATTAGTCTAATCTTAAATATGAAAAAAAAATAACAAAAAAAAAATTATTATATCAATATAGGTTTAAAAATGCCCTTTAGAAACCCCCTAAAACACCCATTTTTAAGTTTTTGTAACCATGTCAAAAAAATTTCCGAATTTTCAAAAAATTATTTTTACTGTCAATCATTTACTTAAATGTAAAGCTTTCGACACCAGAGCGAATTTTCATTTTCGATGAAAATGGTGTTCCTGCTGAGGTGATCGTAAAATATTTTCTATATTAAATATTTATTAATTACTTATATAAAACTTATAAATTTCTTAATGTCTCTGTTGTCAATGTTATTTTGTACAGACATCAAGGTTATGGTAGTAATAATTTTACCTCTATACTGAAACAATCTTCTTTCCTCTCTGCAATTCCGTTTTATACAATCTGCAACAATTCGTAGATATATCTGCCACTTAACAACCGGAAATTTTGAAAATGTACATATTTTTTGCTGACAGGATATTTTCAGCTTATAACCCAGAGATTCTGGTGGTTTATTTTATTTTTTAATTATAAATTATTGAAGATAAACATACTTATATTGATACGATTAATGGTTTTTACGCGATCACCGGTCAAAAAAATACACATATGTGTGTAGAAGATAAATATATTAGGTTGCGGAAAAATATTTTTCGTATTTTACAAGTAAAAGTTGCAGTAAAATCTTTTCAATTGGGCTCTTTTTATCTGGCTGGTTTTGATACTATGAAATAGATGCCACTTTAAGAAAAAAATAAATAAAGAGTAAAACCGGTGTTCCACCATTTTCTATTGTTTTTCTGTCTACCAAAATGAGTGAATCTAACGTAGAAATTCGATAAATTTTGACGTTTTATTACAAAAAACTGGACTAGTGCGAGTTGAACTCGCCCACCGAGGGTTCTGTACAAATTTGTTCAGGAACCGAGTCTCGCAGTTTTTTTCTAAGCTTTTTTTTGTGATTTTATTAAAAATATACGGCTTTCAGATTCTTTTCTTCTGTAGAAACTAGTAAAAGTTTAAAAAGATCTACAAAAAGATTTGGTTACCCATACAATTTTGATCGCGCATACCGTTGTTTAACCTCGTTGATTGATTACGTTCATTAAAAAATAAAGACTACATTTTTATGATTTAACTACAAATGTATGATTTCCAGATTTTTCCCATACTTGTAGTATAAGACGGTATTACTTGCCAAATTTCAGAGCTCTAGGTCAATGAAAAATACCTCCATAAATTTTGATTCTTTTGAGAGTGTCAAAATATACGTTTTTTTGGGGCATAAACTGCTGTATCTTTTTCTCGTGTTAATTTAGACATTCGATATTTTCACAACTTGAAGGGACTGTACATTTGAGTTTTAATTTCAATTGGATACCTCCACGCGTTCCCGAGATAAAGAGTCTTGACAGACAGACGGATGGACGGACAACAAAGTGATACTATAAGGGTTCCGTTTTCCCTGTTTGAAGTACGGAACCCTAAAAAGGCAAAAATGCGACATGAAATGCAAAAAAAATGTGACGTTTATGGACCTAATGCAGTGTCGGTGAGAGTAGAATAAAACTGGTTCAAGCTTTTCGGTCCAGTAATTTTGAAGTCAAAGATAACTTCGCTCTGGTTGATCTGTTACGGATAAAGTCGGTGCCATTTTGGAAAAAGTAGAGCAAAATCGGCGTATTAGTTCTTAGGACATAGTTGTAGTGCTAGAGATTGACCACAGAACACTTTTGACCTATTTGAAAAAAGCTAGATGTACAAAAAAACCTATGTACTTGGATCCCACACGAGTTGACTGAAAGAACTCTAGTGAATCGTGTACTCATTTGCGATTCTCTATTGAAACGTAATGGAACCGAACCGTTTTTGAAAATATTGGTGACTGGTGTTTAAAAATGGATTGCCTACGGCAAGAACATGTGAAAAAGATCAGGGTCAAATGGCATGTAAGCTACACACATCAAAACGAAACCCGGATTAACTTGCAATAAGTTGATGCTATGTGTATGGTGGGAGCGGAAGGGCATTATTAATTATGAGCTTTTACCGCAGGACAAAACCATCATTTCGGATCTCTACTGCCAACAGCTGATGAGACTCAAGCAAGAAGTAGAGAAAAAACGGTTGGAATTGATAAACAGAAAGGTTTTTCACCATGATAACGCCAGACCACAAACATCTTTAGCCACTCAGAAAATATTTAAAGAATTTGGTTGGGAAGTGTTAATGCATTCCCAACATTTTGACAGCGATGGGATTATGTCATTACCTATAAAATGGCCACAACTTGTAGAACAAAATGGCATATACAAATATTATAATTAAATGTAAATAAAATGTGATGAAAAATTATCTTGAGTTTGTATATAAAATACAAAAAAACCTTTCTCCGACCTCGTAATGTCATATCATTGTATTACATTAATTTTATGTCCTATTTGAGAAAATAATCTATCTTTGTGCAAAATTTGGTTACAATCCGTCAGCTGTTAGTATATGACAAACATCCCTACAAACATTTTCTTACATTTTTTTTTCTATTGTGAATAACCTATAACCATCTACAAACGATTCCGCGCCGAGCGGTCAAAGTCCCGTACTGATACGTTTAGTAGGTTTTACCTGATGTCCGGACAAAAAAATAATCCATTACATATATACAAATAAATCTTAATAATTCAAACTTTATTTTATAATAAACCTCCCCTCCCGCAACGTGGCTTAGCTTGCGTAGAAATAAAAAATATTTTTGCATCTTATATCTTCTATAGCCGGTCCCACTCTCAGTCTCGATCTAGATACAGATTTTGGTCCCATTGTCGATTCCGATTTCGGTACTGCCTTCGATTTATTTACGATTACGTAAATAATTCGTGTTGTGTTCACAAGAGAAATGCTGCTGTCAAAAGTTAATGTATACTAAAAACCTGGTTATATATCGAATTACTATACTAAAACAATCATCGTGTAAATCGAACTAGTGGTTCACGGGTTATAGGTGCATATACTGACAGACAGGCAGGCAGATAGGTTGTTGTTTACATGGAAGAGGATGGGTGTCGTAGATTCGAGCTTGTGTAGCTCAAACAAAAGCACATTGAACCAGAAAACAGTGTTAATTTTTTTGGAGTTTACTCCTTAAGAATCGATTTTCATATAAGGCGCCCGGTATGAGAAAAATTTGAGGAGTAAAATCTACTGATAAATCCGCGTTACGTTTTTGGTGCGCAGCATATTGGCGCACCTTTCACTTTTCAATCGCGTGTATACTTGTGTGTAGCCAACGCAGCGAGGCAGCTGACGCATATATTGTGGGTATACCTATATATATTATAAAAGTATATTGTTAAACGTTTACAAACGATATATATATATATATATATATATATATATATATATAGTGTATCAGTTATACAATTCTAATACGGATCGTCACCACTGTTTTGTTTTTGTTTTAAAGTGTTCTTTTACAATGTAAATATTTATTATTAACATTTGATTTATTACTATTATTATCGTGAATTTTTATATGCATTATTATTATATTTGGTGAAGTGCAATTGATATAAACTATGGAAGAAAGTGGTGTAGATAATAATGCTGGAATATCAAATGAACACGTGGTTTTCTTAAATTTTTAGTCAAAACGAAATTTTTCAGTTAAATAAACTCTTTTTGCGTATGTTTAGACAATCGTACTTAAGGAGTAAACTCCGGTCGTGCGTCGGAGCTGACACATTTTTTTTCTATATAATTTCAGTTCGTTGCGCGAGAAATGTAAAAACGTAAATGTAGCTACAGTCGCCCGAATGACACCAGGGGGCCGGTTGGGCGAGCACAGAGAGAGTTATAACTTCAAGGGGGAGTTAATGCGACACGTGACTTCCGGGAACTGACAGGAGACGCTACGCGGGCTGGTTTTAGAGGGTAAGCGTACAAAAATACACGTTATATTTCACGATGACTACTGTAATACTCTTTAAGGTGACGTAGCCCATGAAGGTAGTATGTATTTTTGATTCTCCAATCTTTCACTTTTAAATTTTACGTTTAAAGTGTCAAAAGGTTTTATTTAGAGTAAAAGAATCATTATATATTTTAAAATTCCGCGACGATAAATAATTTGGTTGGACTGAAAAATATTTTAATAATTAAATTCTACCTATACTTATTTGATGACTAATAACAACGAAAGCAATGGAAGTTCTGTAAAATTTCAATTGAAATACAATTATTTCGATTGAAAACAACGGGGTACTCTTACCCTTTGATATTTTTCGTGGACGAAAACTGATTTTTAAATCACACCCATTCACATGTCTTTTCGACAGCCACAGTAAGTATTGTTGATATATAAAAACGATTTAATGTAAAGCTTTTAGAATGAATTCACTTCAAGGTGATTTCGTATAACATATGAGGAACGAAGATTAGCCTTTTTCCAATTCTATTTTTAAAGCAGGATCTTATTTTAGGAATCCAACTAATTCGATGGCTTTCTTTTCCTTTTTTATGAATTAGTAACATTTAACAACAAAAAAAATATTTACCAAATGTAAAAATATGTTAAAAATATAATTTTTTAAAATCATATTTTTATCGCTTTACATGAGCTATGCTGTGGCCAACTTGGCTGCAGCTCAAAAATAGGCGGTCAACCAATCAGATACCGCACTCTTACAGAGTACAGAGGTGAAGTAGCAGCTTCTAGTGTTGCATTTCGCTCAATGAATGAGAGTTACGGCAGCCCACTTCCTCTTCATCACACCAATCGCCCTTCATATCTTCAATTATTCCTCTCATCCTCCACCACACATTCCCCCTCTATCAGATATCCTTTTCCCATTCAAGGGGCTGACAACTGACTGGTGACTCTCTGAAGTCGTAAATATCCACTTGCTGCGGTGACCACTGTTCTGGTGGCTCACATGCTCATTAGACGTTCGAAAATGCTATTAAAATCCAATTTTAAGATTTTTACACATTTGTATGATGTCTTTTATATTGTGTCTTCACAGTTCAGGACTTGAAAAAATATTTTGGTATTTAGCGTGATCATCGGTTTATTTTGAATAAGAACTATATCGGTCTTTGTTTTATAATATTTGTATCTAATTTTCTAACAGAAAGCGCAACCCAAAAGTATTAAGATCCAAAAAAGCCTTTTCCAAAGTTTAAAACAAGTCATTTCAGAACAATTTCGACAGAGATTTCCCGCGAGGAAGCTGCAGTGCCTCTCGCAAATACGTATCTCGCAAGAAATATTATATTTACATAAGGAAATGCTTAAAAATTTATGGTCGGTATAAGTTTGTCTATAAATATTTGAACTAAGTAAAGTCACATAAAAAATCCCTTATGTTAAAACTAACGTTGTCAGAATGAGCGATTATAATGATATTTACCTGGGTTTTTATTTCTTCTAAGAATTCCTTTAATTAAAATAGCCTTTTAACATCTTTAACTATCTTCGTTGTCTTTACTATTAGTTAAAATTATTTGATAGACTGCATAAATATAAAATAAAAATGTATACAGTTTTTGCCTTTAAGCTATCATTTTGAGAAATTATTTAAAAGTATTATCCTGGCAATTGAAATTGATTTATAGTACGTTTGCTTCATGCAAATGGCTTGTGCTTCAATTTAATTTCATTGTTATACTAGACATTTGAATTTCTCTGCGACGTTACAAGCACAATAGTAAAATAAAAACAGTAAATCATACGTAATATACGAAAGCAAGTTAGTGGGTTGCAATTTCAGGGGTTTTTTATCGGAAATTTTAATTTGTGATTTTAAAGAAAGTCAAATTTTTGTGTCATCGTTACTAAAGATAGGAAATATTTTCTATACTACTAAAATGTACATGATTTATAGAGTTAAATAAGAGGTAGATAGAGTTAAATAAAGGTCACTATCTAATTTTCATAGAATACCCAATAAGCGTTTTAATAGAGCAATCGGATAGATAATGCTATATACAATAATGTATCTAAATAAATTTTACATATAAATATTTTACTTTAGGGTGACACTACTGTGTTAGAGTCATATTGGAGCCAACTTGGTTGCAACGTAAAACTAGCCAGGAGTATGTCGAATCATGCTCAGTGTAGGGTTCCGTAGCCGTTACTACAAAGAAATGCACTACAGATAAAAAAATTACGTTTTTCATATTTCACGCATAAAGTAGGTATAAGAACTTTAGTCACCTACAACTAAAGCAACAAATAAATACAAGTAAATATAGACTAAAGTGCACCACAAAAGAGCGTATTTTCATAGCGCTTACGTCCTTTTTTTTTTTTGAAAAGCGCAGTTTTTCGACAATAACTCTAAAACGATATATCCGATCATGTTCAAAGTAGTTTTCTTTGAAAGTATTTATTAAGTTGTACGAGGGCTGCTGTTTATGTATCTGGAACTGGCCACATACAGGACAATGTTTAAAAAGTAATTGCAACGTTTAAAAGTGGGACTCCTGCCAAGGAGTTCCACTTTTTACGGTCATGTAGAATACAGATTGTTTTATGTAACTGTCAATTGTTTTACAATTGTGGCGTCATTTTGAAAATTGCGTGTCTTCATCACCATGGATTTAACACGTGATAATTTTCGTGCGATGATTTATTACTATACCTTTAGGTTTAAAGATTATGTGGTCTATGACAATTAATTTAAGAAGCAGTGTGATGATCAGTAAGTGGTAGTGAAGTAAGGTGAAGTGAAAATATATGATTTTTATTTTTCCAGTATCGACACCGAACAATAAAATAATTCATAGTGTTTTTTCGTTTAACATATTGAAATCTTATGAATTTTTAAGAATCGTTTTATCGTCGGTTTATTTCCTTTAAGATAAGGTATTTTACAAATATTGCGTCCATTAAAATCGACTGTATTATAATATAAATCTGCATTACATTAATTGATTATTATTATTAAATTATAAAGCCTATTATGTTATTTGTTTTTCATAATCTAATAAACTTCACGTCCGATAAACATTTAGTTTTACGAAGTAATAGAAGAGACTTGAGTATAACTAATAATCAAGATATACAACAAACAGGTTCATTTCTATGTTGATTGTTTAGTGCTTAAATCAATTACCAAGGGAGACCGAAATCGGCGTCGGGATTGGAACCAAAATTTTTAGAACAAAACAGTTATCCGCATCGACAGCGGACGGGGATTGCAGCCGGAAGTAGATTTAAGAGCAAGAACGGAAACTGGATTAGAACCAGATGGGGGCTTCCATGACGTAGAAATTCGTTCGTTATGTTTATCGATAAGCCGCCAGCATAAATTCGTTTTGGTAAATCCGAAATTTGCTATAACAAGAATGCACGTGGCAAGCGACGTCCCGATTTGACGAACGTAATTCGGGTACGGCGGGAATGGGACCCAATCTCGTTTCCATGCCCGCGTTTTAATCTGTCGAGAAAATTGCGACGTATCTTGGTCCCCGTGCTGCGGTCGTAAGGAGACCGTTTCGCAATTAACAGCGATATTGATGTTGTAAATTAAATGTGTTACTGTTCAAATTTTAATTAAAAGTATTTTCAAATAACTGTCAAAAATTCAACTCAAAAACTATACATGCTCAACCTTTTTCTTAGAGTTTAAAAATATATTTTTTTGAGCTTTTGTCGTATTCAGTAGTCAATAACGATTGCTTTAAATAGTCAATAACGATTACAAAGGAATCTGTGAAAATCAAGTTTTCGTTTAAAAGAATTATAAAAATAACTGAAAAACCTTAAATTTACATGTAAGGATGGTTCTATCGGATATAAATCCTTTGATGCACTGAATTAGAAAAATGCAGCCTTGCAATTGGTTATCGTTGCCATTCACAGCTCTCAGATTTTTAAAATACTAAGTCACAGCGGTAATGTACACAAGCTTAAATACAAAAATGCCTAGATAGACCGATACAGTAGCAGAAGACAGGTGGCTGAAAACAATTCAAGACATTTATTTAAATGTCTTGAATTGTATGTCTCGGGCTGATGCATCTGTCACTAGTGTTACATGTAAAATGTTGTAGTAACTCATCTTGGTTCGGTATTTATTAATGCTCGTTCTGTATAAAATTTTTCAAGCACATATACTTAATAACTGAACGCAATTTAATTTTTTCCATTTTCAACAACACGCTACGACAGAATGTAAACTAAGGATTTCCATTAAAAAAATATATATTACAATTATTTCTTTTTTTTAATCTAATCAATATTCCAGCTTTATCAGCCAGTACTTACTTTTTTTGGTTCCAAGGAGTTTGCGCCTCATTCTTACTTTATAGTGAACACCATATCATATATAGAATTTTAATGGTTTTAACGTATTTTAGATTTCCCAGTAACCAAAAGATGAAACCAGTGAAGCCAAATAGGAGACATGAAAAATGAGCCTTCAAACACAAAGTACAGCGCTGTCTGTTAGTCACATTTTGAAAATGCTGAAATTGTCACTAAGAAAATGTTATACAATCTATTTATCTAGAAAGATGATTACCACTTCAATATTTAACTATGTAGAAACTCACATGGCAAAATGTAAATAACTACCCGACCTGACAGAGGCTATCCAGTCCAAAAGTTTCATCGAGATTGGTCAAATTGTCACGATTATTATTAATTTTCATTGAACTCTTAACCATGGAACGCTAAAAATAATGTAACCTACATCATTTGTTTTGGTTTAAGCTATCTTCATGCCATGTTTTATTGAAATCAGTCAAATTATAAGAGCGCTTATAAATCTCATTAGACAATCACGGAACATATAAACCACTTTAAACACTGTCACTGTGCTAATAGCAAGAAAAAGTGGAAATTTCAGCGAAATCGATAAAATTATAAGGGTTTTTAGTAGTAAACACGGAATCCTGAAAAAATGTATCCCATATCTTTTCTTTGATTATCGGCTTTATCCATAAAAAAAATATATTAAAATTGGGTATATTATAAAGATTTTTGATAACCTTGTATAACCCTAAAAACTGTATTATCTGATCTTTCATTGCCTTACAGCTATGACAAAACAAGTAAAAATCTTATTGAAATCGGTTATACTATAAGGGTCTTTAATAACCTCACGGAACCCTAAAAATTGTATAGCATATCCTTTCCATTGGCTCCAAACTATTTAAGTACCACAGTTTACTGAAAGCGGATAAACTATAAGGCTTCTCATTAATTGTATCAGAATTTAAAAGCTTCAAACCTTTCATAATTTTTGTTGTAGACAACTTTCGCCTGTGGCTCCGCTCTTATTAATATAGTATGACTCAATCTTTTGTGTCGATCGACGACGCTGTGTCCATCATTATGGACGAGCAGCAGAATTGGAGTCACGATACCGATCCAACTCCTCGTTCTTGATTTCGTCTCGATCTAAAGCTGATTCTTGTTTCGCTCCCGATCTCTATTCCGGTTCCTCCGCTGATTCGATTCCGATAAATTATTCTATTTCAAAACTTCCGTTTTCACGCAGGAACTCTAAAAATTACCGCGATAAAGAGCACTATGAAAAAATAAACCTAACCTAATCTAACCTAACGTGACCTAAATGTAACCCAGTAAGCTCCTCTAACTTCTAGTGAAAATCTTATCGTGATTGTTTCTACCGTTCCAAGTACTCCGGACAAACAGACAGACAGATAGAAAAGACTTATTTGATTTCTTACAAGCTTTGTCTTGACAATTACTGTAACAGTCAGCTGCGCTCTTAATGATAAATTATAAATAAATGTATTATTTCGATTTATAAAAACGGACTTAAGTTAAGAATTATCGACCGGATAGTGATTAGTTGTAAGGAATTATATATTTTGTAATGTTTGCCTGTTTGTGTATATTTATTGTGTTTTAGTGGAATTTCTTGTCTTGTTTATTTTTATTGTGTTTAGTTGTATTTAATTACGAAGTAATTGTGATGCGCATATGAGTTGCATACAAAATTGTGCCTTGGCTGGGGGGACCAATAAGAAAGAACTGCAGCGGTCTATGCAGTACGAATTGGTGTACTGAATGCATGTGGTGCTTATGCGTGAAATATGCGAAGTGCATAGCCACACCACATTGTAATACATGCGACTCATATGTACAGGCGGATGCGCCATCTATAAATTGCAGCGGCATCGATGCATCCGTCGCTGTTGTACTCCGACCACCACTTGTGAAGCTCGTGCTGCAATAAACAAGTCTGAAAGAACATCGAAACGCTATCCATCATTTTGCCCACACACCGCAAGAATCTGTACTCCGAGGCGAATGTGAAGGAAAATCCGAAGTGTGGGCTTATGTGGTGGTGCTGAAATCGCCGTTACAATTGCAAACACAATAAAAAAGTAATCCGCCAAATTCAAATGGTGCTCTCATTACATGCGGCAATTAATTTTTAATTAAATGTATATCAAAAATAAAATTCCTTACATAAAAATAAATACGGCCCTTTGTAAATACTAAATAGAATATCTTAATATTATATGATTATGATAAGTATCAAAAACGTACACATTATTAACTATCTTAAAGTAGGATTGCCTAAACTTAATCGTAGCGAATACGGAACCCTACGTTATGCATGACGCGCTCTACTAGCTTATATTATAAAAATATTAAAAGCAATTGTATTTTTTTGTTAAATAAAATAGGAAAAGTTGTTCTTTCTTTCAGAACCACTTTTATGTTTCAGATTTTATGAGTAACAGGAAGGCACGCCAGCTTTTTCATTATAATTGGCTTCACGGTTTATTTACAGTTTTATGGGTCGAGCGTGTGAGTTTAGAGGGCTATAACCCTGAAACGGCCGAGCAAAGACTTCGGGCGGCTCTTGAAACACGTAATAAGTACATTTTTATTTTCAATTATTTTATTCCCTTTGTGTGTTTAAGGGTTTTATTATCACTATTATTTATATAGCTTCGCAAAGTTACTCTTGCCCTTTTAGCAAGTAATACAGTTTATTGTACGCAGTACTTATTATTTATTGGTATTAGTTTGTTTAAGTATTGGTTTGTCGTATCAATTTAAAAAGATTGGGAAATTTTGATGGATCGACAGACAGTTTGAACTTAGTCTAATTTTTAAGACGGTAGTCTATAAAAAGTATTAATGTTTTGAACAGAAGATACTTTCTCGCACAATAGAATTCCTTAATATAATATTAAAGAATTAGAATTATTTGTATTTTAAAGAGAAGTACTCTTTCACGCATACACTAGTCTGGACTCGTGGCTTTGCCTCACGTGTGTATAGTATACAGTATCATATCCAAATACAAAACCAAAACTCAAATCCAATCTATTTCTCGATCTCTCTTTTATTCTGGATATTGATCTTAGTCCCAGAATTTTGGTCCCAAGCCATAAACCAATATCCAGGCACTTGTGTGCATATCGTTACAAATTAATAATTATAGTTATTTATGTTAAGATATAATATAGCACAAAATAACAAATATTTACTATAATGCTTACATATGCAGAGCAAATTAAAACATTACACCCCAATAACAATTGAAAAATTATTAGTCTTCTAATTTGTATGAAAACGCACAATTTTTATAAATAAAAAATTGGCAAAGCATAAATCGAAATCGCTTGGAAAGGGTTTTGTACTATAATAAATCATTGCGTTAATCTTTGATGAAATTGAGCAAAACGTTTTTCACACATTTTCCTCTTCACAACTATTTTGTGTTTCTGATGAGAGTTGAAACAGTTAGGATTTTCGTTTAGTTTTCTCGATAAATATTAATTGAGACCATATATATCATATTTTTCAGAAACGAAAACTTGATTAACACTGATGTGTTCTGAAACTCTATAAAACGAAAAAGTGTCACTAAAAAGTGACAAATATAGTCATATATAGAATTTAGCCTTCGAGAGAATAAGATAGAGTGCCTGCGGGAAAATGAGATAAATGTGAGATAGGACAAAATGCCTCCGAGTGATAGAGATAAAACGTGGGACGAGATAAAATACGGGAGAAAGAGATATATAGGTGCACTTGTGTGCGTCTACGTAATAAATATCGTTTGTTTAAATTGAAAACATGGAGTCTGAATAATAACTTTTAAATTTATCACCAATATTATCATAAACTAGCGGATCCGCCAGACGCTGTCTTGCCTAAACTTTGCCTTGTCGACTATTAGCGGGTTCAAAAAATGTTTTTTTAGACAAACTAAATACTAAGTGATATTTAGCATTGAGTTTAACATTTTAATCTTTGCATTTCGTTGTTGTGTGATTTGGGGGTTACTTAAAGCAAAATGAAAAATAAATAGTGTAATTACTCGTCTACAGTTGAGAAATATTTCATTTCTTATTTATTGAAACACAGCGAATAGAAATCGAAATGTCAAAACAACGCCAAGCTACCACGCAAGTGACTTGCGCATGTATTAATGCGCACGTCAAATGTCACAGATTTTGACATAACGCTACCTATGATACCCAAAACCAACTACTGTAAACATAATAATTATGAATTATTCTTGGAAGGTTAATTATTCATGACCTTTTCAGGAGAATTTAACGATCAGTTATTCATATAAAAAAAATATTTCAGGATCATAAGAGGTGAAATTTTGGGGTAACATGTTCTGAAATGCGAAAAAGAAATTTCTCCAAAAAAAATAAAAAAAAAACCTAGAAACGAATCGCAGCCACCTACCGGGTCCAGTCATGAATATAAATATTCAGAGACATATTCAAATAAACACAAAAAAAATCATCACAATCAGCCCAACTGATTAGGATTTCAGCGACTAATATGGAAGATTTATGTATACCTAAATCGTATAAAGATAAACCCTATAATTATCTCATACCTGACGCATGCGTCTCATTTTCTCGCAGATTAGTTTCCTGAAAGATCTTTTAAGTTATTTTTTTTTAATTTTGGGCTGTGCAGGAATACTTCATTTTCGTATATTTTTCATATCTCTTAGAACCCCTTCCACCACCTCCTTTTAAACGGACTTTTAATAAAAAGTCACTTTCAAAATAAAATTTACGTTCCACTTCCTACTTTTAACGGTTGCTAAATAATTGCTAAAACCGTTAAAAGGAGGACGCGGAAGGCAAAATAAATTTTAAACATTACTTTTTCTTAAAAGTCAATTTAAAAGGCGATGATGGAAGAGGCTTTTAAACTGTGCATTTTATTATTAAATATATATTTGATATTTCTCATAACAAAACTCGTTTATTTGATGTGCCACATCAAGTGTACAACTAAAGTTTTTATTTTACGTAGTAATTGACTGCCCCAAATTCATCATTTATTTATGTACTTTATATATTCAGAGTAACAAATCCTATACAGAGAATCAGAACTTTTTTTATTCAGAAGATTCGTAGAAAATAGGCTACGTTGGACGAACAAATACACAGTCTGACAGACACAAGAGTGATCCTATAAGGATTTTGTTTATTCATCTTGTTTCACGAACTCTAAAACTCGCAAAATGTTTTCTGTATGTCAACGCGAACCGATACACCTCTCATTGTTTCAGCTTTTTATTGCATCATTATCATTATAATAAAAAACGAATTACGTATAATCATAGAGTGACAAAATGCTAATTATCAAATGCGAAATAATTGAAGAGCAGTTCCCTTTATGTTTCATACAATGCCATTGATTCACGGGGGATTTATATATTTCAGGGGACTAGCAACGTCAGCGGGTTGCGCGCCGCGTTGTTGATTATGAGAACCAAACATAGTCTAAAACTGTGTTCACACAGAGATGGTTATTACTTTTTAATGCGTATGTGCATAAAGCTCTTTTTACATATTATATGAATGTACATACGAGGGCTGCTATTTATGTGTCCGGGATATTAAAAAGAAACAAACATCTATCATTTAATGTTGTTTTTTTTTTTATTTTCGAAATATTCGCCATGATGATCGATGCAATTTTGCATACGGTATAACCAATTTTTATAGCACTTCTTACATTCTGATTGAAGTATCTCCAAAACGTGCATTTTGAGCGCTTCAACGTCTCTTCACGGTTCGAAAAATGTTGACCAGATAATTTATTCTTCACGCTTGGGAATAAATACAAATCGTTGGGTGCCAAATCGGGGCTGTACGGCGGATGACTCGTCAATCCAATCTTTTGACCTTACGAAAACCGAGTTGTTTCGGCCGATGTATAACAGCTAGCATTGCCATGATGAATAATGATTCTACGTTGTTAGTTATTCTTTCTTATTTCTTCAAAGACTTCTGGCAAACAAGTGGTCGTGCACCAATTCGAATTAACCGTTTTACGATTCTCTAGTGGCACTGTAACCACATGTTGTTTAGTTTCGGAGCCATATGCGTAAATCCAAGATCCATCATTTGTGTAAATATTATAAATAGCTTTTGACGTACCATGATTGTATTTTTTTATCATTTTTTTGCACCAATCGACATGAGCCTGTTTTTGATCAATGCTCAATTTGTGCGGAATCCAACGCGAACGAGTTTTTTTTACAGCCAAATTTTCGTGTAATATCTTATGTATGATCGCATACTGATGTGCAGGAACGCCTTTATCTTGTGATATGTAATATGATGATTTTGCATTATTAGTTCCCGCACAGTAGCGATATTTTGTGGTACGGTAAGCTCGTCCTAAATCGGTTGATTTAGGGCGAACTTCTTAAATTCGTTCGTGAGCATAGCCCACGATTAAACTCACTAAACCAGTGGTACATAGTGGTTTTCGATGGTGCTTCAACCCCAAAAGTCGATGTGAATTAGTCGATGCATTGTTTTGAGTTAACCCGCGCCGAAAATAGTGATAAATCATTGCACAAAAATATTCACGAGTTAAATCCATGGTGATAAAGACACGCAATTTTCAAAATGACTCTACAATGTTAAAACAATTGACAGTTACATAAAACAAACTGTATTCTGCAGGCAAGGAGTTCCATTTTTTAATTTTGTAATAACTTTTTAAACATTGTTCTGTATGTGGCCAGTTCCAAACACATAAATATCAGCCATCGAAGTAGCAAGAGCTTCTAAGATATAACTCATAATATTGGTGTTGATCTCAATGTCTATCGCCTCACAAATACAATTATGATCACGAATCAAATGTTGTTCATTGAACATTTTTCTAAACTCCCTACGATATTAACATATTTCTCACAATGTTTTTTCACGTCTATTAATTTCTGTATTACAAAAGCACCGATTTAGAACAGATGGTCTACGTGACAAAGGTTAACACTTACATGCTAAAAAGTTTCTAGACAGTAAACGATTCGAGTGTTCATCAATCAGACAGTTCCATTATGTACAAATATGTACGTATATATTATATAAATTCCCCTGTTGCAACAATATTGTGCTATTTAAGCTCACAAAGGATTTTCTTTGTTGGCTTATTGCAGTGCGAGCCATAAATAATAAACTATAGTTGGTGACGTCATACGCATAGCTGATGCAACGCATCGCGATGGCCTGTTAATGCAGCCGCCGTACACTGGGCGGGGATTAGCCGACGTCACGTGTGAATTTAACATTGGGTGCCATAGCACGTAAACGTATTCGCCGTGTGCAGAGTACGGGGTTGGGGAGACGAGGTAGATTGCAGCGCCTGCAGTGGACGCAGATTGCAACATTGTAAGGCTTTTGGAAACAAAATTAAAATGGACGTCACAAGTCGTTGCGTATAGTGGATTGCAATTAAATATAGGAAGGTACGGTACATGAATATTTTATCCTTTGTCTACCGTGGACGAATTTTATTCATCTGTTATTCTTTTTTTATCATTCTGTTACTGGAAAATACAACCGATTTGCTGTTATCTATCCCTGCAGACGATTTATAAACAGAGAAGAGAGCTAAAGCAGAAATATCCAATACCAATCCAATGACAAATTCGTACACCAATCCATTTATAATATTAATTGAGGACACAATTCCACAATATTTTTATTTGGTCTGGCATTTGAAAGTTGCGTATATGCAAAAAAATCCAATCAATTTCCTTTGTAATATTTGCCATTAATTATATGTGCCACATTGAGATTTACACAGGAACAGAAAATGTAGTAGTTTACATTCAGTTCACATTCAGAAGAGTAATATGCCTCTCCAAACACATGTGCATACATCAATAAATATATGTATTTACTTGGTACTAATAGCTTTTCCTTGGACTGCGTCTTATCTTAAAAAGTAATAATGTGAATTATTTTCTCGAAACTGGCTTTTGTAATCGCTTTCATAGTTTGAAAGCAATATATTTAAGGGAATCGTTTTTTTATTGAATTTTTGAGGGAATCGAAAATGCTATAAGAAAACCTCAAAAGATCATCTTTTCGGAACGAGAATGCGAGCCATCAGAGATTAAGTGATCACCGTCGCCCATGGACACTCATAACTTTGGAGGGTATGCGGAGGGGGTGCGATACCAGATTAAACCGCTATTATTTCAAGTCTGTATTCTGTGAGAGTGTGGTATTTCATCGATCTGGTCGGCCCATTTTCGGGTTGCAGTAAAGTGGACCATAGAATGGCTCTACCACAACAAGAAGGTACATCTCGAATTAAAAATATAATTCTAAAAAGTTAAAAACAAGCTTTAATGGATTAATAGGTGAAAATTAATTTTCAATATTAGTTATTTAATTTTTTTTTCTAATTAACTACTTAAGAAGATAAAGTTGTAATTAGAAGCAATGATGTAAGTACTCGTAAGTAACGTAGAAGTACTCGGTTTAACCATATATATCTCTTTCATAAGAACAGGCAGTGTATTCTGTGTGTCTATGGACCCCAACTTTAATTTTATATGCCCATGAGTCCCTGGATACACTTATAAAATTAATGTATATTATAATATAATTTATATACAAATAATTAGTAGACGCCTGTATTCATTCATACAAGTTTGTTACCGTTTCTATCAAACGACTAAGCAATTGTTTCGTATGCGTTTTTAAAATTTTCTCATATGTTATTTCCACGAATATAGTGAATGTTCATAATGTATTAAAATATTTACTTCTTCTAACGGAGACCGACATAAGTTAATTTTTACGTAAAGAAAAAAAATCTATGTTTTTCAAATCTCAGTGAGCTAACGGACGTGTTGATTAACCATAATATAATTCCAGGCTCCGAAAATGTTTTACGAAAAACAGTTTTTATCAAAAAACACTGGCCGATCTTTATTGAGTTATAGTAAAACGCGATCATTAAAGAGAAAAAATTTGGACGTTTAAAATTAAAATTTTCTTCAGAATTTTTTGCAATCAAAATTAAAGTATTTTGTCTCGTTGAAAATTTGATTTATAACGTGGACGTTTTCGTTCAACGAATGCAAACGCGGCCGAAAAAACTTTCTGCGGACGTAGAATGAAGTGGGCATCCTTTGACGGTTGTTACCGAAGGAAATGCTAGCAGTGAAAAATGCAGTTCAAGAGAATAGGCCAATTACGTTCGACGAGATTTAGCACATACTGCAGATTGATCCGGAAGTGTGAACGAAATTCAAGTACGGATCTAGCCCTCAAGAAAGGTTGTAGTCGGTTACCCCAAAAATCGGCCAAGTGCGTGTCGGAGTACGAACTCGCACATAATCGATATAGTACATTTCTACATAGGAGATGGTTACAAAATACATGATCAAGATTTTGTACAGGGTGTAGTTCCATGTGGGTAAGGCCGTGGGGCAAACACTAGTAAATACTAGTAAATACTCCACGTTTTTATTAATTTTAATAAAACTGTAAAATGTTCATTTGTTCGCTCATGAAAATTACAACAGTAAAAATGTGTTTGTTTATTAATCAGAATGTCATATGTAAACTCTTAAACTAATGAACCTATTTTAATGAAATATTTACAACTTCAAAGGATATCAAATTAAATTGAACGATAGTACACATTTTATATACATGTATATTTAGGAAACCTAGCTTAGATAATTTTTCCCGTGCCACTGAGGCATGTAACCAAGATTTTACTCAACGAACAGTAGAAAACGATCTCTCTGTAGTAGCTACGTTGATCGGGAGAGTTGCCAGTATTCGAAATATTTTTTTTTATGTTAGAGTACAAATCTTGGTCGCATGCTTAAATGAGCTGTACTACTACCTTTTCTGGTAGTTGGTTTTCACATTCTCTTTTCCATTTGGCCATCCAGAGTGCTTATTCATTTATAACAGTTGATTCACTATCGATAATAAATAGCCGGTATATCTTAACCATTTTTTTCATTACGTATCGATATACCAGTCCCTGCCACTAACATTCGATTTAGGTAGAAAAACTTCCAACTGATATAGGCCGAATACCTCCGTAGACAATCTCTGCCCCAAATCATTAATAACGGAACGTAAGAGAGGTACGTACATTGATTTCCGAATATACTCTGTTGCCGATTTTGCCTGACAATTGGACCTTACATTTTGTCGAAAAAAAAAACAATCAAAGCAATTTATCCTGACTGACAATAACAAAAAACTTTGTAAAGTAAACTTTTTTTCGATTAAAGTTAGGCTATCTATGTGTACAACAGTACAAACTACTAACGTCAGCGCCAGGCTTAAGGCATGCGATATAATATCATCAACCTATCGATCAGTTAAAGTGTGACGTCACAAGTCTATCAAGGTTGTGGGCATGCCCATCGTGTTAACAACGGTGGATCCGCGCTCGATGAAATTCTGTAAGGGCATCTTCGCCAAAGAAGGATAATTTCACGCTGGGTATCGCACAAAAAAGACTCAGAAGCAGGTTCGAGTAGAATGGTACCATGACGTGATAGAAAATTATAGAGCAGTCTCGTTTCGGGGTATTTATGGGCGATGAATCATAGATTAATCGTTACCATCCCGAAACGAAGCGTCAGTCGACTATGTAGCCATTTCAAAACGAACCGGCACGTCTACCGAAGTAAAACTAGCCAGAAGTTGAAATAAAATTTTGATTGCGGGTTCTTTTTCTCTGACCGGTTATCAGGTGTCGGTAACTTTACGAGAACAAAATAGCATCAAAGCTGAATGTTACGTTACCAGATATTTGCCAGAAATTTTTACTGCTCTGAATAACAAGCGATCGAACGTCGGTTTCCACGGGTTAGTGGTTCACCGCATCAATGCATCCGCGCAATTGGTGCTCAAACCGATGGATTTTCCGGACACCACACCAGTCAATGTAGGTCAATATAGGTCATCTTCCTTACAGTTCCGGTTTGTCGCGGTATAAATTTCTTTTGTATCTCAAAATAAAAGATCAACTCAAGGAAAAATAGGTTTCATCACCGGAAACTACTCTGATTGATCATGGATACAGCCTGGAAAATTCGTTCGAAAAATAGGTTTCGACGTATAAAATTTTATATACATGTCGATGGAGTGGTATTAAAAAATAGAAAAAAATCATCGCTGCCCACGTAAGTCCGCAATATAAGAAAAGATCTCGAAACTTTTTGATGTCTTTTTAAAAAAGACATTTTCTCTGTAAAATTTCAATATCATATTTATTGTGCAGGAATACGTACAACTGATGTTCCTTATACATTTTTTGCAATTTGTCCGGTAGAAAATACGCATAAAATGTGGATTTCTATTTTAAATTGTCTATTTTAACACAAGGAAACGAATCTTTACGGAACTGTTCTACATGTTCATTGCGTTATTTTGTTGCGTTAATTTATTTAGAACGAAAAATAATAAAATTAAATACGGATAAGCTTACTTTGCAATAAAAACTTATGCTTTGATATTTCACATTATATTCATACGATAGAGCAAGCTAACGGTATAGGCGAAATAGTCACAGACTAAAACCGTACGACACAGAGCGCCAGTGCGGCCGCCATGACACGTGTCTGCGGCGATTCACCGATTAAGGCCCAGTACACACGCGATAAGCTTTTAGCTCTTAAATAAATTGTGCAAATGATGAATGTTATTGACTGTACTTACTGTGGTTCATATATGACTCGAGTTTCATACGAGTTCGTATGCTTACATGAGAGTATGTCCTAGTATTAGGGTGAAATCTGACTCAACAGCTTAAATTTACAAATGTAGAATATCTTATGTAGCGACTGATCCGTGCTAGTAATTCAAATAATAGACAAAGTATTTACAAAAAAACCGCTCAGGTGCGAGTCGATCTCAATATTCAACATTATATCCTTTTTGAAAATAGTTAACGAAAAACGAGAACAGAAATTAAGATTGGATAAAAATGGTTTTAAACATGTTTCTTGTATGGGGAGCCCTTTCAATTTTTAATTTAATTTAATTTTTGTAATTGTGTTTATAACGACTATAGTACTATAGACTGTGAACATTTCAAGCGTCTAGTCATTCTCAAAAAACACCAAAAAAACATGTTTCTTGCATGGGTGTCTTTTTACTTTGTAATTTAATTTTATTTTTACTATTTGTTGTCGTATCGACAATAGAAATACACACTCTGAAAGTTTTAAGGGCCTACCTGCTTTGCGAGATACATCCCGCTAACAGACAGTCGGATAGCGGAGGCTTAGTAATAGGGTCCCGTTTACACCCTATGGTTACGGAACCCTGAAAACGTTAAAAATGCTTATGTAACTTTTACGCGCGACTGAAGTAGATCACTTATATTTGGGGTTGAGGTAGATACTACTAGTAAATTGAAAATCAATGTCATGTTAGAGTTTGGGATCTCCATTGAAAGGGAAATAGCACAATATAAAAAATAAAGGAATTCATTCTCTGTCTATCCAGGTGGAGCCGCGTGCATAGCTAGTTGTTGATAAAGTGATTGTTATATAAATAATGTATTTATTAAGTTCTATACTTCTTTTTTTAACTTAAGCCCGCTGTTTACGTAACGATATATCGTTAAGAATTATTTGTATAAATCGATGCACGTCCATTTGCGAGATTTTACGATAAATCTTTAGGTATACAGTAGTCGATTGGAGGCAATTGTATTTTTCTATTCGATCGATGTCGTCGATTGCCTTTTATGCATTTTCGCTATAACGAATAGTTAGCGACATTAATCGGTTGGCCATTATGACAGCAGGAATTAACTGTACAATTTGAAATCGATAGGTTGAATGGTTGTGCTTACCGCTCATTCCTTTGTAGATTGAAAGCGTTTGCGGCTAGAGCCAAGCATAAGGAAATTGATGCTGAGTTCAGGTGATAGTTATACGGTGAGAAATCCTCACCGTATAACTATCACCTGAACTCAGCTTAATAATATATCGTAGTTTAATTATATACTGTAATGTAAATACACTACAGTATATAATTAAACATGCAGCTACGATTAGATAGAGAAGTGGCACTCGTAGCCGATGTCAACTTATATGCATTTCTTAGTCCGGGTGCTAGCAAAGTCGGAAAAACAAAAATTTCAGGTCAGCTGGTTTATTGATATGCCGTCTCTGTTGCTCTTTCGGTTAGGGTCTGGACTGTCTGGCCGGCGGTAGCGGTTGCGTTTACCTGTGCGCATCCTATCTGTACAGGTAATGATACTAACTTTTAAAATATTTTTAAGAAGGTTCATTTTTAATATTTTAACTTTAGATAAACTTAACAAACATCCATGTCTTATTGCCAGACGTTTTTGTCATTGCTAACAATGAGCCGGACGACAAATTTGATTTATTTTTTTTAATAAAAAATTCAAAGTATTTCAGTTTGTCTGTAATTTTAATATTATGTTGTTTAAGTATGAAAAGACCTAAAATTAATTTGCCTGACACTAATTCTGTTGTTAAACCGTGTATCTAGAGTTATAAATATTATAGTCGCATATATTTGAATGCGTCGTATGATGTGAATATTTGTTCGATAATTCCCATATAGTGTCTCGTATTTGTTTCTCTAAATAAATTTAAAAAGAAAAAAAATTTCGAAAAGAACAGGTTTACGTTAAATCCTTATTCGATAAGTGCCTTAATTAGAAAAAACCGTAGAAAAAAAATTTACGAAGATGAAATCTCCGAAATGGGCTTGGAAACTTTGGATCAAGAACCGTTCGACTTATTTTTTACGCGTTCCTTCAAATTAACACAGTCGGTTATTGATATATCAATTTTTTATTATCCCAATATATGGATGTCGAGTCATCTATGGGTCACAGTGAGGGTTAGATATCGCTAAAGATCGTTGTCACCAATGCGGTGACAGTCTGCGGGTTTTCTTCATAGAGAAGTATATAAATTTGATTTAAGTTAAAACTCATTGGTCGATGTGTTTCTGGTCAACATTCAAATCTGGCTCGTTTAAAAACCGCGCCTTGACCACTCGCCCACTATTATTCAATATTTTCAGATAACACTTATAACATATAACACTTAATACATATAACACTTAATATAATATAAAAACTACATATATTGTTAATGATAGGAACAAAAATAGCTTTTCAGAAAAGAAACCTATTAAAATTACAAGTTGTTTTTGTATGAGTTAGACAAATTTATCCGTCATTTTAATTTTTATTTTATTTGACTCGAATATTAAGCAACGATATTTTAATATCTCACTGCAAAATCTGTAATATGGGCATATTATTTAATCTGTCTAATGCTTGTTTTAGAGGTTCATCATAGACTTAATAATCAAACTAGACCAAGTACTCTTAAAAAAATGGCCAGTGACTGATAACGGTCAAAGACTGATAACGAGAACAAAGACTATTTGTCCTTTTCTTCGATGCCATCGACTCCTGGCTGGCGTCGACTCAATGGACGCCAAAAAACCTTCCACTATTAGGTAGTTTTTAATTAATATTGCACATGGTCAATACAAAAAAATAGAACGAAATCGACAATTGTCTAACGTATTTTTAAATGTGGTTCAAAAACTATTTGTGCGGCAATTATATAAATATTATTTATTCTATGAAATAGAATAAATTTAATTATTAAAAAAATATAAATATTTTTCGAATATTTACTATTTAAATAAATACGAAATTAATAATTAATAACTTTAAATGCATCATTAAAATGGATCAAAAATGTCTACAAACATTAATGCGAATAAAATATAAATATGTGACATAAAATAAAAGATCACAAATACAATTCGCTACTCACTGGTAAAACGCAAAACATTACATCTAAATTTAAGAATTTGCCGTGAATATGCAACATAAAAGGAAATCAATTTGACATGAGACCTACATACAATGAAGAGTTTGCCAATTTGTAGATAATAATTCACCCACAGAACTCCAGTTATGAATTAATGAAAGTTAATTAAATATCAAAAATAAGAGCAGGCGTATCAAGAATGTTCATTTTAGGAGTACCTAAGATTAGGTATCCTAGTATTAAAGATTCATAATTGCCTCATTAATGGGCATCCATCATTAAATTTTCTTTGTCCGTTACCGTTTCAAAAAAAAGGTTTCATTATAAAGATATTAATTAAGTACTTTTACAATTTACATGAATAATGACGTAGGCAAATACGTAGACTTTTACTCGTATTAATTTATTAATAAAAGTTTTTCGAATATGTATAATTATGAAAAGTACGGATATTCATTTATATATATATACATTCTCTTATACAAAATTTACAAAACTTGTCTCTTTTCATGTTTTGATTTCATGCAAATAACTAAAATAACCTAAGAGCGTTTAAATTTTTGAAGGCGTTGAGAAATCTACCATATTACCTTCTATACCTACTAATACCGCCATATCGTTTAACATACTTGTTAAGCGAGGTACACTTATACAAGCTTTTATATAGCATTTTTTAACTTTTTCTATTGAAATAACATATGAATATGCGAAAAGACACTAAAAATCAATTGTACCTAATAACATGATAAGCAAAACCATGACGAGTTTAATACCGACTTCTTTGTGAAAATGTATGGTATAATTTATCCAGCTAATGTTTTGGTTGGATGTGATTTCCGTACCGTATACAAAGAAACAAAATGGTGAAGAAACAAAATCTTTCAAGGTGGTAAGATTCATTCGCCATTCACTTCACTGCCATTCCTTGGAACTGCGCCAAAGACGTTTTCGCACTCCAAACAGCGGCGATTCGTTGTGGTCTTTTCGTAGCTTGGTTATAATCACATACGTTGTGTCTACGATGGAAAAACATGGTCTTCCTCGGAGAACAGTTGGAGAAAACGCACGGCGCTTCTGAAAGTGACTTAGGGTCACAAAATGACGAGTTCTCGTAGGTCGAATGTTTTTTGTTTGAGGGCGTCCGACCTGCGCTCGCTCCGGTGCGCATGTGTCGGTAGTTGTATTAGTTAGCGGAGGGTATCAATTCATCTCAATAATTGATTCAGGATCGATCAAAAAGTCTGTGACACATTCATAGAGTCTACGCGTGTCTCGTGAGGTCTAAATGTGATACTGTCTCTTTGGCTCATTTAACCTCTATAATGTGTTTTTGTATTTATGAGTAAAGTTTATATTGTACTTATTCCTGGTTGATCATTAAGTTGTATTCGTAAATTAACAAGAAAAAAAGCCATGAATCCAGTAATAGTTTTCGAAAGAACATTATAACCTTCAGTGACTATATTTTTTTTACATAGGTACCTACGCAATTTAATGCTTGACTTTTACTGTATTTAAATAAGTATTTGTAAGCATGTACGTAATTAAAAGCGGACGGAGTATTGGTAAATAACGATTGACATCCCCTAAACTAAGTCAGCCCGGTTTAAACCTGCGTGTATAGACATACATATTGTATATTCCGATCGATATAGTGTTTTATGTACGACTCATATCTAAGTATGTTCACCACGCAGAAAACCTACCGTCTGACGTCGATGATCGATTGTCATTATGCTATTATTTTCGTCACATTCACGATTTTGACGTGCTATATAATATTCCACTATTCTTCTTTATAAATTCAATTTCAGAAAGCAATGATAGCTGTCCCAAATATCATTCTAAAAAAGGCATTTTAATTTATCAAAAAAACTGGGCAAAATTTTATTTATATGTTCATGTTCCGTCTGCTCAATATATGTAGCTTGCTGTCATGCAATGCTCTGGCAAATGCTCAGCAATATTTCGTCCGTATATTTTTACGTCAATATTTAAAATTATTTGAGTAGTATGATGATACGATTTGTGATTTATTTATATTATACTTGAAAAGTATTTTATCGTGCTACAGTGTGGATGTACTTATATAATGTGAGCGAATAAAATTCTAAATTAATGAAAATAAATTATTCATAAATTATACTTCAAAATGTTGAAAACTTGCCAAAACAATCACGGCCGCTCACTACCGCGAACTGATTTTAATTCCAGTCGGGTATTACCGCTCGTATAATAAGCAATCTCATTTCCATTTAATGTTTGATTTAGCCATGATTTTAGCTGAAGGTAAGTCTCGAGTCGAAAGTTACACGTTTGCTCTATTTAGCAGTTTAATTATTTTTTATTACATCCGAAATTAATACATCCATGTTATGCTAGACGAGGAACACGCCGTTCTGAACCGTTCTACATCAAGTTTTATCACATCAGTCGCAGGAGACGGTAACTCGAACGGCGCCCGTCCGTTGCCGCTGAAATTCAGGAATCGAATCTGAGTCGCTCTCGACGCCCAGAGACGCGTGTTTACCAACCAGAGATTTATCTTTTCCGAGCGTTGGGATTGTGTTTGCCGTCTCACTCGACGATTTCTTCCGAATTTTGCAGTGAGGAGACGCGATGCGGCGATCGCTTCGTATGGATGGTGCGATATCGCGAAGGCTGTATGTGATCAAATTATACACGCAATAGTACACGTTGAAGCGATTTACGAAGATGAGCGATTTGTACTGCAACTTCTGTGTGCATATGTCACGTGAAAAAGAATTATATACATCTTTGTATGGCGTTATCTGTTGAAACGTCTTTTTATAACGTTAATTATGGCATTTGACATGGGTCTATGATAAATATGGGATTCAGTGAGGCGGCGACGTCTTGAGCCATTAAAAAATTGTCCAGAGGCAGTTTTAAAAGATTTTATGAAACACAGGAAGTTTAATACGCCGCATATGACAATCGCAAAGGAATGCCAAACAAAATTTAAACGAACTATTTGTACATAAATTTATAAGCTTGGGAAACAATGGTATGCAAGTTTTAATTATTTGGTAAAACCAGATTCTTTTCAAAAAAGGTATACAAAAAAAAAACTATTTGAATTGGTGCACTCTGTTTTATCTACAATTGATAGGTACGGTAATAACACCATACATCAATAATAACTTGTATGATGTAGATACTGTAATACAAAATTTTTAGTGGTATTTGACATGAATAGCGAAGGTTTTTAATAACAATGATGAAACTAATTTTTTTTTTACTAGTTTTCGCTTGTGGCTTAGTCCGCATTGATATAGAATTTTCCTAATGTTTTTATCTTTTGTGTCCACCGATCCCGTTGATCCGTCGGTTATATTGATCCCGGTTGGGCTTTCGACTTAATTCTAATAGAATGATCGCCGAGGATCGTATACTCCTCGATCTGAAAACATACGTATTGCTACTAAATTATTTTATTATAAAGCGATCTCCCTTCCGATTTTGACTCCGGTCCCTGTTCTGCTCCTGATTTTATTCTCGGATTATTCGATTTTTCTTGGAGGTAGTTGTTACCAATTGGCTTAAAAAAGTAAGGCATTCATTCTTTATTCAAGTTTGTGAAGCCGCGGGTAAAAGCTAATATATAATTAAATTTGCCAGATGAGGTATTTCATGTTTAATAAAAATATAGTTATGTAAATCGGTCTAGTGATTTTCGAATTATGAACGGATAAATGAACAGACTGACAGACGTATAAACAAAAAGAGACCTTCTATTAAGTATGTAAAGAAGGATAATGGCTTAAGCCCAGCCCCGAGCCCATGTATTCAGGATCTATGTCGTAATGACTCTGACTTTGATGATTCTCCTATCCCTCGTCATGCGTTTTCTTAATGCTTCAGCCTGCCTGTTGTGAGCTCTCGTGTTACGTCATCTGAACACGGGGAGCACCTAACTGACACATTTTGGTTGAACACCCGCTGCTGCCGCCGCGATAGTAATCGACCGAACATTTCCTTGGCCGTCGATGGTCTTTTAGAGCTACTCAAATCTTTCGAGGACCACTGTGTCTCTTCAGCTTCATCCGCTGATCCTTCATAGAGGTCCAAGTTGAAAGCCCTTGTTATTTGATCCTCAGATGAGTTGGGGTCCGAATCCACGATCGATGATTCGAATGACGACGGGACTCCCATAAAAGTCCAAAAACGCAAAGTACGCCATGTTTGAAAAACATTCTTTTTTTACTTGAAAAGATTTAAAGAAACCATGAGAATTTGACATCTCCCTTTCATGTTATTGTGTTACTGCGTTACAAAATTAATCTGACAAAATTAATCAACTGTTAAATCAATAGGATTCTCACGAAATTGGGTCAAAATAGTAAATACTAGCTTCATTTAATTACACACTGCCTATTAAAACTGGTGAACATTCCCTAACAAAGTCTGCTTTTGATAACTGCGTACGCAAGAGCCCTTATTCTAAACTAAATAAGTTTATTTTTGTTAAATCAAAAATATCTTTATTTTGTAGGTAATGAAATTACACTTGAAATACGTCATTAATAAATTCTTTTCGAGATTACCATCCATTTCAAATACTGATTCATCTTCAGAGGAATGGGCAAGAAACTTAAAGTTTGCTCTTCTTACTCATCGATACAAAGGCTTAGTAATTAATCATTTAGTCAACATTTAAAAATAATGTGAAGTAACCTGATAGCCGATTAGTTCAATCCCAAGGGCTTTTTTCATTAAGATATTCCGACACATATATAGCCCTTGCCATATAACTTTTTTTTAACGAAACGTTTAAACTCAGCTGTTGCACGTTGATGTTTCGTTTCTCTTATTTTCTAAGCAGTGGAAAGATCTCGCTTGGATCAAAAAATAGACAGACGGATTGCTAATAAGCAATTTCTGTCCCCAAAGTAGTTAGACCCCAATAACACGATTCTTTTCAACAGTGTATGACGACACGCCTGCAACATGTATTAACATGCAGCATGCAACCCACCGCTGACCCTCGAATCTGCCTCTCCACTACGAATCTCTATCCAAATGATTGAACATTGATTCCAGAGGATTGACAGATATCGAACACCTAAGCAAGTGTTATTTATTTTTATAATCATGTAATTCCGCTAACTGTTAAATTGTAAATTCTACGTACGTTTCATGCCAACAAGATTCGAGGGTCAGCGGTGGGTTGCATGCTGCATGTTAATACATGTTGCAGGCAAGCGTCTACTATGGATTTCCGCGAATTAACACCTCACACAATACAATAGTGTAATGACGGTCAGTAAGCTTAGTGAGATATGAATGTTTGCTTATGGTTCATAAGTTCATAGAAAGCCACTTTGTGGAGCGTCAATCGTTGCAGAGAAAAACTCAATTCACTTATACTTGGGGCGCACTGAAAACTTTTGGAATGAATGACAAAAAATTACTATAATTGGTCAAAAACAGATTTATCGTTTCTTAAAATATTTTCCGCTTTTTCATATGTATAAACCAATTTTGAAAACATTTATGCTGCTCCTCCTGGTGACCTCGGAAACATGTTTATCATACTTTTCGACAACCTCTACTTATGATCACAAGGTGCCATATGGCGACTGTATGCAGGATTGCTCATAAGTTCAACGTTTTTCACCTTCAAAAATTTGTTTATCTGTTTGGCCGCGTGAGAACTGGCATTATCGTGGTGCAATATGATACGACATTTACGGTTATTTCTACGGAGTTTGTCAATAACTTCTGGCAAAAATATGGTCGTGTAGTAATTACTGTTCATGGTACGATAATTCTTTAAAGCCAAAATGGCCATTTTTCCAATTTTATTAAAAAAAAGAAGGTATCATCCGCTTAGAGACTTGCGCACCACTTTGGTTGGTTTCGGCTCATCTCATCATAGACCCATATGGTCAATTGCTGTTTTGTTTTGGGGTCGTAGCAATAAGTCCATGTTTCGTCACCTGTTACTGCGTCCCACACTAAATTTGATGCCCCTTCTTGGATCTGGTAAGCATATCATTGCACCAAGTGATGCGGTCTGTTTTTGAGCCTCAGTCACATTGTGTGGAATCCACCGCGAGGACAGTTTTTTCATACCCAAATATTTGTATAGGATTAGTTGTATTTAACTTATGTCTTAGCGTAAAGATGTCCAAATCTCATGGTACATGTCTGCCTATTTCGATTATACGGCGCACAGCATCCATATTTTTGTTGTTCACTGCAGTGGACGGACGACGATCACTAAATTCATCATCAAAATTGACACGACCGCGCTTGAATTCTGCATACAGTTACAAATAGTCATCTTGTATGGTGCTTCATCGCTAAAAGCAGTTCGTAGCCGAGCGAGGTTCTGATAAGCTGTCAAATTAAACTTAAATTTGTTGAAAACCATACTACAAAACTTTTAACGACATAAATTCATAGTGATTAAAACACTCAATTCTTAAAATGACGCCATAATGTAAAAACAATTAACAGTTAGATGAAACAGATTGTATTCTACAACCAAAGAGTTTCATTTTCAAATGTAGTAATTACTTTTAAAAAATGTTTATATAAGTGGCCAGCTCCAGAAACTTATAGAGCGCCCCACGTGTTTTGCATCAATGAATTTTAGTGCAATTCATATAATTTTTGACAATATATTGTTTTAAAATAATTATTTTACTCGATTCGGTGGTCATATGTATAATAGCGCTTCGAATATCAGAGTTCTGGTTTGTCTCCTATATAGCAATATGTTTCCATATACATTGAATTAGAAAAAGTTACTTAGCACTGTTGTGTCACAATAATAACATTTTTTTGAAACATATATTTTTTTAACGATTCGGCGACATTTAGATACTACCAGCGGTTTATTAGAGATTACATCTCTAGTGCTATTTCGGTTACGCTCGCGAATACATCCCCGGCCGTATGCCCCGCCGAGGGCTGGGGCCCGCTTCGAGGGCACTTTCCTGTGTGCCGGCACACAAATAATGAACGGATGTCCGTTTATGGAACAACATAATATTTCATGCTTCGTAGTCATATAAGCCAGGAAGATACTTAAAACGGCACAAGAGGATGTAACGAGTAATTCATTATCAGACGAAACTGTGAGATAGTAATAGATAATAACGGAACTGGAACAAGATAATGCAGCCAGACGATGCTATAGGCATTCATTAGACATATTACGTGTATTGGAATGAAGTTAGGTTCAAAAGTAAAACTGGGTAATGGAAAAATATTTTTTACTTGGCGCAGAAAAAAATTGTAAATATTCGGTTTTTGTACATATTTTAAAGTTTTCAATAACCGTAAGATACATCTGACGCGACATCTCGCATCTCGGATTTGCATATTTATTTAGAAAGTTTCCTTTACGAAAATTACCTTGTCCATTACCGTTTCTGGCAGTTTATAAGTAATAAATACGATATCGTAAGAATTCCAACATAGAAGTTACCGAGCGCTTTTAATAATGCGTTGTCTATATGAATTGCTTGTTTTCAAATCTTTCACTTCAACCGCGCTCGGTGGAATCTCTCGAATCTCATATTAGGCCATCATATCACAATAATGTATATAATAATAATTCTTAGATACCTCAGAATACAAAATAAATTCGATTCTGCAAACGCGCATAAAGCTGATGAAACATGAACTACGCCTAAATAGTATAGTTATGCGTTTTATCGGTTAGTCAAGTTGACCTCGTGTGTTCAATAAATCATATCGACGTTTGTCGATTCTACTTATAAAAAAAAATTAGGGTTGCATCCCTACGCACTACTGTCGGTATCGACCGATAACGGTATTTATGAAAAGGTATCGAAGATATCGATACGGATAGCGCAGCCTTCAAAAGGTGTAAAAATTGTGGATTCAGAATAGTAAATATTAAAGGAGATAATGTTACTTGCTTATAGAATATTTATTTATAATATTAACTAACATAAATTTGAATATTCCAATTTAACAAAATATTAGTTATATTTAGAAAATAATAACTATATAAAATGTCAATTTAATAATAAATTTTAAATTAAAAATTAATCTTTAAAATTCATGTTTATGTGATTTTTATTCAAGACACACGACATCCTTAAATTATTGGGTGAAAGCAGATTACTAAAGTCTTTTCGGACGAGACCCATTTGAAAACTGAAATGTATCAGGGCCATTTTTTTTTAAATGGGGATATGATGAACCAATTAAGAGGACGGTGCGTTTACATGATGGACGATTATAGCGCGGAATTCAAAATGTACGGGCATATCGGCAAACTAATATCGTCGAAACCGATATATTGAAAAACCAACGATATCGCAAATATATCGGTATCGGATGTATTACAATAAAATGTTCTTGGACCTACAAGAAAACTGCATAGGATCACATTTTTTGTCTAAGCAATGGGTTATCATTTTTTTTTAATTATTGAATATAATTGTTATTATCAAGGAAAATGACGGGTCTACTTTGTGAATAGAGATAGGGAATAGGAAATATTTATCCTACATATTCTTATACTCTCAAGAGTGTGTATGTAAAATTTTCTTCTCTCAACCCTTCCTTTTAAAAAGTCTTCGCTTTCTTTTGTTTTTGTAAAGGTGCTCACCTGATTAGTTTCAACTTACGCTTTTGACACAGTATTTTAATCAAAAAATATCTATACATATAATGAAATCGTAAACGAACCATGACTGTTACATTATTATTCAGAAAAAAGAAACAAATCCTACACGTTATATTTATGTTATTGAAGCCAAAAAAATAGTTTTTAGTTTTTTTATCTGTTTGTTTGAGCGTTTGTGAACTCTAATCACAGAAACGGCTTAACAGATTTGAATGCTCATTCCACTGATGCATTGTTGCAATCTTCCCGTAACATTTAGTGATTATTTCATTATAATCGGTTCACAAAAAAAAGTTGTGTTAATCTTCTATCCGAGTGCATTATATCGATAAAAATTAGAGCAAACATATGTAAATTTAATTTTTTTTTGTGTGCAATTACCGTCGACATATTTATTGATATATCAATGATACTCGTATTTACCAACAAGTTTACACACGCTCATTTTTATCATAAGAGATATATCAAATTAATGTGCTATAAAATAAATGTAGGTCTTAAAAAGACTTCCAAAAAGTCCACGATAGCGTATGCCTATATTCTAAGAATGTTCCATGACAAACATGGTTGTCTTTGAAATAACCCCCCACGTGTTGACGGTGGGAAAACAATTTGTACTTATTAAAAAAACGGGGGAAAAAAATATATGAAGAGGTCGTGACGTAAATAAAATATTTGTTTTCAGGTTAGGGAACAAAAAAATAGACGGAATACCTAAAATATTTAAAAATATATTTAAATTAGGAATATTTGACTTGTTATTATTTATGTCACAATCAACATATCCAAGTGTAATTCTACTTTATTTATAAAAAAAATCCTAGACGACTATTCTGTTATGTATTCTGCACAGCGCATAAACAAACAAATTGTAATGGCTAAATTACGGGCATTTCATCAACAAAGGTTACCTAACTAGTCTACGTATAACTATTCCGTCTTTATTAAAAATCAAGTCTGTTCTAGAAAATGATTACTTGTGTTTTTTTTTACTTTCGTATTTCCAGGCTACCTATGAGAGCGGTAAAACGCCTCTGAGCTAGCAACATTACTCCGGCGGAAAATGCGGCAGGTGAGGGGCATATCTTTTGTTTATGGACACGGCGCGCGGTGTGCAATTACGATTGAGCGCGACTCGTGGTTTGTTGTGTACGAGGGGTCAGATGCATGTTTTATTTTTCATGTCACCGTCTTATAATGAGTCATATTAAATAATGACACATATGTATTAATTTAAACGAAATCAGGCTCAAATTTTGGAATTATTTTTAAATCTTAGTAGCGACTTGGAATTCTCCTAAATAAACACAGTAGGTAAAAACGGGTTTAAAATGTTTTTTGTTTAACAAATTGCTTTGAAGACAATAATTCCAATTTCTTAGTTGAGTTTTATGAAAATTAATATCTTGTGTCCTTCGCCGTGCGAGGTGTAATATTATTTGAGGATTACATTATGAATAAGTTACGACAGTAACAAGAATAAAATGTCGTTCCCATAATTTATTATAATATAGTAGTATAGTAGAAAATCGGATATTATTAATTTTCGAAATGCATTAAATTTTCGATAACAGAGGCACATGTAGTTTCTATTTCCGTTCAAAAACCTTTAATACGTAAATCATTAGGTAGATTTCAAATCCAATATTTTTGGGTTCACTACACTAATGAAACTGCACGAATCGCGAGTATAATCATAAGTTTACCAGTTATAAAACTATATTTATTTGTCCAACATAATCTTTCAGAGTAGCGGTCAGCGGCGTGTGACATCCCAAAGGGTTCCGTCACAATTAGCGCCATATCCTTTCATTAAAACTTTAGACTCAAGGCACCGCCGTGCGGTGCGTTCACACGCGAAGCTCGACCCTAGCTCGGTATCATTACTATCCTGTGTACATTAATATGAAATGTTATTTTGTTGAGATGTGTTTATGTCTGTTATATAAAATACTAACTCTCCGCACGTGGTTCCAACCGCGTGGATATAAAATCTATTTCTTCATATTCTATACTGATCGAGCTTGCTATCAATCCTGATCTCCTCCCTCCTTCAATTCTCGTCCCAGAACTGTTCCTAAGTTTGTTCCAGCTCACGCTCTTTATTCCAATCCCAGTTCCACACTTAATTTTCAGCCCGTTCTCGGCTCTCAATTCTGTTCCCCGTTTTGCTTTCAATTTCAATACCGTTACCGGTCGCGGTTTCGATTTATAAGACGAAGCCAGTACAAATGCTTGTATCATAATAAAATATAGACTATATTACTCGGGGATAGTGTAGCTCTTTATAAACGAAAGAATTCATATAAAAAGAACTAAGAAATAGTATAAATATGCGACAAAGTCCGGAACTAATTAAAAATAGATTGCATAAAAATATTCTCCAAGAAAACATGTGCCAAGTTTGGCGTTTATTGATCAAACTTTGGTGGAGTTTATAACGATATCATTTGTCCAACCATAAATTTTTATGTATACAGTTAGACAAAATATTATAGGTTAGTTTTTAAAATGGGTGGTTATCAGTTTAAAATAAAATTTATTTAGGCGAAAGTTGATAACTGTTTTTGTTTAAGTAGGTAGAAATCGATTTAAATTGTTAAGCAACTAACCATAGCATACATTTTCACTCATCCGGCTTCAAATGTTGAAAAAGAGGAAAAATAACCTCTACGGCTTTGCCGTAGTCGGATAATAAAACCACAGCAGCAACGAAGCTAGGAACACTTCGTATTTCCGAGGCTGAGGGACGTCGAAAGACTTCTAGCTGAGTATTAATGACAGATCTAAGAATTGGGGTTTGTTAATGCTATCGTGTTCCTGGGAATTACTTTAGATAACAGGCTTCAATGGGGTCCTCATATAAGTAAGTTGGCGAAAAAGCTTAGCTCTGCCGCCTACACAGTCAAAAAAATAAGAAATTTATCAGACGTCGAAACTTCTAGATTGGTTAATTTTGGTTGTTTCCATAGTCTGATGTCGTATGGCATCTTGCTCTGTGGAAACGCCGCGGATGTTCATAGAGTTTTTGTGCTTCAGAAGCGGCCCTTCGCACGATTTACAAGCTCGGACCTCGTGCATCTCTTAGAAGTAAGTTTAAGGAAAGTGGAATCTTAACTTTGGAATCTCAATTCACTTATGAAAATTTATTAAATGGAAAAAAAAAAATTAGAAATGTTTAAAAGAAATAGTAGTCGATATAAACTCAATACCAGAAATAAAAATAAACTGATTTTACATGTTAGTCGACTAAGTAAAGTCACAAAGTCATTTAGAAGGCTCTGTGTGCGCATATTCAATAAGGTTTCTGTAGATATACAAGATGTACACCTATATAAATATAAATATAAGACTGTCATTAAACAATCACTCAGTAAAAAAGGGTATTATAATATCTAATTTCTGAATATTTAGAAGACAAATATCGATGGGCATAAGTGGCTCGACTTCTTACCGGGCTGTTTCGTTCTTAAGGGTTTTGTATTTGTTTTGGCTATGTATGAGTAAATTAGAAAACTGCCTTCCGAACGAGCGGTAAAGCGTAAATTAGCAAAAAAATAATGACGTATTTCAAATGTTATTTTGTAACCTGTGAAATAAAAATATTTTGAATTTGATGACGGCATTTTAGAAATCTATTAGCAAATGTATACAAATAACTAGTGTAAGAATGTTATACCCGTATCCCTGTAAAGAGTATCAATACAAAGAATATGGTATACAAGAAATAAATGATGGCTATAAATACCTTAATTTTGGAGGAAGGAATACAGGTTATAATCAATTTTTTATTATAATAGATAATTTTCAGTGTCTGTGAAAGTTGGACATTGAGTTTTGGAGTAGTACATGTTGTAGTAAAATGTATAAAAACATGTTAGAAATCTTTACTTATAATAAAACAATAGAGAGAAGAAATCTGTACATTAAAGATATTTGAGAGAAACTACACTGAGAGAAAATAAAAACGTTGATAGGATATATTTCGAGGGTTTTTACAATTTTTGTCTTTTTTATAACATTTTAGAAAACTTCTGATGGAGGCGAAATGGGCCGATACAGTGAGGGTAGGGAGATGAAGAAGCACGAATTCATGGACGAAAACAACAGTAGAAAGTCCTACTTCATGCCTGTATTCTGTGAGAGTGTTGTATTTCACCGGTTGAACTCGCTCATTTTGTGCACACACACATGCATACACTCACACACCCGTGCGCACGCACGCACGCACGTACGCACGCACGCAGGCGCACACGCACACACGCACTCAACACAGATACAATGAAGCTCGAGCACGCGCGCAAATGCAGACCAACAGATCCCTAATTAAGCAACGAGACTTGTAATATGGGTGTCAGATAGTTGATAGATGCATTTATAATTTTTTGTAAGTGTATGCAACACATAATAAATAGCCACACCCAGACTCAAGACAAACTTGAATTTTTTAAAGAAATAAATGTTTGTCTTGTGAGGGACTCAAACCCATGTCTCCAGCGCCCTCAGATAAGACGATATACATTTATATAATTAAGAAAATTAGGAATATTATGTCTTCATCATATATATATATGTGAGTATATATATGTGATAAAATGGGTTTTCATAGGTAAATTTGGTTAAATTTGGTTTCATTTGGAAGGGCATGACCTAGTTTATTTTTTTACTTTTTGGAGTTTTGATTTGACATTTTCATGGTTTTATTTGGTTTTCAGCCATAATTAATTTTAATTTTGATTCTCGACAACTTCTGTTTACCTGTTGGTGCCTAGTAGTTCAATAATCAATTTAAAGCTTTCTTTATTCCTTTGCAAACGAATGTAATGTAAATGTATATATATACAGTATGTAGTAGAATCCTGCAAATAGACAAAAGGTACAACACAATTCATTTCATGTGAAGTGTCATATCAAATTGCATTCAAAGGCGTTTCCTCGCATCGCGCCGGGTCGAGGCGGCGTCGTCGCACCTCATTTTAAAATTTTCACAGAAAACTAGACAATGCGCCGCACAGCGCAGTCAGCGAGCTCTCCGCTCGCAGTCACGCTGCATAACTGTGCAACTTTTTGTGCACTTAGTTGTATTATTTAGTATCTACTTCTAGGAGCGGCTGCGTTTTCTTTCGTAAACTGCATTATTCATAGCGAGACGGATAAAATAATTTTCACTAATGTTGTTTAACGAGATGACTTTTATGTTCAGCTGGTTGTCAGTTCATTATGTGCATTTTGTTTAATGTGGAGAAGGCGGGTGTTGCCTATAGAGAAAAATGGTTTCTCCTTTGTCCGAACATTAATTAAAAACTACTGAACATATTTGTATGGAACTTTGACCATTCGACACGGGATTGTTGGTAGATTGTTTTAGGGTATTTATGTTTATAATTCCATTCATATTTTACATTTTTTAAGGTTCTACAAAAGATACCTTTATTACTTTGTTATCTATGCCTGTCGATCTGCGTGTCTATTAAAGACCTTTTTCCTCGCGAATGCGTGGAGATGTCAACTTCAAATTAATAAAAATACTCATACATAGTTGCAGTCACTTCGAGCTGGTAAAAAAAGCAACTTTTGAGTCAATGCAGTCAAAAAAAGAAAACGCCAATTCTTTTGACCCATATTTGCAAAGAAATCAAAACCTACAGGATACCTCACATTCACTTAGAATCATGTGATTTGGCAAGAAGAAAGGTCTCATAGCACAAGTGAAGGATAAAGAAAATGAGTCTATCGTGCTTATAGCTAACACCGTCTTTCTCCTGCGAAGGTTGACCGGGGACTGTTTCCACGCCGCGTCACACTCAGCGCCTTGCTTAAGACGGCAGATGTTTTTCTATGAAATTCTGTATGTGCGTGCATGGATATAACTTTCCACATGTACCACTCTATTACTGAGATCAGTGTTTCGCTCTAATTTCGTCTCAATGTCTCAAATGCTGCTGAAATAACGAAATAGTCGGTAATTGGACTGGCCAAATAACATAGTAATCAATATTTCGATAACTGAACATGACACGAACACAAAAAAAATATAAAATATCATTGCATTTTTTGTCTAGAATATCAAATTAATGAATTTTGTACGACAATTCTAACAGATATATACACCATTGCGAACAATGCTTATAAGTGAAATAATTTATTAACAGAAAAACTTCCCTATAAAAATACTATAGAATAGTGCCCTATATTTTGTCTTGAAATCCGTGGGTGTTTCTTTAAATCTCTATGCTTTTAGATTAATTACAATGTTCTAAATAACAACAGATCTTTTTTTCAGTCGAACAGAACATATTTTTTAATTAACATAATTGTTTTTAAAATATATTTCGTTTTGTTTGTACTCAGAGAATGTATGAGACCACTTGTCGAGGGGTACATATATCGAAACACAAGCATTAACGTGTTCGTATTTTTTTGTAATCAAAGCGTTCACAAATTAAATACAATCAATTAAAAATGTTAAAATGGTCCAGTAGTACATTTCTTTTACTGAATATTCATCTTTTGTTTTTTTTTAGAATGATTACTCTTTTTTCAGTACAAAGAAAGGCAGATTCCATAAAGTAGATCAAAATGAAACAACGCGTTCGAAAGATATCATAGTCAAAAATCAAAACAAAGCGTTTTTTTAATATATATGGATTTTTGAACTCGAAGAACTCGAAATGTATTAGAACTATATCCTTGAAGAACTTGAAAAAGCATTAAAATTGAACTTTTGGGCGTAATGAACTAAATAACTTATTGTAACTTTATTTTTTAACGCTTTTGGTTCGAAAGTAGTAAAAAGTTTCACGGATGGCCTGCTGGATTAATCGTTTTTCAAATTTCTAAGCCAAAAAACTCATGGACAATATTTATAACTTAAGGAACTCAAAGGTGCATCGATAAATATCATAGCGTAAAATTTTAGCGATGGCCTGCAGGGTCAACCATTTTCCAGATTATTATTTTTCTAAGTTACAGTATTTTCCATGAAACCTTAGTTCCGTGTCATCACTATTTGTAGAGATACTACTATTTTTAAATCGATTTTTCAGGAGCTATTTATGAAAAAAAAAACAGGGATAGGCCAAGAACACTATCTCGTGGATACCATCTTCTTTATCAAGGAAATCACTGATAAGATAAAATACTAACACTCGCTTAGGTGTTTGATATTTATCAATTCTCTTGAATCAATATTCAATATATTGGATAAGGATTTGTAGTAGAGTAACAGATTCGAGAGGCAGTGGTTGCATGCTGCATGTTAATGCATGTTGCAGGCAAGCGTCTAATTATGAATTTCCGCGAAATAACACCCCACGCAATAGAATATGAATATTCTCGTATATACAGGAAATATAAGTAAGAAGTATGTAAAAACAGACTCGGGAACAAGAATTAGGATAATCTTTTAGATAGGTATTTTCTAATGTAAAAGCTCATTTTTAGGGTCTTTTAATATAATATTTAGATTAGCGAAAGAATGTGTGTAAATTATTATTAAGTTGTATATTTGATACAGTGGAAAATTTTCTGTCGCCAGCACTCGCGCTTTGGAATGCAATATTGAAGTGTCACTCACAGCGCCCCCGGACACGCTAATGAAAAATCGTGAAAAAGGAAAGCTGTACTCTAAATAGCTACTTTGTCTTTGGGGAGAACAAAGAGCCCTCGGAATATTCCCCGATGTTCGCTTGTCTATGACAGAGGACAGCGTTAATAGTCAGTTTAAGGGCCTATATTGTTACGTGATTAACTCCGTAAGTGCCCAATTTTCCGTATACAGATACACACTCACACGACCATGGATAGTTCCGCCTTTTGTTCATCGTACGTCCATGAAGTTTCACGTTTTACGTGGACTAACAACTTTGACATAATTGTGTCTTCCGTTCTGCGATTGGATTAGTGGCCAGTGCTATTAGCGTTACATAAAGGAAACAGTGAAGTTTTTGTTGACAAAATAATAAGAGGAACAACTAAAGAAAGTGCCACAATGTATATATTTCATCGTATTTATTGAAAACATCTTAGTAATTATCAGATTTCCATTATAGAAAAGATGTTATATATAAATCTATATACATAAATAAAATTAAGTGTCTGTTTGTGATTTCAAAACAACTACGTTTTATTAAATTTATAAGGTTATTTATATGTACCAAGCACCCAAATAATCCTTTTAAAATATTTTGTCTATTCTGCCTGCCTATTTTTTGTCCTGAATATCTTCGGAACGATAGAACCCATCACGATGAGATTTTCATTGGAAAGTAGAGGAGTATATTGGGTTATATTTAAAGTACTCCTTATCCCGAAAATTTAGGATACCTGTATGAAAAGTGAAAAACGTTCACTTAAAATGGAATAAATATCGGAATTGAATCGAGGTAGTGAAAGAGAAAGGATCCGATTTCAATCCTGGTTCCAGGATTGAAATCGGGACCAGAACTGGAACTGTCGAAATCGAAGACGAAAAGGGGGATCGGTATCATGATGGAGACATGTAAGCAGTAAATGTAAGTGATTTAAGAATTCATTATATTTCGACACGCGATCAATCGTGAGTGAACGTTTTCTACAATAAAAATTAGCGATGGGCGGCTTTAGAGTTCCTTAAGTGTCATTAAGAACCTTTGCATTTTAGTCGATTTCAATATATAAATTTAACTTAAAATTCAATACAAAAATGTAAAAGTAGTTGGAAACTATTGAAAGGATGTACGACGAAAACTCTTATTTTGATAAAGTGCAAAATAGTCCAATTGTATATTGCGAATCTTCCCAGGCTACAAAATAATTATGCACAAGCTGAATGCAGAAGATTTTCGAAAAACCCAGAATAAAACCGAGTGGATCCCAATCGAAAAAAAATGATGACTCGGCAAGAGCGGGAGACGAGAGAAGGGACTTGGTAGTCGAAATGGAAATCTCGTAACGAACTTTTCGAAAGCCTTAGCGACCTCTACATCTTTATTCATGATCTTGTCGTGGAATTTAAGTTGATAGTCAATATACACAACTTTTAATATCGTCAGCTTCGTTTTTCACGATATTCTATGTCATTTCTATCACATTCTTGCTACTTTTTATTATATTCCCGACGTGCTTGGCTGTGACCGCGATGCAAGCACGTTTAAAAGTTTAGGAGTAATTTCTTATAGAATTAGCACAACTTTCACTATTATTATAAGATTTTTCGTCACAAAGCTTATAATTTTCTTTTGCTTTTGTGAATTTTTTTCTCACAACAAACGCGTTCGACTACTAATAATGTACTCCCCTGGGCTTTACGCTTAAATACTTAATGAAAGTTGAGTATGGCAAAAGAAAAATGAAAGTAGAATCGATGCACTGGAGATGCGATCCCTGCGTAGTATGCGTGAAGTGTCTTTGAAAGATATATGTAAGGATAATGGTGTAAGAGAACGGTATGGTTTGACGGGAGGTGTAGTGAAAAGATTAGAAAAAAGTATGTTGCGGTGGTTTGGCCATCTGGAGAGAGCGAATGAAACTAGACTGACAAAGGAATGCTATAGAGTAAATGTGTGTGAGGAAAAGATCGGCAAGATTCGTCCTTGAAACTCTCATGCAGGTCAAATTATTGTCCTATAAAAAGGGGCCACATTTTAAGCATCCGAAACCGAGCTTGCATGAAAAAGTTTATAGGTGTCAGTGAAGCAAGAGAGATGTTCAAACACTGTATTATGTGGAAATCTGTGGTTGCTGCATACCTTCCTGAAAAATAGGCGTGATTTTATAATAAAAATAATAACAATGACGCTTATCTTCTTAGAGTAAATGTGATTGAGTGTCTATTTAATATTCTTGCTGTTCAAGAAATAAAGGATTTTAAATATTTTTAACATTCACAGAGTGACCGCCCGCGCCAACGGCCCGCTTTGAAGGTCTAACTTTTAATTGAATCAAAGACAAACTTCTTCTTGGTTCGCAGTTCAATACCGATAAAAAAATAAAACACTTTCATGTTCGGAATAGAACACTTTCATTTTCCGTTTGTATTAATTTTAAAATAAAAACACGTATTAATTAATAATATACTGTAGTAAGTATTAACTATAACTAATTAACCTCACCTATCTCAGACAACTCTCATTCCGCAGGACGATTTCACGTTTCTGTGTATCTATCTCTCGCTGTCTGTCTCTCGCTATCTGTTTCTCGCTCCTGATCTCATTCACAAACCTGAACGTGTCTTTGGACTTGACTGTAGTTGCGCTTTCGGTTGCGATACTAGTCTTATCTTGTTACCGATTTCAGTACCAATGTCGTTTAAAATACTGCTCTCCATGTGGATTCTGTTTCTGCTTCCGTTCTAGGTTTCGTTTCCGGCGGCAATGGAAACCAGAGTAGCTAAATATCAAAACCAATCACGCTCTAAATTTGAACCTAATTTCGTTTCCAGCTTCGATTCTGGATGCACTGCCTGAGGTTTGAAAATGTTCCGATTGCCAATCTATACATATAAGAAAACAGTGGAATCCAGTGTGTCTCTACATTGAAGGTATATTTGAAAAATGAAGAGAAGACGACAAGAGAAAATTAGTATACATGAAAAGGATTTTTAAATTTTTTGCCTACATATTTGTCTTTTTTCACACATCTCTGAAATTATTAATTGGATTTTAGTGCGCTTCTCACAGTAGATAGAGCTTGGCTTGGAGCAGAATATAGGATTTATTTAATTTAAATTGGATGCCACAAAAAGTTATCCTCACTTAAAGACGAGAAGTTTACATGGTAAAGAACAATTGCCTAGCGTCGAAGACTTACAAGCGTTACAATATGAATAAACACCAACGTTGAAATAAAAAAAAACACATCAAGTCCAATGTCAGCAAATTCAGTAATTTTTAACCGAAAGAAAAATAGTTTTCGTTATATGTATACATATACAGACATAAAAATGCAGAGTTCTACGCATTAATTGTTTCTTTTGGTTATTATTATTTATAAAATTTATGCTATTTCTGTTTTATCTTGCGCTCATAATCGTAAAAATAATAGTATAGAATAAGGTAATTCTGATATGTACGATTTTGTGTCAAACAAGAAAATTGTTTCGGTGCAACAGCAACCACACCAACTCCGAAATGCGGGTAAATTGAACATATTTCCTCGCACATGTGACGTTATTAAAGTGGACCGGAGCGAATGCGAGAGCGAGCTGCGGGGAGGTGAATTGCTGAATTTCGACTACACTAATTCCAGCATTACTCGAGCTCTATGTTTTGTCATTGCCGGAAAAGGGTGCTTTAATTTCAATTCGTGCGAAATTTACATCTGGCATGCCTTTGTGTGTACATGCGAAAACCTTGATAGTTATATTTTAATCGTTTCAACGAACGTACAGTAACACAAAAAAAAAAATGAATTAAATCTCCATTTTACATAGAGTCATAGCTTTTTAATGATTATAAAAAGAATCTACATATGCAAATATCGATGTGTGTTTGCATGTTCCTTATGGACTCCAAAATGGCTAGACCGATTTTAGCGATCCTATTAACAGATTTTTTTGGTTTATTAGTAATTGTGTGTCAGACTTTCCTAAAAATTAATATAAAATTACTTTTTGAACATATTTCTTCGCTATTTTTATAGACAGTTAATGCTATACGTGCGAATCCGGGGCGGGCCGTTAGTTTTTAATATTCATCTAATTATTTCACAGAAAGTATCTCTATATTTTGCTTTAATCTATATTAACATTTTATTCTGAATCAAGCCACGTCTCTATCATTATTACATGGCGCTAGAAGCAATTAACTATCTTGTATTTTTAACCGAACCCTAACCTTGAGACCGATAGTAGGGCGCTACTTCCATTATATATATATATATATATATATATATATATATATATATATATATATATTTATTTATTTATTTATTGTCTGTATTTGGAAAGCGTTGATAGCGGGTGCCCTACATGATGTGTAAACCATAGTTCGCATTTAACTAACATTCGGTATATAGAAGTGTGGCAAACATTTGTTTAAGGTCTCTTTAGACCTTTGTCTAAAGTCTATCCCGACCCCGTCCGGAGTCCGCGAATACGAAAGAGGACGTAAACGAAAAGATGTAATCAATTCGTCCGTAAAGTAGCATCATATCGTATAATAATCGTTTCTGCATCCAACAATGTTTTGAGCAACACTTCAATGTACAGATGGACACTCAGCTGGACCGTGAACGAGCTGGGATCCTTCCGCCTTTAGCCAGCCTTCAGTCGCCTTTGTCGGCTATTTCCGTTTCGATGCTGTCGCCTATTGCACTGATCAAATCCGCAATTATATTAACGAAGCGGACTTCAATTTGTCGCTCGCTAAACACGTTTTTATTCAAAGTGCTAGCAGTTTCAGACTTATTTCATTTAAATAGTTTACCGATACAAAACGATCCTATGAAATACGTCGAAGAGATTGTGTTCGTATTAGGATACAAAAGTGTCATAGAAAATAATAGCAAAACTCGCGATTGTCAGATTCGTAAATGTAAAGACAAATTATCTCATGCATGTTGTTTATGGCATAAGTGTTCCCAAATCGATTCAAGATATAGAAGAACGTGCCATATAAAACTTTCGTTTATGATTATTTTACTGAATACATCGTATGTTTAGCACATCAATAGATATTTCTTTAAAATAATTTTCACGCGACTGACTCTAGACCAATCTAAATACGAAAAGGTTTGTTGAATAATGGATTTAAATTGTAAATTCTTACTATAGACCATTTTGATAAGAAATTGTTTACTCAACATCACGCGAACTGGCCCAAAAATGAAATCGTTTTTTTACTTATAAAATTGCTATATCGATTGGTTTATTATCAATTATAGTTACTTTTCAAGTTATAAAAAAAAATGTTTAATTTATTGTAATGATATTATAATAATTCGAAATATATATTCAGGATGAATCTTATCATGCATCTTTTCGCAAATATTCATAATCTTCTTTTTTACAACAACTTTGTCAAAGTAACTATAGCAAAAATATATCTTTGAAAACATACTTACAAATTATATAAAATAATATAGACACAACTCTAATAAATGCTTGGGCAGATTGCAAGCGCGGGCGCAATCGGATGGCTGGCCCCGCGGCGAGTTGCGGCGCAGTACCAACGCGTCGGCTGTTCTAAAACTGTCAGGACTGTAGAAATCAGTATTTCTATGTCGATGTTCTAAGCTAGTTTTATCAGAAACAACTACTCCAATGACTATGGTTCCTTTGGCAAAATTGTTTTATAAGGAGGAGATTATTAATATTTGCGATGAGATGCATGATAAAATCCACCTGTATATACATATATATATATATATGTAATCCACCTGTATATACATATATATATATATATATATATATATATATATATATATATATATATATATATATATATATATATATATACTCAGATGACAGTTCGAAGAAATATTTGAACAATTTACCGACCGTTAATTATGTTGACGTTGTTTCAAAATTAAAGTCGTCAGATGGCAGCACATATGTAATTTTAATAATTAATTAATTTACAAAAACCAAAACAATAATCTTTTTTAGTTATTGATGCCGGTAGAGCAAGCAATGGAGTAATTGTGGCGTTTTTCTAAAGAGAGCAAACATCTTAACCTTAGCGTATTAATGTAAGATATATTTATATATGATTTATGATACATATATATATATATAGATATAATATATATATATATATATATATATATATATATATATTATATCTATAATATATATATATATATATATATATATATATATATATATATATATTATATCTATATATATATATATATATATATATATATATATCATAAATATATATAAATATATATTACATTTGATGTCTTTTAGAAAAAACGCCACAATTACTAATTGCTAAAAAGATTAATAATTTTTTTGTAAATTAATAATTATTAAAATATGTGCTGCCATCACGACTTTAATTTGAAACAACGTCAACATCGGTCGGTAAATAAATATTTCTTCGAACTGTCATAATAATACTCCAAAAAGAATGACGTTATAAACAGTGTGCAAAATTAAAAAGTACTTGAATATCTGCAATAAATTTTGATTCATTAAATTAAATTGAATGATTTATTTACATGATAATTACAAAAACGATAAAATAAAATGTCTAGGCGACGAACACTGGAAAATCAAGTAGAAAGACGTCGAAGAAAGTCAAATTGTATCAGATGAATATATATATTTAAAATATTGTTTATGAACAAGTTTTGTAATAAAAAGGAAATAACATTAATATTTTCATTAATTTTATAAACTGATAATTATTATACTTAATTTGTGCGAATTCTTCGCACGGGGTAAGTCTAGTTAATATATTAATATGTTAAAGTTAAGATGTTTGCCTCCCTTTTTAGAAAAAAACTCATAATTACTCCACATAGATTTTATATCATTTCGTAGATAATTGCTTGTTCTACCGGCATCAAGAACTAAAAAAGTTATTATTTCTTTTGTTTTTCTAAATTAATTAATTCTTAAAATTATATATATGTATGCTGCCATCTGACGACTTTAATTTTGAAACAACGTCAACATGATTAACGGTCGGTAAATTTAATGTTCAAATATTTCTTCGATCTGGCATCTGAGCTTCATAAAGTAATACAAGCCTAGGCAACGAACACTGGAAAATCAAGCAAGAAAGACGTTGAAGTAAGTCAAATTGTATCAGATGACTGTCTATACATACATACATATATATATATATATTTACTTCAAATATTGTTTATGAAGAAGTTTTGTAATAAAAAGGAAATAAAATTAATATTTACAGTAATTTTGTAAACTGATAATTATTATATATAATTTGTGCGAAGAATTCGCACGTCTAGTATATTATGTTACTATAAATTCATGCAACAATACATACGTGCAGATTGGCACCGACCGAAGTAGGTGTTTGGAAAAGCTCCTTAATTTCTTAACTTTAGAATTTTAAAATGAACAATAATGACATTTATTGAAAACAAATTGTCTACGATTTTACTTCCATATTTAGTAGAAAAAGAAAATTTTGTCTGTTTATTTGTAACGTTATTTGTGGTGAATTTGAGAAATCACATGTGGTTTATGATAAACACGTTTTTAGTGATACAGTTTGTTACATTCCAAGTTGGTTTTGTCCAGCGATTCGTGGCTGGTTTAAAAGTATATTGAGTAATCCAATAGGCATAGTTTCACATAGGGCGAGCGAAAAACGTCAGTTAAATGGAATACAAAATATTGTATCCTCTGCTTATTGTATCTGTGGACGATGGTTAGGTTAATAATCTTATTAATACCTGTTACTTTAAAATTTAAACGAAATAGTCGAGAAAGAGATCTCGACGAGTTCTAAAATTGGAATGTCAAAAGTGGACACAGGTAGAGATCGTCGATCAGAAAGGTTAATAGGTATAGTTAAGCATGCCACCGACGTTTACAAGAACGTGCCAGAACTGTCGCAATGCAATATTTATATTGGAATCGAACTTGGTTCATGTGCGGGTGTTCCCTTGCCGCATGAAGACGGTGTCACTATCGCTGTCGCTACCTCGCCACGAAAACTGATAAACTATTCTATTGTTACGTATGATAAATTCCAGTATGAGACAGTAATACAAGGCGTCTGTAGGCGGTTTTGTGAGACGCGGTGGCGGCGTTGGGCGTCATGCAGCGACGGGTTTTCTACTCCTACATTAATCTATATATACATTGATTCGAATTCCTCAAAATAGACAAGTTGGATGTGAAAACGGTACGGAAAAAAAAACACCCGGGAAAGGTAATTAACTACGTGATTTTGTTTATGCAGGGAATCCTGTTAATGAATTTTGATTTTTGATTTTATACACCTTTGAGACCGTTAAACAAATACCAACGTAAAACCAGATATTAAAATAAACAAAAAATCTACTATTTGAATTATTTTTTTCAAATTTTTTTTAATTATTTTGTTAAGAATACGGAGAGATTTTTAGAGTAGGTGATCATCAGTGCTACCAATTTGCAGTGACAAAATGTATTCCTTTTAAACAGTGCTCGAATGAATTAATGGAAGAAAAGTTACGCGACGGGGATGGGATATTGTTCCTTATTTCGGTGGGGGCATTCTTAAATATGGCCGTAAATGCGGCGGTTCTGTAGAGCAATACGAGTAGGTAAGGCGGCCGGAAGAGGACCACGTAAGTTTTACATATAGTATATGAAAGATTTTGTCTTCACAGCTGAAAAACGTAAATGATTCACTGGAATGTTCGATTTGTGATCTCTGAAATATTATTCGATAGAATTTCTATTTGATTTCGATTCGATTCGAAGCGTTTTACGTATCGTCCAAATTATCTTGTCGAACCTTTACCGACGACACCATTTCCAACTCGGTACACGTTAAAAGGTTCACGAGATGTTACAAAAACAATATTTTAGCGAGGTACAAATTTTCAACTGAACAAGCGCCAACTCGCGAGGGTCACCAAGAACGACGCAATTGCTTACCTATCAATGTCGTCGCGAACGACATTCGCGCGCTGTTGCTTTGCGACAATTTATCATCGAATGATGAGAAGTTCCAAGGCGACGACAGGCTCACGCCGGACGGCCGACGTACGCAGCGCCGCGCCATGGGGACCGTACGAGACGGGTTGCCCTGTCAAAAAATAGCAACGTGTTTCGTTTCATAGGTTATGAATACTTGAATAAGAAAAATAATCATTCCCCGGCGCGAGGGGTAATTTCAGGTGAGAGCCGGCGCTCGTCGGCGAGGTTTTTGTGAGGCCGAGATCTGATTTCCCCTGAGCGGCCGAGGCTTAGATTTTAATGTTCACTCGCGAAATAAATAGCCTCCTCAGGACGGGCCGCCGCGCCATCGCCCCGACGCCGCTTTTAGGGTTCCGCATCACTATTTCATATTTCAGGAGCGGCGGCCGCTCGGCGGTCGGGAGCGTACCCTCGGAAGGTAGCGGGTTTGATTACAGTTGTGGGCGAACTGACCCGAATGAGTTTTTAGTTCAAGTCGAATTGAAAACTTTTCATGAGAGAACGATAAGGCATCAGTCACGGACGTTGTCATTGCGATGGTGGAAGAAAACGGTCGTTAACAGTTTATGAATTATGTCACTATGTTACAACAGACTACGGTCAATGGACCGATTTCAGCCAGCGCGAAGATTGTGTAGGGGGGTTTTAGTAGGAATAAGAACCTCAAAGATTACGATTTTATAAGGACATGACTGTTTGTCAGTTACCAAGCGTTAAAAAAAGCGTCTCGAGATGAATCAACTTATTTACATTTATGGATTAATACCTTTGAATGTATAGATGGTGAAGGAAAATATGTAAAATAGTTTTATAAGATTTGTTTATCGATATCTTAAATATTAAAATTGTACACATAGTTCACTCTTTGTTTTTCCCGTTTTGCTTGACACTGTATTGATCAATTCGTTTTTCCGACAATCTTTTTATGAAACTCCATTCAATGCAGATAAATAAAAAGGAATATTGAAAGAAATTTATGAAGTGGAATCCTAAATACGTTTTTTGGATCGTCATCAACATAATGCTGTTTTAACTTTACTACTAGAAAAGATTTGGGGAGAAGGTTTGTGGCATACCGATGGATATTGAGACTTTCCTTAATGCGTACTGTTAAGCCAGTTCCAGTAGCTATAACTCTAAAAAACATAAATGGTAATATCATAATTAGGGTAGTCATTACAAACAATTTGATATCATAAATGTATAAAAAAAAACCGACCCCCCACCCCTATAGTAGTTTCATATAGTATCACAATTGAGGTTTATTTATAATAAGTTTCTGTTTGAAATATTATTTCAATTATTTATCGCGCTTTGCATTGCAAGCATTTGGTGTAGTATTCACATATTCTAAAAGATCACAACCCACGTTTTCCTATTCAAATTTTATTTTATGAAACGGGCTTATAGAGTTTGTTGCATTAACTGGGAATCGAATGCGGAACTCTCGCGTTAAACGTTAACTCGCTTGACCGCAAAATTATTTTGCTATCTGTAAACAACGATTGCAGATCAAAATTAAATCTTCTCGTCAGATAGGCAACTGCAATAATTTGAAAAATTGTTTAATTATTTGGTTTAATTACATTCGCTCTAGTCGCAACGACTGCCCAATATGACCTGCGGTCCGGAGAGACCGCACCAATAAGCTGAAGTCGCGCCTTCTCTTCGATTGTAACATAAGTTTCTGCAACGACACGGTCGCAACACAACGTACATCTGGTAAAGACACTCCATTTCCTGCTGTGCGCTTTGAACGGAATATGTCGGTGCACGTGCATTTGACTCGCACAGCCGGCTGTAGGGTGCAGGAATTTTATAACCTTTGTAAGTAGCGTAGACAGACAAAAAATAGAACCTGCATTTGTAACATTGATTCACAACAAAATTGCATTATATAGATCAAAAGTGCATCATTTGATTGACAAAAAAAATATCAAATATTGTATTGGACAGTATTATTTAGAGACTTTTTGAAGTGAAACTTCTTTATCGGCCTATGGGAGACATTTTATAGCAATGTAACGTCTTTCTGTTATGCGCCATCTTTATTTCTGGGTAATATTTATCCGTTACGCGCCATATTTATTCAATGTTATTAATGTCATCGTGGCATAAACATAATTGTTACTAAGGCCACCTGTCACATATACTTTCTGTCAACACCCTAGATGTATTTACAGTTTGTATATATTACATTTTCCTATTATCTAAGTTGAAACCTTTTCAACCGACATACATGAACTATATCTCACATTCTTTCATTGAGTGACTCGGTTTTATATGTAGCGTTCGATAATTTTCCTACAATTCTATATGGCCCTTTATAACATCGCATTAATTGAAAAGTTTTACCTATCACCCTTCTAGGTACATACACCATTACCAAGTCTCCTACATGAAACTCTGAACATTTCTATTTCTGAAACTCAGTAGTGACGTGAAAAATAATATTTCAATTAAGTGATTAGCGAAAAAAATTTTATAAAGTAATTGGCAAAAAGAATAAAAGATATTTATTCTAATTCCAGTGGATTTCTAACAGAAGTAAGTAATTAAACCTTTTTTTTTTTAATATTACTATAATTCATTTATTGATTATAAAAATGCTTTAAATGAGACGCAGGTATTTGTGAGGATACTACAGAGCGCGGCTCTGTGGAATAATTACGATGTCTACAAATTGTCTGTCGCGAATTTTCCTGGATTTTTAATGCGTTTTTGCATTTAAATTATGTTTCAATTTTAGCGAAGTAATGATGAAAGCATGTTGGTCGAAATATTCACAAATGCCCAATAACTTCAATCCATTTACAATGTAACTATATATATATATATATATATATATATATATATATATATATCGATGTCTTATTATGTCAATAATACGGTCGACATGTAATGATATGTAAGTTTCGTATACATAAGGAGATATATGTGATCATACACGCGATGCCATTCTTTGCTGTATTACGCTATTCCAATATCAATTGTATAGAATGCATTTTCCTTCAAGTCAAACGACTCACGTCGAGCACCTCGAGATCGGCTGAAAGTTCTTTGAACTCAAATGTTACCTGCACGCTACAATGCCGCCGCAAAAGTGTATGTTTTATTTTTGTTCTGTCACAAGAGTTTTGGTAGAACGTAACAGCATCAATGCTGAAGATCATCCAAATAGTGAACAGAAAGAAATTAACTGACAGAAAGATGTCTATTTTAGCGTTTCCTAAGACTAAATATGTCATAACATGAACGATCAGAATTGAATATCCATCAATGGTTCTTTTTATGTAATAACCCTTCAGAAAACGAATGTTTTGGTTTGGAGATTTCTTTAATTTTCATGAGATGCTTTTAATCAGTAATAATATGTTTTAGTGTTTGGTGCACTAAAATAACACCTCCCGTATAATCTATCTTTATCTCTGTCTATATGTTTGTATGTCTTCATATAATTTGCTGATCGCAAAACCAATTTTTACTAAACTTACTATATCGATAGTGCACACCTTGTTTTAAAATATAAATTTATAGCCTCTGTATCTGTACGTCTTATAATTCGATAATGGCATAACCTGTTTTGACAAAATTTGCTACCTGATAGAATTCAGCGTTACGTGAAATTCAGGTAGGCGAGAGCGAAAGCGAGAGTGAAAAGGGTTGAAATGTACTTAATGCTATTTAGATCGGTAACGATAATGAGACCGGGATCAGGTTTAGGGCGAGAGTTTTAATAAAAATTAATATGACAATATGTATTGGCATATTAATTTTTAAATATAAAATAATATAAAAAGTCAGTAGATATGGTAATTAATGTATAACTTTCAGAATGTAATTCATACGATTGTCCAAACGGTAGTGTTGACAACGAAGTACAATTAGAGAACATTCCAATTACGTTTCATTTGCAACTTTTTTTCGATGTCACTGCAATCTAAACAGTTAAGTGAGATTTTGAATTAAAATAAGTTTATTATTCAACAAAGAAAATTCACTGCAATCAGATATCTTAATATGACTGTTATGAATTTTCCACAAAGATGACCATTACTTATTTAGCTATTTTATTTAATTACTACAGACCAAAAATACGATTTATAAATGTCTGACAAACTCACAAACGATTATATTTATATAATTCTTAGGCATATCATTTTAATGGTTTATTGGGCATATAAAAATATAATATAGCTTTTAGGGACGCTTTTTCACCACAAATTGTTATTATGTACTACTACATGCAGGTAAAAATCGGCGCGACGACAGTATTAAATAATCAAAGATTTAATGATTTTAGGGGAAAATACATATTAAAAGGATTTAAAACACTGATTTATTTCTATTTATAATTTTAAGATTAATAAGATTTTCAATAAAATAAAAGATTAAAATACTTCAATCGGCCATTTTAACTGAAACACCAATCACGACGCATAACGTCACGCTTAGGTAAACTTCTCTGTGTTTTGTTGTGAATACTACTGATTACGCATTTGGATTGATTTTTTATTAGTTTAAGTGCGATTTATCGACTCTACAACACGAATTTATAACAATGGAACCAGGCTTTGTTAAGGCAGGCAGCTCAAATTTTTCCAGAATTGATTTATTGATGTCGGGCAATTTACTCGCAACAAATAAATAATTTTGCTCGTCTGAGTTTAGAAATGCAAAAACGTCCTTGTAAGCAAATTTTGTATTAGCATTAAATGCAAATACAATCAACTAATCAAACTCGTTTTGAACTGGTAGGAGCTTAGTTTATTTTCATTTCGTAGGTTATTTTTAAAATAAATTTTTCATTGTTTATTTTTGAAGTTAGCTCCCTAGCAGCTCCATTTATAACCATTTATCTCTTATTATGTACTTGTTTGAGACATGTAACAAACACCTTGTTGGGTGTTGTTATTGATGTGTTTTTACACTGAGATACTGCACACCATTTATAAATTTTGGAATCCATTTTTATCACACGAAATGTGCAATGTTTTTTACTTTATTTTCTAGCTACGAGTAGACACATTTGTCGTTTACCTAAGTTTGACGTCAGACCCGACGCCATGACGTTGCGAGCTGTTTTCGTGCGCTATTGAAAAAAATGGCTTTAAGCTTCGTTAAAGTTTAGTTCATTACTAAAATAAGGGTTTTTTTTTCGTAAATAGTAAATGTGTACCCGCATTACGCAAGAGGTTTACAAAAGCTTTCGTCATGCCTATACATCAATATATAAATTAAAATGTGCGACCTGCATCCCTAGCTCAGAAACTCTGAAAATATATATCCATCATACGCCACGTGACTAATAGCATCGCTTGCGCATAAATATTAAACAACGCCCGCATAAAAATGAAAAACTACATTTTTCAGAGCCCAGTATTTCGGCAAATACGGCGTCGCGTTGGCAGCTGACTGACTAATAGCGCAATGGCCTGAAAGCGAGCTGCTCCTTAGAGTAAAATTATGTTATTGAAATTTAATAATTGTTAAATTGTTACGTAATATATTCTTTTAAAGAAATACACATTCGAATTTTTTTAGCATTTCCTCGCAGTGCCGAAATTAACTCATCCAATGATATGACGGTTGAGCGATATTATGAGAAATAACAGCCTGGAATTTGTCTTTTTCTTTAGTATCGAATCATTATAAAATTGATTGGATACAATAACAATTAGAATGAATGTATTTATTAATTACAGTTTTCATAAAGTCTCTAAAAGTAATATTTTGCTTAACAAAAACACAATGTGAAATATAAACTACAGCTTCTAAATAATCACTTCGAATATATGCTTAACATATATATTCATAGTTTAAAACTTCATCAAAATTTTTTTTACGAAATTTCCCCTTTAAAGTTATAATGCTATAATTCTCTCAAATTTTTAAGCAAGTAAAATAATAGAAACTGTATATTTTACAGTCGGAATTGCGACTGCCTACTATTGCTGAGTACACAGCGCGAAGAACTATTTTCAGCGTAATTGTTATTCTCTTCTTCCTTATGAATTATTTATGTTGTTTTTCGAGTAATTTCATTGAAGTGGCTAGATTCTTTTTTCGATCAAATATACCAACTAATTGCAAATATCTACTTACGCATGCATGCACGCACGTACGCACACATATATATGATAGCACAGAATACAACAGTTTTGACCTTTCACTCCTACCGAGTGTCCTCTGATGCATTATTTTTGTACAGACAAGAAGAAGAATAAATTTTAATGAGCACCTCCGTCCATGGCTCATCAGTTTGAATTTTGCTTTGTTGTTGCAATTGCTCTCACGCTAGCACTGTCTGCCGTCTTCGGCTTTGCTCTACTTCTACCGCTCTGCCGGTCTTTGGAGGTTATAGCGAGGGAGGTGAAGTGATTGGATGTGGGAAACGATGGATCTCAAAGTGAGAGATGTGAATGTACACGATGTTAAAGTGACAGCCATCAAAGGGACATGTTACTAGGGAAAACGAAATACACTGTCGCTTTTCATCTTCAACTTATTGGTGGAGCGTTTCATAGGAACGCTACAACAAATTAGATCTTATATATAACGTATGTATGGATTAGCAGAGGAGGGGTTTTCTTATCGAAAGTTACTCATGCGCATAATGGCGTCAGTGCAGAGCACGACAGAATTGTCGCCATATATCTTGATGTGTCATGATGGTATACCATGATGAACCCAGACGTGCATCGGATGATGCTAGGATGACAAGCTTGCCATTGCTGATGAAAAAGAGTCGTTCAAGACGGAACTGTATTCGACGGATAGAGTGGAGCGTTTTTGTTATGATTCCTTTTGCCCAAGAAGACAAAAATGCCAATTTGACAAGGGTGAAAAAGGGATGTTCATTTTAATATTGGAGATTTAGTGAAGGCATATTCACCCAAAATAGGGAAAAGTTTTAAATTATGCCGACATTATAAAGGGCCTTCGAACATTATACAGGAGTTGTCGAATGTGAATTATGAAGTTGAAATATTAAGATGCAGACGGAGACGATATAGAGTTTATGTGAATAAGCAAGAAATAACATGAAAAAAAAAACATTTTTCGAGAAATTTATTTAGTGTTGTTTTAATGTGAAATTTCCTTTTTGATTAGAATAAAATGTAATGCGATTTACAATGTACTATGAAATTGTGAAAGAAATTCGAATATCTCAACTTACATTCTATTATTCTTTGATAGTGGGATTTTAAATAAATTATTTTGGTAATTATTATTATATAAAACAAATGCGGAGTTTTAGTTATCTTATATAAATGTTCATATACAAATATATTACGTCGTAATATTAAAGATGTATGTAAAATATTTTTAACGAAATTATATCTGTATAAAGTAATACGGGATGTTTGTTTGTCATGTCTAAGTATATTGTACATACGATTTTTCTTTTATATACTGAAGCAATCTTTGTTTTCATGGTGGCGCAACAAGCTGCCGCGATAAGCTGTCAAACGAGCATGCGACGGCTGCTGTGAGCGATCGACTGTGTGACCGGCCGGATGCGAGGTGTGTGTGAGACGACGCGAATGAAAGAGGGTACTGTCGTGGTCCTTTAAATTGAAGGGCGTTTAACTGGAAGAATATCTTTGGGCGGTTGTAGGTACTAAGCCGATCTTTAGATTAGCACAGGCAAATCGTACGATCGTCGAGACGTTCGGGACCATTGAATGGTTATGGAATTGAACTATGGATGCGTGCGAGGCGATAGTGTGTCGCACAAAGGCACGACTGTTAGTTAATCACTTTGTGTGTCGGGATGTGGGGCCGCTACATAGCGAGGACGAATTGGACAATAACGTTAAGGCTTCAACGGATTCCCTGAGCATGTTACATAGTTCGCAGAATTGAAAGAATATGTTTGCAGCTGTTAATTTTTCTGGTGGTTTTTAAGAGCACGTAAACCGCAGGCGTAGACTATGCTGCCTGCGCTAACCCGTATGCAGTAAAATGTTTTAATACGTTGAAACCTTGGTCCAAATCGAAATTGGCGCTATGATACGTCTCCTAGAAGAAATTGCAGCAAAACTTAAACTGTATCTACTTCAGAAATTATTATTTTCAATTGTAATATTTATTTTTAGAGTACAATAATTATAATAACTTTTTTTTCCTTTTATTCTTTTTTGTTTTTCTCGGTTTTTCGATAAGAAACGTATTATGTTGTTATGATATTATCGTTAAGTAAAGACAATAAAATATTTAATTTTTATATTAAAATGGGACGGAGCGTGGCCTACCCAAAAGCAATTCTTAATTAGTGTATCGTACAAATTGTATGGCGTAGAATGTCATTTGAAAAGGTGTGACTTAATAACAATGTGAAGACTGCTAATTTAATGGGACCAATGATCTTAATAATACAAGCAGCTCAAGTTTTGTGAAAAGTGACCATTTCGTCTAATATTTTACATTTGAAAAACAAAAATTTTGACTTCAACAGTATTATTAAAATATGTATTATAGGTCAAGTGAAAAATGTTTTCAGTGTAATGTTTGCGAAATAAAATATTTTTCATTTTATGTAGGGGTTCAATTACTAAGATCTTTAGTCCTTCATATACTCATCTGTACTAAATTTCAGGCGTTAGTTACAGGAAGCCCATAATGCAGATCAAATTCCCATCCTGTCGTTTAGATGAATACTTTAGGAGGTAACAAGATTTATTAATTCTCCACAGTAAATAATACAGTAGAGCAGCGACACCTACCGAGCCGGTCGGCGGTTGGTTAATATTAAGTGCCCTACGGAGCGTGAGAACTGTATAACATTCATAGATTATAAGTAATTTTTGAATAATGAGTAAAACAATTTGTCAGTTCGATGTATAAATTTTTTCGATACGACTGCTCAACTTATAAAAAAATATAAACTCTTTCATTAAAAAAATGATGTGGATTTTTCAATAAAGTAAAATTTGGCTAAAATTTGATTACATTTGTTAGGAAGCTAAAATTGTAAATATTAATTTTGTTTTTTTTAGGTTTTTTTTTTAACGACTTTGGTGTAATTTCTTTCATTACAAATTTATTATTATTAACATTGATATTTTCGTATTATTGTCGTAAAAAGATTTCGCTATTTCTATATTTCAGTTTGAAGGGTTCCGAAGTAAAAGCGTTTACATTGGCTTGTCATCCGCAAGTTGATGAACCGTAACATTACTCAAAGTGCTCTCCGAAGCACGGATAAAAGTCATTTGAGTTAAGTTAAAAAGGTTCAATTTTCTAGTAGATTGAAAATTTCAAAATTATAAGATGTACTGTAATATTATTTTGATTGGACTTTATTGCTAGGTGCAGATTTAGTTTCGTTTAGTCTGTACGGAGTTTTGAATGCGGGAGTGCAACTATCAAAACCTTAGACTTTTTTTTTAAAGGGAAGATAAGCTAATATCGCCAGTTTTGTAGGACTAATATATGTTATTATTAGTCGTGCAAACATTGAAAAAAACCTGTTAAAAAATAATCAACATAAACAATTTCTTGATTTTTCAATTGTCAGTAAACTCTGTTGAAACATATAACTTTTTGCTTTATATTCTTTCATAGTACCAATTATATATCAAAAATTGAGTGCTGTACGTTCGAAAATAGCTCCATCACATCACAGGCGCACAAACCCGTTCGATCTTCGGGATCCGGATGCCGGCATGAGGGTAATAATTAAAGCGATCCGCCCTACAGCGGGTCAAGACAAGTGGATATTAATCGGCCATCGGGCGCGCGCGCCGCTCCGCGCGTCGTCGTGCGCCCGAACACTTACCGGATTTCCCCGGCGGCGCGGCCTTCCGCTACCTTGATTGACACCGCGCTACGTGTGTTCGCGCGGTTACTGAATTTCAGCGAAACGTCAATATCCTGATGGGAGAGCGGAGACGTATGCGGGGAAGGGGATGGATATATGTGTTTTAGTGCTAATGCATCTCGTGTTGATCCGATTTGAGATTGCGACAGTTTGATGAGGGTAAGAAAAAATGATTAAGGATTAGACGAGGGCGGATCGCTCTCGCACGCCTCCGTAATGAAAAATCGTTTTAAACGTTTTTCTGTGTGCATTCACGGTGTAGTGTCACAGTCTAAAGATGTCGCCTTGATATTCTAAAGCGTATTTCGTGTACGAATCGAGTTAGTGTTTCTTCGTGAACTTCATTGTAGTTTCGAATGATTGTTTGGAAATTTTACGTAACGTAGTAATCCTTTAAAACTGAAGCTGTACAAAAAGATGCCTAAAGTCAGTTTCTATAAGTTGCATCGATAAAAAGGGATTAAGAATATATGAAATTGAAATAGGGTATAATAAATTTAAAAAACGTAATTTTTCTACAACTTACGCCAGCCTGACACATTTTCGATCCGTCTGTTAGCGATAATTAAATATCGTTTTATTTAGGTTCATAATCAGCGAGTCTGGACTTCTATGGTGTCAGCAATCTGATGCGGTCGACTAAAAGTTCTATCTAACAGCGTTTAAAAAATATTGTATAGGCGAAATAAATCTTTTTGAATAACAGTGAATGAAATAAAATAAAACCTATTTTTTTTGACCGAGCATCAATTAATACCTACCGTAACGGATATAAAATTTTGACCATTCGACATGCAATCGCTTGTAAGCAGTTTTAGGCTATCTATTTTTTTTTTCAATTTTCCGTTTATTTTTGTATCCAATAACGTCCAGGGAAATGGGCGAATAATCGTTATTACTACGAAATTTTAAATCGGTTTAGGTATGACTAATTTCTATATTATGTATATCTAGATTTCTATCTACGATCGATTGAAAAATATATAACATCAAGAGATGTAGGAATTTCATTTGGAGGCTTGGGATGTGGAACCTTAAAATTGAAAAGACTGATGAATCGGTGTGGTTTGTAGGCTCCGGCGTACACAATTTCGGTTTGTTTGTTTGTCAAACCACGCTCGTGGTTATTCTGAAAAATGACATCCCAGCAATCCGCGATATCAAATCGCCACGTAGGATTACAGGGCGCGTGAATAACGACTTTATGCGACACCAAAATAGAAAAAATCTGATTGAGCGATAACTGTTCGATTTTCGTGGGATTAGTGAGACAGTGTTTGGTGTTCGCAACTAGCGTTCAGCGGCGGTTTTGTTAGCGCGGATGTATTAGATGATACTAAAATTGTCTTTTATTTATTTTAACACGCTTTTATTATTATACGCTTGGGTTGTATCTAACTACGTATGTGTGTATGTAACGGAATCTCTGAGCTTAATTTTCACCAATTTCAAGAAGTCTGATTAATTTGAAACTTTGCGTACGTATCAAGGAGCAATGACAATACAATAGTTTGATAAGTTTATCCTCTTATCCTGATCAGGATCGCCAGGATCGAATAATTTCGTCATGTATCGTCTGCGTGAGAGCAAGTGTCTTATTACTTTTATTAAATTCTATTACTGTTTTGTAATAGAATTTAGTAACAGTAATAAGCATTATTAATAATTCAACTATTGTTGTATTGTTAAAAATTACAAATTTTTACCAATCAACCGAACTAAAAAGTGATAAGTAAATATAGTTAAAAAAAACTAAAAAACACGCTTTTAAAGCACATTATATAATCTGCAATTTTATTTAAGCAATAAATGGCAATGGACATAACCAATTCGACTAATCGGATAGTTTTTTTTTCGTAATACTTTCGTTTCATTGCAATCGTATACAATTTAATTTGAAAAGAGCTTATTCCCTTAGGAATATCACTCTTTTTTTTAAGGAAATACTGTACTCTGAACGAGTGGTGAAATCGTTTTACAATAATGTATTTCGAGAATTATGTATAGCCTATAAAGATATTTTTAAATTTGTATCATTTATCCCGGTTCTAGTTTTAATGATGGACCTAATCCAGTTAACGCTAAAAGGACAATAAAAAAAAATGACATTCATATTTGGACCTCCTAAGGTGTAAGAGTGCAAAATTATTGATGTCAATTTAATGGAAAAATATGATACTTTGTAACGAATTATTGCCGACAACTATTTAATATTATTTGTTCTAGTAATAATAAATAAATATTATGACTAATTGATACTATTACCAATCAGGATGAAAGTTGTCAGTAATCAGCTCTGAATGTTGAAGATTGCTGTATTTTTATCATCTATGATTGGCAATAGTTGACAGTCCAATTTCGTAGTAAAAAAGGGCGAACCCCATGTTGTAAAATGCAAATAAATTCAACTTAGTCTTATATATGTATTGCTTAAATACGTAATAAATTATTTCCCTTTTATAGGATTCTGAAAAAGCGAGTCTGATATAGATTATCCCCATAATACAGATCACAGGTTTGCAAAATTATAGAGGAATAAATTTGCTTTTTTTTTTGATTTTGTTGCTCCTAGTTCTATGGCACTGATAATTATTAAAATATGTATATTCGTTTCCATTATATTCCGAGATACAATATTGTATGTAATATTTTATGAAAATCGCGTTTAAACTATTCTTGATTCGGGAATGACAAACCCACAAATAAATACAGTAATTTAGGCGTATATTAGCGTTTATGCTCCCAGCGTAGCGCCGAATGACCGCGGGGTAACTTGACATATCAATGTGGTTCTGCTGTCAGTAACCAATTGCTGACTTTTTTTCGTGGGAAAATCCTCATGGATATCAATAGCTCGGGGACGGCCCACCGGGTCGTGTCGCATTTCTATTGACTAAAACTTCATACTGATTTTCCTTTGTTTTTGTGTCCAAATTTCAGAAATATATGCTAGTGTATTCGTTCGATGTCTCGGCGAAGACAGATAGCTGCCTCTGCCTCGGCTAGTTCCTCCTCTTGTACTAGTCTACTGTACTGACGGTTAAAAGGCAGAGTGCAAGACGCCGAGTAACTTTAAGGTTGTATGGCAAACTTTTCCAAGGCTATAACAGCCGCTTTCGAAGCCGTGTTAAAGGGGCTGGAGCAACGCTGTCTTGCGGCTCGTTAGACAGGCAGCGAATATTCGGTGGGGAGCTGTCCTATCGATGTCATTGCATCACTTAATTTCACTAATTGACTTCCTCTTAGAAGATTCGTACTGAACTTCACGAATCGTCACTGCCGATTATCATTGCATGATGACCGTCAACGAAAAGTCGTCATCTAATACCAGACTACGTTTCATCACTATCACGATACCTCCAGGAATTGTTTTGTACTTAAGTGCTTTCAAAAGTAGAAAAAATCTCAAATCTATGTTATTGATATCAAAAAATTTCGTTAGACATCTTCTATATCAAATAGCTATACGATATCGTCGCTTTCAGAGAGCTGATTCATCTCACGAGCGTCTCGAACCATAGGCCCCGAAAGCAGCTGGCAAACCCTTTATCAGTGAAATACAAACTTCCTTAATCTCTCGGTCAAATTAAAGCCGAATGAGCGAGGGAATAAAATGAAAGTTCGTAGTCTCAGAACCGCGTGGGGCGAGTTCGAAGATATTTCGGCGCCCGAGACCGCGTCCGTACGAGCGCTTGCGGATGCTCGGAATCGACTTAACCCGTACTTAAAATGAGCGGTTACGGCTTAAATTTGCCTTATCGAGTACTAGTCAAGTTATGTTTGCAACTAGCGAATTGTTATCGTTTTGTCTAATTTTCGGTAGTAACTTTGAATTTGAGCATTTGATTAAGTTAAGCGTCGGTTCTTTAATAGTTATGGTGTTTATTACAATGATGTTTCTAATAACTATAGATTTAATCTATTTTCATTGGGCTAGCTGCATTTAATTCTAATTTACATTTCTATATTTGATTATGTCTTGAATCGTTATTGTTTGTTTTGTGGTTTCTTGAATGCACATGTATTTCACAATTATTTTTTTTAATTATGCGGATATATATTATTACTTTTATGTTTTAATACAAAATAAATGTAGAGTCGTCTCGTGCTTGTTTTTATGCATGTCCCATCGTACGTGGTCAATTTTTAAATAGTTGATATACCTGAGAAAAAAAAAACAAGAAGTGTTCATCCTCGTAAACAAATATTCGTCTACCATTCCTGTACTCTTGTTGATATCAGATAAATATGTGTGCCGCACAATTTTTTTTTAGTAAATATTTTGCTTCTGGCTTATATCAAATTTCTCAAATAACATTCCTTATTTTTTTTTATAAATATGAGTAATAAAAAAAAACGATTTGAAAAATAATTTTATCAGATCTCCATTGGCGAAAATATTTTTTTTTGAAGGTTTTTGTAGTGTTAAGATACAGATCTCAATATTGAAAATACATTTTTTAATGTGATCGTAATTGAACGTTTGGTAGACAATTAATGGTTATTTATTGACAATTAAACAAAATAGCGAAAAAGTTTCTGTGTATGTAAGCGACGAACGCTTCAAGTATAATGTAGTTGAATAGTGAGGCACACGCAGTACTACACTCACACGGAGATACATCGATTTATATATTATACACTCCACGCGTACACAGGAAGTGACGAAGAGGTGTTATGACGGCGCAAGTGTGAGTCACGTCGTGTACCGTCACGGCATACGAGCCGGTCTTATTTGCAAGGCGCGCCTATAGATGTTTTATATAAAAAAATTAAGAAGTAGGACTGGTCAACTATCGAATGTCCTACTCTAACCTAATTTTAGTGTAAGTAATTGCAAAAGGGTATTTGTTTATGTACATATGGTACGTAAAGGTACAGGTTGGATTTTATCATGCATCTTATCGCAAAAATTCATAATCTCCTCCCTTTGTAAGACAATTTTGCATGAGAAAACCATAGACATGAAGTAGCTGTTTCTGAGAAAAATAGTTTAGAAAATCTACGTAGAAATGTTTCGTACTGACAGTCTTAGAAAAGGTAACACTTAGGTATTGCGCCGCAGCGCGGCACACGGCCGGCTACTCGATCACGCCCGCGCTTGGTGACCGGCCGAGCATTTATTAGGGTTGTGTCTATATTATTTTATGTTATTCATAAGCATATTTGTTTTATATTCATTTTATATTTAATAAAGTATATTCAGTTTATCCTCATTGTTCCTTAAAAAATACTTTTAATAACGCCTGTTAATTTATTTTAAAATATTTTATATTTTGCGTTAATACGGACTCATCGGGGCCGTAAATGGACGCGCGCGCGTTTTCACGCGTACGGCGTATGCTGAAAAGGCTATCCGTCGTGATAAACCGCCGCGATTGCGTAAAACCCGTGAAAAATAACATCGACCCGACACGTCGGAGGTAACGATCGGACATCTGCGGCGTGTGTTGACCGACGACTTTGTCGGGGCGGCTCGTGACGTATGGCGGGCGAGATCGGACGTGAGCGCCGCGCACGCGCCCCGCTATTTATTTGAAACGTAAATGTATATAAATTATAGTATAATTGTAAGCAATGGGTAAAAAAAAAAAATATTTTTATAAGGGAAGCGACTTAATTGCAATTCAGGAAATGCCTGCCAAAAACAAGGAAAGACATCCAAAACGCACTGAATTTGTAAAACTGATTAGGTCTGTATGCGCGTAACTCGCAAATATTTAGACTGGCGAATGAAAAGGGATGAACCAATTTTATTGAATTATAATCTGATAGAACCGAATGTAATATTTTTTGCATTTCTCATTTGATTTTAATCAATTTATTTAACAACTGTCCCAGTTATTACACTACAGCTGGAAATTTTTATTAAAGCCTGGACATTGCATGGAAACGTTAAAAACACATTAGAAGGGTTAACAGCAATAAACGAAGAAAAAATAATTGTTTTAAGGCAATTTGTCTGAATGTATGTTTGTTTATTGCTGTTTGTATATCGTCCGTTCCCTATCACGTACAACCGCTCGAGCAGCTTTTGTACAGCTTAACAAAAACGTGCGGTTCGATAGTTTGCGAATAGTACCTTTGCAGTTGCATTACGTAGGATTTAGTACGACGATAGAGTATTTATATGTTTGGATATCGATAAATCGAAAACTGAAACAAGGTTATGTGCAAGTTAACGCTGAAAAAGTTGCTAGATGAACAATACTAAAAAAAAATGTTTCAATGCATTTCACCATTAAAATAATTAATAAAATTTTTATCGTCATGTTAAAACTGTTGTTATCACTTAATATTGCATTAAATTCTTTTTGTGCAGTGTTATTTATGCTTTATTTTACATTAAAATGCTTTTTTTTGTATTTATCATTTTATCGTCACTACTATATTTATATACGCATTGATTTTTAATCTTTCAACTATTGTGATTTAAATTTCTCTATAGGAATGCATGACAGACTTCTATCGATATTGAAAGCTCTAGCTTTTGCTTCCGTTCTCAGGGTTTCCCGCCTCTTTGTTTGATTGATTTAGTACATAACAATAATAGTTCAATACAAACACCTAGGAACCTATTATATTTCAAGAATTGCTTAAATAAAAGACAAAAAAATATATATAATGCAAAGCCGGCAAGGCATGTGAGCGAAGACGAGAGTACAGCTTGCATTTGATCAATGTACGATGATAAAGTAGTTAAGCAACCCTTTTTATTTGACTTGTGCACGAATGTACAGACAAAAAATTTTTACAGATTTATTCCAGTTGCTACAGATTGGAATATTATATATAAAAAAAAGAATGGAAACATTTAAATATAATGTTTCTGGGATTCCATAGGTACGTGGCGACGCGAGCGTTTCATGTCGCTGCATAGTTTTATTAATAAATAGCCAGCAAGCGTATAATGGCGTATAAGAGTCTCTGCAATGACGCCTCTGTGGAAAGTGGGCCTTAGAAGCCTGATTTTTTTACAGTTTTAAGGGACTGCAGACGCAAATATTTCATGACAATTTCAACTTGATACCTGCACGCGTTCCTGTAAAAACGGATTTTGACAGACGGACAGACAGACATCGAAGTGAACTCATAAGGTGTATTAAAGGTACGCAACGTTAAAAACGGAATGCTTATAAGATTTACCGTGTGTCTTTCTGTACGTCACAGTCAATTTGCCCCAAATATACTGGACCGATCAAGTGGAAAACTTGGTATTCACATGAATTCTTGTGACTAAGCACGAACGTGTAACATAAATAAATTAATTTTGAACATAGGTGTTAGATTGGAGGCCAAATTATAAAATTAAATAAAAATTGTGAAAACTGCATCGTGCGACATATCAAATAAAAGGACTTTTTGTGACCGTCCTAAATAGATTTTCTATATTATTCTATAATTTTTGAATAGATAGTTTCATTTAAAAATATAGATAAAAATTGATTATTCCTCTCTGAAAAAAGAAATAGAGAAAACGTTTTCAATGTAGATTGGAAGAAAGCCAATAAAAAGACTACCGTTAAAAATAACATCATAAATCTCTCAATATTGTGCGTACAAACTTACATTTGCAGTTTTTCAGTTACCACAAACAAATATAGGTCAGACCAAAAGAAATATGGTAGATAATATATACGACGTACTGAACCTCTCCCTGCAAGTTCAACACGAACTTGTCCGGTTTTTATTTCTAATTTCGTTACGAGACTGCCAAAAGAATGAGTCGTGAAAAATATACGTCTCTAAAAGCAATTCAATCAATACGGCCGCTGGAATATAGCGCGCCTCACAAACGGAGCGATCGCAATAAGACAATTAAAACGGGCGCCCTTATCTTTATCGATACGTCCGGAAATTAGTTTTATAGACGATCTAATTCACCCTGACCCGTCGAATGTTTGAAATTCCAATAGCGGGCCGCGGATTAAAAAGTCCATTTCCTCCGCCGGAGGCATAATGGGGAGCAAGATGAATGGCGCCCCCGGGGAGCGCCACCTCGGGGGCCGCCACTTCGCGGCGGCGGCGTACACACATGGCGTGGTGGCGCCGCTCGGGCGACACATTATATTAAAACGTCTTTAAAATCCTTAATCCTTATCCTAGAAATAAATTTTACTCCGATTTGAATAAATCTACGAGATTAATTCATTGGATTGTTCATAAATTAAAGTAAAGGCGGACTATAAAAGGAGTTTTGTACGTTTTTGTCTAAAGTGAGTAATTCTTATATGTATATGTATATGTATGTATCTCGAAAACGTTTCTAATATTTCGATGTAAACTTATACTTTCAGAGCGTTATATAAATTTCTATAGAAAAACGTGATAGTATGTATTCTCATATTTATTGTTGGAAATTGTAGGTAGTTATCTAAATTCAGCACTCCGATGCGCGCGCGCGCTTCGATGTCGGGTGCTCGGCAGGTACTGATTTTCAGGTTTCCTTTTCAAGCGCGGCGGCGCAGCGCCGAGCGGCGGTGGCATCGATAGTGAGCGTGCAAATTGAGGTAAGTAGACTTTCTCCTAATTTATTTAGGTATTATATTCATCGCTACAGAAATGGACAAGCAATCTTTCTCACGGTAAATTATATTTCCCGCCAAAGTCGAAAGACGTCGAGCGAAGCTTGGTTGCATAGGTACTAATTTTTTAAGTACAGGATCCTACACGATGTCACGGTGTGTTTCCAAGTGATTACTTCAACGTTTTACAACTCTGGTTTTGATATGCCAGGTATTTATAGAAATATTTTGACCATAATTTAAATGACCTTTAGTTTATTTATAATAGTTTTTAAATTCAGATATACTGAAGTATATATTTGACTAAATCAATTTATGCGCAACTCTGCATATACTGTTCGAAAATGTCTTTAAATCTGCTAGAATACACGCTTGAAAATCAATTGCTGTTGGAGCTTTTTATATTAGTTGCTTGTATAGGATTAATGAAACTTTCGAATATCGGGAATATGGGCGTAAAATAAACTTTACGACGTACTTTTCTCAAAAAGGTTGAGCTTTAAAACAAAAGTGTCGTTACTTTTTGAATAATAACAATTTGAATTTTAAAGATGAACGAATAAATTAATTTGGAAATGTTCATTAAAACTTTAAATTTTTTTATATTTTTGTTGAAAAACTTTGCATCCAAGAGGCATTTGCAGCTTGACGTGGTATATTTTGTTATAGTTAAACAGTAAACACTAAATAAAAGTTCTAAATGTGATATAAGATTATAAAGTGTTCTTGACGATAGCGGTTGTACATGGAGTTTAACTGTGTATTGCGGTAAGTTCAAATCAGAAGAAAAAATATTTCTGAAAATTTTCCTTATTCTGTAAATTGATATCTATTACATTGAAGTTCTTCCTAAGTGGTCAACTAAGAAAAATAAAAACAAATTTAGTTGGTAGTTTGTAATTTGAAAATCAATAAAAAACATTTGACGCGGGATAAAATGCCTACAAAATTGAAGGATACCTGTGACGAATGCGCAAAAACTACATTACTTACTTAAAATGATCAAAGAAGAGAATCGTATATGTTACGAGACATTCTGTTACAAAGATTGAGAACAAGAACAGTGAAACAGTAAGACAAGAATAAAAACAGTCAAGGGAACAAATGTAAGCAAAGCCCAAATGCGTAAGCGATTACATTAAAAGAAAATCGTCCATAGAGTGAGAAACCAAATACCTACTTATGGTTCGACATCAAGATGTACAAAACATTATCGAAAACTTTTTACAGAGGTATAGTACAGAGCAATTATCTAGACAATACTTATCTTTTTTTCCATGAAAGTGGACCAAATAAAAATGTAGCTATTACAAAATCCAGGGAAGATGTTAGATAGGCATGGTAAAGAAATGCAGTTCAGATAAGTTCAAAATTCAGTCAGACCACCGGCAACTCCTGCTTCACTCAAACCTCACCTTATAAAAAATAAATAAAGTAACCCACCAAGAAGTCTAAAAATATATATTTATAATATATAAATGAAGTTTGTGAATTAATGTGATTTTAGTTCAGAGTGACCTAATACAAAATGTAGGAATTCAGTTACTACCCTACATATATTTATAAAAACCCTTAAGCCACGGCTAAAATTTTAGTATACATATTGTTCGAAAGCGTGCACAGTAATGGAGACACAGCCGTACAAACACGAATTGATCCGTGCACCGGAAAGGAACGCATCTCACACAATATTCTGCCGTGTTCCACAAAGGTGCACATGACGCGGAACGTGTCAATGTGATTGTGTTCAGTAGTAGCGCACGTCGTTACTCTCATTCTACAGTTCACGCGGGCGAAGTTGCGGAAAAAGAAAAAGTTATTAAGAAATAGTTCTGGAATTATTGACGGCAGACTGTCTATGTAAAAGAAGTAGAAAAGGCTAAATTTTTATATTAATATAGTGCTTTTTAAAATGCGCGAAACAAAATAAAAATGAATTGACTTAGCGTAGGTTATCTTACTTGATAAGACAATTACATGTCTTCTTGTGGTCCATACTTGTATGTATCTAAATATCTAACTGTATAATCATTACGATTAATTGACTAACTGAATGATGCTGAAAATCGATGAACATGGTCGAACCGGAAGTTAACAAGATGTTAAATAATAAAGTAACATAATTACTTATCCTAAATCATCACAAAATCTAGATAATTTAAAATAGGTACTTCTAAGACGACCGGAATCGCTATTTCAGTATAAAAAATTAAATATTTGAATTCCTTTAGGCCCCCAATCATATTACGTCCTAAGATGACATCTTGAGTTGGTGCAGTAATATACGCGCTAGCGAAGTATTTTATTTTGCAAATATTCAACTGTACTCTAAACTGCTCCGATTCAGTTTCCAGAGTAATCTCCATTACTAATCGTACTTTCTTTCGATCGACTAGTTATTACAATATAATCAGCATATGCGTTAGCTGAGATATTGTAGCCGATGAGTTTCATAAGATTGAGTTTACGTGTTACGGCTTCTAGTACTAGCTGGAACATGACTGTTGGCAGAGCATCGTTCATCCCGGAGGCTATTGGGAACGGCTCAGACTGTTCTTTCTGTACAGCGACTATGGGCTTAGAATCCCGCATTGTCGCATTCACAAGGCGTACAATCTTGCTAGATACTCCCAGTACCAACATACTTTAAAGGATTCGGTTGCGGCTGACGTTGTCAGAAGCCTGTTTGTAGTTGACGAAAAGGTAGTGTAAATCGATACCATATTCGTAGGGTTTCTCTAGCGTCTGTCGCTTTTGGTAGATTTGGTCAGTGGTGGAGCGATTCAATCTAAAACTACATTGATATTCGTTCAAGATTTCTTCGGCGTAATTCTTCGGCCTCATATAGACTACCTCCGAGAAAACCTTGTATGCATCCGATAAAATGGTGATACCTCGGTAACTACAATAGACTATAACTATAATAGACTGTTTAGTTCCCTTTTTTGAATATGGGTACTATGACATACAGATGCCATTCTTGGGACATTTTTTCTGCTACCCAGATCTTTTTGATGGGCAAATATCGTCTTTCCTCACGGGCAGGTCCTTCAGCTTTCAGTATTTCTGAGGCGATGGTGTCTAAACCTGCTTCCTTGTTATTAATCTATAGCATGATATTCCAGTAATACATTTTCATACCTCAGTTAGGGTTGACTCTGGTAATTATTGCTTGACGTTATAATAGATAGGTACATCAGGTCTAGTTGGCCTTTCAGTTGTATAGGTTGGAGCAGTGGTTGAAAATTTTCTTTCCATCTATTACAATCTGGTGATTTTCGTAGAGGGCATCGTCGTTGCTATTGAGTATCGTAGTTATACGCCGCGAGTGAACTTTGCGGAGGATAGCGACACATTTGAAGAAACTTTGAGAGAGATTACGCTCCCACATGTCTTCCAGATCTTGGACCCGATTATTCTCTAAGGTGCGCTTTTTCTTTCAAACCGTTTTGTAAATAATGTAGTTTGACTTTGTTCCTTCTTTACATTTTTTTTTTATATACTCTAAAACGTCAAGCTCGTTGTGGTCTGGTATGGAATCATATGTTTTCTGTAGCTCTTCATAAAAGCGTTTTTGTCTTCATCGCTGATATCTTGGATTGGGGCATACCTGTAGATGTATGATGCGTTGTAGAGACGTCGTCACGACAGAGTAGTCGCTCATTAATCTTTTTGAATCCCAGTATCGAGTTTTATCGAGTTTCTTGGTGGCGATGAAGGTTGTTCCGTACAATTCTTGTTTCGTAACGCCTGTGTAGTAAATTCGGGCTTTTAATATTGCCAAATCCTTTCCATTTAATTTCTTGCAGGGATTTTAGGTCTTTGTAACTTTTTAGTATATTGGCTGATTGAATTAATTTTACAGTTTGTAGCATTGTCTGCACATTCCACGTTCTAATTCGTATTCGTAGTCATTCGTCCTTTATTCCATGTCGTGGTATTTGTAAGTTAAGAAATCCGATTTTCTTCGGTGTGGATTTCTCAACTTACTGTCTTTTAAACATTATGCGTGATTAGCCTATCCATGAACCCTATTCTTCTATCCGGGCTTGTGACCAGTAGCGCCGTCGAAAAAGGACATTGGCAAAGTTCACGATTCGTATATTGCCATAAATTGTCGTATCTCTTTAATTCGCTGCCGAGATTGCGATGCTTAGACAATAATTTCCAATAATCACGATTCAGATCATAAACGATTCATTCGATGGCATACGTGATTACAGATATTAATTTTTATTTTACAGTTTAAAGTGGGTTTTATTCTATAAAAGTGTTAAGTAAAAGAAAAATAATTTAAGTTACCTAAAATTGACATGAATAATAAAAATAGTTTATATATGTACAAGGACCTACACCGCAAATACGTTCACAAGGCTTCTCAAGGTACAAATTAAAAGGGCGGCAGAGCGATGTTGCCATCTGTTATCGGCTACCAGTTGCGTAACCAAACGAGAACCTTCGCGGACAAATTTTGTTGTACATTTTTGTGACTTTTTTATTTCCTGAAAGACTATTTTCAACTCTTCTTGACTAAATTACGTTAACGATTAACGTTCAAGCACGTAATTAAAATTACGTGCCTGAACGATTGATAATAAATACAAGCTAAGTAAGGTTACCTTGTTCGGTAAGAAAAATCAGCTCCGTTTTTTGTTTAGTTAACTATATAAAAACGCCCAAGTGATTTTTTTAGTTATTTTTAAAAGTTCTGTACATTCGAGAATACAAAAATCACTCGCGTGTCTGTTTGTCCGTCTAACATTGTTCTCTTTAAATACTTCTTGAAAAAAGTTGAAATTCGATACATGTAGTTAGGTTGGCTCGTCTAATTACTGGCGCGTAGCGGAGAGTTTTAATTCTGAGAACAAATTAGAAACTCACATGATGCATCTAGTGAAAGTGGTCGATGTACACATTTTTTTACATATCATTTTATATCGCACACATAATTCAAGAGAATTCGAGCATTCCTTCTATAAAGAGAGAGATCGAAAACCTCTGAATGTTTAGAGTTTAACATTTTGAAAAAATACAAAATATAATACAACACTTATTGTTCACGGCAAAACTTAACCAAAATGTTAAATTCTTAGCTTTCCATTGGAAGTAAATAGCATTTATTTCCGAGAGAAAAATTAAATAGGAGAAAACCTTATATCTCTCCGTTTTAGTCTACTTAATCATTAATAGATAACATAATTAGAAGTAATAAATAAAGCAATGAGTACGGGACCCTTTCCAACCAAACCCGACGCGCACTTGACATCTTTTATATTTAAGCTCTATTATTGGAAACTTATATTTTTTTAACTTGGTCAAATTATATAATACATATTTTATTACTATAGGAGAATTTAAGGGCTTATCGCAAATTATTTTGAATTACTTAATTAATTGACGGTCCATAGGTGAATATAATTAGAATAAAATTGAGTCAATAAAGCACTTTTAAAGGTTAATTCAAACTTCACACCAAATACATTTTCAGGTAGTTGATGGGTTTGGATATACCTGCATACGCTATACGAGCGAAAGACTGGGGGCGATATAATGATATTAATAAAGTGGTCTCACGGCTAAACTTAGCAAGGATCTAGCAAAAGTAAAGGTACATACACAATCATAAATGTTGTCCGATTAGCGACAATTCATATATTTGTACTGTATTTTTTTCATTTATAAATTCAAGTTCTTTTCTCAGACAAGGCTGAAGAAGAAGGTCGAGACCACAGATTTCCACAAGATACGATTTATGGACACCTCTCTCGCTTCACTGACGTCCATCAATGCGAGCTCCTCGGTTTTGGGTGTTCAAAATTTGACTCATTTTAACATGCCACCAATTTGGTGAGCGCAAGATTTTCTAGAGCGATTCCTTCAATACGCATATTCGTTCTATAGATTTATTTTACAGATTTATTCAACGGGTAAAATGCGTAAGATTGATCATTGCAAATTTTTATGTCAGTATCAGTTAATAAACAAATTTCATCGCATAACGAGATGGAGTAGACTTCATCTCCATATTCATATTCACAATTTCTCGTTTTATAAATAGGCAGCGAAACATATGATTTCTTTATTATTGTTAATGTTTGGTACGTGAACAGTTTTAGAGGGGCTTTTGTCTCTGAATGCCATTCGAAGTCTTTTAAATTATTTTTTTTTGTTTTAGTCGACATTTGGAAAAAACAAAATTATCATGCGAGAATGTTCTCGTTGCACCTAAAAAATTTTTCATTAAGACAGAATATTTTAATACCTATTTAAAAGTTGAATTTAGAAGTCCTAATTTTTTTCCCTTCAATAATCGTATTTTATAACTCCGTATAAACCAATCGATGTTTCTTTGTTAAAAGGTGTATTTCGCTAAATAATTTGCATGGCCTAGTATTGAATCTTCAAAAAAAGTAGGACTCTATACTCACATTTTGGCCGATAAATCTCAGTATAAAAGGATATTTGGTCGTTTTAATGTCGGTGTACACAGAGCCTAACATTTCTAGATCACTCCCGCTACTCATGAAATCTTATTATCGATTATCAGGAAAGATTAATGTCTTGAGCGTTTATGTGCAATAGCTGACGACACCAACAGGGTAAACTTTGTAGTTAAACTGGATCGTAAAACATATTTTATGATTGTATAAAATGATGTAAGTTTTTTATACAATAGGAAACATTTATAACAATAATATCAATTCATCTCATTAACGGTAGAACAGCTTTAATTAAGTACTAGGACTACAGTATTTTTTTTTATTTGCTGACAGTTAAATATATAATTTTTTCAGTATATCAAATTCTTGGTTTTTGTGTAAATTTAATGAGATTTTCAGAGAGAATCCCATTCAATTCTATGCATCATCGACGTGAAGCACAGACAGATATATATACAAAAAAGGTAGGAATTATAAATGTAATTATTTTAGATTTTGTTATTATAAGAAACAAAAATAAAAATTTTAGATACCAATTTTTCTTATATATTTTCTTAGATATTGATTTTTAAGCATTTTTGAACTGAGATCTAAGCTTCTATTTTTCAATTACTAATTACATTGTTATTTACAATTATACACAAAAATTATATTATTGAATGGTGAAAAATTCACTAATAGCAAATCAAAAGCTTTTGAGCATCAAAAATTAAAAAACCGTCTTTTTGAAATATGTATAATGCTAAATTATATCAAACGCTGACTAATAGTATTAACATTATCAGACATTTTATATCAAATCGTAAAATCCTTGACTTGTATTCATTACAATAAATTTGTCCTAATGCAGATAATAGTACTCCATTACCTTCAAGAAATATCTTGTAAATATCAATTTGTTATTTTTAATTAGCATCTTTATAGATATCTATCAAAAATATTCTCCAAATTCGATATTTTGATAAAAATTGATAATACTTGATAAGACTTAAAGTTTGATTAGTAACGCTCCGCAATTGTGCACTTACGCTGTTTGTGAGCGCGATCGAAACTAAATTCATTAATCTACCCTAGAGCTAAAATTTGACTAAAGCTAAATCTCAATATAAACAATTCTTCTAACCTAGATAAGAATATTGAAGACCTTCAATTAAACAATAGTCTTGTTGATACACCCATCAATCACGATCCACCATCTATGAGTGACTTATCTCCTCTTAACTACGTCACAATTAGAAATCGTATGACAAGAGACGATTCTTGTCCAGTAACATTGGAAAACTTTAAGGAGTTTTAAAAATACTATAGTCAGGAAAATGGAAAATTGGTTCGAAAGACAAGATGGGAGAATGAGCAAAATAATAATTGGATTTGAGGACACGAAGAAGGGCATTCAATTTCTCAGTGATAAGTGCGACGAATTGTTTAAAACTAATGATACTCTACAAAAAATAATTTCAGAGATTGAAAAGAAACAAGTTATCCCTCCCTGAACCTCCCTGATTAGGTCTAATGAGGATCTCATTGCTATAGCCAGGAATCTTGGTTCTGTCATATATTATCCAATCAATCAAACAGATATGATTTGATTGATTGGATAATCAATCAAATCATATCTATTTGATTAGATTATTAGATACATGGATTTGCTTGAGGTGCTATTCACCTCAAGCAAATCCATCTAACTCACACCCGAAGAACAACATCCTCGTTAAATTGAGTATTCGTGTTCTTCGTGATAACGGGTTAATAGCTGCACGTTGAAACAAACACGTATCTTCGGAGGAACTAGATGTCGCAGGAGTTCCATGCAGAGTATATGTTAATGAACATCTTACTTCATATAACAGGAAGTTACTACGGGAAGCGAAAAGTATCTTCTATGAAGGGTTTCGTTTTGTCTGGAGTAGGAACGGAAAAATTCTTTTGCGAAAGAACGGAACGTCACGTGCGTTTCAGGTGCGATCGGAAGAAGACCTAAAAAAAATTACGTCCAGTTCATCATAAGACTGTGATATATTATTTTGTTTGTCTTAGTGTTTACTTTTATTTCTACAAATATTGGGAAATAATTGTCATACTAATTTTACTTATATGTCTTATCTATACGCTTACTCGATCAATGGCATTTCATCGAATTACTGTATACATAGTCTCATTGTTATATTTTGTACAAGAGGGTAGTTTTATATATTTCATTTTATTTTTGTTTACACAGTATTCTATACATTGCTGTTATCGTAACAATTCTATAGGTGGGAAGGCCATGCATGCTGTATGTCCATTGTTCTCATCATTCGACTTTGAAATATCTTTTTTTGCGCTATATGGATGTATATGCCCACGATGAAGATAGTTACAACTTACATATTGATATGAAATTTATAAGCTATATAAAAAATTACATTTACTCCCTACTTGTGAGTAGTATAAATATCCGATATATATATATACTTCCGAATAATACATCTAATGAGTATAACTGCCATTTCTTTTTTTATATTAATTTACACTATAACATTTTCTATTTATATCGCACCCGGTGTCACATATTATTGCCGCTTAGTGTGATAAGAGTTTACATACACAAAAACTTCAACAGATTTGACGCGTTCTCCATCGGCCAACCTTACATTACGTTTATTGTACATATGTAAATTAATAATTATCCAATTTTATATTCTATTGCGAGTCAAATATTTAATGTTGATACCAACTTACCTCGACTTAAACTTAGTTTTGTACACATTAATACATTGCTTAATGTACCTATATTACTCGTACAATTACTTTTTTTTAATACAAATTTTGTACATAATTCAGTTAATATTAGATTACTTATATGTAGCTGAAATACTCTCTTTATAGTCTCAAAATTGCAGCGGATTACGAACGAAACTACATACCTTATATATGAATATTTTATCTGACAACTACAATGTACTCATACTAACAGAAACGTGGTTCATTCCTGCAATATCTAATGATGAATTCATTGACTGACGTTATTCATGTTGTTCGATTATTGTACGCGCAACAAACTTCAATTAGCTATAAACAAATGCAGATCCATAACTTTTTCTAAAAAAATTGATTGTCTGAAAAGTCGGTTTACGGATGATAATTGTACGTGATAAATGTCATAAGAAAACATTGATGAAAAATTGCATTTTTTATGAATTGAAGTATTATCACTGAATTATCATTATTTTGTATAATACAAAGAAAGACTTAATTGAAAATGACAATGTTTTCGATAAATTAACATTTATTTGCACTCGTTAATTCAAATATTTTTCTACTTAAATTATACAGTAAAGAGATAGATGCGTCACAAGCTCAACTCTTAGGCCGATCGTGCCTCTCTATTGTTCCGCGCTCTCGCTCGCACGCTCGGCTCAGGCGGAACGCGACAATGAGTCGTGCTTTTTCGTGCGTGCAGCCGGCGTTCTTTGATTTATAAGATGTTATCACGTCAAAACAAATACATGTTGAACGTATTATAAGTAGGGCATTCAGTACGTAGATTTTGTAATGAGATATTGCACTAATTTCACTAGAACATCAACATACTTACAATTGTACAAAGCTCTCATTCGATGTCAACTAGAGTATGCTGATTCAATATGGAACCCGTATTATGATAAATATAAAGTCGTCATATAAATGGTACAAAAAAGGTTCTTAAGAACAATGCACTTTAAGTGTGGCTCTGTTAGACTTTCCTACAGGTCTCTACTGAAGAAATATAATTTAAGCACTAGAAAACTTAGGCTCCAGTAAACTTAAGCTCCGGACGTCTCCAGCTCGACGCTATGATGTTGTATGATTTATGTCACAATAAATATAACTGCGCGGCTTTAATTGGCATGTTGTGCTATCGTGTTCCTTGCCGAGCCCAACAAAGAGAAGCTCGGCCGCACCAGTTGTTTGCTGTTAACCGCTGTCCTACTGTAGCTGGCACACGGTCTCCAATGCGTCGCCTCGACACTTATAACACACATTTTAACACCATCGACATCATCGCGTCGACTATTGGATCCTTCAGAAAGAATATTTTTAAAACCTTAAACCGCGCATTTGATGTCTGAACTTCTCTGTACGATGTTCCATGTTTTTCTGTATGTTTTTTTTTTATCACGTAAAATCTTAAATGAGAATAATTTTTCTCCGTGGTTCACGTTCACGTTCATGGTGACATGCACATACATATCTATGTATACTTCTTTTTACATTAGTAATTTTTGTGTATCACTGTTTGTATACCTAAATATGGAAATAAATAAGTATAGAGGAAGATTTTAGAATAAAGATGAAAGCTCTTGTCAATATCATTTGATAAATATTAAAAAATAAATAGCGTTGGGGTCAAAACGCTACTTTTTGGCTACCAATTGTGATGTTTTTATTAAAACTTTAAAAAAAAAAGCTTATTTTTGTAAATCAATATCGACTGTAAATTATTTTATGGCAATTTTATGGCAAATTTATATTTTATGGATACATTTTGTCAGTATGATAACTTCAAAATCATAATTTTTATTAATAATATCATCGTAATTTGTCAGACTTAACTGAAAAATTCAGAATTTTTTTGCATTTTTTTTATGTTAAATAAAGCCATTTTGAAACCAATGAATTTACAAATAAGTTTGTATTATTACATTGTTGCAGTGAGTCAAACACATGGCATTCTGTTAAATGGAACGAGTCTGTAGTTTGCTTCAAAGTATCAAAGTGACCACTTTCAAAAAGTATGCAGTTGCATTTTGCATCACGTTATTGTTGTCTGATATAGTTGAGCAACCGAAATAATTATTCGAGTAAATGGTGGAACTATGTGGGGCTTACATTTAAGCTAAACAATATTGTAATAAAGTGCTGTGTGTACAGCTTGTCGTCAAGAATTGAGACAGTAATTACGTGTGAGCAGAATATAATGACATGAAATTGATAGTATTTTTAAATAAAATATTATTTTTACATATTAGGCCGGGAAAAATTTTTTTCGTATTTCATATACAAATTCAAGATAACTTTTCATCATATTTTATTTACATTTCATTATAATATATATGCCAATTTCTTCAACTTGTTGCCATTTTGTAGGTGGTGACATAATCCCATTGCTGTAGAAATTTTGGGACTTCTGATCAAAAAACTGTTACAAGTAGTTTTGGCAGTCCTCTCTTGACGTTAACGTAATACTATCTAATGAATTCTGAAGAAACCGTAACAGGTGAAAATCTGAAGGTGCAAGGTCAGGGCTACATGGTAGATGCATTAACACTTTCCAACTAAATTTTCTCAATATTTGCTGAGTGGCTAAAGATGTGAGTGGTCTGACGTTATTATGTTGAAAAACCACATCCATTCTGTTGATCAATTCCTACCGTTTTTTTTCTACTTCTTGCTCGAATCTCATTAATTGTAGGCAGTAGAGTTTCGAATTGATGGTTTTACCATAAAAGTTCACAATGAGAATGCCCTTCCACTTCGGCATACTCATAGCATATTACAGAGTTAATCCGGGTTTGCTATAGTCTGTGGAGTTTGCTTACCTTTTGACCATGACTTTTTTCGCACGTTATTGTCTTAGGTAATCCATTTTTTATCATTAGTGATCAATATTTTCAAAAATGGTTTCAAAATTTTCGAAAACGGTTCGGTTTCATTACGTTTCAATAGAGAATCACTAATAAGTACTCGATTCATTAGATTTCTTTTAGTGAGCTCGTGCAGGACCCAAGTATCGAGATTTTTTATATATTCAGCTTTTTATTTCAAATAGCTCAAAACTATTTTGTGGTCAATCCTTCAGATATGTCGTAGGAACTATTATGTCGATCTTGCTCTATTTTTTTCCAAAATGGTATTGACTTTATCTGTAACAGGTCGACGAGAGCTGGATTCGACTTTGACGTTAAAATTGCCGGATTGAAAGCGCTGGAACCAGTTTTGTGCTACTCTTATCGACACTATACTAGGTCCATAAACATCACAATTTTTTTTCATGTCTTTTGTCGCATTTTTCCCTTCTTTGTAATAAAGCTTCAAAATTTACCTATCGAATTTCTACGTTAGATTCATTCATTTTGGTGGACAGAAAAACAATAGAGAATGGCGGGACACAGTTTTTACTTTTTATTTATAATTCAAAGAATTTGTTGAAAGTTGATGATACAAAACGGAGTCTAGTTTATTTCAGTTGCTCATAGTCTCATGACATATCGAATTTTGTTATGGAGTCACGCAGCCGATGTAAACACAATTTTCGTGATACAGAAGCAAGCTATTCGTGCTGTTTATGATTTGAGATTAATTACATCTCTCAGCGAAAAATTTGTGGAAATTAATATACTAACTTTAGCATCACAATACATATACGAAAACTTGGTATGTCTCAAGAGACAGAATCCCTCCAAAAAAGGAGTGACATCTATTACATCAACACTAGAGATAAGAACGATCTTGGTGCTCATAAGACTTGTCTAAGCAAAGTCAGTAAATATATTTAAGGGGCAGTGTTTGCCCTTTTATAATAAGATCTCAGCTGAAATTCATAATCTGCCATCTTATGAGTTTAAACATTTCGTTAAAAGAAAGTTATATGGCAAAAGCTATTATACCGTTTTTGAATATCATAAAAAAGCCCTTGGGATTGAATTGCTCGACTATCAGTTTACTTCATGTTATTTTTGAATGTACTCTTAATTATCAATTACTCCTTTGTATTAACGAGTAAAAAGAGCAAGTCTGGAGTTTCTTGCCCATTCTTCTCAAGGTGAATCAGCATTTGGAACGAGTGGTAATGTCGCACTGCAAATATTAATGACGTATTTCAAGTGTAATTTCATTACCTACAAAATAAATATGTTTCTCATTTGATGTGATTTATTTAGATTGGAACTTAATTACATTTACCACTCAAGAGTGAAAGCGACGCAAAACAAACAAACTCACATTCGCATTTGTAAATTATATAGAAATGCGACAATTTTTGGCATCCTCCATAACAAAAAAATCACCAAATAGTATATGTATTGTGTTTAGGCAACTTTTTCCACAACCACAAATTCCATACCCTCCGTTCGGGCAAAATATGTTTCTCCTCTTCCAGGATAAATAAATTACGCCGCCCGGCTTCTGACACGAGCAAAAAAAAAATCTCGACCGATATCATTTGGCTAATCCTCATTCGTCGATGCGCCTTTCGGCATTATGCGGATGAATTATACAGGACTCGGAAAGTAAGAGCCGGTATTTATTAGCGGCACTAAATCATGCGACGCCGGCGCAGTAATGTATCGGGGCGCGCGCGGACGCGTCGCCCCGGCAGCGGCGGCCGGCCCGGCGGTAATTTACGACACTATATTTCTACAACTCTATGAATCGGCCGTGATTTCTACGTGAGATAACATATTTTCCCGTCGGAGCTCCTCGCCGGGACGTCGGAGCTTTAACGATGCGGTCGTAAGTCGTCGACGCGCTTTTTTTTTCTTTTTTTTTCCATTTCGCCCTTCGACCGAGAATGAATTCCGGACGGGGTCGTGGAATCTTAAAGTTCGCGCGGCGGTGGAGCCCGTTTTCCGCGTGAGGAAGAAAAGATGAACACAGTCTTGTAGATGCTCGGTACGATCTGTTTCAGTTTTTGAAATATTGCTTACAGTTATACAAGTCAAATGTTTTCGACTTGAATTTCCTTTTGGACTTTTTTTTTGTTTTTTTTTTTTATTTTAGAAGTGTTATAATTTCTAATATACTTACAAATAGTGTGCCAGACATTTAATATCATATTATACATAAATATGAATGGCGGATAAAAACTGAAACTGGAAATATGGTAAAATGTTGCCAGTTTCAGTTTCAGTATTGTCAGCACTGTCTGCCGCTATATAGTCTTGGAATCCATACGATCTTATAATCGGTTTTTTAAAATATCAAGTTCAAAATAAGTGTTTGCATTAAGATAAGGACGAAAATTGTACAAGTAAGACTTGTTCCCATTGCATGTTGTAGTAATTTTCAGCACATTAGATTGCAACACCGGCTGAAGTACGGCAGTGGCACGCTTCAAGTACTAAATTGGATTAGGAAGCGAAAGTGTTAATTTGTCTGGATTAATTTCGTGCTGGTATCAGCCGGCGTGCGAAGGGTTAAGGCCGTCCTCAGGCCCGGGCTCGCAGGCGTCGAGCGCGGTAGGTGTGTTTGTTAGCTGCTGCGAGATAAATTGGTGCCTAAACGAGAATCGAGTTGAGGATAGAGATTGGGAAACAAATTGGAATCAGGAAATTTGCTATACTTTAAAGCCGCTTCGTCTGGTTACTGCCGCGGGGCGCTATTAGCTGCACGATCATTCACGGAGATAACATAAGGTGAAGTCGTGTTACAGCTGTTAAGAAGAAAAAAAAGAAGAGTTTTAGTAACTTTATTAGAAGTAAGTATTTTTTATAGAAATTATGACATTAAGTAGATGGAAGATTAAGTAGGAAAGAATTACTCGTTGCAGAATTTTGTAACTTCAATTGACATTCAATCTACGTTTATTACATATACTTTAAAAAAAATTATATTTATCTAGCTAAATATGTTCAGTTTTTATTTGTCTATGCTGCATTCCCGAAATCTATGTTTATTGCTAAATTAAGAATCAAAAATAGGAATCTGATCGACTTTATCAGGATTTAGTACATTAATAAGCGTTTTATTTTTTTTTCTTTGTCTGACACTAAAAAATTGTCTTGGCTGGGAAAACGTGCTTGATGACCTAATAAAAAGATATTTTAAAATTATCAATCATTTTGTACACATAATAGATAGTATGGAATACCAGAACACACACACACGCTAAGTAAAATTAACTCCTAATAAATTACAAATAATTACTTAAAATACGTTATTACAGTAATTGCATCTTTTGCTGCAAGTATTACTGCAAATGTAATCAGTGTACAATCATCATCGTATGTGGACACGCTCGTATTATATGATGTTATGTTGAGAAGGGACGTATTTTTAACATAAATGATTTGAAATGTCAATGCATGTAACTGGAGAAAAATTTAATGATGCATTAGATAAAGTTTTAAACTCTAAGTCTTAAATTATTTTCGTAAAAATAAACATTCGACAGCTAAGTTATAACAGCGACGTAACAAATTAGTCATCCGTTTAATTTTCAAAATTCAATGGATCAATTAGAAGTTTTCTTGGCATAAAATTTTCCTTTCTTTGAACTGCAATACTTTACCAGACAATTGAGACATAAAATAAAATAAATGATGTTTCTCTTATACTCGGGAACTTTAACCGTTCATCATCATCATCGTGGTCATCATAACCGCGCACCTGGCTTCATTTAAATATACGTTAATCCATGACGTACAATCTATATCGTGCTTTATTGTAACAAGAACACAACTGCATCGCTTGTTGATAAATATAATCGATTAATGAGAGAACGTAACTCGTTGTTGGAGTATATGCGGATGCCCTTTGGGGATCAAATATTTTATTACCATTAGTATTTTTTTTTGTCGAGTATTTATCGAAGAGTTCCAACCATTAACGCTGTCTCGGCGGTCCCATTGAAACATTTCAACTCACAGTAGCCGGTCTCGACGAAGTAGCGCTTCAGTCATTTCCCAGCAAACAAAGAAGGTAAAACATTAGTCGGCGCGATATCGTCCCGCTAAGGTAGTTCGAAGGGAAGTCGGCCCGAGCTCTCTTTGTTTAAACAATAAAGTTGGCGTTAATTTTCCAAAACTCCATGAAAGATGACTCAACTTGTACAAATAAAAGGTGGTTCACGCCTTTCGCTCGGTTTGCTCTTTCTCTACCCTTTTACGGAATAAAAGCTTTATGTTGAGAATACTTTAAGCGTTGAACCGACTCTTCACGAGGAATATACTTATTTAATTTAGGACTTCTCTCATTTGTCGCCTACATTTTTATTAATCCTAGGAGATTACATTAAAATTAACTGATGTTTGTGTGCCGTTATTTTGGACCATCTATAGTCTGTGAATTATTTAAGATCTTCGATAATATTACTTTAATATTATTGAAGAATGTGTAATTCCTCGACTAAAGTTTGCTTATGATTTGATAAAATCGATATTTCATTTTTTATTGACAGAATAAAGAGAAAATTGTGTTCTGTATTCTCAGTTGTGTACTGTTTGGATGGCGAAAAATGACTCAAAGTGTACATTTTGTCTGTGTCTCACATTTTATGATTCTATTTTGCAGTGCCAAAGAAGAAAAAGAGAAGAAAGATTATTTATCATCTGAAATTTCTACCGAAATGTCATAATATAAGGTTCATTTTTTAAATGCAAAGGAAACAAGTAACGATCGTTTTGTTATTGGAAGACGAATAAGATTTTTTTAACAATTTATACGTGCTGTTCAAAAACAAGAAAACAGTGGAGTGGTTTAATATTATTTTAATTTTTTTTATTGTTTTTTAGTTGAATGTATGAAAAGAATCATATTATATTTTTCTTCACAATAAAGCTTAATGTAATAATCACCTAAGATTAAAATTAATATGAATCTTTAATTTCATAATATCGCTGAAAAGATGCATGAAAGAATTATAATTTGTAAAGTGTATAAATTATATTAATATAAAAATTTTCCTATCATTTATATAATAAAATAATATGAGGACTAATTAACCATTAACATATTTTCGATCAATATAATATTTTATTTAATTTGCTAAAAAACAAATTGAAATATAATAAACATTATCATTTTTTGAATAGGTTTAATCTATTGTATGATTTCCTTTTAGATGTAATTTTATAATTTGTATAAATATAAATCAAATAGTAAATAAAAAAATAAAAAAGGCGGTTCCATTAGTATTAGGGCAGAGTCTCTATTGTTAAGCGACCGAATAAGTTGACAACGGAAGAAATACGGTGTTGCTTAAGTCTATTTCTTTTAAGTCGGTTTATATCTTGGTTTTTTGATGCTACTTTAAATGAAGAAACACAAAATACTTATCGATATACTTATCAAAATACTTACCTTATAATATGTGATTGAGTACCTATTGTAAATAAATTAAATTTTGCTTATCGACAATAAGAAATGCCATCCTTTTTTATAGCTTTTGATGTGTTATTTTGCATTTTTAACAGAACACTTCGACGTCGTAACAGAAGGTGCGACTAAACTACACGAATGCAGTGAGTGCTAAACTGACTGTTTTAGTATTCGTTTACTGCGACCGTTTTTGAACGCGGGACTGTGTATCTTATCTTTTTTATCAATGGTTTTAGATTAATTTGTAGATAATATTTCAAGAGAGTTGTCTCATGGGAGTCAATGAAAATCCACAAATTTCAAATGCACAAAAGAATTACCACAAAAATTTATTTATCTCTCCTAACTTTTTATACCAAAGTCGCTTATTTTTTTAAGCAATCGACTGTAAGAAAATAGAATTTCGTTTTTATTTGTACATAGATGGAACCGATTTCAACGCGACCTGATGATATCTCACCTTATGTCGCCGGAACTCGTCAAATAAATATACGTCACGTTTGATGACGCGACGTATGTGATCACAGAGAGCATCGTCGGCTAATTACAAAGCGTTTAGCTGCTCGCGGAAGGTTAACTCGCACCTGCCCGCGTGGAGCGGCGGGCACACCGCACCTTTGTTTGTTAATCTCGCGTGAAATGTGAGATAATGTTACAGGTTACCGAGTATTTAGTCCTACAGGTTGTCCGCGTTTAGGTTCCTTAGCCGTAGACCTGAATGTTGGCATTACTATGATCCAACTAGTTTTTCTATCCATACGGCAAAGTTCTCTATCGACGGTGCATATGGTAAAATATAAATTTCCTGGGTTCGGTTAGCGATTGTTTGTACAAACGATTTATTGTTATTGTTCGTATGTTAAATAACATTGTAATATTGATATACGATTCATATGGTAATTGGTTAAGTGACAATGTGTTTAAGTGTGATTTGGAGTTTATTGAAGAAAACTTAAAATGCGTAGGAATAGTTGAAGAAAGTGATCGAGAAACAGAAGAGGCGGACCTAGCGATAGTTTACCTAACCTATTATTGTAATATCGTATACGAATATTGTTTTTGTAATATAGCTAGTGGATAACAAGTATTTTCAAGATAAAATCTTATCACTCTCTACCTTGGAGTCGGGAGCCCTAAAGGAAGTCTTGCAGTATACTTTAACATTGTAATGCTAATAATGTTTAATTTGAGTAATATAATAACTAAAAAATAAAATTTGTAACGTCATAGGATTTCGAATGAAACAAAGGGTCGGAAAATCTAAGTTCTCCCGAATTTCGTTGTCCTCGAAAACTAGACCCGAATCGAATCGAAATCAGAAATCAGCTCTGGTATCGGTCGGATCTGGTCGGAATCGAAAGTCGGATTGGTATTGAAATCAAGAAAAAAAACTATGATCGGTAAAATGAATGCAACGGGAATTCAAATCGAGAATGGGACCGGAATCGAGATTGCGATTGAACGAAAAAAAATTCTTGTATAATTTTAATACGTTAAGTCGTTGGTCCCGGCCGCAGCCACCGCATTGCTGACAACAGCCGTTAAGACGTGCCAACCAACTCTGACGCAGCTTGGTCCAGGTCTGTCCATCAGGCCTAAGACCCCCAATTTGAAATGAAGATTGTGAGGTGACACTTAATGTGACACTTAATGAAGGTAGAAACACGAAATAAAAATCAACAACCCTATTGTAACACATTTTTGTAGTTGACATGACGAGTTTCTTGTTATGTAGTTATTTTAATTAGTAATGATCACGTTTTACTTAATTTATATATGTCGTAACTTATTTTCCTTACTGACTACTCAATGGAATACATAGTAAATTGTATTCGGTCATACTAAAATAATTTAATGTGTTACGAAGTTAATTATTGTTAGAAATTTACGTGCACAAGAAATATGTATTTTTTGACTATCCACACAAACTAAAAGTTTTGCTTTGTACTATATAAATACGATAAAATATAAAATAAATGTATAAAGTAAATACATAAAATAATTATACAAATTACGCGGAACAAAAACATAGCTAAAAAGCGTGACTTTTTTTATTCAACAGACAATGAAAACTCTATAAAAGCAAAAAACATGTACATTTCGTACAAAACTCGCATAAAAGATACAGAAATAACAATTATAACATTTTTCTATCCCACATAGAAAGCCTAAAAACGTTGACGCGTTTAAAGGAACAAAATGAAGCTACAATACATAATCGAAGAGCTACAAGGTAGCCAGAAATAAATTTATTCATAGATAAAGTCGGGACAGTTCAGATAGCCAATCGCTAGCCAACGCCGTGATCTGTTTCAGTAGGGAGACAACATTGTAAACCTGTAAATGCATTACTAGTGTGCCAAGTGCGAGCGGGACGGTATTATAAGTGGGAGTGAATTCAGAGTGCACATTTGAATGCCGGTGCACCGTATCCGCGGAGGCTTTATGTCGCGAAAGTTAATATTGTTATAGTTTTGCAACTGCAGTAGCGGCGAGCTGGCACTTGTGTAATAAGCAGAAGATATGTAAAGTTGGTTGTGTTATCTAAGTTTGATGATGTTAGTTTGTTAGATTTGATTAGATTTAAAGTGTCAGCTGGGAAATGAACATTTTAAGTCAAAATTTACCGATTTTTAAGCCTATGTAATGATATTACTATAATATTTATATCTTTTTCTGTCTCACTGTATGTCGCAGCTGTGATTCCTCTAGGTTGGCGAGTGTACATGGACGCCGCTGACCACCTACTTTTTGATGGCTCGCATTCTTGTTTGTACCTCGAAACTGCTATAAAAATAAAAAAAAAATGTTAATAGTATGTAATTGAAAAATGTGTTCTAACTTTAGACAGGCGGTTCAAAAATACCGGGACATTTTTACAATATCGTAATCCGTTTACAAAATATTATATAAGTCCAAAAACAGCCACCCTCATCGTAATTATTGTAATAATATAAATACTTACGCTCAAGTTAAAACACTTATTTGGACGCTTGAAAAGTACTCATGCTAGTACCTACTCTATCCGGAAACAAAAATACCGCATTGCAGCTTCTATTTGTACTAATAACGACAGGTAAATTTATTAATTGTAGTTGTATCCGTATAAAGTTTATAGAATTATTCAACTACGCACAAAATAATTTAACTACATAAATATATATTTTAAAACACGTATTTGTTTATTAACTTTGACTGTGGTAGTCCTACTATGGCTAACTTGGCCAAAAGTCGGTCAGCTCCACATTTGAAATAACATACTTTTACAGTATACGGGCGTGAAGTAGCAACTTTCGCTATTCATTGCGTCTAGAGAATGAGAGTTCCGGTGCCCCACTACCCTCTCCCCGTTCCATGAACCTGCCTATCCGTCCCTCTCCGTTGAATATCCTATTCCCTCCCAAGACGATGCGCCGGCAACACACTGGTGACTCTTCCGGGGTTGCGAGTGCCCATGGACGGCGGTGATTATCTAGTTCCTGATGGCTCACCTGCTCGTGTGCCACTCCACTACAATAAAAAAACTAACTTAAATGTTTTGTTTATGTTACGATAGTTACGTGCGACGCTGTTGTGGTCCAATTTAAATTTGAACTATCATTTCCATCATTTATAATTTCGGCTTTTTCTATAAATTTCGGCTCGCCGTTTGATCCTCAATTTTCTTTTTAGATTTCAGCCGTTTGGTCCTCAATAATATCTGATTAACTACTAAATTCGGCTGCAATCCATTTATGAGTCTTTATAAAAGTTGAATATTTTTAGACCATCACGAATGAATTCAAACCTCTCGAAATTTCTTTCTAAGGAATTATCATGCTTAGTAGACAAAGGAGGTAGGGCGTTGTTTATTTATAACGGCCGGTGCATTATAAAGAAGATTAAGCACAGCACGAGGTAAGTCTAACGTTTTCAGCATAATGAGGTCAGAGTCAGGGGCCGGCCCCTCGAACGCTCCGGGCACGTCTCCAGAATACGCGTTAAAAGTTCCAAATTAATTCGAAGACGGCGCAAGAATTATCCTTAGAGTGTTATAAATACTGAAATACTTTGTTCTGCTCGCTGTTCAAATATATAAAAAAAAATTAAAACGATACCTTTATATTTAAATAAGTTATCAAAATGCGCAGAATTACAATGTCTACATTACGGTTAAAAAAAGATTTTAAAGGCTATAAGTTTTTGAGATGATATGGAAAACCATGAAATAATTATATATTTTTTCGATTTCGGGTAAAAATTTTTTCGGAGAAGTATTGATACCACAAAATTACTTGAATTGTCAAAGAACTGTACTAGAAAAAGAAGAAAGTATGACACGCGTGCTCGCGAACTTCGTTCCGAAGGTCTGTTGATCCCTTGGTGGAATTCGGTGATATATGGCGTGCGAAAGTAAAGTCCTTGCGTGACATTTCGATGTGCAGGAGTCGGCGCGAGAAGAGTGAACCAATGAATAAATCATCACTGTACACTCAATAGCAGAATTGAGATTGTTACATCGCGTTTAACAATCATATTCAAAAGCGAAAAGCGGACTTATCACCATGAGCAGGATTTGGATTTAATAAACGAAGATGAAGTTAAAGAAGAAATTACTAATATGTATTATATTGAGTAACATTCTACCGCCATCAACGAGTATAGTAAATTCATTGAAGTAATATGAAAATTTAATAAAAGCGTTAACAACACCAGAAAATACCTGAACCCTTGATTGATGTAGACATCGTATGCGAATGTTATTCTAATATATAAATAATAGTTTTTATAAGAATGTATCGAGCGAATGTTGTAACGCATGTGATCGAGTTTAGTGGAGTTATAAGCTGAAGTAATAACTCTTTCAATAGCATGGTGTATTTACTCCTAACTATTGTTCATTTCTCACTATCTACTTACTTATCTCTAAGTCAAGAATACAAACGTTTTCGTAAAATATGTGAATGTGAGTCAGTTTCAAAAAGAAGAAAAAGAGATATTTACCGATTTACTACGTACTGATTTGTGAAAAGCCAATATAATCAATGCAATGGGTGACTTAATGTTTTTGTAGGTTTCTTTAGAAATTTAACTTTTGTATTTGGACTCATGGCGAAACTTTGAAGAAATTTTGTTATATTATGTTCTCTGTGGCCGAGGAGGTTAAAAAAATAGCATTGGTTAAAAGTTTACAGAAAAATAATATGACAAAATTGCTGTGAATTTCCGCAATGAGACCAAATATGAGATATAACGCGGCTTGGAATCACCATAGCACCCACAATTCTCGAGGGATCTTAATGAAATTTGGCACACTTATTTCATGGGAAATTACCTGGAATGAGTTCGAAGATGTGCTAATTCAGCTGATTAGTTTAGAAATGGTGGTCATTTAGAATTTCGAGAATACTAAAAAACGATATTTCAATGGCTTTTTCACGAATTAACTTTTGAACGATTAAATTCTAATTCAATTCAATTACATTTTTTGACTTTTATTATTTTATTATTATTTAATATTTTGTTTAACATTTAATACATGACGTATTAAAGTTAAATTTCAAATTTGACTAGCAAAAAAAAAATTTAGTTTTAAAGAAAAATAAACAACTATTTGAACTTTTGATATTCTCTGAAATTTAGATGAAAAATTTACGTCCATTTCAAATGTCAAATGGCATTTTTAAAATTATCTCTTTTACCCCCGTAGCAAGCTCCGGATACTACACAACTTTTCAAGGCATAATTACAACGGAATGAACTAAGATGCTTAGGCAAAAATTTAAGAAATGTTCGCTATCATTACTTATTTAATTCAACCGTATTTTGCGATCAATACTGTCATGATTAGCGACCGTAAATTCAATAAATTTAACGAACAGTTTATATGATAAACAGTTACATAAAGGAAATGAAATTGCTTTAGTGTTAAGTACATTTCGTAAAGTACTATCCGATAAAAGTTTTGCATGATCGTTTTAACCGTTACGTTATGTATTACGTATTACGCAAATTGTTATCATTGAAAACCATCACTTATCATCACCTCCACTTCAAACTCTCATTATCATAGACTAAATGCGCATACGTTCGCGACCCGTTTTGTTACCTCATTTTAATATTTATTTACGTTATGCACTACTATTTCTGTTTTTATTGTTTCATTTCTTTATTGACACCGTCTAGCTAATTTTGTTGAACCTAGCCCGGCAATATCGTGTCAAGCTCTGATTTTTACTAAAGGCTAAGAAAAAAGGACAGAAGGATACTTGCATTGGAAAATATTTTCCAAGAACTTACAAAAATTCGCGTACTTACCAACATGAGCTGGTCAATACAAAGTAAATGGCCTAATACCTTATTCTTAGAGGAAATCAGAGTCATATAATTGGAGATTATACAGCTAATTGTATGCAGTTGCATTTACATAAATGTTATCCAATTTAGTCCATATTTTTAATTGGTCATTCTCAGAAAATTGACAGTAACTAATTCTAATTATTTCATTGCATAATACGAAGAAATACGTTACATTCCTTTTACATTTGTTATATTTCCTCAGGTTACGTCTAATCCAATTTTGAATGTATCATGTTTAACTAAGGTTAAGTCAGGTAAGCCTGACATCTGAACAGTAATAATATGAGCTCAAAAAAAAGTAACGTAAGTATACAAGGCTCTTACAAGCGGCACTGTGGTCTACGTGCGTCCATATTAATAAACACACAAATGAATATTAATCTAATGACTTGCTTATGAGAAAATGGGGCACCCAGGTGGCGAACAACAGATGCCTTTGTGCGCTGCTCTTACGGTATTTCCTAGTTTGAGCGTTGACTGTAATTAAACGTCCATCCCTGAGCAACACATTGGTCTAAGCTCGGTATTTCCTTATTAAGAAGTAAAATATACGAAAATAACGGCAAAGTATAAAGAAAAATGATTCATATTAAAATACTTTCCTTAGAGTAGAGGTCATTTTCGAAACAGAGTGATATTTTTTTTATTTTATTTTGAAAAAAAGTTAGTAAAAATTTAATCAATCTCAGATCATTTATTTGTATATTCGATGTGAATAGCTTCTTATTGACGATATTATACTATTTCGGCTAAGCTACCTATAGTCTATTGTTAAGGCCCTGCTTCAATATAGTAATGGAGATGAATGATGTTTATTATGGTGCTACATAAGCTTACGAGAAGCCATTTTATAAATAATTAGTTCAATCTATAGATTTTTTAACAGTTTTTATCATAGAATATTCAAAAAAAAATTATCTAGTGCTAAGTTTATGTTTATATTTAAATGAAAATTTTAAATATTGTCTTCTTTACTCCGAAAGACGACTGTTTTGAATATAGAAACAAAAGAAAAACAATAAGAAAATGGCCCAGGGCATGTCGGATCATGGTCATTATAGAGTTCCAAAGCTTTTACAAAATCAAAGTCATCTATAGTGAATTTACAGATGAATAAACCGGATAAGTGCGAGTCAAACTCGCCCACTGAGGGTTTCGTTCAGATTTGCAGATACATATTATAAATAGTTTAGGAATCGAGTCTTGCAGTTTTTTTCTAACTTTTCCAGAAATTGATTTTCCAAAACCTATAATTAAATACTTATAGGAAATTGTGGTTAAACAAACAGTTCATACTTTATTTAAAATACAATACAGTAGAAAGTAGTTAGGTAATCTAAGGAAAGTTATTTTCATGATTTACTAATTACAAATGTATGATTTTTAGATTTTTTTCTTAAACTTGTACTATAAGATGGTATTACTTGCCAAATTTCATAGTTCTAAGTCAACGAAAAATGCCCTATAAATTTTGATTCTCTTGAGAGCGCTAAAATATACGTTTTTTGTGGCATAAACTGTCGTATCTTTTTTCACGTTAACTTAGAAGTTTGATATTTTTACGGCTTTAAGAGACAAAGGGTCTTGACAGACAGACTGACGGAGGAACGGACGGACGGACAACAAAGTGATTTTATAATAATATGAGGGTTCCGTTTTTTTTCTTTTGAGATACGTTGTTATACTTTTTCCATGTTTCCCGCACAAAATAGTTAAAAGCACTGTAGTTACCTAGAACTATACTTAGAAAAAGTAGGTAAGGTTAGGTTACTGTCTACTACTACTATTAAACTATTGTAACTTAAAGTGCATCAGCAAAAAGAGCGTATCTTCAAATAATTTTCGTTGAAAGTATTTTGCATATGGTCGGATATTATCTTTATCATTAGCCTTACGCTTATGCTTACGCTTACTCTTATTCTTATCTTTATTTTTATCGTTATCGTTACCGTTACCGTTATCGCCATCGTCATCGTTATCATTATCATTCATACCACTTTTTCTGTTAGGTTGGTCGCAATTGAATTTCAAAACAATTATAATTGATATTAAATTTAGTTCTGTACAATTCCACAAAAGCTTCAAATTGTACAATATTTAGGATACAGTAAAAACAATATCTGTCTAAGGAAATATTGCTTAAAAAAAATAAATTCAAATCCCTCCCTTCGTAATTAATTAATCATTTCCTCAAACGATAAAGTCGAAAAAGAGGCAGATTTTAATTTACTTATTTAAAAACACTTTGTCAGCACAGGTAATTTTTAAAAATTTTTGTAGTTACTAAACAACTACTTAAATCAACTGCTCTTAGAAAAACAACTTTAACAAAATGGTGAAAAAACTCTTTGTACGACACAACGGAACGGAACGGAAAGCAAAGGAAATAAGCATTACTTCGAATATCTTAATTATGCCTACAAATCTTCACGCAAACAGAACACTTTTCTGGGTACACGCTGACAACTCGATGGTTTTACTCAATGGCTGGTGAGCATGGACTATTTGTGCTTTCGACCGTAGGCGGCGCTAGCGCAGTTTGCATTCACAACATGCGGTGTATTTTGTAAATTATCACGTTTCTAAAACTACAAATAGATAGCGTGATAAAATAAAAAATAATTTTATAGCATGATTTATTACGTATTATATTTATTTATGTAAATAAATAAACATGTAAAAAATATTGGTGCGCTATGTTTATATCTTTAATGACTATTTTTAGATTTGTTCTTAATTATTTTAATATAACTCTTCTAATGTAATTTTTTTAATAAAACATACAAAACCTTTATTAGTATGTCTTATAAGAAAATCCTTTTATTAAAGGGGGGTGGTTTTTATAATTTTTTTTTGTGTCGACCTAATACATATTGATGTTATGAACTGTTGATAGAAGAAATAGTTGAAGTAAGAAATTATACACAGGTTTATACTCCATTAAGAAAATACAATATGTTATTGCGGTTTTGTCTTAACATCGAACCTTTTTTAAAGGCGTTTTATAAAACTAGCCCGATGATTACGTTAACGACGAACAAGCAACGGAAGTATGACAATAAATCTACGAACGGCGTATTTTCGCCTCTGACGTAACCTATATATGCATGTGACTCCAATTTCCTACAGATTTTTCCAATTTTTCGCGTCCATTGGAGCGCAGATTTACTGGAGCGAATTGTGATAGCACGCTACCCTCGCTTCTGACGCGCCGGACGGATAACACGCACGGCCCTTTGTTATTTATTGATATAAAGCTTAGGGCAAATACTAATTCTGTACTCGGTCTATACGACAAATTATTTCATGGGTATTAAACTACTTTTTTTTTCATGGCTGCGTTCGCAACGACGTAGTATATTTATTTTTGCTTCGTTTTCGATTTTGATTTCAAATCCATTGAGACCTAAACAACTATTTTAGCTTAGACTTCGATATACTTTTCTTAATATTCATTATTTCCTATACCTTGTGTGTCAATGTATCAATCACGATGAAACAAAAACTAAATAGTTCTGTACGTCATGTTTTACTATTTCATGCTACGTCATGCTATTTAAAAGCTGCATTTAAATTAAGCTAATAGTTTTTGAGTGCACAGACAAATACACGACCATTTATAAGAAAATTTGAAGGTATTCATTCATTTCTTCTTTAGATTGATTATTAATTTTCAATCTGAAATCTTTGACACTAATATATTGATTTTGTTTATGTCTGGGCAAATCCGAAAGTTTATCTATTTACTTATTTATTTCGTCAATTTAATTTTGGCTCCATTAAGAACAAAGCTTTGTCAAATAAGCGAATGTATTACAACGGCATCTCTATGCGAATAATGAAATTCAACACATGTAAAATATTTAATTCTCTTTAACATATACAAGTCTTGTATCGGTCAAGGCTTGTAAACAAATCCTGTTCCATTCGGTATGTCGCTTTCTAACTTTTGCATGTATACCTACTAAATCTGATAATAAACGCTTCCAATGAATTTCCTTACAACATGAGGTATATACCTAATGGTGGAACCTATGGGTGGAATATATTTTGTATAAAAATATGTTAATAACACCACCTTGTCTAAACTTTTATGTCAGGATAAAAGTTTATAATTATGTAAAATATGGTAAACATGTCGTGTTCACGCTCGTTTTGCTCCGTTTCCTAGTTTCAATGACAAAGTTTAAGGCATGATTTTGACTTGATGTTAAAGCCAGAACCTTTTCTGAAGGAATATTTACCATGGTTACCTTTGTTATAATCTATATCTATACTAATATTATAAACGCGAAAGTTTGCAAGGATGGATGTTTGTTGCTCTTTCACGCAAAAACTACCGAATGGATTTCGATGATACTGTACAATAATACATAGTTTACACATCAGAATAACACATAGGCTATAATTTATAAAGATATTGCGTGAATTATCCGAAATATAACGATAAGTGTCAAGTAAGTAGGAAAAAAATCTGTCATCTGCGAGCTATTCTGGCGTGCGCCGCAAAAACCGTTGGAATTATACGTATATAATGTATTATAAAAATGTTTACCTTAAATAGTCCTACAAAAAAAGCCCGCGACAGCATATATTTATCTTTTAGGTGTAAGCCATTATCGCCAAAATAGTGAACCATAAATGCAATAATAATTGATAATTTATTTCTAACGCCCATTTGGTAGTAACAAATTGATCCTTATATCAAAATACATACTTTTATCGCATCTGGTGTTTTAAGTAGATAAACTTTGTCTTTTACACTCCATAATTTGGACAAATATTTGAATAGTTATGACGAATGATAAACGAGTGCGCGATATTACGGTGCGGTCCGGCGGTAGGGTCAGACCATCAAGGTAGCAGGCATACATTTGAGCACGCAATGTTTTTCCCACGGCCAGCTCCATGTGGCTTGCTCACGCGTTTCTAAATCGCAAAATCTGCATGTAAAACAAATCGTTTAACATAGTTTATAGGAGTATATTGCAGTAGCCACCTATAACTTTTGCACTACCATCAATCATCATATACTTCCGTACCTATCTATCCTTACAAAGTATAGCGTTTATAATACCTTACATATTAGCGAGTTCATCTTAAAAAATACTTAGTTCCAATTTATATACATTACACAATATAATTGTTCAAACACTTATAACTGGAGAATAGCTAGGAGACCGATTTTCATTTTAATTAATAGTGATGTTATGTGTAAACTGAAATGTATAACAAATCCGTAGGTATTATGTTTATCTTCCAACAATTTTTAAGCTGTCGCTTTATATTGCTTTAAAAAACATCAGCCATGTAAACGAAATAGCTACGAATATATAGGGGCTGTGGTTATATCATTAATGTAGATAAATTGGCCCTATAAAAAAAAAAATCTCCATATGAACAAGACGAAAGAATACATTTTATGCCTATGCGGACGGAGCCGCGGGCAAAAGCTAGTTTATAGTATACGTTGATTACCAATTTCGTTCTTTTAGTATATCACAGATTTTTTTTTATTTGCATGAATTTCAGGCTAAGTCATCTATTACTTTATTGTTCATTTCTTTCGCACATCCTATAGCTTCTATTTTTTCAGATATTTAGTCTAATTCTGCTTATTGCCATACATATTATTTTAGGTTTCAAAATACTCTCCTGCATTTTATGGTTGGCCTTTACGTACTGTAAATCTAGTTTTTATTTTCTCATTGTTTTTCTCACTTCATGATCGTACTCAGTGACGGACTACTCACATATTCGAGATGTCGTTTGCCGGCCCGGCCCTGGTCTGCCATTCATACTTGAGAGGAACGAAACAGACAAATTCAAAAAACGGTTGACTATGAGACCATCCCTGAAACTTTCCGCTATTTAGCTCAAAGATATGACTCTCTTGTACATTTTTGAGCTCAAAAACTATAATGGCGCTTTTTCTGTTTTTGAATAACAGCATTTATCGATTAATTAAATTGTTGAATACGTAGCCGTTTTTAATACAAAATGATGTCCTTTCAAATTATTGCTTCATCAAAAAATTTGAGTGTTATTTTAGAAAGGCATTTTTTGAAAATTTTTAAAGGCCATGTTTTTTGAATAAAATAGTCGGTTTTGATCTGTTTTTTAAGCTTTTGAGGTAGTTTTTGGTGATATAAAATGATCAGTGTATTAAAATCGACATAATAAACGATATTGAAAAAGCACTTTTATGGAAATATTTGGACGCCAAAAACTTTTGAATAAATCAATCAATTTTGATTTCCATTCGATGTAACATTCGATGTACGTTTTTAATCATTAAAAGTTTTCTATTCTATCTACCTTTATTGAAGGTTTTGGAGAACCCTTAAATTGATTATACCACCCGGACTTTTCAAGCTCAGTCCGACCCTGGTCGTACTAATATAATTTTTTCACTAATATTCACATCACATGCCATCAATTTATGTGCAAATTGAATGAACAGACCTAAACAAAAAGGTCGATCAACTGAAAATTTAGAATTTCAAGGAAACACCGAAAAACATAGTTCTATTGGTTATTTATTATATTACCTATGGATGCAATCACGTGGATATAAAATAAAACCTTATTCTAGATTTCAACCTTGGCTATGGTTTTGGTAGTAGTTTTTGAAATAGATACCGCTTTAGACACGATCCCGTTTACGTGTTAACTTTTAGTTCCGATTAAATCTCTAAGCTGGCCACATACATTTGGTTACTGATTCGACTTTCCGATTCAATCACATAAGTAAGCAAGCATTTCATAAAACATGTTCAACATGGCGCAAACCTTGCCATATTTCCCGTTTGGAAAAAATTCCCGATGTTTATTTCTGAAGCAATGTAGGAAAAAGAAGTAGAAAAAAGTATGTTGCGGTGGTTTAGCGGTCTAGAAAGGGTTGGATGTAGACTGGTAAAATAAATTTTGTACAGCGAAAATCTTATGTACGCCGAATTGGTGGCATATTAAAGGTAGGCTAAGTTTTAAGCACCCAAAAGTCTGCATGAAACGCTTGATGGATGTTAGCAAAGCAAAAGAGATATATGAAGCTCGTACCATATGGAAATCTGCGATCTCTGCCTACCCTCCTGAGAAATAGGTGTGAGTTTATAATAATAATAAAATATAAAATGGACTCTTCTTTATTCTCAAAGTATTCAGCAGATGTGCTCACTGACGTTTCCTCTTCAGGCTCAGTAACGGCAATCCGTCATCACCTTGCTGTGGATTCATCGGTGTTCATGTGGGTAGTAAAAATTTCTAATAAAAAAAGCAAAATGACCGCGCAAATTTGTATCCCGTATTCGAAAACGGGCCCAGTAAGCCATATGTGCCAACCAATCAACCAACTTGAGAATGTTCAATACTGACGCCATTAAAATTTAAAGAAAAAATCTTGGGCTAAATATTATCATTAGATATATGGCATTATGATGTAAATTTATTTATAAATATGTAGAATAAAAAACTGGCCAAGAGCATGTCGGACCGTTCAGGTTCCAAAGCCATTACTACAAAGAAATGCACTACTGATGAAAAAAGTACGTTGTTCAACTTTTTCCATGTTTCTGAATAGTTATAAGCACTTTTCTCGACTATAACTAGAAAAACAAGTAGGTATGTCGACTATTACTAGTGTAAACTAAAATGCATCGACAAAAGAGCGTATCTTCATGGTACTTACTTACGACCTTTTGTTGAGATGCGCAGTTTTTCGGTAATAACTCAAAAACAGTATATTCGGCCATATTCAAAATAATCTTCGTTGAAAGTATTTATTAAGCGTTACCTTCCTCATTTTTTTCGTGTTTTTGGGACATACGGTTTAGAAAATAGAGGGGAACACAATATATCTGCATATTTCGGAGCGATTATTTTCGAAATCATTCACGTAATCAGAAAAAAATCTTAAAAACCTTTAAAATTTTTTAAAACAGTTGTTGAAATATATGCCACTGGTTGATGTTTGCTGAATAAAATTGTTGTCAGCTTCTGTTACATGTATTGTGTGCCCCCCTAGAAATATAATATTTATTTTTGCTATTTAACCACCCAACTAACACCTACACTTATACATTTCATTAATAGATGCCTTGTGGTTTTAGAATAAAACGCCTGTGACATACGGACGGATACAACGAAACTGTAAAGGTTCCGTTTTTGCCATTTTGACTCGGAACCCTAAAAATATATGTCTGTTTCCAAGGATCAAGCTTGCTTAATGGTTTAGCTGCGAGAATATACTAAATGAGTCGACATACGAATGACATACTCACTTATATGATTAATAATCCCAATAAATAAATAAATCTATTCATGTCCCGAATAATTTTTTTTTTTTTTTAATATTTTTTTGCGTGTTTTTGTGGATGATTCCGATCATTAGAGCTTTCGATTTAACTATAAAATCTGTGACAATGGACAAATCTTGGTAAATTTTATAAATTTAATATCCTTAAACACGGTATCAAGGGACTGGACTATAACAGCGAACGAAATTTATCGTTAGTATCCGTAAACAATAACATTAACATAGACGGCGCGGGCGATAACTCGAACGCGAAACCTTCGGGGGCCGCCGCTTTTATCATGAAAAGCACTTCCCGTCGAAATTATCATCATTTGCTCGAAAAACGTGCAATAATGGGCGGCGGACCGCTCGGCGGGCGCCGCTAACTCGGCGTCATTACCCGGCGAGGAGAAAAAAATTCCCTTTTACTGAAAATTGGGTAATCGAGTCGCGACAGGCGGTTTATTATTTCTGACGCCGCACGTCGTGCCGGGGTTGAGCGCCGATCGCTGCCGGCGCACGCGGTGCGCGCTGCACGGGCCCCTCGCGGGATTCATACCTTTCATGGCGTCACCTAAGCGAATCCGGTGGCGGTTCAGCGGTTAAGAGTATTGGCTTCGGACTAGAAGGGTACCGGGTCGGTCGATTGCCCGATGAGTTTCTGATTTGATTCAAATTGAACCGGTCGCCCCTGCTTCCGAGAGAAAGTTAAGCCGTCATCGCCGGCCGTTAGCAGGCCGTACTACAGGCTATTATGGAAGGGCGCGACATTTAAGCCTCTCGATCTTATATAGAAACGTTGTAGGGTGTATGCATATCACAGATTGCTGTACCATAAATTACTACAACGGTAGTAAACGAACCTATAGACTGTATTTCCTTACATGATAATAACAACAATGTGCGAATGCGTAAAAAATTAAATAAATTCGCATGTTAAAAAAAATGAACAAAGTGTTCTCAAAATAACCATGAAATACTACATATTTTTTTTATTGTGTAATCTTATTAATAATATAAATATCATGGGTATTCGATTGTAGATGTAACGATTTTACAAAAATAGTGTCGAATAAATAATAGCAAAATCATTATTCATTCTAGAAAATGAAATCACGCAATATAATAAATCAAAGAAATTATTTCTCGCTAATGTTACCTTGTGCTTTGTAATATGTATAATGAGTACTAAAAATAAATTATTTTCAATTTGTAGCAGTACTTAGGAAATAGAATCTTTAATTGCACTAAAAAAATTAATTTGAAGAACTGTTTTTCTTACTTCATTTCACAGTTTATTATCCAGGACATTTATTTTACAAAACACAACTTTTTTTTTTCAACTGTATAGAGCATTTTTATCAAACTTCATCTAGATGTGCTACTCAGAATACATACATGTTATTTGAAAATCACAATCACCCACGCACACAATATAGTATTTGAGTGAGTCGCCCACTACATGTCACATTCTTTAGAACGAGGCAATGGCGAACTATCGCTACCTACGCCATAACGATAAATAAGGGCCAGTCGGATCCACCGTGGGTCACAACGCGTCATGGGACTACAACACAAAAAAAAAACATGATACTTCGAACCACCTTTTCGAAAAAGACAATTTATATTACGCCATTGACGAAAGCAGTAACATTCCCCACGAACAAAGCGACAACAAAAAAAAAACTCAAAACATACGGACAAATTAATGTCATACTTCATTTTTGACTTAATAGCCGAAAAAGAGAAGAAGAACATTCATTCCTTAATCCGAAATTACCAAGGAACTTTCTGCAAATGTTATCGCCTCACGGGCAATATACGGAACTTTCTCGCTCAAAGCGACGACCTGCCAGACCTTTCATCTTTAACGAGAATTAATGAAAATTGTTTGCTGCGCGGATGAAAAAAAAAACGCTACGAGACACGAAGTGTTTATTTATTGGAGTGCCGCGACGGACCCAACTAACTGCGTAATGTCGCTCTTTGCGAGAATATTAAAAAAAAAGTGGCCGGCAAATGCTTTTTCGAGACCTTTTACCACTAGCAAACGTGATACAGTGTACTAGGGGTTGCTGATAAGTAATACCTAACTATGAAATAAAAGACGAACATGGCATTTTTCAATGTAGTCCCCTGAAAAGAAAAGGCACTTGTGTAGTTTTTCGTAAAGCGACATTACCTTACAAAAAAAAATCGGTTAGTCGTCAAAATGCTGATGTGCTATCTCATCATCGGTTGAAAATCTTCGCCCTCTTAAATCTTTATTTAAAAGTCTGAACAGAATACAATCGCAGGGTGCTAAATCTGGGTTATAGGGTGGATGGTCGATTTTTTAGAAGCCATTTTTGGTCATAGCCAGCTTCGTTTTCCAAACTGTGTACACAGAAGCATTATAATGAAAATCAGAAACTCTTTTTTAATCTCTTTCCTTCTTCTTTTTTTTTTATAGACTTGTGTAGTTGATACAATAAATTAGCATAATATTCGGTTGTTTTTGTAGTTTTTAGGCAGATAATTTATTAGCAATATCCATTATTATTTGCCATTCAACTGGATGAGGCGATTGATAGTAATGACGATGTTCAATTGACATGTTAGGTACGGTACACGCAAGAAACAAATGTATGTGAGGATTTATTATTTTGCAGAAAAATATGTCAAAGTGGTAAAGGTACTAAATTTTTTGAGATTTTAAATTCATATATGACTGAAAATGACATTAGCTGGGAAAACTGTGCGGGCGTACGTACGGTTGGTGTCCGAGCGATGTCTGGACCGTATGGAGGCCTACAAGCTCTCATCAAAACCAAGACTCCAAGTGTAAATTGGACATTGGACAAGACACAATGTTCGATACATTGTGTCATACATAGAGAGACTCCAAGTGCCTCTCTACCTCTCTATGTATGACAAAATATATCCAACAATGTGTCATACATAGAGAGGCCTTAGCAGCAAAGAATATTACACCTGAATTAAGTGTTGTGATGGATAGGATTATTAAAGTGGTGAATTTCATTAAAACACGAACCATGAAATCAAGACTTTTCCATAAACTTTGTGAAGAATTCTACAAACTTTGTGAAGGAGAACCGAGCATACCTCTTTAATTTATTATTGTAACTCTCAATGGTTGTCCAAAGTAATGTACTCGCACGTGTATTTGGATTAAGAAACAAATTTTACACGTGTCTACAGACAGAATCACATAATTATGCGCAAAACTTTATTAATTCAGAGTTTATAATATAATTGGCATATCTCTGTGACATGTTTAACAAAGATCTCAAAAAGTCTTTACAGGGTAACAATACTCATATCCTGCAATTGGCAGATAGAATTACTGGGTTTCAGAAGAAGTTGCTCTTATGGAAGAGAAAATTAGAGTCAATCAATATAGTAATTGGCTGTTTCCCTGCTTTACAAGGTATTCTACAAGAAAAATCGATAGAAATACTCGATCCCTCTTTAAAAATTATGTTTACACTGCACTTGCTACCATTAAGCGAACACTTTGAAAAATATTTTTCTGATAATCTGAGGCAATATGACTGGGTCAGAAACTCTTTCCAGTCGCCCACACCATCAGCACTTACAACAGAGGAAGAAGAACAACTAATAGAATTATCCTGTGGTTCCAGCCTAAAGCTTTAATACGACAAGGACAAACTGTTTCAATACGAAACGTCTGTCGAATCTGCTAGTAACTGACAGATTCGACAGACGCTCTCCTGCCCCAACGTTGGTTTGTCTGCTATTAGCGGGTTTAGGAAACGTTTCGTCGATAAGTTATATACTGAACGATTTTGATATTAATTTTGAAATTTCAATATTTTCTTTTCTATGTTGTGCGATTTGCTTTTGCCCAGAGTAAGATTTAAAAAAAATGAGTGCAATTTCTGGACGATCGTTGGAAAATATTCTATTTCATATTATATCGAAATACAGCGAATAGAAATTGAAATGTCAAGAAACTCCAAATTATGACGGAAGTGATTAATGCATGTATCAATGCGCATGTTAAATGCCATCGAATTCGACACCAGAGTCACTTTTATGGTGCACAAATGTAATTATACATTATTCTCAGAATATCAATAAATCCATGAATTTCACAAAATATTTTATTGGTCAGTTACTATTTCAAAAATTATTAGGCTATGTGGGTACAGGAATTTTTAAGGTTATGTATGCTCCTCTGAACCCGATCGAAGTGCCGCCTGCCAGATCCAATTATTAATCTAAATCATCCAGAAACCAACTCAAATATACACATAAAACTTCATTTTAATCGGTTCAACCGTTTAGGAGGAGTTCAGTTTCAAACACACGTGCAGAAGAAATATAAAGATATAAGCTTTAACACGCAGCTCCGTCTGCGTACACATAAAATGAATTCGTTCATCTTGTATATCGCCTCATCGCGAAATTAAAATCCTGATAACTATCCCGTTCTCGATTCTGAACCAGTCCTGTTTTCGATGTCGATATCTTTCATTCTCGATTCTGACTCAGTTCTGCTTTCGATGTCGTTTTCTTTTATTCTCGATTCTGAACCTGTCCTTTTTTCGATGTTGATTTCTTCCATTTTGGATTCTGACGCAGTCCTGTTTTCGATGTCGATATCTTTCATTCTCGTTTTCGATCCAGTCCTGCTTTCCGACTCCGGTTTTAATATAAAGAGATTTTGATTCCATTCTCGATCCGGTCCCGCTTTCAATTTTGATCAGAAGATCCGAGATAAGACGTAACATATGCGCTATTGCAGACTGTGATCTGGTTCTGCACCACTTGTCATCCAGATCCGTTAAGCCATTCTAGCGTGATTGAGCAACAAACATCCATCTAAACTTTCGCATTTATAATATAATTATGGATCACTAGTTTTCGCTAACTTCGGTCGCACTCAAGATTCCAATCCCGGTCCGGCTTTCGGTTCCGATGCTGATCCCACTCTACATCTCCCTCATTCATACATCGATTATTATAAGTCTCGTAGTATGAGGTAGCCACCGATGAAATCATCAGAAAAGATGAATGAATTTATTGTAACTTCACGAGGAACCGAACTATTAATATATGAGAACTAAAACACCATTAATATTAGTATTTAGTAAATATGATGCTGTCATTTTATACATATTTTTTAGGTCGTAGCCAATATGGGCTAATGTTCGCCCATTTTGTACGTATTTGCTAACAGAAATGTCCTGTGCATTAAATTACCACTGCAACATAACGTGTTCATACCGCCCTGCGTTTTCTCGACAAATTCAAATTCAAAATATCTTTATTTCGTAGGTTACAAAATAACACTTGAAATACGTCCTAATTTTTTGCTAATTTACACTTTACGTCCGACATGATGTACTAAAATTATTCCTGTTTCCCTATCGTTACCAAATGCGCAAAAAAATCTGATCCGGTAACATAATTCTGTACCAAAAAAACCATAAACATGCAAATCGAACCATATGGTTCTCGAGCTACGAGTACAAGCGCACAAAGGATAGTACGAAGGGACTTTGCGTCTACTAATATAAAAGTATTCTAGCAGTTCTGTCGTGCATCTATGTATCGCGGTTAAATACGCACCCCTTTTGTTTTTCTTAGTATTCACTTTCATTTTTCAGGTTCCGAGCCAAAATGGCAAAAACGGAACCCACAATTTCGTCATGTCCATCCATCCGTCCGTCCGTCCGTCTGTCCGTCCATCCGTATGTCACAGGCATTTTATTCAAAAACTCCAAGATGTATTTTGATAAAATTCGGAGAATGGGTGTCTTGTATAAGCCGCTTTTTGGTTTTGAAGTTAAATTACAATAATAACTATTTCTAGAGGAGGCAGTTCATCATGTAACAGAACCTGAAAAAAATTTTTTCCGCAAACATCAACGTGTAGCACATATTTCGACGGATCTTTTAAAACAAATTTAAGGTTTCTAAGCAATTTTTAGACTGATTGAATATTTTGTGAAACAATCGCTCCAAAAGTAGCAAAATTGCGTCCTCCCCCTTTATTTCCTAATTCGTACGTCTAAAAAATATGAAAAAAATTACAGAGATAACGCTTAATAAATACTTTTAACAGAAATCATTTCGAACACGATCGGTACCGTTTTTGAATTATTGTCGTAAAACTGCGCTTCTTAAAAAAAAAGGACGTAAGTGCTATGAATATACATTCTTTTGTTGATGCACTTCAGTTGACATTAGTTTATTAGTAATAGTCGACATACCTACTTGTTTTTCTACTTATAGATAACTAAAGTGCTTATAACTGTTCTGTGCGGGAAACAAGAAAAAAGATGTAACAACGTAGTTTTTTAATTTGTAGGACATTTCTTTGTAGTAATGGCTTCGGAATCCTACAGTGAGCATGGTGCGACATGCTCTTAGCCAGTTTTCTTTTTATCTGCGAACTCCAATATCAGTATATCGTAACAATGAATACGGGTTATTATTAGGGTATTATATAAATTGATACTTTTTCTTGAACTGTTATCAGGAATAATTAAGACTAAAGAAACAGCAACCTAAACCCATTTCCCGTATCATTATTGTGCTATCAGACATATTGACAACTAAATTAAAATTCTCATCTCTTTTCAGAGCAATTAAAGATCTTAATAAAACAAGTGCTCTTTTTTTTAAATAAAAAAAAACTTAGAGACGCTTTACTTGCAATAAGACACAAAACTTCTCTACACTAGCATAAAATAGTATTCGTTCGTCCTTTAATTTTTTTGCAAATAAATAAAAAAAGACTGTAGTTAAATGTAATTTCAGAAATTCGAAAAAATTAAACATTTTCTGTTAACGAATTCTACAATTCAGGTATTTACCTATCTGAACGTAATGTAAAGTCGAAAAAGGATCAATACATTCGTCTATTTGACTAGATGAGACGATTTAACTAACAGACTATTAATGCTAGACTTTAACATAGCCTAGATAATAAATAGCGAGCTTGAGCTTATACCACTCTAATAGCTGTCTTGATAACAGTGGGGTTTTATAATACCGTACAATGTTGGTTGGTATGCGAGATTAGCCTGCATGAAACGGCATTTTCATGCGTCTAAAAAGCAACTACTTTATTTTCTGTTATCGGTACAGTAAAAACAGCAGTAATTGTAATGACCCGTTACTCACTGGCATAGATTTAGGAAAGTAGCTATTAAATTTTATGCTTTCATCGCGTGCGCAGGCGAAGTAAACGCTTACGAATCTATTATTATTTACATTATTTACAAATTATTGGGACAAATAAAAAAACTGGCTAAGTGTGGGTGGCGAGATCATAAATTTAGGGTTCTCTTGCGATCGACAATAAAACAATTTACATATTTTCTGTATTACGATAAAAAGTTAGTTGTCGACTTATTTATACATCTGACGCTGTTTTACATAAAAACTTGATAAACATATTCGTTTTTCTGGCAACGATGTGCACAACCTTTAAGGTGGGATTTTTCTAGAAACTTCATGATTGCTTTTATTAATTAATTATATAATATAATACTAATCTATTACACGATGTAAACAAAGTCGTTAGTAACTACCTAATTCAGATAAAATAGCATTGAAGATACGGTCTCAATGACGTCAACCGGGATTGTAATCGAAATATTTGATATCGGAAATATTGACTTTTACATGACCTATTGGAATAGTTCTAATTTAATTAAGGACGAGAAATACTTATATTGGACTTACATTTTCTAAAATAATTGAACGCTTATTGTTTCAAAAATAAAAAAAATGATATATGTATTTCTATTTTGGAAAGATTATTTTAATTTATAATTTAAGAGTTCTATAAATTTCATGTTATCTGTACAATTATATAATAAAATCATCACGAAGTCAATACTGTATTATAATATTTTTCTAAAACAATTATCGTTACGATTTATGTAAACCATACTGAAGTCAAAATAAAAAAAAAAGCGTGTGTATGCTTACGTACGCACGTAAAAAGTTGTATTTTCCGTGATTAAACATTATTTACAGTGTAAAAGATCAATCTTTAGAAATTATAATAGTGTAAACTCGCGCCTATTTCCCAGAAGGGTAGGCAGAGACTGCCACGTGGTACGATCTTTGCACATGTCTCTTGCTTCACTGACATCCATTGATCTTTTCGTGCAAGTTCGCCAGTTTCAGGTGCTTCAGAAATTCACGTATATAAATACATATTTGTAACTACTCAATATATGTAATGCTTACAACACGTGCTAATTACTTAATTGCATTCAAGGACTAACTGAATTAAACACTACACGCATATGAATTGATTGCGCCACTTTGAATAGTTTCGTATCGCATTAATTGCATGGCGTGTAGTATCGGCCCATGCAACTTCAGTCATATGCTGAAAATACATTGTAATCTGTTTTTCCTAACCTTTTACAAGAAGTAGGAAGTTCTTATTCACGATGTGCGAGCAAATAGAGAAATTAAATATTAATTTGGTAGAGTGACGTGGTAAATTCGTATTTACTCAGAACAGGCGCTCTGTACGTCGGAAATAAATCATAAGTAATAATCATTGCTCACAGATGGCGCTATTCTTAGTAGTATGTACAACGAAACAGAGCTGTTTAAATTTTCGCCGTAAAATGTGGGTTATTATCATATCACCAAATGTTCACAAAATATGGTACTGCATATATACAGAAGAATCTCATTGTTAAATGTAGTTTTACATTGGCGCGCGTAATTTTATTATAAAATGGAAATACACTCCCATCTGTTCATCTTTATGTGCGTAAAGAAGTATAACTTCAACAAGTTTTAGAATATTTGTCCATTTAACTATTTAAATGTATGAATATGGCAAATCCACACACCACTCAAGTAATTTACCGGATTTTTTTTTTGTGTTTCTTAAAACGTAATCCTGAATTTCGACTGAAATATATTTTATTATACTTTGTTACTTAGGATTTAGACAAAGAATGATTTTCATCAATTTAGTGGAGCTATCGGTCAAAGGAGTGAAAAGTAAATATGTATTTGTGTCCAGAATACGGGTGTGTATTACTTTTTATTGCAGGAAACGATATAGAAAAGTATAATTGTTTAAAATAAAATCAAAAAAAATCAAACCTATCGTATCGTGTTTATTTTATCAAAAACAAATGAAATGAACACATTATGAAAAAAATTAACGTGTGTACAGCTCACACGCGTCGGAAGTGTAACATTCAGAAAATTAAACTGCGAGAGAATGAAATGAATGCGGTAACAGGAGTGGAATGATTGATTATAGGATATATTTATTATAATATTGGTACCAATTTTAAAAGTTATTTTTGCATTTTATTATTCAGACTCAATTTTTCCATTTCAACAAACGATAATACACGGGCGTACTCAAGCACACACATTTTCCGCATTGTATCTCATGTCATATTCTATCTCATTCTCTCGCAGGCTAAATCCTATACATATACATGTTTGTCTCTTTTTACTGTCGTTTTTTTCGTTTCATCCAGTTTCGAATCGCAACGGTGCTAATGAAGTTTTCACTTCATTAGAAACGGGAAGTTCATTCTACGCGCGCGGAGCCACGGGTTATAGCTAGTTTAATATATATCTCATTTGCATCCTGCGACACAATCCTTCAGTCCAAATGAAAGTAAATTCATCAAAACGTTAGAATTTCCACATACACAAGAGTACACATATATTTGGCGAAGTTTATATCGTGTTTGCTTTCCATCAGCGCTTGAATACGAAATACCGCGAAACGAATCTGTGGTATTTCGCGCGTACCCGCGCGTGCTGGGCGCGCGCCGCCTGTTTTTTTCCGTGCCGTTTTACTACACGAGTTGCTTATTCCTTTTTTTCGCACTTGTTTTTCTTTTGACGGCGAATCGCCGTAACGCGGTTATTTTTAAGAGCGAAAGTCGCTTCGTTAAATTCGCGCTTTAACGAATCTGCAAGGTCAAATATCGGCAATATAGTGTGTTAAAAATGAAATAAAGTTGTATTGGTAAAAGCGAATAAGTATACGTCACTATTATACAGTGACGTTTATTTGATGCTAATTACAAAATTCTTATACTGAAAATCATCTAAAATATTAGATAAGTAATTAATTTCTTGTAAATATGAGTTATAATTTACATCCACCTAATACAAAAATAACAAATATGATAAGAAAAATATTTATACCTCCTTTTAAGTTTAATGGCTTGAAATATAGTTATAAATAAAGATATAGTTTTGGTAAAGGTTTAGTTATTATTTTTTTTATATATTGCTTTATAACGTTGTAGTATTACTCCCAAATATGAGGTAGCCCAGATATGGCACATTTGGTACACGTCCACGGTTAACGGTAATTTAAATGTATTATAGATACATAGGATAGAATAGGATAAAGATAGGATACAAAGGTTTGTATCCTATTTTTATAGGTATTAGTTACAGAGATAGGTATCTCTGTGCATAGATTTCACACAACACAAGCGTACATTTTAACTTACGTTCTAATTATGGGTTTCCTCAGAAGGAATCGAACCTACAATCTATGAATTCAGAATATACCATTCTACCACTGAAACACGGTTTGCTTCATTAATTGCATCAAATACGCGATAAGGCGTAGATACGCGGCCCGTTTTAGACACAAATAAATAAAATAACGTAACACGAGCGGAGTACAACGCCTACGTGAAATGTGTAGGTTTCGACGACTTGTAGACGAGAGAAAATGAACAAGATGCCTTTTCCATGTCGCGCCGCACGCGCCGGAGGCCGCGACTCGGCCCGAGTTTGCCGTGCTCTCGTGCGCGACGCCTGGCGATGTTTGCGCCGAATTTGTGTATGCGCGGGTTCATTGTGTTGATCGGTGCCGATGTTGCTACAATGATCATTGCAATATTCATTTCTTCTAGTAGCTTCTCTTTCAGTGTAAATTCTCATAGGGATTACCCTATGAGAATTACTCTGTGTTTTGGGGCACGTTAAGCCGTCAGTCCCGGTTGTCACCACATCGACGAAAACAGTAGTTAGGATTTACGGTAGAGACTTTCGATTTGATATAAAAAGACTGGGAGAATATGCTTCAGTTACGGGCTGATTAAAATCTGTTACAAAAACTATGATATGCATGGACATTATTTTTTATTCCTCAATTTATTCATCAAATCATCATTAATCTGTTGTTGTATAATACTAATAATAGTTTATCAACATTTTAGTATCATCGAATTATGTTTCTTTTATAAACATTTGATACGACGTATCTCTATGACAACATAAAATACTAGATGTAAATATTCCGCAATAATTTCCTAGGCTGTATAAGCTATGAGTCAAAAGTTAGCCATGTAACTAAGAGTAGTCTCATTTGGTTTAGGCGGGTAATATGATAGAGGATATATATTGATAGAGATTAGTTTCTCGCTCAAAGCGATGACCTTTAGAATTTTGCACAACGACTTCCACAATTCATTCGCCGTCACATCCGCATACCCTTCAGGGCTGCCAACCTGCTCTCCTAAATTAGCGCTGTCGGCGTTGTTAGAGAGATATAATAGTCACTTGGAAGGCAAAAAAACCCATTGTGGTCGGCATGGAGATCTATGTTTAGAGACGAGATGGTCTAGGTGGACGCACGTAGTCAGGTAACGGGTGACGGTAGATGAAAAAGCTCTTCAAACAGATAACACCTATAGCAAGGGGTTCGCTGCGCTTGCGCCAGATCTAGGTATTTATAGAGAATGTATTTAATGAGACGTCAAAGAATTACTTTGCTATAGTTTCTTCTCCCCGAGGAGCCTAAAGGACATCGTGTCATCTTCGTGTCTTCTACGACAAGAGCTAATCTATTTAGTGTAAACAACACTTTAGGAACTCCGTTGTTCCGAAGGCGATTTCGATAATGTAAGGGAAAAGTACAATTTATAAACTCAAAGAAACTTAACATCGTTTGAAAATAGTTCGTTACTACGTAATCGTAATATTGCTGTCGATTTTTGGGATATCAATAATTTCAAATTTTAATGTCAACATAGTAAGGAACTTTTTTTTTTGCTTTTATTGCACTAAAATTAAATGCCCCAGAAAAAGACAATGATAAATACTCAAAGACACATAAAAACCCAGGTGACAATAAGTCGGTAATTTTTCTATATTATTTTCTATATTATATATATAATTTTTCTATCGTGTTAATGAATGCGATCTTATAAGGAACTTGTAAAACAATCTATGATATCGCATTAAGATTTTTTAAGGCCCATTAAGACGAAAAAGACTGGAAAAAGTCTCAATATTACGGCGTTAGCTAGCATTTCACCTGGAGTTAATTAAATAGATCAACTGTCTAACGGTTATGCGTACGCATATGTTAACGTGGTAACTACGGAATATACGTGTTCAGGCTAATGAACAACCTAATATATTCTGTACTACAACATCTCAATGATTAAGGCTACTAGAACGTGGAGCACTAATACATTCGCAGGCTGTGTTATAATACCACAGGTTAACTGATAACTTATTCACTTTCACGATTGTCTGCCTAGCCTGCGTCGTGTTGACGCATACGCGACTGCAGCGTGATTGTTAAATTGAAGTTCGATTTTTCCATTATGTAATAAGTTTAAATATGTATAAGGAAAATATGGGAAAAAGCACGTTATACATTGTACAATAAGTAAGTCGTTACGACTATTCAAAATACTCTGATTTATTTCATATTAAAATAAATAATTTGTTCCATCTTATTCTCTTAAAACTTACAAATGTTACCCGTTTCAGTGCCAAAACTGAGAAAAGTTGGAAAAGTCATTGCACGATATTAAAATGGAGGAGAAAGCACCTACCTGCTCGTCTATTGAAGCTGTTTAGCTGGATGATTGTATAATTGATTCTTAAACACTTGATTTAAGATTATTCATACTCACGTAGCAATTAATAAAAACATTAATCCGTCATGTAATTAATAAGGAAAAATTATTTTCAATAACTGTCTTTGTTTTTTCAATTTCACAAGATTTTATATACAATAACTCCCAAATATTTTTTTCCTGAAACTATCTTATTCAAGTTTTCAACATTATCGGTCAATATTTTTTTAGCAACTGAAGTTAGGTTCGGGCAGGATAAGGGCAGAATTAAAGTCGTGTCCAATTTTAAGCTTAAAGAAATAACACATATAGTTATTGGAGTGGCAAATATTGTCTCGCAAGGGCGAGACGGCGCGGGAGAAATTATGTATTCATCACTCCCTTTTTTGTTGAGGATATAATATTTATTTGAGCGGACTGTATTTGCGGCCAGGTACACTGGTGAATTCAACATACGATTTAGATTAGCTATATCGGAACAGTTCTGGAGCACAATGCAGGAGATCGTCTTGAGGAATAAAATTGCACGTACCTGTGGAACGCAGAGTAGAACAACGCCTCGGCTTCTTCCAAAAGTCCTCACCAGCGACTAGGGTATCCCCAGTCGCTGGTTTAGTTGCGGGTACATTTATTTTGCACGGAGCAAACGCGTGTGTGTCCGGCGCGGTCGACCGCTATCGAGCAAGTCCAGCGTTATCCAAGTTACGTGCAGAGGGTAGTATGGGAAGAAATGGGCACCGGAAATCTAAATTGTATGCAAAAAAACAAACACAGCGACTTGGCGCATACAGTTATGAAAGCGAATAATAATTTGACGCATATCAGTATTTCTAACGATATTGATCTATTTTTCAACTGAACCATATTTATGTATTAACCATACTTACTAATTCCTCTTGTCGCCTTACCTGCTTGAGTTTTTTTTTAATATTTCTGTAGTACACAAATTAATTATTAGTTTTACGATCACTTCGGAAGAATATAACTTCTGACGTATACGTAAGCGCAGACATCTCAACTTACGTAATTTAAACATAAACCTTGTATTGTCGACGTGTACAAAAGGTGTTCTATGTTCTGCCACAGAAATTTACATATGCACATAATTTGCAATATTAGCGCCATAAGTGCGCCCACTGGGACCTAATATAGCGCAATAAATAACAACTAACAAGCACCCTGTATATTGCGCGAGAAACGCCATGGGAATGGTGAATTAGGACAAACTATGAGCTATGGAGCCTCCGTTGCGTCCAATTTAAGTTTAATTTATGTGTAGGACGTCTGGATTTAGTACATTGTTTAGGCTTATAATTCTACAATGGCATAATTGTCGTTTAATTTCATTGCCTATTCAATCGCTTTGCGTGACTGTTTCTAGAAAAAAGTCGGGTTCTTACTTATGATTTGATTGCTTCCTTTTAAATTTTATTGTAAGTAGTAAAATTATTATTAATGGTATTGCTTTGTAAAAGCAGACTTGAGGAACGGAAATTTTTAGAATTCAGTGTAGGAAATCTCATAATAATGATATAAAATTCTAATTTGATTGCTTTAATTTAAAGTTATTTTTGGAGATATTAATGTTTAATCTCTGTACGTCTGGTCATTCAAGTTTTTAAATTTTATTAAATGGTCACTTTTATAAAAAATAACTCATATTGGTTTGATTTATTTCGAAGTTTTCTAATTACAATGTAGGTGAAACTTATGAAAGATAAAATATTTTTTTAGATTTTATATTCTGTGACTAAAAGAAAATACTAGTTAAAAACTTTCCTAGCTGGTCAACTGAAAACTGATAAAGTGACATTTTAACAAAGAAAGCTTTTTAACTTAATTTTTACTTGGGGAAGATCATTGAAAATATAAATATATATATTTTTATGTCGTATAATATTAAATTTAGATTTGAGACAGTGGTGGGGACATAAAATATGGCGGTTTTTAGACGTATGACTTTGTTGCTATTGGTTGTATGACGGTGGTATTCCGTTAATTGTAAGCTTTGCGGTACAAGCACTGGAATTTGTATGAGGTTTTGTTAATTTTCTGTACAAAATTCAGTATTAATGCTGAATTTTCAGTATTTATTATGTACTTGGTACTTATAAATATCAAGTAAATATGAAGTATTTACTTGACATTAATAAAAGAAAAAAAAAATGGTTATTTCTTTGTCATCAAAAGTTAATTCAACAGAGTTTCAGAATGATAGTTAATTTATTAGCTATTTAAAAAATTATATTTATTACTTTGTCACAATTTATAAATTATTCGAATTTTAATTTTTTATTGGTATTTTTAGTAATGAAAAATAACTTGATAACCGTTTTATTAAAATTTGATGAAATCAGACATTTCGTTCGGTTTCTTTCATTGGATTTTATATACTTTTCACGCTCTCGAGCAACATTGTCCTGTTTTTTTCTAAACACGTTTAAAGTCACAGGTTATTTTCGATTTATTATACAAACTTATAGATATTGACTATTTCCATATTACAACTATTTTTTTATTCGTTTTACTGGACATTTTGAGGAATGTCTTAATGACTACCGGATCGAAATCTGACGGATGCAAAGGGCTTAGGGTAGGTTCATCCCAAACCAATTCGTGATTGCGTGGGTCCGGACTCTTAACTCGCGGCCCTGGGCATGCGCAGATCTTTTTTGTTCGTTACTTCTTATATCTGTCCAAGCGCCGTCGTTCCGTGAAATCTTAAATGAATTTATCGTCAAAGGAATCCAGCATTAAAAATATGCTCAAAAGTAAACGACATCATGATTATGAGATGGTTACGGAAAATTTACAATGCTCGATGAAGAATTTGGCAAGGTGGTTGATCAGCTAAATAAATGCAGGTTTATCGTATTAATTGAATTTGAAAAATTGGAAGATAACGCACAATCACGTGAAAGTAAACGGAGTTCAAAGATAAAAGCCTATTAAATTTCCTTTTATTGCACCAACAATTGTAGTCAAGAAGGTTGGTGCAATATAGTGCATGAGCAAGGTAAATTCGTGATTAATAAACAATAACCATGAAACTATTTCAATTATTCGTTATCTAATATACATTTTTAAATTTTTAATTAAAAACATGATTTTAGGGATACGGTCACTTTGAAAATATCTTCTTCTTTGATTAGCTCTTACAATTTTCGCCCAAAATTTTATTAAAAGGTCGATTGGAACTGAATTTGCTCCTCGTAATTTTACCGCGTAACAAGTCCACGACAGCATCTTTTTTTATACATCCATCCGCAAATCTTATTCGCAATTTCACTCAGAGTTCGTTACAAAACGATAAATAACTTACGTAACAAGTTGCCAAGACAAAATTTGGTTGCCTGTAAAGTCGGTATACGGGCGAAGTTTTACGTGACAACGACTTTGAATGGTAAAATCATTTTAATGTGAATATTCATTCGTATAAAGAAGGATGAAATAATAGTAACAATTTAAAACATCAAAGAATTATATTAAAACATTAATTTATACAAAGAATTCGCACTGAATTTCATATTAACAAAATTTTATTTTACTCATACATTTATATACAAATATACATACAATAACTTTAAATATGCTTTCTCGCGCGGCAGACCGATCATAGTTAGTGGGAGAGTTGGCGGGCCTCTCGTTCGGTGACTCATCGTTACGTTGAGCGTTACAAGTGACTCCCAGCCGCAACCTAATTTAAGACGTTGTCACGTCAAAATATCTTCTCGATAAAACTTTTCCAATACCATTAAAAGTTCGCGCCGGGGAGATGCGGGACGTGGCGCGGGCGACGCCGTGTTTACCAAACGTCCTGTTCGTATTGCATACTTAGCCCCCGATCGCTAATCCTGTATGGGTTTACAATATTTTTAGACCAAATAGTGATCTGCTAACTCTGATTCGCGGCTCTGCCTGCGTCGAAGTCGACGAAGTGAATAATTTAAAAAAATCTACCCCTATACCGTCATCTCGTTTATATATCTGACTTTAATGAATTTTGAGGCAGTTTACGAAGTAACTTTCTATATGGGATTCATAACAAAATGTACGAGCATTCAGGTCATTGGAAAATATATTTTCCCCGTCGCCCATAGACATTCACATCCTTATGGGAGCCACTCTGGTGCGTTGCCGCACTTTTAAAAAGGACCTCGGTCATTGCTTGGAAACTCCCTTGCCGAAACTAGTCACGTATCAAAGTGTCGTGATAATGACACGTCCATTTATTTTATTAGTACTGACAAAAATTATTATATAATCAGTTTAATGTTTTGTTATGACAAAATAGCAAAAACTATCTTTTGATGACAAGTTGGTAACACGAGTCCACCGGTAGTGTATTAATACTACGGCAAATAATAACAGAATATATGGACTGACAGAAAACAAAAACAGGTTAAGTGCATGAAGAATGCCGTACAATATATTCGCATTAAATATTATATGGTATTGAGTAGATTAGAAATTAAAATAAACTCCTTCGTATAAGTGAGCTTCCTTAGTAATTTCCTGGACCAACTAAAGCTACTAGTCCTTGGTAAATCTTCCAATACATTTTATTAGCATTTCCAACATTCACGAATATTTTCCGTTTTTTGTGGGATTTTAAAGCCTTGTGATTTTTGTTTAGATTTTTCTGTTAGCTGTGAGTGAAGTCTTATTAGTTTATATATTGTTTTAAAATTCTGGACTGAATAGTTTCAGAGATGAAGGAAATAGTAATTTTTTGAATATATTTCTTTTATATCAATTGAATTGTGCATTTTAAAATTAAAAAAATATGTATGTTAATGTTTTTTAACTGGGTCAGCTAGTTAGCTGATCTAGTTCCAGAATCAAGGTCAAATTCTTGAATTCTTGAATCTCCTAAATTGCAATTTTATTCGTCCTATATATTTGAAGAAGTAAGCTGTGACACACGGATACGAACACAGGAGTCATTTTATAAAGGTTCCGTTTTATTCAATAGATATGCGGAACCCTAAAAGAACATATATTTTACCGTTTGTACTTGAACACTTGATTTAACGCTTGAATGCTAAGCGCTAGTCTCCTCAAAGATCCGAGACTCCTCTGCCTTTTAATCTGGAGTAATTAAAATGTTCCTGCAAAGTTGCTCTTTTCATGTCTGAATGGTGATCGTGCCTTTTTTTTCAATAAAGCTTGATGTAAAATTTTATGATGCTAGTTTTTGCCCGCGGATTTGTTTGCATATTCATGGGACGAACTCTTTCATTTTTACCCGATTGCGTGACGCAAAGGAGGGTAATATGTTTATCAGCCTATATATGTATTTTTGTATGTATGTATGTAGTATATATACGTACATACAGTATGTATGTATGCATGTTTATTATTTTGTGGCGCTCTATATACCAAACATATAGGTTTGTCTATGTTTAGTCTATAGAGCGTTTCCAAACTCTATAGGCCGATAAACGGGTAAAACATAAGAACCACCTAAAGGTGATTTCTTGGTCAATCGATTTGTCTTAATCTAGTAAGTGTCTAAAATTATGACAGTAATAAAAATTTGATACAGCGACAACCAGATGCCATATGGTAAAAAAAAATTAAAAACGAACTGTGACAAGTGGGGTATCATTGAATAGGTTTTTGAGAATCATTTTTCGTTTTGAATGACCATTCAGCATCTATAACGATTTATATTTGATCAACAACCATTCTGATTTATATTTTCAAAACTTATAATAAAGCTGTGACAAAGTTCTTATGTAATCATGTAATAGGTATTACTAATGAGAAAAATATTATAATTATTATAGTATTCGATATATTTTTTAAAATCAAATGACAATTTTACCGCTTTCAATGATCATTTTAATATCCGTTATCTAAAACTTTACTCAGTACAGTGAGAGAAAAATAGCCTAATTAAGAATAAATAAATTATAAAAATAGGTACCATATTAATAATTAATCGATAACAATATATGGATAAAAGAAAGTCACGATTATTACAAAAAGACACGTCGTCGACACCGTGAATGACTAGAAAGCAAATTTTAAGGTATTGTTAAAACAGAAATAAAATGAAAAATATATAAATAAAAGGAAACCCGGCTGCGCAAAAGCAAACTGAAAAAAGGAAAACAAGAATATTTAAAAAATTATCCAATCAAACATGATAAGTATTGCAGTCGAAAGCCTTAAATTGATGTTTACCTGCTGCGAGTCTTGCTATACGTACGCTTCCGACCGTAAACGCTTTACGCACTTGGGTTTTTTAATTTTTTTAATTATTTTATCTAGATCTAATTTCCACCTCTATTCTCCCTTTTAATCCTTGTCCTGATCCATATACCCATTGTTGTTTTAAATTCAATTTCAACTTCGTTCTCAGTTCGTAACCCTTTTTTTTTAATTCTGGTTCCGGTTCTTTATTTTCAATACTAATCTTAATCACAGTTCCAGTTCTGGTCTCTAAAGTTTTAATACGCAAACTATGATGATTAGTTTAATAATTTCGTGTGAAATACAAACAATTTTTTGTGACGAAAATTATGACTTAATTAATTTTGTAGTTTTAGTCTAGAGAAGAAATACTGACAAACAGATATTTTTTTTACCGACTTACAAAGAGGAGATTTTATGTTCGTCTGTATGTATTTTTTATGCATGTTCAACGATAATTTCAACTGTGGACTGATTTGGAAATTTTTTTTTTCGCTTGAAAGGGTATATCTTGAGGTACTCTAATAGTTCCTAAGATAGGATATGATGATGAAATTCCAAGAAATTTAAACGAGACCTTCAAATATTATTGGCACTTGTAGTATGTTTGAGTCAAACGCATGTGTAGTGTCTTGGAGTTCTTTTTGTTAGTTGTACTCCAATCAAGAACATAATACCCTGGAATGATTGTCAACGCCACTGGACAATAATTTCAAAACCGGAATTGCGTTTTCACTTGCTCCGTACAAAATTATGAAACTCCTGGCCAATTATATTAGCCATGGCTTAATCGATATGCAAAGTAGCTAGACAAATTTATACAGGTACAATTTACTCCTGAACTGAAAAATATTAAATGTAATAGCTTTTACAAAAAGAAAATATAATCATCTTAAAAACCTATTTAAATAATTAATTCTTTTTGAGCTCGGTTCCAGCTAAGGTAAGACAAAAAAATAATCTACACACATTACGAATATGAAAAGTGGAGCAATGAGTATTCTTCTATAGACATAAATCTGCGATTTATCTATAGCTGGAACAGATTCCAAAAAAAAAATAATTACTTAATAAGTTCATGAGGACAGCTTTTATTTTATTTTGGTTAAAATAATTTTTATTTACAGTTTTCGTTTTGGTCAGAAGTATAGTTACAAACCAGTGGTTTAAAGAAATATATATTGTAAATATTCTGGGTTAAGAGTGTCGCCATCGAACCCAAAATTTTTGAGGAAGTATTTAAATAAATAAACCTGATGTAATAAAATTCGATGAAAGATCAAAAAATCTGTAAAAACTACAAACTTTTTCTTTTTTATATTCGGTATTAAAACTAGAAATAAATCAACACGGATATTTAAAAATCGATGGTTGTACAGAACTAAATCGGTTAAAATGTGTTAGGTAACATTTGCATAATATAATTAGACAAAATCAGTTAGCATTGGTGGGGTCGATTTTTTAAAAACACTTCAGCGCCATCTATTATGCCTTTGTAGTACCTGCCTTTTTGAATAAAGATATATATACTATCCATAAATTACATTATTTTAAACTTTTAAATTTGCTATGCAAAACCGTATAGAATTATTTTTCAAAACTATAATTCATTTTTACTTTATTATCTCAAATAATATTATTTTATTACCGATGCAGATAAATATACAGTAAGTTTATTTGACGCTTTTTTAAAAATAAACGCTGTCAGTAATTATATAACAGATTGTTCTCACCAAAGCAAACCAATTGAGCACTATTATATATATTTATATATATATATATATATATATAGAGCCCTAAATCGAAAAGTTTACTGTAACCAAAGAAGAGCTCCGATATGCCCCTTCTGGTACCACTATTAAACTCTGGAACCAAATGTATCCAAATTATCATAGAATTCAAATGACCCTAAATTTGACGGTCTTATTGGTAAGTATTAAAGGTTTCCGCTAATCACCTTCCATCTCTAATGTATTGGTATTATAAAAACAACCCGAATGAGCGTAAATAAAAAAATTTCACTAGTAACTATTGAATGTTTATACACTTTTCACTTCCAAACTTCATCATCAGACCCTCACATCAAATGTCACAACAAATCAAACGAGCTCGTATCGAGAAGTTTACTAATAACCATTGAAGAGTTCCACTATCCACCTCTTAGCTCCATTTAGTTCGATGATATTTTCTAGATTTGAAGAAATAGTTTGTTAATTACATTAGATAAAGCGTATAAGTATAATAAAAAAAATAAAAGGGTATTAGAAAAATAAGGTTATACGAATGAGATGTAAATAAATGATGTAATTTTTGCTGAACAATTTACAGTATTATGCTGTTAGATATCATAAATTGGTAAGCAAGCAAGCTTATATGTCTTAGAAATATTAACTTTGTGTATTCTATAAAATAGCTAAATTAATTTCGATAACCATGATGAATAAAACTTGAAGTATAGTTGAATGGCTTATGAAGTACTGCATTTATTGTAAAGTTAAAACTTGACGACTAGTTTAGACATTTGTATTTGATGCAATGGAGGTAATAAGTATCACCACCCATCAGAATCTTTATTATTTAATAAATAATAGTTCTAATTTAACTCGGAATTATTTAAGAGTTAACTAGCTAGTTAACTCATAAAACTATTAACAGGAATGATCACAACTTGCTCCAAATATGCATGTAGCGTAAAAGGTCTACGTTATTAAATTAGATAATCCATTCCGGAGAAATATTCTCGCTACATTTAACTGAAATAGTTGAATGCATTCCGTGAACAACGCCGACGGGCTATCATAACTTCACCTTCACATTAATATTATATTCCACTGGAAACTGGCCAGGGTGTAACTACGTCGCCTCCGTAATGCGTAATTTGCGAGAAACGGAAAATAAAATAAAATTTAGCGATTTCTTTTTATTCCAAAATAAGATAAGTGAATGAGACTTACCGAATTTGATGCATTAATATATCGGCAAGTAAAGAAATAATACTACGGCAATGCTGAACAGCAATTAAGTTATTTGCGTAATCAAATTTATCATGCTTGTTTAATAATTCTAGCTTACTGCTGTTTTATAAATTAATATTTATGTTGGACTAATAAATTCGCTAGGTACATTTTCGAAAACTAAAATGATATTATACTTAATTTTTTTTAGTATTTCCACCATCACATTTCTTTCCATCGCTTTCTTTGCAAAAACGATTTTTTGCATCAATCTCTATGATTAAATAAAATTTCCTACAATTTCTGTCATCATTTATTATTTCTAACAACTTTAATTGTTTTGTTGAGATTTGAACACCTCAGTGCAAAGACATGCCTACCACGATCTACTATTTCGGACGGACATCCGTGCTGGCCCGGCGCGCGTCGGGCGCTACGTCCATCGTCACCTGCCCCGGCGACGTACCGGATCGACAATGAGACGTACGTGCTCTCCGGGGCACGGGGCGAGTTGTTCAATTGGACTCGAGTCGAAAAGTCATCGTTCAATTCGCCCGTCGTGATTGTGATCCCGTTCACATCTGGTTACGAACGGGTCGGCCGCCGACTTTAATGTTTAAATTTTCTCACATAGCATTAAGTCGAGGAAATAGTTATTTTAGTATTTTATAATTAAAAAATTGCAGTAATACCACTTGATTGTGCCGTTTGTGTACGGGTAGTTTTGATGCCACTCCATAGAATTAAAAAAAAAAAGGAAAAATTAAATTAAAAACGGTGCCCACCGTTTTTCCATTGATTTCTATCCCTCAAAATAAATAAATCTAACGTACAAATACATTTTGAAGTTTTATTACAAAAGAGGAAAATTGCGACACAAGACGCAAAAAATTTTTACGTTTACGGACCTAATGCAGTGTCGATAAGAGTAACATAAAACTGGTATAAGCGTTTTCCGTCTGGTAATTTTGATGTCAAAGGTGAATCTCGCTCTGGTAGACCTGTTATGGGTAAAGTCGGTGCCATTTTGGAAAAAGTAGAGCAAGACCGGCATATTGGTTCCTACAACATAGCTGAAGAGCTGTGAATTGACCAAAAAACAGTTTTGAGCCATTTGAAGAAAGCTGGATACACAAAAGAGCTCGAAAGTTGGGTCCCTCACGGGCTCACTGAAATAAATCTAATGAATCGTGTACTCATTTGTGATTCTCTTTTGAAACGTAATAAACCCGAACTGGTTTTGAAAAGATTGACCACTGATGATGAAAAATGAATTACTTACCACAAGAACGTGCGAAAAAAGATCATAATCAAAAGGCAAGCTAGTTCCACAGACAATCAGCGAAACCCGGATTGATTTGCAATAAGTTGAAGCTGATTGATCACAATAAGTGTGTGGTGGGGTTGGAAGGGCATTATCCATTATGAGTTTTTGCCGCCTTGTAAAACCATGAATTCGAATCTCTACTGCCAACAACTAACGAGACTCAAGCAAGAAGTAGAGAAAAAACGGTCGAAATCTCTCAATAAAAAGGGTGTGGTTTTTCATCATGATAACGCCAAGCCACACACATTTTTAGCCTCTGAGTAAATATTGAAAGACTTTGGTTGAGAACTGTTATACATCCACTATATAGCCCTAACCATGCATTCTCAGATTTTTACCTGTTTCGATCTCTTCAGAATTTTTTAAAAAGTGTTAGATTAACGTCAAGAGAGAATTAAACAAATTAGCATATAGATTGTAATTAAATATGAATAAAATATGATGAAAAGTTGTCTGGAATTTGTATATACAAAACGAAAAACCTTTTTCCCCGATCTTGTACGTTTTAAAGAACTCTCACAACTGATACAACTATTATCTATGTGTTTGCCGTTTCTGAATTTAATCATATATTTTGTCACAAAAATGTACATATAACAACTCCGATAGCAGCGTGGGTTTCGCTTAAAAGCTGTTGCCAAAATAATTAGCCATTATTAGCAGACATGTTCGATTAATCGAGTTTCGATGCGGTGAATTGTAAAACGTATTTATCGTCCATTTGCATCGGCAAATAGTATTAAATGTACGGCATCGAAATCAAAGAAAACAATGGCGTAGTAAAACGTATTTATTGCATGCAAATTTTGTGACCAACGGTAACAAACATTGAGCACAACGCTTTCTAACACGGTTGTCTAGATTTAGATGAAATCGCTTGCGCATGAAAGCAACATAAGCTGAGATCCAGGAGTGAAATGTGAATTTTTTGAATATTACGACGTCGTTCACGACGTGTTGGCTGTTTGTCAACTTGTACAGTGTCGCAAAGGGTTGTTTAGTACAACCTACATACTGGTACTTTTAGTAAACAGAAATTGAATAGAGATAGCGAAAACAACTATGTTTTCGTTAAAGATGTATCTTTAGAGTATGTTTAATGAAACTATCAGATTCCGTTTTCATTAATACTTTCATGTGACCGTTCTTGCGAATTCTAATTTAAAATAACACCTTGCATAGAAATCATGTCGTAAAATAATTGGATACATCGGAAATAATATTTATTTTATTTTTAATACAAAAATATAAACGTAAGAAATAGAATCAGTCGATTTACAGTTGCTCCCTAACCTTAATTAAGAGTTATATGATGGCGCTCTGTACGGACGCAAGTCATCTTTTAGAGCCAATCGAAATGTAAAATACTTGAAAGTGTTACTTCATAAAAATATATATATATGTAATAATAAAAAAATCATTCACTTATTATTACTAATCCAATATAGAATAATATGTAATATAGTACGAAATCCGAGGACGCTACACTTCTATTCTTTATTAAAAAATTGGTTGTCTGTAAAGTCGGTTTACGAGCGATAATTTTATGTGATAACGTCATAAGAAAACATTTATGAAACATTGCATACTTTTATAAATTGAATTGAATTATTATCACTTGTCGCAATTATTGTTGTAATAAACAATAGAAACCACATTAACTTTTCACTTCACTTTATAAACAGTTGACAAAACAGTTTACGTGTAGGTTGTGTGCAGCCGCTATCTCTCTTCTACTCGGACGCATCGGCCGATGGAGTGGAAGAGACATCACTCGTTTCGCGCTCTCGCTCGCACGCTAGGCTCAGGCGGAACGCGACAATGAGTCATGCTTTTTCGTGCGTGCAGCCGGCGTTCGTCGATTTATAAAACGTTATCACGCCAAAAAAAATTAATTCTATAGAATAAGCAGTTTCACAGCCGTTTCATATTTCGTTCAAAGACAATTCGGAGTTTATACCTTTTCGCATCTAATTAACAGATCGAAACGACATCAAAATAAACACTATGATGTTCACTTACAATAAACTCCCGTGTCGCAAGCGAAAATCTCGCACGTAGCACCAACTAATTAACTCCGCGATAAAACGCGTCCTCCGATACGCGCCGGATTATAACTTCGAAAGGACTTCAAATAACGACGAATCCTAATTAAACGTGTACTTACATTCGCGCACCTTCGCGCCTTTTGTTGTCCTTACACGTGGATTGGCTAATTGATATCTTAATTAACTCTCCGAGATGAGAGTTATTTTTCTGTGCCGGCTCTGTCGCAGCTCTGTGTCGACGGGCGTTTCGAGTTTGCGTGCCAGTCTCGCAGGTTGGATCCATACTTATTATAAAACATGGCGTTTTTCTGTTTCATTGTTCCTTGTTATGTTTGAAAATTGCGAACTGCTGGTCCGATTTACATGATTTTATATTCTAGTTTGGAAATAGGTTGTTTAGTCTGGTTTTAGTACACGTGTGGTTACTATAGCTAACCGAGGGTAGAATCTGTAAAAAATTTAGGTCATCATGTAAATTTGTTTGCTTTAATGTTAGTTTCAGTTCTATATTATAAAAATATAATAAAAGCTACATGAAGTTTTAAATATTTTAATGCAAAAAAAAAGTACAAAATATGTGCTTATTTTATTATGTAGTTCTACGCTTTGATTGACGAGGAAAAATGAATGGAGTACATTAAGGATTTAAAGGCAAAAGGGGCGGAATTAGAAAGGACGTAGAGAGAGGAGAGACAGAGAAACATGATATAAGAGGCCGAGAGAGAAAGAGTGAAAGAGAGAAAGGGAGAGCAAAACATAAAGAGAGCGAGATGAAAAGGGAGAAGGATTGAGATCGGAATCGGTAAAGGAATCAGCGTCAGGTTTAGAATCGAAGTTTCAAGAAAAATCATTTATCATCCAAGATTCCTTATCCAAGTAGGCGGAGCCACGGAAAAAGCTAGTGTAAGAACATAAGAAAAAATACTGACCGTCAATTTTTACTGCATAGATTAAACGTAAATCAAAATTAATCGATTGAATCTAAACAGAAATTAATTACGGCGTATTAATTACATTTGCTGCTACATTCGTGATATTTGGAGAGCACATTTATAATGGACAATATTCACCAAATGCGTAGTGTTCTGTAAGAAAAATTTAGACACTGTGGAAAAAATGTGAAGATTTTCGGAATGCTTTTAGCCGAATTCAGTGCTTTTGGAATAAGTTTTCTAAAATCTTTCAATATCATCGCAATTAAGTATGCTATCGTGGGGTCTTTTGTGGGGTCGATTATTGGTACTCTTTTGGCAATTTGATAACTTCTTTTAATTCAGTATTATTACGAAGACAACATTTGTACAATAGAATCACAATTATATCAGAATATAATGTTATTTTGAGACCTGACCTAACCCTCTTTAGTGCCTCCATACATCCAATTGCCTTTCAATTATTTTTTGTACATATTTCATATTCACAATTTCATATACCTCCTATCACCCAGTAAATGGCCACTTTGTTTCTTCCCACTTTTTGAATAAAAAAAAATATAAGTATGATATATTTTATGGCTCCCTGATACCCAGATATGATGCAGTAACCTGCCTGGTAGAACATACAAAGATATCTTACTACCACGTTATATTCCTTGACGTGACTTTTCATGTCATACTTAATCATCATAATTTAATCAAAAAGTTTAAATACAAAAATTCCTGCTCAACGTCCCTGTTGACATATATTCGTCTGATAAAACCATCTTGAAAAGACAGCTGCCGCCTGATTTGTAAACTCAGCACCAATACATTTTTTTAAAATATCAGTGAGTTTTTTGAAGGCTATAGTAATTAAGGAATCGTGATGGCTACATGGCTAAACCACGCATCTGCATGCGTGGTTTACTCATTGTTCCTGCGCTATATCTCCTTCTTTTTATTTTAGTAACTTACTTAACCAGTGTCATCTCACAATATTAAAAAAGATCCTGAAACGACTAGAACTTTCAGAAAACATCTACATTCCCTTCATTTTTATCCTGAAAATCAAAAATGGAATATCACTAAACTTATGGGCTCTAGTTACCATCGCTTTTAACAAAATTCCTATTGGTTCTTCAATATACAAGCAAGGCGATTTCGGCTTGCTCGTCGTCATATTTTGTCATCGCAACCGCTTCCAATATAGATATAGATGCTTACAGGTAAAAATACCTGTATATATAACCTAACCTAACCCAGCGCAGATGATAGTGTATAAATATTATTCAAATATGTCTTAGCTCCTTGATTAATACCTACCGAACCTTACCAGACCGATCGTCTATTTCCTTTTAGTCACGATTCCTGGCGCTGCCTCCAACATATTAGGTGAAGGGAAGTTTTTTCGTATTTTATGAGTAAAAGGTTGGAGTAAAATCTCTTTGATTGTGCTGTTTAAGTCTAGCTAGTTTTGATACTATTAAATAGATGACATTTAAAAAAATTAAAAGTAAAAACGGTATCCCGCTATTTGTCTATTGTTATTCTGTCCATTGAAATAATGGAATCTAACGTAGAAATTCGATACACTTTGAAGTTTTATTACAAGAAAGGGAAAAATGCGTTGCAAACCGGGAAAAAAAATTTGACGTTTATGAATCTAATGGCATGTCAGTAAGAGTAGCATAAAACTGGTATGTTTTCAGTCCTGTAATTTTGATGTCAAAAATGAACCTTGTTCTGGTCAACCTGTTACGCATAAAATCGAAGCCATTTTGGAAAAATTAGAGCAAAATCGACATATTAGTTCCTATAACATAGCTAAAGAGAAGCGAATTGGCCACAAAAGAGTTCTTGAAATTTGAAAAAAGCTGGATATAAAAAAAGCTCGATAGTTGGTCCCACAGGAGCTCACTAAAAAAATCTAATGAATCGTATACTCATTTGCAATTCTGTATTGAAACGTAATGAAATCGAATGGTTAAAAAGCAAGAATATTATATAGATTACAACGAAACCCGGGTTAACTCGCAGTAAGGTGATGCTATGTATATGGTGGGATTGGAAGAGCATTATTCATTATGAGCTTTTACCACCGGGCAAAACCGTCAATTCGAATTGCTGCTGCCAACAGCTCTCCTGCTTAAGCGCTACTGTCAGAGCTCAAGACTCAAACAAGAAGTAGCGAAAAAATGGCTGCAATTGATCGACAGAAAATGTGTGGTTTTTTACCATGATAACGCCAAACCACAGACATGTTGAGCCACTCAGTTAATATTGAGAGAGTTTGGGTGGGAAGTGTTAATGTATCCACCATATAGCCTTGACCTTGCACCCTCAGATTTTTACCTGTTTTGGTCTCTTCAGGATTCTCTAGGTAGTGTTTTTTTTACACATCCTCTCTTGTCGTCCACTTCGCAACAGCCCTTTTATGCTCGTTTCTCAGATTCGTACGTCATTTTCCATACAGCCTCATGTACTGGGTTGGCATGTGGTATAAAATAAAATAATTGTAGTAGATTGTTTTTTTTTTCCTCTTGGTGCCAGTTTTTGTGGTTATATACTACCTTATCCAATTACATTTTATGTCTTATTTAATATTCATTTATTTTCTTCACATTATCTTTTTTCTTATATTTATATATATTCTCTTAAAACTTACGACTTTTAAACTATTTGTCATCATACAATCTATTCTATTACAACTATTTCGGCGACTTATTTCTATGAAAAGGTTTCATTTACTCTTGACACCTCATTTCTGTATTTCCATCTATACTATTATTACTTGTATTAATTAAACAGTCTAACACGACATCTCGCTAACCATGGGCTGTCTCATTATTTAGTTTCACAACATTCTTTGTTGAAATGTTTTATAGCTATCTTTATTTATTACCCGTGTATACTGTGAAGCAATTCCTTATGTTGCACTGTCTAGTGACCCGTTCGCGAAACTTCAAAAACATTGTTCTTTTTATATTATCATTAACGAGGTTTAGGAAACCCTGCCTCACAATTTTGACGCCGGTGCCCACATCGGTCTCTGCACGTTCTTTCTCGAAAATTTAACATTCTTCCAGAACATGCAGTATGTCTTGGACCTTCTCAGGGGTGCACGCACAGTACGGCGAATTCTTTAACTTAAACCTATACATGTACTAAGCGAATTTGCCGTGTCCTGTTAGGGTTTACGCTAAAAGGGGCGTCATTTGGACACGTGAGAGGACCTTGTTCGGCTTGTCCACCAAGGGAAAGAAGCACTTTGTTATTTCACCAGTGCTTCCCTTGGCGTATCATTGTTGCCACTTGTCCAGGCTCACCGTCCTGATTGCCTTTTTGGCGTACGATAGCGGGAAGCGATCATAATCCGCTACCGTCTTACTCTTGAGGGCGGCGTTTCTGGCGCGCACGTCAGCACGCTCATTGCCCGCGGTACCCGCGTGTGCACGCACTCAAAACAGGCGCACCCTCCTGTCCTTCGCAACGATATCCCTGATATCTTGTTTTACTGCATGGGCCAGAGAGTTATAGGTTTTTGTATCGGTCAACATCTGCAATGATGACCTAGAGTCACTGAAGATGTGGACCAGTCCATCTTTGCCTTTTTTAACCCTCCTTATTGTCCTATGCAGCGCGAACATCTCTGTCTGGAATATTGTGTAGAAGGATTCGAGCCGGTATGCGGAGTTCCCGGATTCCGTACCGTCCTGCCACTCAGTCAGGGCCGCACCTATTTTATCTCCAATACGGCTTCTGTCGGTGTATTTGTGCGGCCCGACAATTGCAAGACGGTACATTGTTGACGAATCCAGGTCCTCGATGCTCTCGAAGCCGAATTCGGGAGTGTGCGCAGTGTGTAGCAACTCGCAGAAATCCACGGGCCTCTCGAACTCCTGGTCGGCACAGATGTCCCCAATTCTTTTCCGCGCTTTACTTCATATAATTTGGCTGCTTCCTTCACGCGTATATTTAAAGAGAGCAGCCTTGCGAGAATCAGCGCGGAATAGAGGGAGACCGTTTGGTAAGCTTGGCATGCTTTTAATGCGATGCTGCGCTGTAAAGTGTCAAGCATTTTTCGCACGCCGAACTTTCTGGCCGCCGGTGCCCAAGCGCACGAAGCGTACATGATGATAGGCTCTATAACGGCAACGAAGATCATCCTAACTATCTCCGAACTCAACCTCCAAGTAGCCTTGGTCGCCCTGATTACGCCTTTATAAATATTGGCAGACTTTTAACACACCTTGGCTACATGGGGCGTGAAAGTAAGCCTCTTTTCTATCGTTAGACCTAGGAGGCGAATCTCGTCTACCAGGGTAATTTGCGTATTGTCCATGCGTATGATCGGGACGTCGATCTTTAGTTTTTTGGTAAGCACCATCGCATTGGTTTTTGATGGTGCAAACCTCAACTTGTTCCGATCGCCCCAATCTTTCACATGGGCTAAGGTCTTGTCGGTCTCCGCCTCCAGTGAAGAGGCCGACTGTCTGGAGAACATAAGGACCACGTAGTCCACGAACGCCTGCACGTATACGCCGAGGTCCCCAAGTTTGCGGAGTAGGGAGTCCAGGACGAGATTCCAAAAAGGTTGGACCGGCTATCGAGTCTTGTATAAAACCCTTCGAAGTCACCTTCCTGAGCTACCCCCCGGCGTAATGGTCCACGATTTCTTGGTTTCGTAGATAACCCGTTACCTGTTACCTCCAAGTAGTGTTAGGTTAACATCAAGAGAAAATTGTTAACACTATTTATCGCAGTTTTTTTTTATCAGAAGTCCCAAAATTTCTATAGCAATGGGATTATCTCACTACCTACAAAAATATAAATAAAATATAAGGAAAAATTATCTTGAATATATATATATATATATATATATATATATACATAAAAACTTTTTCCTCGACTTTGTATGAACAGCTTTAATGCTCACTTGTTTATTCCTATAACCTTGGCTTGCGTAACGATAGATTACTTGAACTCGCAGAAAATATAAATCCAAGATTGTGTTATACACCATTTTAATATATTATATGTTTTTTTACTATATTTTGCATAACGTTTATAAACTAAATTTTATGATTTAATAGGGAACATATCAAAGACCTCTTATATTAATATTTGTTAACTGACTTCACGGCGTACCATGGCACATAATTTTTATATGATATTTATTCAAATGCAGAGTTCAAAAATGAATTTTAAGAATTTGAGGATGTCATTTTTTGTACTTTGATGACCTCGGCACTACAATGGGTATTCGATATTTGTCGCCTTTGTCAAATTAATATTTAACAATATTAGCTCGGGACTAGAAGTAAGAGAACAAATACAAGGGTCAATGTTAGGTTTGCATTATGTTTTTATATGTTGCTTCCATATTCAAGCGATGGATTTACCTAAATTTAATATAGTTCATTTCGATTTTTTTATTCAAACTCCACAATAACATCTTACGAAGTTTATGTGAAAACAAACATGATCAGTGTAGTAACAAATGAGAGATCATATGGTTTCCTAAAACTGGTCAAATGCCTACATTGAACAATTATAAAATATATTTTAGTTATAAATATTGTTTTTATTTATAAAGCAAATAAAAAGAAATTACATTCATTACCGTTAAAAAATAGAATAATTTGTATTCATTACATATGCTATTTAATACATAACGTATATTTTTACACTATGTTCCTATAGGACTTCGAGGATTAAGAAAAATGAAAATTCACAAACATGGTAAATATTTACGCTCACACATTTTGAAATATACAAGCGGAGTCCAATTTCTGTCAACTTTTTAACAGAGAAGTTGCTTTAATTGTATCGTTTATAAGCGTAGATCGCAACAGTAAATTTAAATATTACTCCCCCTTATAATATTAAAAAAAGTGAAAAAGCAAAATAATAAATTTGGTGTTATTAGCAAAAGTGTTAACCGGTTATGTTGTTTTTCTATATTTATGTGTTACGTTTGTACATTATAGTTTATTTAATCTTGTTATTTACTATTCAATCCAATATACCTGTATTATGAAATTATTTTATATCTATAGAAATAAAACCTGCGACATGTTATCCGTCAACTATAATTATACTTTATGTAAAAAAAAGTATTAAACGTCACTGTCAAAATTCTTAACATAGGAATTTTGCACAACGTAGTTTTTCTTCAAAATCGTTGCATAATGAATAAGGATTTAACACCCCATTCGCACAGAGTACAATGTAATGAGTTGATCGAAAAATTAATAGATTGTCATACTAATGTAAGTCCACTTTACTACAACTGTATCTTGAACTTGTATACTTTTGGAGTACCTAATTTTTAAGATTTACTCAAGGTCTACAGGGCGTGTCCATGGTGATTGTAACCATACATAGGATATACGTAAAATTTATAAATTATTATTATTACTATTATTGTAATAATTATAGTTGCAAACTCACGGCTATTTTCCAGAAAGATAGGCAGAGACAACAGACATCTACATAATATGATCTTTGGATATCTGTCTTGCTTCACTGATATCCATCATCTTTTCATGCAAGCTCGTCGGTATAGAGTGCTTAAAATTTGGTCTGTAAAGGATTTTCTAAGGCGGCCTTTTCCGACCTTTGCTGGCCTTGAATGTGTATCCTATATGTAACAGTTACACAAAAACAATTCATGGAAACTTGACAGTATTGAACTCCATACTATTTTTCATATATCTAATTTCACTGTTAAAATAAATGAATTTCATGGTTATAATTGCTCCGATCAAGTCACTTTAGATTGAAAATACCACTTCTAATAGTGTCGTTTTTTACAATACGGTAGGTATTTTAAAATTTTATCTGGAATTATTAATATTATTTATGTGTAATGAAATATATAGATTTATTATTTATTCATACATAATATAATTATAACCATTAAATTTTGCAATTATTAATCAGAATTATTGAAATTTTTTAAAAGCAATTTGTTTTCCAAAAGTTTTATAGAAAGGATAGTGAACAAACATTGCTTCTCAGTTAGAATCTACATTATTGATATCCATCGACCTTTACAACTTATTCAAACTTATGTTATTAGTAGTTGATACGGTAAAATATACAAATATGAAAATAATAGTACATCCGCATCGCATAAGCGGCAATGGACTATTAATAATATATAATAGTTGTTTCGTATTTTATGTATGAATTCAAGATAATTTTTCATCATATTTTATTTACAATTAATTACAAAATGTATAAGCCATTTTTTCTAAAACTTGTTACCATTTTGTAGAAAGTAATCCCATTACTGTTGAAACTTTGGAACTTCTAATCAAAAAATTTTGACTGTCCCCTCTTGATACTAACCTAATACTACCTAAAGAATTCTAAAGGTACCGAAACAGGTCAGATTCTGAAGTTGTCAAGTCAGGGCTATATGGTGGATGCATTAACACTTACCAACCAAACTCTCTTAGTATTTGCTGAGTGCCAAAACATGTGTGTGGTCTGGCAATATCATTGTGAAAAACCACACCCTTTCTGTCGATCAATTGCGGCCGTTTTTTCCTTACTTCTTGCTCGAGTCTCATCAACTGTTGGCAGGAGAGATCCGAATTGATGGTTTTGCCCGGTACTAAAAGCTCAAAATGAATAATGGCCTTCCTATCCCGCCATACACATAGCATCTACTTATTTCAAGTTAATCCAGGTTTTGCTATAGTCTGTGGAGCTTGCTTGCCTTTTGACCATGATCTTTATCACACGTTCTTGTAGTAGATAATCCACTTTGCATCACCAGTGATCAATCTTTTCAAAAACGGTTCGATTTCATTACGTTTCAATAGAGAATCGCCAATGAGTATGATTCAATACATTTCTTTTAGTGAGTTCGTGAGGGACTCTACTATCGAGCACTTTTGTGTATTCAGCTTTTTTCAAATCGGTCAAAACTGTTTTGTGGTCAATTTGCAGATCTTTAGTTATATCGTAAGAACAAATATACCGATATTGCTCTACTTTTTCCAAAGTGGCACCGACTTTACCCATAACAGGTCGACCAGAGCGAGGTTCATCATTGACTTCAAAATTACTGAGCTAAAAATGCTTGAATCTCTTTTTTGCTACACTTATCAACACTGCATCAAGTCCATAAACGTCACGAATTTTTTTCACGGCTTGTGTCGCATTGTTCCCTTTTCTATAATAGAACTTTAAAATGTATCGAATTCCTATGTTAAATTCACTCATTTTGGTGGATAAAAAGATAATAAAAAAATGGTGGAACGCCTACTGTAACTGTTTACTTATAAATTACAAAAAAACCTTTTCCCCGACTTTATTACTATTATGAATAGTCTTTTGTGTTGTGTCTGACTTAAAATTATGCGATGAAAGTAATAAACCAATTACATTGTAACATATTAAGATTGGAAATTGAAATTTTTTTTGCCTATTTTTCTCACAGTAATAAAGTAGTTGGTAATATTTTGACGTGTAATTTCACAGATTCTTCATTTAATAAAGAGTGCAATGAAATTACTTTTTACGCAAATAACAAAAACACAAAAATAATATTTTTTTGTATTAATAATTAAAGATGGCAGTACAAAATTGTTACGCCATTATGGTGTAATACGTATGAGACTCAGTATTGCGAGAAAAAGGTGACAATCAATCTTAAATGGCTCACAATCCATTATTTTCTTAACCGATTGTAATTTTACTTTTATACTTCTTTCTCGAGGGTTGTCGACTTATATCAACAAATACTATATTATCAGTATGATAATCATCCTATTGTCACGGCAATATATTAGAAAAAATTTCTGAATATTGCTGCTATTAGATTAGTGTGTAATTCTCTCCGTCCAATGGTAAACGTGATTAATTAGCGATGACAAACTCGAACATGATCCTACTGCCGATATGTCATGTACGTACATTGTCCGTGGGCTTATTATATGCTAAAAATAAGGGAGATAAATTAGCATAGATACTAAACAGTTAGTAATTGAGATATAACTTTTGGTTACTCATTTGTTTCATTATTTTTTTATGTATTTGTTTATGTATTTTTTAACTTCCCACTTGGAAATTTTGGTTTAAGTTCGATTTTGAAAAATCATATGATCATCATATCTCGACGTTTTGAGGCCCCAGGATACCGTCTCGACTAATTTCAGAAAGAAATCCGTGTGTGTGTCTGAAATTTCATTTTCACGTTTTTTTTTGTAATATCTTGGCGAATGTTCTATTTATTTGATTTTTAACCCTCTATAAAAATTTTCGTACTTGAGAAATCGTGTAAAATATCTCCAAAAAGAAAAAATACAGAACGACGTGTTTGAGAATTCAAAAGATTCAACAGTTTCAATTTTTTTTTTTAAAGTTTTTTTAATTTAACTTAAAGAACTTCCAACCAATCACGCCAAATGCTATTAAGTAAATGAAAATCGAACAACACGTTCAATAGATATTAAAGATGGAAAATTTTGAAAAAGACTTTTTTTAAGATAATATGGAAAATTTCCATTCAATTGATTTGTAACACATAACAAAAAATTTTTTACTTTAAAATTTGCGTCAAATACAAATTAATGAAAATCACTGAACATATCAAAAAAAAAAAAAAAATTTTAATGTAAATTGGAGAATTTCCATTCAATTGATTTAGAATGCATTACAGAAATTTTTGAATTAAAAAAATTACGTCGAATGCTGCCAAGTGAATGAAAATCGTACTACGTGTTCAAAGGATATTGCAGTTTAGATATTTTAAAAAACCACTTTGTAAGATAATTTTGAGAATTTCAATTCAATCGATTTTTGCTTCTCTACAAAATATTTTGTGCTAAAAAAACTGCATCAAATACCTTCAAATTAAACAAAACTAAATTACACGTTCAAAACATATTGTAGTTTTGAAAATTTCCAAAATCATTTTTAACGTAACTTCGTGAATGTTCTAAAACACGTAAAAACTAACCTAACCTAATCAACCAATTTTGAATCTCATGATATTTGTTATGTTTAAAAAACTGTGTCGAATGCCATAAGCAAAACAAAATCTAACGACACGAGCAATGCCTATTATAGTTCGTATATTTAAAAAGCAGTCAAATGCTAAAAAGAAATAATATCGAAATATACTTCCAAAGAAAATCGCATTTTAAAACTTTTCAACAAAAATAGTATTTTTAACACATTTTTTTGACATACCATAAAAATTTTCCAACTACCCAATGTTAAACTTTTTAGACATTCTTTTTCACGTACAAACTACATTTAATACCAAAACTTCGTGCACGGAAAATTATGTTTTGAGCTCGAAGAGCTCCATAATTTACGATTGAGCATATTTTCGAGAGTTTTAAGCTCAAAAATAGCGGGAAGTTTCAGAGTTGGCTGCAGGGGCAACCTCTTTTAAATTGTTTTTAGGTATCGTTTTTTTAAGTAATGTATTTACGTTAGCTTAATTGCTATCTGTCCGAAAGTAATGAAATAGAATATGGACTCAGTCACATAAAAAAGTTGCTTAATACAATTAGAATTTATTATTCTAATTTTCCTTCTAGTATCTTCTCTGAGTATCGCATATTGGACCCTGGAACTTGTTACTGGGTAAAATCTATAAAAGAAAAATAATTGACACTGCTATACATCGGCGTGTCTTAATTTTATACATTTTTAGCATATATTTTAAACCGTTTTAGTGTTTGATTCATCTGATTATTTATCGTATTAGAAATATAAATAGTGCATTTCAATTATTATTTTTTTAATTGTATAAAGATATGAGCTTACTTGGCAAGAAAAAGCATCGTTTGGAATACTGCGTATTTGTTGTTTTTTTTTCTTGTTATTACCATTTGAGGGAAGAGTTGAAACCCATTGTACACAGCCGCTCAACCGTGTTTTGGTAGTTCCGGTTTATCATCTACCAAAAACTACTCTCTGACATTTGAACACGTCGCTGATAGCCTTTGACTGTGATGGCTACATCTTAAGTGACCTAAAAGACAGAACGGTGTCAGCATTGCTGATTTATATTGAGAACTCTCTCTGGTGACCTTAACGTGATGACATGGGAAGTGACCCTTTAGTAGGGTCGAAATGCAGTAAAAATAAGACAAAAGCTTTATAAAACATATAAAATAAGACATAGGCTAATGTATAAACCATTTAGAAAACGGTAAGAAGTGACTATTTTCATTAAGAGAAAGATAATCTTCAAAGTGTTAAAATTGATGGAAAACGAGAAGCTTATGGATGTAAATAGATTGAGCGGGCGCTCAGAACTTTGGGTCTGATGTCTGGACGCAAACATCACTAAGCGAACCGCACACCCTCAGACTACTGCTGTTTTCTTCTCTAATATAAACTGTGAATCACACCACTGCAGAAGTATTCACGATCTCTTCGTTTCAGATGGAAGGCTCGATTCTAGAGCCCTTCACGGTGATCCCTTGTGTGTTGGGGCCGTTGACGATTATCATCGCCGTTACAGTGACTACGTCCGGGGCCGGTGGCTTAACAGTTCTCCGTGGCATGGAGCGAGTAACATCGAAACAAACGAAAGTAGTAACGCTATCGGCATTCGAGAAACTTGTACCTGTGTAGTGCAAGTCAAGCTTCTCGAATTCTGGGGTCGGTCAAAGGTAAGGTGCGGTGGCTGCACAGCACCAGAGCGAACACGACAGACAGACGTACGTGACTGGACTGCGGCCGTGCTGTAATCACTGCACGAAATTGCACTCCCTCAACGGACGCCCGGCGAATCGGTGTCCGGAACGCGGCTCGACGACACGTTAGAAAAGGTCAACGGTATAACATTTTGAAGAAAACGTTCATAACTAATTTGACTATATGGGGTGCATGGAAAGATAGTGTGAGATGACATTAACATTGGCTAAATTGTTTGTATAGAAATGCCGTTTTATAACAGCATATTAGAAGGACAAACAAGTTAGTGAGCCAGCAGAGAGTAGGTGGTCATCGCCACCCATAAACACTCGCAACTCCAAAGGAGTCACCGGTGCGTCGCCGATCTCTTAGCTGGGAATAGGACATCTAATGGAGGGGAGAGTAGGCCACTGAAACACTCGCTGGTCGAAATGTACGACAGCGGAATCTGTTACTGCATATACATATTTTGTGAATTTGAGGTATATCACCTGTCGAACCGACCCATTTTCGTAAATTACTAATCAGTACATGAATATAAATAAAAGTAAAAAAAAGTTGATCCTGTGGCTAACTTGGTATGTTATTTATGAATTTCCTTTGAGTTCAAACATATAGTTGTCTATAAGATTTCGAGCTTTTCGAGCTCAAACATTTAAAAGACTGTGAAGACCATCCTTGAAACTTTTTGTTCGATCTCATTTTCGATCTCAAAGCGTTCAAAAATATGAATAGCAGTAAATTTTAGAGCTTTTTCGTGCCATCCGAACTCAAAGACATAGTTATAATACGCTTTGAGTTCTTCGAGTTCAAAAAAACTTAAATTTATTTTTAGAAAAGGTTTATTTTTTAATTTTTCAACTACGATATCTTTCGAATGCAATGCTTGATCTTGATCCATTTTTTTTGATGCTGTTTATCAAGAAAAAAAAGATCAGATTACCAAACATAATTCAACAGAAATTTTATGCTATTTCAAAAAAACACTTTATTGTACATTTTTGTTAACTATTTAACCGATTTTGATGCGGTTTGCAATATTCGACTTTGTTTTCTATGAAAAAAAGTGAATAGATTTTGAAATTTATAAGTAAATTAGTTCGAAAATATTGCAAAGAACACTTTGACAATTTATTCTGACAATATCTTTAATCAAATCAACCGATATTTATACAATTTGCAGCAATCCGTGTAACTGTTTGGGGAAAAGATCTCATTAGATTTTTTATTGATCGATACAGTAGTTATTAAAAAAAACATTACACTGAAAATTTTATTTTTGACATTTGTCAAAATTTATATTGCGGATCAATTCAAATTTTGAGGAAATCTAAGCTAAATGGACCAATTTTGAAATTAAAAATATCGTATACAACTATTGAGCGACTTGTGAATAAACAGCAGTATATATTAATTCCTTGCAGCATCCATTTAAGAAATTCACCGGACACTGCAATCAGTTCGAGATTGCTATGAGAGGGTGTTTAAAAAAAGAGCGCTTACGTCGGATCGAAGCGAACTTTCAAGATTCTAAGAGAAGGCACGCCGCTATTCGTGCTAGGATACGGGCCAAAGAAGAAGCGGCAACCACAGCAGCAGCAGCTAGATCCGATGACAATCGATAGCTTTTAGTATTAATATCAAGAACTTTTAATTCAATTACAAAACTAGTAAAAAATTACTTCGCAATGTTGTAACTTCACAATCAATAGGTATTTTATTGACGAGTGTTCAGGAAATACACTTATGGTTGAAAACAGAGATATAAATTCAATTTTTTGATGACAACACTTTAGCTTACAGCGACTCATTTATTATTTATAGACTAAGAACTTAGAATAATCGAAGTTGTTTTGGTATGTTAAATACTTTAATGCAAGATAGAGAAATAGTGATTCTTTGATTTTTTCAATCTCTCAGTTTGGCTACTATGATTGAGTACTGAGAGGAGACTTCCAAAATATAATTTGCTACTAAGAAACAAGTTTATTCTGACGTTCACCTCGTAGGTCTATGTTATAACGTTAACTTTTAGTGCAACTGACCAAAGATAATTTACAAATATGTATAGTTCAAAACAAATGAAGGTATTGATTTCATTTTATTATTAATTACTTGATTATTTGGCAGTGTTATTATTGTTTTGTCCTTATGCAATTTATTTGTCATTGATAATAATTGTATCGCCTTCAGTACCTTGCTCATTAGTAGTGTAATTTATAAAGAACTTTAGGAATTTTTCTTAGGAACTTTCCTTCTGGGAATGATTTCATTATTATGCTCAGAACTGTAAATAGCATTAAGAAGTTTCATAGCTATAATTAGTTTTTATGATACGAAAAAGAACGATTATATTATACTTGTACTATTATTATAAGCCAAAAAATAATCTCTCCTTGTTATCATTGTTTATTCCAACGTTCACGTAATCAATGCTACTTAAATATAGCATTGACATTAAAACTCTCTTTGGATTCATCGTGGGCGCCCTTGGGCGTAACGCTAGTGGTTGTTTTCATAATTACTGGGTCAAGCACACTTTTTTTTCTTTATGTTTAGTTGCTTGCGTAATATCAATATTTCTGTATTGGCTATTTTAGGGGTATTAATTCTCACTCATATTTAAAGGAAAAACAAAATGGCTATGAGATCATATAATATAATCTCATATAATATATCATATAATATAATATTTTTTTAAAAATCATTAAAAAAATATTATAAGGCCTTTTAATTGTATAATATTATTATTCGAGCAGATAGATTTGTTCGAAAACTTGCACGTCTGCACTTTGTCGTAATCGCGTGAAATTATCGCGAACGCAGCAGCGGGGCATTTCATACACAATCGTATGGAAGCTGGTGAATTGCATCGCCTTAACTAAACTTGACATTCTATAGCTCTTTTTTTATCGAGAAATGTTTTGTTCGAAATAAAGTGACTCTTTAAAATCATTCTATTGTTGACTAACGGAATAATATAAGAGAATTTATTTAGTTCTGCGTCTTGTTTGAAGATAAAAAGCGTGATAATAGGAAAAAAAATCTTAACTTAGTTTCATAAAAATAAGTCAGTATTGTTTGTTTTTAAACCATTGTGTCTGAAAAAAAAAGGGAATCTCTTTTAATGATATTTTTTAACAACATTTATCTGATTTTGCTAATAGAAAGAGCACAAAAAACTGAGTTTGTATCATCGGTTTACTAATTTAGCAAAAATGGACACTTAGAATTTTCTATCAGTACATCCTCGACTTTTCAAATAGATAGTAAAAAAGGAGAATACGTAGATGATTTTGTTTTTAAAAATTATACAAATGATATCAGTTAGCAGATACTAGCTTTTAGAATAAGCAGATCTTTTTTCCTTTTAAAAACAAATATTTTGTATATCGTAAAAAAAAAATGCTTTTACCTTCAACTTTTTTATATTTAAATAAAACAGTTGATAAATTTAGAAGGTTATCAGGTAAGTTATTTTCTAACACATCCGATATGAGATCTGAAAGGGAGGCGCTTATCGGTCGTGATACGTAAGTAATTTATTTTTGCTATAGATGCATATAACATGCAAGGGATGGGGGTATTGCAGAACTCAGTTGATACTCCTGTCTCTAACATAAATGGAAAAGAATACAACTGTTCATACATCTTGATTTACCTGTATTTTCCGGAATTAGTACCACTGTATTAGCTAATCGATAGCCCTCTGGAGACAAGGGGCGATATTCGGAAATTTAGTATCGCATAACAATAATGGAATATTCGGATCACGACCACATTGGATCGTGATCGATTTACACTCTATATCCTTTCTCGAATGCATATCTAATTCATAATACCTTAAACTAAATCCTTTTCGTGGTTTGGCTGCGATGAAATATCAAACGGAGCGACGTACTCACTTTTTACAAATATATTTTTAGAGACTTTTTTAAGCTTATACAATAATTAGAACGAGCATTTTCACGTCGTGAGAGCTTTCATCTATCCAACATAAGCCATTTGGTGGATACGACTGCGTGTGTGGGTGCGTAAGTAACGCGAAGTCATTAAGAAGGCCTTGACGGTCCCAAGAGTGAGCTCGCATTAATTCTATGTTTTACGTAACCGAAGTGTTTCTTTTTCACCTTATATCCGCAAGAATATGAGATCTTTTACACGATTTTTAAATTATTTTATTTTTAATAGATCATGTACTTACAGTACTTACACTACACATCTTATTATTTTATTCCTGAGTGTATGGTTACACAGTAATTCGAAATAGGATATAGAGATCCTTATAATGAATTAATAGCAATAAAAAATATTTCTTCCATTTTAACCGACCTGTTCCTTTTATACAAACTGTTCATTATTAAATTAAAAATTACTGGAAAGACCATGCAGATATTACAAAATTAAAACATATACTTTGAAGATTTACATTGGAAGAGCGCATACCATTCTGTTGTATTTCGGGGGAATATTATAATGAAGTGAAATGAATAATTTAATGGTATAAATGTAAATTGGGTGTGAATTTACTCAAGAGAGCATTGAACACCGCGAATACGACTCGCACAGTATTTCGTACCCATACATTTTTCATGCAAAGGAGTATTTTAATGGGAATTTTATTATTCGTCATAATATATACATAACAATTATTCAATTTAGATAATATAATTCTATAACAAAATGCAAACAAATTAACTGCTTTATTACTGCAGTTGGACTTTATCCTACTGGTAACGCGGGGGGCGTGGCTTTGATTGCCGCACAAGACAGACATTTATTTGATTAAAATTAATGTTTGTTTTGAGTCTAGATGTTTCCATGTATTACGTGTATATATTTAAAAGAAAAGAATGTAATATATTCTATCAACTACCTGATATCCATAATACAAGCTTCATGTTGCTCAGTATGGAACCAGATGATGCTGTGTCTAAAAAAAAAACATGAAACGTGTTGCCCCAGTGGTTATTGGCCCACCTGCAATGTAGGAAGTGCAATCTTGTACTGTGATAGCTCGCACCAATAAATGTTCTTTTAATCTTATGCAGATTAAAAATATTATCAATTATCTTCCATTTGTCCATTTTGACGTGACAACGTCTTATAAATTGGTTTGCCGGGTGACACTCCAAGAAGCTGCGTTACGCTCCGCTCACGTTATGCGCTCACAATGAGAGCGAGTGAGAGGCACGCGTCCCTTCCACTCGGGCATGGTTAGCCCGCCTAAGAGCGAGAGAGACAGACATAAAAAGTGAAAGGCACGCGTCCCTTCCACTCGAGCACAGTTAGCCCGCCTAAGAGCGAGAGAGACAGAGCGAGAGAGAGTGAGAGAGATAGACATACATACCGGTTCACGTCTTGCGCTTCTATTTCGCTTAGGCGCCTGCATACAAGTTTACACGTTGCCAGTTAATTGTAAAACGATTGTGTAGTGATAATGTGAAGGTAGTTATATTTGTATATAAATACGTATGTATGTGTAAAGGTAAAAATAAAATTTTGTTAATATGAAATTCAGTGCGAGATTCTTTGTATAAATTAATGTTTTAAATATAATTCTTTGTATAAATAAATGTTTTAAATTGTTACTATTATTTCATCCTTCTTCCTACTATACGAATGAATATTCACATTAAAATGATTTTACCACTCAAAGTCGTTGTCACGTAAAACTTTCGCCCGTATACCGACTTTACAGGCAACCAATTTTTATTCCTCATTTTTTATTAGTTCCATAGATAAATTAAAAAGCAAGTTAATTAGAATCTAGCACAAGGCCAATCGTAAAATTAAAACTCCTCGACTGACGTTATTTTTTTTAAATCAAGAAGCTAGCTAAAAGAGAGAATAAATGTTTTAATTCAATTAACTGCAGAAGTTAACCAGGCGTCTGACAAATGCTTTTTCCTGTTTTTTTGCGTTTTGTACGGGTAGGAGCAGAAAAAGATTCGAGTTTTGTCATTATAGTCATTAGTTTTAACATATTAATATTTTAAAAAAAACGTTAGCAGTAATTTAAATACTCGATTTTCTTGTCCTATCATCAGTTAACCAGCATTTTTTGTTTGAAAATTTTTGTGACCCATTGTAAAATTTTCATTGTGATTAGTAGTGCAATGCTGAACTATTAATTAGTATTTTGTATTAGATAGATTCTAATAAAATATGGTAATGACAGTCAGACAAAAACTTCATCTAGGTTTAGTAACGAATTCGACACGTTTTTTAGGAAAATTTGATTAAAAAAGGTTCTCAATTGTTAATTCCTTTTTTTACTAAAGCAGAGTTTAGAAACGCCTATTTAGAATTAGTTCAACTGATATCAACCTTTTTAGGCTGGAATATTTGATTAGCATGAATTAACATTGGTTAGCATAAATTAACATTGCTTACCATTCATTGACATTGGTTAGCATTTATTAATATTGGTTAGAATATTAAGTAACATTCATTAACTCATTTATGAATTTGGTTGTTGTTTCACGTTTGAATCGTTTCCTCTCGCATGAAACACGTCCTCCCACATTTTTTTTTTATTTTATGTTGAGAGACTTCATTTTATATGGGGTTATCCCTTTCGTAGTAAGATAGCCGTAAAGCTATCCTACATCCTACATCTCTGTAAAAAAGAGACACTTCTCTGTGGCATCATGCTAGGCCCGCTGGTACATTTTGTGTCGAAAGCAACACTGACGCACCGCAACTCAATTTGTCAATTCCAACGTATAATGATTTATAGATCAATACAAATAAACTCTAATAATTCAAGAGAATATAGTTAAAGTATATAAAAGTTAAAGATTGGACTTCGAAATTTCGGGTTGTCCCAACTCCGTCATTCTATTATTACTAATGTAACAATAGAGAGACGGACGTAATGGTTACTAACTAAACTAACCTCACTTGGTTGGCTTTCATTAGCGAAATGCCTACTGGGCAAGATTGCATAAAGATCGTCAAATAAGTCTTTATGTAATCGTTATGTTTGCCAGGTAGGTGTTTCGCGAATGAAATCAAAAACCGTAGTATAGTATAAGTACCGTTACATCTTTCATATTTTACATCTGAGACGCTTGCCTGCAACATGCATTGACATGCAGTATGCAATCCACAGTAGCTGGTTGGTCCGGATTTGTCGGTTGTTTTTAACACTCCCTTATGCCTTGGAGAATATTAACTATCTGCATTTTCCTGAGGATGTGCCTTGCCTAGTTGTCATGAAAAGTACGTAAAATTAACAATATAACGATTACCGGTTTAAGGTAAATTAACACTTTAACACTTGCTTAGGTGTTGGATATTTGCTAATCTTCTCGAATCAATATTCAATTCGTTGAATAGAGATTCGAAGTGGAAGAACAGATTCGAGGGTTAGCGGTAGGTTACATGCTTCATGTCAACGTCTAATTGTGGATTTCCGCAAATTAACACCTCACACAATAGAATACTTTACATCTATGATATTTTACATAACTTTTTACCGTTATGTCTCTAATATCTATGGCCGTCACAAACTCGGTCACAAGAGGGTGACTGCCAGATCCCGAAGGCATGAGCAGTTTGGGTTTTTCGGGCGGTACTGCGGCAGTCCGCGGCCTACAAGTACTGCAATTCGTTGGTGCATTTACATGCTTGCTGCACGTCATCGCCAGTCTATGCAGCTGTTATTCTATACCACGCAATCGACAAAGTCGTAAATGTTTGTAATTGAAAACGCGCCAACTATACAAGCCCGCTTTTGTCTGTGCGTTCTCACAAAGCGTCTCGGCTGTGAATTTTCGATGACGGCGTTCAATAGATTTTAACTCGGCATAGCAAGTAAATTATACGGAGAAATTCGCGTTTTATTATTCAAATGTATTCGTGAACGCCTTCTCAATGTTATATCAAGAGTCTCTTATTTAGATTCTAAACATTAATTATATATGTTATATAGGGTTGGGAAAAAAGGTTTTTCATCTTCTATATACAAATACAAGAAAATTTTTCTTCATATTTTATGTACATTTAATTATAGTACATATATGCCATTTTATTCAATAACTTGTTATCGTTTTGTAAGTAATGACAATCCCATTACTGTATAAATTTTGGAACTTCTAATCAAAAAACTACAAGTAGTTTTGACGGTCGTTTTTTGATGTTAACCTAACCAAAACAATTCTAAAGATATCGAAATATGTGAAAATCTGAGAGTGTAAGGTCAAGGCTATATGGTGCGTGCATTAACACTTCCCAACCAAACTCTCTCAATATTTGCTGAGAGGCTCAACATGTATATGGTCTGGCGTCATTATGATTGAACAACCACACCTCTCTGTTGATCAATTCCAGCCGCTTTTTGTTTGCCTTTTGTGTGAACCTCATCAGCTTTTGGCAGTAGACATCCGAATTGATGGTAAAATATCATAATGGATAATAATACCCTTCTAATTCCACCATACACATAGCATCAACTTATTGTGAGTTAATCCGAGTTTGACTATAGTCTGTGGAGCTTCCTTGTCTTTTGACCATAATCTTTTTCGTATGGTCTAGTCGTAGGTAACGCATTTTTCATCACTAGTGATCAGTCTTTAAAGAACGTTTCGGTTTCATTCGTTTCAATAGAGAATCACAAATGAGTACATGATTCATTACATTTCTTAAAAAAAAATTGAATGTTCTCATTAAAATAAACCTAAGAGCTCGTTGAAATGAGCTCGTGTGGAACCAAAGTATCGAGCTTTTTGTATATCCAGCCTTCTTCAAATGGGTGAGAACTATTTTGTGGTCAATTCGCAGCTCTTCAGATATGTCCAAAGAACCAATATGCCGGTTTTGCTCTACTTTTTCCAAAATGGTATCGACTTTACCCTTAACAGGTCGACCAGAGCGAGAATCATCTTTGACATCAAAATTACTGGAATGAAAACGCTTGAAGCAGCTTTGTGCTATTCTTACCGACACTACATTAAAGTCTAAATAAACGTCATAAGTTTTTTCGCGGCTTGTGTCGCATTTTTCACTTTCTTTGTAATAAAACTTTAAAATGTATCAAATTTCTACGTTAGATTAACTCATTTTGATGGACAGAAAAATAATAGGAAAATGGCGGGATACCGTTTTTACTTTTTATTTTTCTATTTTTTAAATGTCGTCTATTTAATGGTATCAAAACTAGTCAAATACAAACAGCATAATCGAAGAAATTTTACTGCAACTTTTTACTAATAAAATACGAAAAATCTTTTTCCCCGGCCTAATATGTTGATAACATATATCGTTTCTTTACTTTTAGAACTGAAACTTGTTAAATTTTTATCCACGATTGCTGTTGGACTATGTTCGGGCTCTTGTAATAGTGTTTGATGAGTGGTTTTTATATATCAACTGCTGGGGATTTGACGACAGGGCAGAAGAACATGCCTACATGCCTCCATAGTCACAAACTATGGAGGCAAGGAGTCACTAAACCTTATTTTGGCTCTTTTTTATGTCATGTTATCAATACCACATAGATTTTTTGGGTTTGTTTCCACTGCATTAATGCCATAATAACAGATTTGGATCAAAAACAATTTTGTGGCCTTATTGCGACCCGAACAATGTGCTTCTCAGTCGCTCTAACTTTTTCGCTATGCTGTTAGGTGGACTATTCATATGTACAGATATTTAGACAGTTACGTATAAAGTATAAAAAGTTTAAAACAAGAAGCAAAATTTAAAATTGTCATAAAACTTAGGACTGACGTAAGCGTGTTAATCGAAAAAGGATTTAATAAAAATTTTGATGAAGTGTTGACTAAAAAGAAGTACGATAAAAATAAAATTAGAAAATAATAATGAAAAATTAAAAAACCTTTGAAAAAGGATTGATTTGTGACTCGCGACTCAACAATAATATGAAATAGACATAACAATAATATCAAGCATAGATACTACATTATTCAGCTATTTATTGATATAATTATAACTCTTGGAAATCTTATTGCAGTCATAAAAGAAAGACAAAAAGACAGTCGCCTTTAGTCAACAGTTTTTTTAGTTTTTAACAAACTAAATGTTTCGAAACACTGGTTCGACTTAACATACTTAAAGTTTAAATAAACACTACACATCCACTCCTTTCTTTCAGTGATGATTTAGCAGTAGTAAAAGATGATTTAAGGGTTTTGATAATGGAAACTGGAATATCAGTAAAGAACTTTTCAAGGGTTTCATCAACTTCTGTGTCTTTATTCATAGTCTTGTCCTTTCGCTTAACTTGAAAGTCGAAGTCAAGATCGCGGCATTTAACTTTTCCAGTCATGCCCTTTATAGCCTTCCAAGTTGTTTCCCATCACGTTTTTAATATTTTTACTTTATTATTAAAGTGTTAGGCTTTAGCCGAGATGGTAACAAGTTAAAAAAATTTTTAGTACTTTCTAGCATGGAAAAGGAAAACTCAACTTATTACAGAACTATTATTAATTCCATACAATATGTCGATACCACCATTATCACCATGACAGTACCGTAAACCCTAAAAATCGACTATAGCGTAGATGTTAGTAATTAATCTAATTATAAATGTTAATTAATTTGGGAGGAGGCAGGCGGGGACGGCGAATGGCGGCCGCGGGGAAAAACCGACGATAAATATTCTAAGTTAATTAACATCTCGGCGAGAACTCTCGACAACTGCTTACCTGCCCGCCGCCGAGATCGCTTCTCTTTCAATTAAGGGCGCTTCCTTCGTTATATTGTTCAGGTGGAGTTGCCGATCGTCCCCTAACTCGGAATATGCACTGTTCCCGGGGAGCGTTGGATGGATCTCGAGGTGACGATTCGAATTTATTAATTGTTCTAGAACCGAAATAAATTAAACTATCACGATAAATTGAATTCGCCCTGTTATTATAATATGACCTAACACATGAAGGCTGACACTTTACATTAATTTTAACTTCGCCTACTAGTGTACCGAAAACGTCAATCCTATCTTATGGCAATTCCATAAAAAGCACTTCAGATCTGTGTCCGTTCCTCGACATCTGTTTCGTTCAAGCTGTATAATGTTGTCATAAATTTTCATAATAAATTATAATTATATGCCAATTAAAAGCTTTCTCAAACACCGTTTTGTTTGAATTTGAAACATATACGATTTAAAACGAAATTAAACACACGCCTTATGTTTCAGTGACTATTGCTAACATTATATTCACCAGGATGAACATAGATGCGATGCGCGAGCCGTTATCGGTTTGTGAACGTGTCACAATCCAGTTATCATTTTCGTAGGTTTGACAGGGGGTCGGCTTAGCGAAGGTCGAATGCGGCTGTACTCGTATGACCCATACGCTTTTCTGTTTGAATATAAATCATAAATAAAACAAACACAGGCGTTAACTGTAACTGTTATTAAACATATTATAAATACTATGGTTCTTAATACAAAATGATAAACCACCAGACTATTTTTTTTAAATATTTTAAGCGAATTTCAAATGTGTCCTTACATTTATATGGAGGAATGAGTGACGTCGACGACAGAAAAAATAACTAGTAAGGATTTTTTTTTAATTACATACACATTCTTAAAGTAACTGAACTGTCATAAAATATTTTTTAACTGGCAAAATCTTTCCACATAAGCTCTGAGCATGTACAATAGAATATGCATATACTTTCGGTAAATATTCATATGGATAAATGAGAATAAATTGATTTACGCATATTAATTTTATAGACACGTTTATGTAAAAACCCTCTTTTTATTATCTGGTCTCAAGAATAATACAATTCCTAGAATATACTAGTAATGTCTTTCTAAATGTTTCGTATTTCACGCACTTAAAGCTCATTTCCAAACTTCTAACTTCAAGATTTATAAAACTTTCGTAACAAACTTTCATGTCTACCCGAAAAGTTTTTCATTTTCTGGTATAAAATAAAATATACTGAAAGTTGCTTGAAAATATAAATTACTATTTAAACTTCATTCAGTATTTTTCGTGTGGTGTATGGGGCAAAAATTAAAATAATGATAATTTAACTTCATTTCTCTTTACAATCGAGCAGAATATTGCTAAGGATAGATTTTCACATTAAAAATCTTAGTGTAGAATTGTGTGCAACTGGTGCCCAAGTTAGGTACTTAGTACCTGTACTATAATAAGTCATCAGGGTCCTACCCTACAATATGTATTGTTTAAGAAATAATAAGAAAGTCAACTGTCGAGGAGGCAGGTACTTAACAAGGCGTTATACAAAATTTACAATAGTATATTTGGTAAGGATTCTCGATTATAAATAAATAGTCTTCAAATAATGCATGTATTATAACAAATGAGATTCAATTGCAGTTATCATGGGTGAAAGTAATGGCAGTGTGGTGTGATGTTAATGTATGAATACTTGAATTTCGTATTACAAAATAGACGTAAAGAACGGATATTGTCAAGTAATATTGATACTGACCCAGCAAACATAAAATGTCTATGACATTAACTGACGATTATATGAGGATCACTACAAAATTATTAGCATACAGGAGAACTATATAAGCAAGACACCGTCGTGTACCAATCACTATTCATGGTTCGACAATTCTCCAAAGCAACTGTAGCCACGTGTCCAGTTTTATTAAAAAAAGAAGCAATCTTGCGCTTAGAGACATTTCGTTCCCGCTCCTCTTGGATTAGTTTAGACTCGTCTCGATAGACCTATACAGTCGATTGCTGCTTTTTGTTTTGGAGTCGTAGCAATAAATACATGATTTGTCACCTGTTACTATGTTTTACATTAAATTTGACGCCCCTTCCTTGATTCAGGTAAACATTCTATTGCATCAATTGATGCGGTCAGTTTTTGAGCCTCAGTCAAATTGTGTGGATTCCATCACGAATACAGCTTTTTCATACCCAAACGTTTATGTAAAATTGATTGTATTTGACTCATGCCTATGCGTAAGAATGTCTCAATCTCATGATAGGTCACGCGTGTCTGTTTCGATCATACAGCACACAGCATCGATGTTTTTGTTGGTCACAGCTGTGGACGTTCTATCATCATGAAATTTGTCGCTGAGATTGACACCATCGCTTTTGAATACTGCAAACTAATTACAAATAGTCGTCTCGCATAGTGCTTTATCGCCAAAAGCAATTCGAATCCGAGTAACGCTCTGCTGAGCTGTCAAATTACGCTTAAAATCGTAGAAAATTATAGTAAAATGACGCCACAATTTTAAAACAATTGACAGTTTAATGAAACAAACTGTATTCTACAGCCAAAGAGTTTTATTACATATTTATTTATATGTAAGTGGCCAGTTTTACAAACTTAAAGTCCGCCCCAAGTACTATTTTGGGGAAAAGTATTTTTCGTATTTTATATAAAAATTCAAGATAATTTTTTATCATGTTTTATTTAATTTTGTTCAACATTTGCTATTTTTTCAACAATTTGTTGCTATTTTGTAAATAGTGATATAAACCCATTACTGTAGATATTTTGGAACTTTTAATTAAAAAACTGCAACAAGAAGTTTTTACAGTCTTTTCTTGATGTTAACCTAACACTACCCAAAGAATTGTGAAGAGACCGAAACAAGTAAAAATCTGAGAGTCCAAGATCAATACTATATGTTTAATGCATTAAGACTTTCCAACCTAACTCCTTCTATATTTGCTGAGAGGCTAAAAATATGTGTGGTCTGGTATTTTCATGGTGAAAAACCACACCCTTTCTGTCGATCAATTGTGGCAGTTTTTTCGCTACTTCTTGCTTGAGTCTCATTACCTGTTGGCAATAGAGATCCAAATTAATTGTTTTTCCCGGCGGTAAAAGCTCATAATGAATAATACCCTTCCAGTCCCACCACACATATAGCTTCAACTTATTGCGAGTTAATCTGGGTTTCGTTGTAGTTTAGCTTATTTGCTTCTTGACTATGATATTTTTCACACATTCTTGTCGTAAGTAATCGATTTTTTATCACCAATGAATGGTCTTTTCAAAATCGGTTCGGTTTCATTACGTTTCAATAGAGAATTGCAAATGAGTACATGATTCATTAGATTTCTTTCAGTGATCTCATGTGGAACCCAAATACCGAGATTTTTGGTATATCAAACTTTTTTTCAAATGGATCAAAACTGTTTTGTGGTCAATCTCCAGCTTTTCAGCTACGTCATAAGAACAAATATGTCGATCCTGCTCTACTTTTTCCAAAATGGCATCGAATTTATGCGTAACAGGTCGACCAGAGCGAGGTTCATTTTTGACATCAAAATTACCGGACTGAAAACGCTTGAACCAGTTTTGTGCTACTCTTACTGACACTGCATTTGTTCCATAACTGTCACAATTTTTTTTCGCATCATCTGTCACATCTTTCACTTTTTTGTAATAAAACTTCAAAATGTATTGAATTTCTAAGTTAGATTCACTCATTTTGGTGGTCAGGAAAACAAAAAAAAAAAAACAGGGCACCGTTTAACATTTTGTTTCTCTTTTTTTAAAATGTAATGTATTTAATGGTATCAAAACTAGCCTAATACAGAAACTGCACAACCAAAGAGATTTATTGCAACTTTTTATTTACAAAATAAAAAAAAACCCTTTTCCCCAATACACACACATTTATTAGGTCCTTACATATGAAATTGTCGTTTCGTCGAACTGGCCACTTTGATCTCAAATATCTGGTGTGTGGCTAGGGATAGAAATTTATTTTAAATTTAGGCTTGTTCATTTGTTTCGAATTTAATGTTTCATTTGTTTTAACGCCATTTGATTTTTCTATGACATTGGTCTGTTCACAATGTGGAAAACTTAAAACATGGCGTTATTTACGAATACAAGTTCCACTGTGGCACCGGCGCTGCAGAAACAGCTTGAAAGATTAATAATGTGTATCGGAAACCTACTATAAAAGAAAACAAGACACGTTTTTGGTTCCAACGTTTTTGTTCTGAAAATTTTGAACTACAAAACGAACCCCGTGGACGACCGGAGACCCTAGTTGGCAACGAAGAATTAAAGGTGATCGTGAAGTCACATCTATCGCAAACCATGTCAGAGTTAGCGGCAGGCTTCGGTGTAAGTGACAAAACGATTTTGATTCACTTGAAACAAATTAGAAAAGTGAAAAAGCTCAAGAAATGGGTACCGCATGAATAGAGTGAAGCACACTAACAAACACGCATTGAGTGTTGCGTTACATTACTCAACCGTTACAATAATGACAGAGAATTTTGAATTATATTGTCACTTGTGATGAAATATGGATTTTGTACTATAATCAGAAACGCTCATCACAGAGGCTGAACCCAGGAGTACCGGCTAAATCCTGACCCAACCGAAAGTTGTCTCAGAAAAAGATACTGATGAGTGTTTGGTGGACCAGTGCTGGTGTCATTCTCTACAGCTTCTTAAGATCTGGCCAGACGATTGCGGCAGATCTGTATTATCAATAATTGCAAACCATGATGAACCAGGAAAAGCTCGCTATTCAACAACCGAGACTGGTCAATTGCTCTTGCCCACGGGACAATGATAGACCTCACACAGACGGTCGCTCAATTAGAGAGCTGTGATTGGAATGTTTCTGACGCCCACTATACTTCTCAGTCCTTGCTCCAACAGATTATCGTTTTTTTCTAAATTTGGACAATTTCTTACAAGGATAAAAAATCGATTCCAGGGGCAGTCCAAATCACCTCCAAAGATTTTATTGACTCTCACTTCCACAATTTTTTCAGCTATGGAATCAATGAACTACTTATAAAATGGCGAAAGTGCATTGATAATAATGGCACATACTTCGATTGATGAAATATATAATTTCGTATATTTTTTCGTTTTTCTTTATCCATATAAAACGTCAATTTTATGTCAATTTCGTATTTTTTGTATTAATGTTTTCAATAGTCATTTTTAGTAATTCAAAGTCATCTTTTGTCAGCTATTTATAATAAACACTATTCAAATGACCTATTATATAACTAGCATACATTTCAGTAGAAATTAACGATACTTTAATAAACATAGAATAATTTACGTTAACAACTTTTTAGTTAGATTTAGCTAATGTGAGATTTACCTACCAACTCCTAGTTTTAACTAACTACTACATAACTGGCTATAAGTTTCAGTTCTGAGTTTCCTGTATTTTCCCTGTTGAAAGTGTTTGAATATATACTTTGCATATGTTCTACTCGTCTGTCTGGAACACCGACATTTCCGATGGGTACGTTTACTTGATTTTGAAAACAAAGGTGAGTTATAAATCTTACTGACGCTATAATTTTTAAAAATATTATAATATGATAGTGTATAATTTACATTTTTGTTATTCAAACACGCTAAATAACGCTAAACGTATAACATTGCAATGCATATAGATAGAATATGTCCAGTAAAAAGACGTGAAAAATTAAAGTATAGTGTTATAATAGATGATTTTGACGAATCTTTTCATAGATGTATTGAATTTTTTTTTGTCTGGAAAAAGGTCCATACCGTTATTTTCTTGTCTCAATGGCAGTTATTTTCATAAACGAAATTTCATTTTCATCCTAACACCTATCTTGTTCCGAACTCTATCCAAATTCCAACTCCAACTTTGAGTCCATGTCCTTGTGCAGTTGTAGGCTTTACACACTGCATCTACATTCCATAAAATGGCGAGCATACAATTTTAAAATAGGATAAAAAAGTAATTAAAATTATCTAACAGACATATTTATGCAATCACTCTGTCGTTGCATAAATCTATATTTATAATAAAACTGCAGAAAGCTATGTATCTTCACGGTGAAAATTAATACGAAAAAGGAAAAGGGACGATAAGAGAAAAGGAATGTAAGACCAAACATCGGTCTTTTTATTTTTAGCCCATATGTCTTTCTAGTTGTCTATTCGCGCGTATCTCAGAAATTACTGAACGTATCTGAAGAAATATTTCATAGTTGTGGTAAATAAATAAACTTAATTATTTGGAATTATAAAAGACTTTATTGTGCGGACAAAATGCGCGGCAACAAATTGACAGCAAGAGCTAGTGGCGAACACAACGCCATAGACGCGACAAAGAAGGAAATTGAAATGGTTGCGTTCCTATATTTATTTCTATATTTGCGTTCCTACTAACAGTTCCTATTTATTTAATGTAATTTTCACGGGTAAATAGGGATTGGCGTGGAGCAGAATATTTTACTTCGTTTAGATCGGATCTTAGAAAAAAAGTTATTCTTAATTAAGAATAAAAACTGCTAGACCTTCTGATCACTACGTGTTCAACTTATTGAAAAATATATAAAACGTGTAAGAGTGACTTGACGGGGAGTAGACCGGTGAATGAGGAAGCTGGTTGAGTTACGATGAAATCTATAAAGTTTTTATCGCAACTCAACCCTGTCACATAAGTGACAGACCGAATACTGCACGGCTGAAGGCGCGGGTGCAAGTCTAGTAAAAAAAAAAGCTGCCAAGTGCGATTCGAAATCCCGAACCAAGGGTTTTTACTACAATACTAGATGTTTGTGTTAAATACTTGAAATAAATTATTATTTTTTTCATTCATTTGCGAATTCTTCGCACGAACCCCTCTCATAATTAGCCGATTTTATTCTATGTTTTTCTTAAGTTTGCAATAAGATAACGCCAAGTTTTGCACTTGTATATGTTACTATTAATACGATAGAACAAAAAAAAAACTGTTACGCATTAAGTATGCACTCACGTAGTTCGTGTCAGCTTATACGGAACATTGAAACGAACCGAAACGAATAAAAGTATAGATTCTTATAGGTTTTCCTGTAAGTTATAAGTAAAAAACTATTTTCCGTATTTTTTTTTCAACTTTTACGCACAGTAGTTTCAAAACTAAGCAAATAATAGACGAAAATTGAAATTTTTTGAAACCACTTTAAAACTATTTTCTTTAAAATGATGTATTATAAAAATATACATCCTACACTCATAATAAGAGCTTTTTTTTATTTTATAATTTACATACCAGAAGTAACTTTCATATTTAAAATTCATTTATTTACATTACAGGTCCATATTTTGATTAGAAACATAGATATCTGTACGAAATGTCAACTTGATCTGTTCAGAAGATTCAGAGCAAATTGGCTGTAACGAACAGACAGACACGAATAATCCTATGAGGGTTCCGTTTCTTTCATTTAGAGGTACGGAACCCTAAAAATATTAATGTTTTGTTGCATTCCCTTTCTACGCGTATGTTACAATCCTCAACAGTTAATAAGAATAGAGCCTTATTTAGTCACTAAATACGCAAACGATCAATTGAAGTAGATCATTTCTTGGGCATGCCAAATATTCTTGGAAAGCCGTAAAGGCAGACACGTAACTCTAGCATAGTGTATTGTGTATTTTATTGTTCGTGTACGTAACCTTTGACACTGACGACGTCACCCCAACCAAACTTTCAGAGTCACTGTACGATGACAGTGTGTCCAAAGACATTAACCAGATCTATGTCTTATAAGATTTCATATTGAATTGCCCGAAAAGTATTATCACATTTTTATACCATATGTTTAGGGAATTCGATAATATTAAATTAGACCATTTCCAGTTTATATGTTTAAGAAAAGATATTAAATAAACAAATTAAATATAGAAATTTGGCCCGCAGTCGGCTCGAGGCGTATCCTCGGCCCCGTTCAAATTATACAAATTATATTTATATGATATAACGAGAAAACGAATACTATATTTTTACTTATTTCTTGTAAGATAAAATTTTCAAATTGCTCCGCAATAATAATATATTTCCATCACAATTATAGTATAATACTCAATTGTCGCACTTTTATGTGAAGGTAGACAGCACAATCGATTAAAATTAAATAACGGCGTTTGTATTTAATTTTTTATTTCCATTGTGTCAACGTATTTAGAGAACTGAATTATGTATTAAAGTGATAACTTAAAAGGAATTGCGCAAAGAAAGCAAAGCATAACATATGAAACAATCATATAGAAAACTAACAATCTAATATACCCATTAATGTTTAAATTTTTTGAAAATATCATAATTCATTAATTTATGTAACAGTGTATGGGCGATTCCATTCTAACTGTAATTTTTAATGTCCTATATTATTTGTTCTCACTGGTCATTAATTAATAATCTATTAATGAAATTTTTGTTATATTTGGATAATTATAAACATATTTCTGTGTTTATACTGACATTTAAGTGATATAATAAAAGTTTTCTCTGAGTGGCAACTTATATAAAACTAATGTTGAAATATGTTTATAATTATCCAATTAACACAAAAATTTCATTAATAGATTGTTAATTAATAACCAGTGAGAACAAACTATACAGGACAATAAAAATCACAGTTAAAATGGAATCACCAGTATTTATTTATTTGTTAGTACAATTTATTAATATCTGTATGGGTTAATTATATTTTTGACATCCCAGCTTCACCTAAGCTGCTATCTCTACTCAGCACTGTCGCTATTGTTTTTAACAGGCAAATTAAGCAAAACAAAATTATTAAGCAAAGCCCTAAGAGCTTATTTCGAATTGATTACTTATTTCGCGTTAAGTATTCTTAAAATTGAAATAAAATTTACAACATGAAATCGTTTAAAGGTCACGTTTAACTCGCTTAGATAATTCCAAAAAAATAGAATAACAGTTAGATGATACAAAAAAAAAATGAACTTTAGATACAAAATCTATTTTCGTCGATTGTCACAGCTGGAATATCATGCGCAGCATTAATGAAGTCAAACGAAACCAGCTAAATAACCATAACGGGCCGTCAGGTCACGAAAACCTACTGGAACGACGATGTGATTTTTACCAAATACTGTGTTATTACGTACGCCTGGTCCATTATTCATTCTCGCTTACAGGAAATTGAAAGTATGTGTAATGGTTATATTATTCATGAAAAATCATCCATTATATACTATTACAAGATATTATCTGGGAGATTCGTTACATTTCCGCTGCCTAAAGTGTTTCTTATCTGTATCGAATAATGTATTCCGGTTTTGTGCTTCAATATTAGAGATATATTATAAACCTATACTGTAGCGCTATTCAAAAAATGAGTATTTAGTGCTTTGCGTTTCGATAATGAAATGATAAGAAAATGAAATGGTAAGAAAATGATTCATTTACTTATTTACTACGGGTACTCGACTTCGAGTGCATCCTCGAGAGGAATTCTGTAGAAATTTTCATTACGGTAAATAACTTCCACTCTTCTCTTCTGTTTCCTTTTCTTGCAATTCGTTTTTCTGCTTTCTTTTAATTTCCCCGAGTAAACGTTAGACTGCCTGGAAATATTTTACAAGTTCGGTTCGAATAATTAACGTAAACTGTTCATAAACTTTAATGAATTAAATTACCTAGGCAATAAACAAACTGTATATAAATGTCTTGTAGACTTTTGTTTGCATTTTAAATTAACACTTAAATGTGTGTTTTAATAAGGTATTGTTTATGCATGGAAATAGAAGTAATGTTTATTAATTAAACGGCTGTAATAAAATAATTAATCGAAAATAGCATCTTAAGTCATAAGGATGTTGAAGACAAAAATATTTATTTTATATTGAAAATATATTTATTATTTAAACAATACGAGTGTTTATAATGTAAATAAGTTTGTTTGTTTTAAAAGTTACCGAACGAATTGCCTCGAAGGCCAAATGTAGAAATAAATATTTTGAACACTGCCCAATGTATTATTAAGATTAGTTTTTATATATCAATACATATTTTTAAAATTTTTAGTTCTTACCTTTTATTATGGCACTGATCAGTGCCTAGTAAGTGAAAATTTTGTACTTTTTTATAACATCTCTTCAAGATATCTAGGCAATCATTTAGTAAATTACCTTTGATTCCGGAAAGGCAATTAAAAATAAGTTTGTATATATTTTTTTAATATTTCAAAATGTATACACCAATATAATCAAAATTAGTAGAATATATAGAATGATTAGGGTATGTGTTAGGATCAGGGGAGAATCCAGGACAATAACTATCGGGTAATGGGGTAATATTTGTTTGGCTAGACGGTTCTTGATTAGGTTTGGCCGAAAGAAGTAACCTGTTGTAGGTTGATTATACGTGGGAAGGACAAATGAGAAATTAGGATTAATATAGTAACATAATGTATAATTATAATTTTCGAAATATTATTTAATATTACATAATTCATTAACTTAGATCAACTCTCTATCTCTCGATATAGATTGTTTTTTTAATGTGGTATATGTTTTATTAATTTTTTTATTATCTAAATAGGTCACTAATTCATTTATCCCGTAAATAATAAAAAAATGTTTCATTGTAAATTATGAGAATTTAAATTTAATTATCAATGAATCCCAAGTAGATTTTGGTGTACTAAATATTATTTTAAGAAATCCAATTTGTTTTCTACCGATCGTTTTTTACATAATTGGTAGTAGTTTTACTGGCTTATTTTCAGCTTATTAGTTCTTATTACTGTTCTTTTCATCACTTCTTCAGTTTACCGAATAATTGCTTCTTCAGTAGCAATAATCTTTTCAATTAACTTCGAATAATCGTAACAATTTTTACAGTCACTGTTTAGTTTTGAAATTGTATAAAAATAGTCACATAATTTAATCTAGCTTGGAGTTATTTGTTTTTATTTCTTACTATGTCATTGAACAAGCATCGATCGATCTTGCAAGCGAATATTATTATTAAGAAGTAAAATGCTTAACGTTTGGTACAGTCTAGGTATCGGTTAGATACTAGCTACAAGTTTAGGTATGTTTAAGTGGACTGTCAAGTTGAACAATTACCGATGAGCAATTAATGAGTTCTAGATGCAACTAGCATCCGATTCAGAACACATGTCAATAAGACTCGATAGAGTATACACTATTATTAATGTTTAGTAATCGTATTCCGGAATATTAGATAGTATAACTACAGAAATGTTAACTATAAATAAGGCTCTTGAAATTGAGGCCTATATTGAAAATAACTGATAGGTCCAATTCTAGAACTGGCTGTTGAAGACTAACACAGAAGCATTCACACCCCAGTGAAGTGGTGGTCACGAGTCGATATGATAAGTACAATTTAGATATCATGGTAAAATACGGTTTGAAATAATGTGTTTTCACTTCGAGCATAATAATGCAAGGACCGTATTTGCTGCCATATCGATTGCGTTTGTTTTAGTTATATGACAGATTTATTAAGCTTTTATAAATCTTTGAAACGAGTGACAGATCAGTTTCTAAGATTCCACAACGTAACTCAACTTCTACCAATTATTATTTGGGATAATTTTTTAGCACTGTAATGTTGTTACGAACTGCAAACTACTGAACCTCGCATCTACTTGTAATTATGCCAATATTGAAATCATATAAAATCGTAAGTCTTTAAGGGAAATACCTATGACAGACATATAGAACAGACAGACAGGCATAGAGATTATAATTTTTACGACCCGGCTGAACATACTGAAACATGCAACACTGAAAATCCCAAATTTCCTGGAATAATAGTCACTTGCAAGTGCAAGATAAACGTTAAAATTTCAAATCGTCACACGGATCTGCGTCCCGTATGGAAGCGCCGTCGGGCGAAACGTAATATCGAGAATCGAATGAAGCCGATGTGATATTTTCACCGCGATCGCGTCATAGTAACTTTATTATTACGTGATTTTTCCTCGAACAGAATTACGTTTTGATATGGGAATCATAATACGCTAAAAGCGTACGTAGCTCTCCACTTTTCAAGCTTTTTAGAAGCTATGCGTGTAGTCGCCCATAGAAACATCGTCATATCAATGAGGTGATTCGTATTATATCGGCAAACTTTGCGATATTTTAAACTGAAAAAGTGCGTACAGTCTCTCGGAAACTCGCAGCTTGTCGCAGGTTTTAGTTCTAGAAATTAATTTCGTTTTCTTTTGGTATACCGCCGTTTAAGAATTAATGCTAAATCAGTGGAATCTATAGCAATGGACTTAACAAATGTAATTAAAAAAAATATTTTTTATTCTTGACCATTTACAATGATACTGTGTGAGTTCTGGACATGATGTACTTTGTAAAAGAAAAAGTGCACTATATTGGGTTTTTTTATTCATTGAAGATAACAGAGATAACTAAAAAGCGAATTATGATCATATGGTGGATGTAAATTTGGGCCGATTGAAAAACTGCTAAATAAATTTCTCTACTTTTATTTTGAATAGCTTATGCGAAATAAAATTCTTTGCATTGCTCTTTGCACCTCAGTGCATTATCATCAAAAAATATAATGGTGTGCGTCAGTATTAAAACTCGAAAAGGGATAAAAATATTACAACTTAATATTCTCATAGGCTCTCACAGCGACAGATGTACGTATTTGCGATAAGTTTTTAGGGTCCCGTCGTCCAATATCGGCTGCAGTCGTTCAATAAGGCGGGCCTGCAATATGTCTCGAGTGGGTCTAAGCGGTCCCGAAGATCTCTTCTCTATGAAATTGCTGAGCGAGCAAATACTTGAAACTTATGCACTTTTGAAACTGAGCACACTCACACCGCTGTCAAATAAACGTCTATATTACCCCTCTTCAATTTAAAGTTTTATTAAGGTGGAAAGTTTAAACAGACTGCTAAAATAGACGCAACAATTAAAATGTATACAAATATTACAATGGCACCTCATAGCTTATTCATCTATTGCAAAATTAGGTTTGATTTAAATCTAGGAAATGTAAAGCAAAACTTATTTATCTAAAATTCCTGTTGATTAGGCAGTTTCATATTTTCGAATTAGAATTATTTATAATAATCGCAAAACAAAGCCATATATTATAATTCCATCACTAACCTGCTTGCTGTTCGGCCTCTCCTCGACGTCATCTGAGACGCGCCCTTGCGCTACGATAAAATTGTGCGGCCCACCCACACCCACTTTCATCCCCCGTCACAAGTCGAAAATTCGTGTGGGTGTGTGATAGTATATGCTAAACATAAAACGCTGTAATCGGTAACCGAAATCACAAAACCATTAGAAAATTAATCCAGAACCTTTACATGTGCACGGGAATTTCGGATCACATGCAAATGAATAATCGTGTTCGAAGATCTGGTCTTGCCGTACAAAAATTTAGAAAGTATGAAGGACTCGATTCGAATTAACATTCCGCCGATCGCTTTGTTCCCCGAGCCGGTGTAGCAATAGTTATGGGTAATTGTCGGCAATAGTCGTCTGTAATTCACTGATAGCCGCCGCAGTTAACGTACGAACGCACGCGCACCTAAACGCCGAGCGCCCGTTAAGTTTGGGAAGATCTCATTAAGTGTTTATTGCCGCCCTTATCTGCATCTTATCCGCCATTACTCGCGTACGCTTTGAGGCTTCCCTCTGAATTTGTAAAGGTTCGTTTACAGCCACTTTTGCTGAAAAATTTCAGTTTACTTAGAAGTGTGAAACGTGCATTTTTTTTTTATTAAAACCTTTCTCGTTGTTATTTATTTTAAGTTTCATTCGTAAGAATGAAATATACATTTAAGCATGAAGATCGAGAAAGCAATGTTAGCCCTCAATGCACACGTATACCAAAGTAGTAAGAAAATCACCTTTCCGCTTTTTTTATTTTCAGAATGAGACCTTTCAATATGAATATTAAAAAACTGTTCCAAGCAATCGGGAGATGTTAACGATTGCTCCCACCATTGCGGCAACTACGTCCGGCACTGGCAGATTGACTTACGCTGCGAAACATGAAGCAAGTGGTTCAAAAAACATGAGTGAAAACTTCATTGAACAATTCACCCGTGGCCATGGCTCGAACAGCAAGTGCGGAATACCTTCCGATTCAAAAACAACACGCGTTGACCACTCATTACCACCATTTTTTGTGATAAAGAAAAGTAAGTATGACTGGATAATATAATGAAAAACGAAGATATTAATAATAAATTCTGCCTTGACCACGAATTACGTCTTCTCCATAACTTTTATTCATATCGTATTTTTTCTTAGACGAAATGTAAGTGATAAAGAATTTTGAAGAGTTAAGTTTGAGAAGTAAAACCATTCAAATTTCAATCCAAAAATGATTTAAGTCTGATTCTGTGGTTACCCGCATCAGGAACCCCGCGACCGCATAGCTTCAATCAACTCTCTGAAAGGTACGATTGATGTCCTGGTCTTACATAAATACATTGAAAACATAATTTAATAGCTTATTTTTTTTATAATAAATCATGGATCGGTTTATTACAAAACGTATAAATATCATAATAGCCAATAGTGATATTGGATTCTTAAGTAATGATTTAGATATTAGACATTGGACGAGTGAATTCTTTGGAATAATAGAGTCGAAGACTCGGAGTCTTTCCACCACTTTTAATCGCTTTTACGATTTAGCAGAGCGTGGAAATACAACTTTGATTTATATCTAAACTATCATTATCATTATCATTATGATCATTATCAATAAACGTGACCTAAAGACTTTTTAAAGATACTTAATTACTATGAGGAAAATAATAACATCGGACAACGACTGAGCTCATTCAAGCATCGGCCATTGGATTGGCCCACTATTAACACCCATCAAAGCCTAATTTTATCCGAGCCTGAGACAACGCCAATATATGATTATTCAATAACGTATATGATATATATCTTAATGGAAAACATTGTTAGTCACTTGTTGTTTAGCTTGTGTGTTTTCAAACGTAAATAATACGATCGCGCACGCAAAAAAAAAAAGTAATAAAGAGAATGCCTGCGTTCACGAGAACGAGGCACAACTAAACAAATCCTTTATGCCTCGCGCTCCGACATTGTTCCGCCCCGCGAGTTTTCGTGAACCACGTATACAGGTAGGTACGGGGGTTGTAAAGCAAACTGAAAAATAAAAACACAGTTGAGCACGAACAAAAATACGGCGTATCATTCGGTTTTACACCTCACCTTTATCGGGACAGTTCATATTTTACTGCTCGCGGGGAAGTGCGTGCTGCGGCCGAGATGACACGGGCGAAGTTTACGCGCATCGTAAAGACCGCGAAATTGTTTATATTTTGCTATAGATTGTATAGATAAATATAAGGTGTGGGTAAGTATAGATGTCGTACCGGGTATCTACTCCCTTTCCTTGTACAAATATGAAGAATTGTTCTCCTTGTTGTGTTATATAATGTATAATTATGAACTTGTATTAATTTTATTCGAGATAATAGTGCAGGTTATTATAGCAAGGACAACTATTTTATACATTCGTATGCAGATATTATAAATATTTAAACATATTTCTAGCGTTGGCGAGCTCCAATGTAGTTACAATGTCAGCCAAAAGCTTTGTAACGTGTGTAAAGAGTAATAACGACTTAATTTATAGAGAAATAAGTCACAACTTTTATTCAAGAATACATTACCAGACCCTTCACATATTACATATTATACAGAACGCCGCATAGTATTTTTATAAATTAAAATGTTGTAAAGGATGTTCGTATGTGGGATGGCAGATGTTAAAATATATTTATCCTTTAAATTTAAACTCCTAAAAGATATACATAACTTCGGTTCCCATTATGATATATGTCGTTTGTTGTTTATGTACTATGTATTTGTCATGTAAGATTTCAATTACCCAATTATTGAGGCGTCATCTCACAATTTTTTTGTTTCAGATTGAATGACTGGAACCTTATAACCTCGACGCTAGCCCAGGCCAACCCTCCACATTGGACAGTTACACCGATTGCGTTAAATGACGTAATATTCAAAAATATATATTTAAGAAATGCTGTGGATATATTGTATTTTTATTTCAATCATTCGAATTTCCTTTTCGAGTAATAGAATAGTAGTAAGCGAGATATAGCGCAGCCAAATTTATCTGTTTAAAATTGAACACGTTTAAGTTTATAAGAAAATATTTAACCAAAGTTAGATCCATTATTTAGAAATAACAATGAAAAAGTTACTATTATTAAATAATGGGAATATTAAGAAATTACTATTCTCTTTAATATCCGAGCTCTTTTTAGTACCGAATATATTATCCACCACAGTTTTCATTCTACACAATAATAAGTTACGATTGTACAGTTATATCACTTTATTTAACATATAGTTGGCGTTATTTTTTGTTTAATCTAAATCAATTTAAACATAAATCAGCACCGATTTATGTTTAAATTGATTGATTTTGCGCTAAGTCTGTCTCTTAGCGCAAATTAAAATCTCACACTGATGGGACGGATACAGGTCTCTCAGCATACGCTGGGGCTGGTCCATAATAAAATATGTGTTTTAAGATTATTTCATTTATAAGTTCAGTTTATCTTTACTTTTAAGGCTGCGTGCGTTAGTGGTATTAAATTATTTAAGTGATATAAATACATTTTCTAATTATCTGTATATAATAAGTAAGTCTACAATAACTTAGCATCGGATTTAATATTTTAAGGAAATATCAGCGTTTTATTTAACATCTAAGAGCTTTTACAAATATTTTATACTGATGTAGCTTTCATTAGCTATCCGCTTAAAAAAAACCGAAATTAATTCTGTTAGAAATGGAATAAAGGATGAAATTAAAAAGGAAACTTAATAGATATCCGTAAAGGAGTAACTAATAAAGATGGTTCAAAGAAAAGCGAAATTAAAATTCAAGATACAACCGCCTACGTGATATCTCGGAAAGAAGAATATTTCTTAGAATTATAAACTTTTAAATTGACTCATAAAAGAAAAACTTCCGATGCGCATTTATTTTCATTTGAGCCGTATTGAATAAGTTCGAAAAGCCGTCGTGGTCTAGTGGTCAAGGCGTTGCTCTCGCAATTTCAAACAGAAAGGTGACGGATTCGATCGCTTCGGGTGAATAGACTAATAACTTTTTAACTGTACCAAAACGTCCTTCGTACGAAAGAGCACGTGCTACAACTCCCGGACATTATCAACGCATTGGCAACGATGTGGTTAACGGTACTGACACTGGGTAAACGTGGACGGCTTAAAAACCCTTTCGATCTTAATTAGAAAAAGTGTCGTCACTCACCCTTTGACGGGGTGACAAAAATCTAACGCACTTATAAGTTTTGCGGTGAAGTAGCGAATTTGCGAAAGACTAACGATCGCACGCGGCTCCGCTAGCGTAGTTATAGAACAAGTTATATTCGGTGCACCAAAAATGCTGCCTTTATCGCGATACCCGTTCGAGTCCCGTTTTAGCTTCTATTCAGTCCACGTTGTAAATCTAATTCAGTTCATGTCCCCGTTTGCGATTGCAATCCCAAGTGCATGAGCCACGGATAACTTGATTGAGGTTCGGATTCATCCCGAATATTGTAACATGACTATTTTTCTGCACTCCACAAGTGCATTCCATATGTATAAAAATTTTAATAAAGTCCGTTATCTTATATTTTTTTTGTTATTTCATTTATAGTAGATTAAAAACAGAAAGTGCAATGTTGCTTGCCTCTCATGTGACCCACAAAAAATGGTTACCCCATGTTAGCTTTCCCGAACAATTTAAAATTTTCAAAATAGCAATTCTGAATATGTATAAAAATAATACCCTGAACTGTGGGTAGAGCCACGCTGCGGTCAATTTTTCTACAGCATGAAACTGGTCTGTCTTGTCAGGTGAAATATCACATTCTCACAGAATACAGACGTGAAGTAACAGCTTCTGCTGTTTCATTTCGCCCAGTGAATGAAAGTTCCGGTATCACACTTCCCTTTATAACACACTATTCCCACAATCATCACCCCCTCTTGCCTATTCATTAGATCGTTCCCCTCCTCAGGTTTATATTCCTATCCAAGAGGTTGGTTATCAACGCACTGTTGAGACGTCTAAGATTTTGAATGTATATGGGTCGCGGTGACCATCTGCATTTTGGTGGTATACGTGCTCGTTTTCCTCTTTATCTGCTACGAGGATTACACCGAAATGATTGTGAAACAAGAGCTTTGAATTGAATTAGAATGATTATTATTATATTTTTTTTTATTAAATGAATACTGGCTATTTAGGATCGTGATAACGTTTACAAAATCAACAAAATACTTAAAAAATATATTCCAGCTTACAGTTGACAAATTAATACAAAATGGAGCTCATGCTTGAAAATTTAAGTGTTATAAATTCTTACAACATTTACCGAGAGTTATCTCCAGATGAGTATTTCACTGAGCTTTTTTCCATTTATGTTGTTGAAACATTTAGTCAAACGACAATATGAAACGCTGAAATGCAGAATTTCGACGAGGTCGTGCTTCTCTTAAACAATGTTAAGAGTAACCATTCTGTAGGTAAACAGCTGTAACCAAATGAAATGAAATCAAAAATATTTTTATTTCATAGGTAATAGAAATTACATTTGAAATGCGTCCTAAACAACTGTTTTCGACATTAAAATTGCCACCCATTTCAAATGCTGATCCCTCATACACTAAGAAAAAAGCTTCATGCGCCATAGCTAAATTCTAGCTAGGAATAGCTTGAAAATTTGGCTAATAAAGTGAGTCACCAACTGCTTTGTTATTAAATGCAAAACAAGTTTAGTAAAAAAAGTTTATTTTTTCATTGCCAAATTAAGTTTATTTACTTTAAAAGTCGCTTCGCTTACTATTAGTTATAATGTGACTAACAATAACCAAATTATATCCAATATTGCTGCACAGTTCACGTGTGATCAGAAAAACTTTTTGCTTATCTTTAACGAACCATTTAGTAAAATAGTACCGAAAAGTCACTCATTACTTTGTTTATTTTTTGCCTAACTCTTGTATAAACTATAAGCAAACGTAACGCTGCAGCTACCATTAGTTTGTTTTCAATTAGCTTAAACATTTAACAAAGTGAAGACACAGGTTTGTTTAATGGTAATAATATTTTTTTGTGTCTTTCTTTCCAAACTATTTTGCATAATATAAGCAAACGCTGTGCTCCAGTTACCATTTAATTTATCAATTATTAGCTTAACAGCTTAGCAAAGTGGAATCTAAGGTTTGCCTATAGATACTAATTATATTGTTTGTTTTTTGCCAAATTGTTTTGCAGAACACAACCAAACGTTGCGCTATAGCGATCAATTAGTTTGTTTATTGATAACTTAACCATTTAATGAAGCTGAAATAAAGGTTTGTTTATAAGTACTATTTTTTCAGTCTAGTTTTGACCAAACTTTTTTGCAGAATATAATCAAATGCGGTGCTCCAGTTACCAAGTAGCTTATCTATAATTAGTTTAACTGTTTGGCAAAGTGAACCAGAGGTTTGTCTACAGTTGCTATTAACTTTGCCTAGTTTTTGTTTAACTGTTTAAGTTAAATACAATCAACAGCTTATTTGCTGTTGATTGTATTGTGTTCCTATTTCCAACTGAGCAATTCAGTTTATATATATTTTGAGCTATTTTGTAAGACAGTCATAAACAGCCACAAGTATTATGAAAAAATCAACGAAAAGTATTTGACTCAAATTTCTATTTAAGTGAAATAATTTTAACTATTTCGCAACTATTTTCGGAATAGTGATATAGATATTTGACTATTTCGCAAATATTTTCCAAAAAATATGTAAAAATATATTTGACTATTTCAAAATAGTCAAATATACATTTCATTATTTTGAAATATTGAAATATCTACTTCATTCGATTTCAATTCGATCTCAATTCAATCACAATTCGATCTCAATTCGATCTCAACTCGGTCTCAATTCGATCTCAATTCGATCTCAACTCGATCTCAACTCGATCTCAATTCGATCTCAACTCGATCTCAATTCGATCTCAATTCGATCTCAATTCGATCTCAATTCGATTTCAATTCGATCTCAATTCGATATCAACTCGATCTCAATTCGATCTCAATTCGATTTCAACTCGATCTAAATTCGATCTCAATTCGATCTCAACTCGATCTCAACTCGATCTCAACTCGATCTCAACTCGATTCCAATTCGATCTCAACTCGATATCAATTAGATTTCTATTTGATTGAAATTCGATCTAAATTCTATCTCAATTCAATCTCAATTCGATATCAACTCTATCTCAATTCGATCACTGGTTGTGCACTGGTACAACGGTATGTTTATAAAAACATTTAGGATTTATTATATGGTGTAAAAAGTAGATAAAAAGCTATTAAGTTCAAAACAATTTTAAAAAGTAAAATTATCATTTATTTACCCGCCAGTTAACTGCAAAACATCGGCGCAAACTGGGGAATTTTATTACAATTTATTTTACATGATGCTGAAGTTTGCTAAAAAGTACATTAACTTGTAAGTTTTTACAAAAAACTACGTACTTTTAAGGAAATTTGGCTGCATTAACTATTAGTTTCGCTAAAACGAATACTTTAAGCAAAGTTTCATTTTGTTTAGACGAACCGGTAAAGAATTAGTTAATGTATAAATTAACTATCTTTATAAATAGGCAAACCAGCTAATTCAAAATAGAAAAACATTGACAAGTTTGTATATTTTTAATAATTTGAGCTGTATTGGCTGGAGTATACGAACTTTTAGGCAAACAAATACAGCGTTTGTTAACTTCTTAACAAACTATGCTTATGAATAAACGAATCAGTTCATTGAAGAGATAAATGTGGACAAAATTTTGCGTATTTTTAAACAAGATTAGTTTCATTAGGTGGAATGTGTTAACTTTTAAGCAAATCAGTTTAATACTTGTTAATTTAAAAAAAACTGTGTTCGGTGATAGATGACACCAATTGATCTAAAAGAAAATAGTAATATTGAGTATTTAAAAAAATTGCAAACAAATAGAGATGATTTAAAAGCAGACAAATTGTTTCCTTGGAAATATATAATAATATAAATCTTTAAATAGATCGTTAGCAGAAGAAGTGTAGTAGCATATCCCTTTTCTTTTCATTTGAATAATGTTAGAACTGTCCATCAGAAGAAGCCATGTCTAGCAGTTAATATTGAATTGTATAGGAGTGTGATGAGAAAACGAATATAATGTTCATGAAAATACATACTCAAAATCAGTCGCTTTTAACAACATAATACTCCTTAGAATTTGAACTTGCATTCTAACTCAATTCCATATGGAATTTTAAAACCCCTTAGGTATAATTATTTAAAAAAAGCAACTTGCTACATAACAGATAATCCCTTTTTCCGAGGTATAGTTAATAAAACAAAAGTTTGTTTAAAAAGATTCATAATATTTAGCTAAAAAGATATTAAGGCAACAGAGCTAAACAGTTACGTTTGTATTTAACAAAAAGTTTGTCTAGTCCCGCTAATCAAGTTTTGTTACCGAGCTTTTGTTGTTAGTAAATAAACCAGTTTGTTTAAAAGTAAATAAAGTTTTACAAAAAATAACGAAAATTTGTGTAAAATTGGGCTAGCTAAAAAATTGAGCTAAATTATTTTTTTCAGTGTAAGAAGAATGGGCATGAAACTCAAGGTTTGCTTTTTTTGACTCATCGATACAAAATATTGAATAATTAATAATTTAGTACAATAGTTAGTAATAACATGAAACAACCTAATAACCGAGCAGTTCAATCACATGGGTTTTTTTCATTAAAATATTCGGACACAATATATCGGCCCTTGCCATATAACTCTTTTGACGAAACGTTTAAATTAATTAACGTCTGAAAACGTCACTGTCGTGCAAAAAAAAATAACAAGATAACCAACATGTGACATATAAGCAGATTCGGCCAACTTTTTGTATAAGAACGTCTGCAATTCATATTATTTTGCACTATGAATTAGATGTCAGAAAGTTAGTTGCCCGTCGGTTACCTTATAATTGGTCTGAAGATAAAACTGTTCTATGGAGGAAAATGCAAAGCCGTTTATAATATTGTCTCAGATGACAAATAATAGATTTATTCATATCTATTATTTAGATATCGTTAGCACATATCTTCAATTTATGTATGAATAAAGGTATTTGGCCTTGTGCATTAAAAGCTGCTGAAATTGTACCTATATTTAAATCTGGTGACAGGCGGTCGCCCTCAAATTATAGACCAATATCATTAATATCAAATATAGCTAATATTTTTGAAAAATTGGTATATAAAAGATTAATCAGCTTTATCGATAAACACAAATTAATATCTGACAAACAGTTTGGTTTCGTTAAAAATAGAGGAACTAGTGATGCAATAAGTTTTGTAATTGAACATATTTATAAAAAACTTGATAACAACTCTCCTACGATAGTCACATTCTTGGACCTAGCAAAGGCTTTTGACACAGTCAACCACTCGATTTTGTTAGAAAAATTAGAAGCGTATGGAATAAAGGGAGTTGTTCTGAAGTTGTTGGAAGACTACTTGTCTAATAGATTTCAACGTGTTAAAATTAATGGTGTAATGAGTTCAAAAATGAAGGTATCTGTTGGTGTTCCTCAAGGGACGATTCTTGGTCCTTTACTTTTTATACTATATATAAATGATGTCTTTGAACTGCTCTCTGACGGGTCAATAGTTTCTTATGCTGATGATACGGCAGTTCTTTGCTCGGGTAAAAATTGGAATGAAATTCAAGAAAGAACTACAAAGTGGTTAGAAACATTAAATGTATGGCTATGTATTAATCAACTGTCCTTAAATATAGACAAGACTACATATATTACTTTTGGATGCTATTCGGACAGTGTTCCTAATATCTCTGATGTATATATAGATGATAAAAAACTAAATAGAGTAAATTTCTGTAAATACTTGGGTATAATACTTGATTCATGTATGAAATGGGATTTTCATATAAAAGAACTGATTAAGAAAATTAAGTACTTTGTTTTAGTTTTTTATAAGTTGAGTTTAATTATGAATGTAAAAACTTTGAGAATAATTTATCAGGCCTTAGCTGAAAGTGTAATTAATTATGGTATAAATGCTTGGGGAGGTGCGTATAGCAATGCGTTAAATTCACTAGTCCGAATTCAAAATAAGTTAATTAAAAAAATTAGCAGTGAGTCTGTTTTAGGAGTTAAAAAATCATTCATAATTAGTTCTATCATGCTGCATTACGACCAATGTAAGAATAAATATAGCAATATAATGGAAAATACCAGAAATAAATCAATTTCATTACCAAAGAGAAAGAGAACTATATCATCGAAGAGTACCAGTTATGTTGCAGTTAAATATTATAATGAACTTCCGAATAGTCTAAAAATGCTGGTAGTAAAAAATCCATTAAGATAAAACTGACTAAGTGGATAAAAAACTTTGATATTGAGTAGTGAGTTTCTGTAGTTTCTTAGGTTTGGGTTTTTGTAGTTTTTAAGTTATGAAATTATAGTAATTAATTTATAGTATTAGCAATGTTGGATATATTATGCCAGTCCTATGTACAGATGGAAATCATCTCTATGGGACAGATATTCTTGTTTTTTTATACATGTAATCTACTGTGTATACTTTTCGGGATATCTGTAATTGTTTTACTGGTAATAAATAAATAAAAATAAAATATGAGTCTGAAAATAAACATCAATCAGCAATTTGGAATTTCGAAGACGAGCTCAAGCCAATAAAAGTGGTACGCTCTCGTTACGTGTCTAAGAAAATGGTCGCTTCGTTTGTATCGAAAAAAGGACACGTTGCCACAATTCCATTACAGGAACATAGAACGGTCACCGCCGATCGGCGCACAACGGTTTGTTTGCCCTGCCTTGTATCTTACATTATGATAACGCAAGCTCCCACATCGCACATAAAACAAGCGACTTTTTGAGGCAGGAAAATATTGATTTGTTGACCCATCCTCTATACAGTCCTGTCCAGAACGCTAATGATTTCTTAACATTTCCTAGAATGAAAGATTCATTGCGTGGCCAACGGTTTGAAGACTCAGAAGCAGCAGTAAAAACTTACAAATCAGCCATTTTGTTAACATCGACTTCAAACTGAAATTTCTGTTTTAATGATTAGTTTCATCGAATAAAAAAGTACATAAATTATAATGGAGAATGCTTTTAAAAACAATAAAAAAATAATGTAGTTATGTCCTCCATCGTGCTTTTTTATTCCTGATCATTTCTGTGTGCTCGAAATTATCAGAAATAAAAAAATCAGGGAACCGAAAAAATACAATTCCAATACTTACTGTTGAATATAATAATATTGTTACGAAATGTTAAATCAATTAACGAGAAAAGTCTACTTATTACTATACAACTAAAGTAATATTACGTCTCGATTCACATTATCATATATCTTAGTTGAACTAAGCGAGTAGCTTGTTCTAAGATCATATTATGATAACTTAAGAGAATCATATTATACAAGAGATAAAATAGCATTGGACTAAAACTACATGTGTATTGCTTTAAGAACATATTGCTTTAGCAACATAATGATTTTATTTGATATATTTTTTACTAGCTATTGCCTGCGGCTACACCGGTATGGATATCGAATCGATACGTTTATTTTTTATATTGACCCATTACACTGTCAATAATGATAGTAATGTTGTTTCTTCCTTCGATTCAGTCTTGGCTCCATTTTTGATTTCAATTTTGGTCTTGATCTAGATTACGGTTCTGTTTAAAAAATATGAATTCACCCGCGGCTGCGCCTGCGTTCATGTCCCTTTATATTTTATATCGATTGATGACGTTATTAAGCATGGTGCTAATCTCGGTTCCGTTCTCGATTCCATACCAAAAGAACCCATGCTCTTGCACCGAAAACACATGTAATAACGAAATTTTTTTAATTATAAAACGATCTCATTTACGCTATTTATCTTGATCGCGGTCCTGCTCTCGAGTCCCAACCCAAACCAATGTTTAACATGAAACTCTCTTTAATATTGTTGTTACTAATAGCCAATCGGCATAAGCCAAAAAATTGTTCTGTGATCATGAATGCAAAGCTAATTCGAACCATCGCCAATAGATTTTTCTAAAACTTTCTCGGGAGCTTGAGTTCCCGAAAATATTTTATTGAAAGTAAATAAAAATATTTTATTATATTAATATAATAAAATATTTTTGCTTACTTTTAAAATGAGTAACAAATATATTCAAAACACACACACGGATCGAACAAAACAAACATTTCAGAACCCAGTCAGCGTTTTTGGGACTTGTTAATACGTATAATCGTATAATATTTGAGACAAACAGAAATCAGACAATGAAGATATGATATATGGAATCTACTTTTCCTCGAGTACTTGTTTGTACAAAGGAAGGGGAGAATCATTTGATGTTTTGCAACTTCCGTCTGTCGCTATGCTAATGTGGAATAGCGTTCATGTTTCATTCATGGTTTACGTCCTTGCGGAAGGAATTATGACTATTTTACATTCAACCTTTAAGAGGACAATTCAGTGTCTTATATAATTATTTATTTTTTGATTATAATATTCGTATTTGACTGCTGGTGGAAGAACTTCTGTCGCCTTTTGACGCATTATCCATTGCACGTACAGTTGTATCGTAGTCGAACAAAAGATTAGTGGGTCATCGGTGGGTTGCATATTATATGTAAACACATATTGCACAGAATCGTCTAATTATGAATTTTGGCGAATGGAATACCTCACACAATGAAATATAATGGTATTTTTTGTTTCTTTTTCCGGATTTATAGCACCTCACTGCTGAGGTATAGTTTCCAAAAGATTTTTTTCCTCAAATTGAATTCTTGGATGTTAAGCTCTCTACTCTAGTCCACGCAAACCAAAAGTATGAACGAACGTTGCCACAATGCGCCAACTACGTCTGATATCGACTGCGTAAGGACTCTCAGAAGCGCGCAACGATCGGTTTAATTTGACCTAAGTTAAAATCTCATTGGTCGATTAGTCTGTGGTCAGGATTCGAAACTGACACTCTAGATCAGGTACGGGCAACCTTTGACATGTTGTGGGCCAAACTTTAGTGTGCAAATAAGTTCACGGGCTGCATCAAAAAATAGTGCATTTTAAAGTAGTGTTTTAAAGTAGTGTTCATTATTTTTAGCGATAGATATCAACATGAAATTCAAAATGTCTCGCGGACCGGATCAAATCTTACAGCGGACCGGTCATTGCCCACATATGCTCTAGTTCATTCGACCACCACCGATCGTGTTTCTATATATATAAATGACAAATCTCGACTAGATCTCTGCACCCAGCACATCCTCAGAAGAGGTTAGGGACAATTTCAGGTTGGAAACGTCACTACCTGAATCTCATTTTTAGCTATGAAATATTCATTTCGATAATTTTTTGCAATTCAATTTAAATTAACATCTATTTTTACTTGGCAGCATCTCCAACCACAATGATGATGTTCTTCCCCATTTTAAAATATATACAGTCAAAGTGGACTTGTATCCATGTGTAATAAGTAGTACCAAAACACTTCATGCACTGTCTTGAAAATAATTCTGCTCTTTATAGTTTTAGATTCAGCCACCAAGCAAATAAAATCACTAGTAGAAATGCTAAAAAATACCTGTTATCTTTCTATTTTTTAACATGATAACGTAAAGTTTACAGGATGAAAATATAAGAAATGACTTAATAAAGAAAAACCGTTGTATCGATAAATCACTTTTATATCTGTTTCGACAGACATTTTTGTATTGAATCTCTTTTTCTAACACATCCAAAGAGCGTATTCCTGATTTTGTCCGATGAGAGTAAATGAGTTAAAACTTATCATTTTTCGACGAGAAAAATATCTTGCAGTTCAAGGAACTATTATAATTTTTTTTTTACTTACAATATATGGAACGCTTTATTCTAGAGCATGCAAATACAATAAAAGAAGAAAATCGCAATAGACAAAAATAAGTCCAATATCAATTAACTATTCTAGGAAAGAAAAACTATGTTTCTTTCCTAGAATAGTTAAATAATATAAATTATATGTGATGGTGAAAAATGGCTTTTATAAAAATAAAAGTTTTATAAAAATAAATAAAAGTTTTGCAGTCGTAGTGGCCCGCCATAAAACTATCGGTCACACGAGCTGAATACTTTAGTCACCATAGTTCCATTTCACAATTTATTGTTTTGTTCATCAACATAAAAAAAATAACTACTCTGTGCTATGATATTTATTGACGACATATGCGATTTTGGGGCTAGGACAATTCAGGAATGCGACACGGACGCTCTCAACCAGGCAACAAGCCAGGAAAATGAATTATTAACATGAGTATCGGATTTCCGAAGAATCCGATTCAGAAACATTCTTTTCTTAGACGCTAACCAAGGAAGTTTTTATTAGTTTGACAATTGTGACAGGATTTCTACCCGGTTACTTGTACATGTGTATGGTCTTAGTCATCCCACTGTTGAGTTGTACACTCCCACAATATTTTTGTTTCCGATTGAGGGCCCTCTAACCCCTTCGGGTTGGAGGCTGTTAATGACCGTTGTCACTAATGCGAAGATAACTTTTGAGACTGAAGGCTTAACCCAGTATCTCCCGGTTCGAAGGGTTGACCATTGAACTATTACCGCTAACCCGACTAGTACAAAAGCAAAAGCGAAATGTCGAATGACAAACCCTATCTATATTAGGCAAATTTAAATCATGCAACCTAAGGCGTTCAATCAATTCAAGTATTTTGACTTTCCGCTATGTATATTGAAAAATTTTCATCATATATTAACGTTTTGGAATCCTACAAATGTATTTTACGAATGTATTTTGACCATTTTTCGAATCTGTATGTCTGCATGTGTGTATGTGTGTGTGTTTGTGTGCGTGTGTGTGTGTGTGTGCGTGTGTGTCTAAACCTCTCATAACTTTTGAATGGATTGACCAATTGAAATTCAGTTTGCGGAATTCAAAAGTGGCTCTCTCAATATAGACCCTCTAAAAATTTAAACTAATTCCTTTGAATGTATTTCGAGAAATCTCAAGAATAAAATTTTCCGAAAATTGATAAGGTTCTCCGAATTCGAAATAACTTTTAGATTACTCTACCTATTGATATCAAAATCTAATCCACTATTTTCCCCAAACAGTTGCAGCGACTACTTTAACCTGCATAAAATTTGTTGAACTGTTCACAAGATATTGCTTAGAAAAAATTTTCAAAAAAATTTAGTTAATTACTCTACCGATAAATTCCAAAATTTGTCCAGTTGTTTAACAAGGAAGATACTATTCTTTCCGATTTCCCAAAATATTTTTTTCAACAGATCTTGACGTTTCAGGTTCCTAGGATACCATTTTGACCATTATTCGACGTTGATTCCGTGATGTCTGAAAGTATACGTGTGGGTGTTTTAAAAAATGTATCGAAAGGGCTTTTTATAATTTTTTTTTAAATACTCTACCGATAAATTTCAAAATCCTAACTACTGATAGCTCTTTTGCTTAAAAAGCAACGTAGATCGTGGAAAATCGGTGTGTTCATTCGAAAGCTATTGTTAACACAAAAATAGGAAATAAGAAGTTTTTCAAAATAACATGTGATATTCTTGATGGATTGATGTTTGATAGTCGACCGTATTTTTTGCTTAGAAAACTGCGTTAGATGCCTTAAAACAGATCGAAATCTAAACACGCGTTCGAAAGTTCGAAGTTCAAAAACTTTGCACCTGAAGAGCCCAGAATGTGTTAGAACTATATTTTTGAGCACGAAGAGCCTGAAAAAGCACTCAAATCGATTTTTTGAGTGTGATTATTTCAATAATTAACTACTCGTTTATTTTTGAAAACTTTGAAAGTAATAAGAAATTTCATGGATGTGGCATGCACGGGACCACCGTCCTTCAAAATTTTGAGCTTCAAAAATTCAAAAACTAGAGAATATTTATAACTCAAGAAGCTCAGAAACCCAACGCTAAATACCATAGCGGAAAATTTTAAAAGTGGTCTGCAGGGTCAAATTTCAAGTCACAGTCAGGATTTTCTGTTTAAAAAGCTATGTCGGATGCCGTAAAGCAGATCAATATCGACCAAAGCGCTCGATAGATAACGTAGTTGAAAAACCAAAATAAACTATATTTTTTAATAAATTGAGATTTTTGGACTTGAAGCGCTCAAAGCGAATTATAACTAACTATATTATTTTTGAGCTCTGATAGCTCGAAAGACATTAAAATTTCAAGCTTTTTTTTAAACGCTTTGAACTCGAAAGTAACAAGAAATTTCAGAAATGGCCTACAGGGGCAACCATCTTTCGAGTTTTGGAACTCGAAAGTTAAAATCTTATAGAGAACTATATTTTAGAACTTAAGGAGCTCAAAAACGCATCAATAAATAATATAAAGGGAAATTTGAAGAATGACCTGCAGGGTCCACTGATTTTCAGATTTTTTATAGCATTTTAAAGGGAAGCATGAATTCATGAGCCACCAAAGAGTAGGTGGTCACCGCCACACATGGATTCTCGCAACCCCAGAATATTTACCAGCGCGTGGTCGGCATGGTATTTGTTGAAGGGGGAATGGATTGATGGAGGTGCGAGTGGGTGATGGAGGGAGTAAGCCACCAGGACTCCCACTCACTAGACGAATTGACGTCACTAAGATTTTACGGTTGTTAAGTACATTTTATTTTATTTATAAATTCCTTTTGAAACTTGGTTCTAATAGTACCTCATCTCCAGAAACGTTTGCATTTTTAAAGAATCCAAGCTTCCGTTTACCGACATTAATGTTTAATAAATCATTTTGACTTCTACCGTTTTCCACGAATCATACGTTAATGGTACAGTCTGCTCTTTTTCAATTCGGCATTCCAGAGAAAATAGCAGAAAATTAGTTCATATAATTATTTTAATTCAAACCATTAGAAGATAGTGACTAATGGAAAAATTAATTATATTATCATAAAAAATAGAGGTTATTACAAGTGCTAATTGACTAATCCTCCACTACTCCAGTAGACTTGAGAAGACTACTAGAGTAATAGAAGACTATTGTAGATGTAGAGACATAAATATGATTAATATTTTTATATCTCTATGATTATAGAATTCTTTATGAATAAAACATACAGCATAAGATCGCAGTTTCTAGGTTCGGCTAGTTTCAAGCACGGCAAGTTATTTTGCATTGTAAATGCGATGCCGATATATCTAGAACGTTCCAAAAAAAATTGTTTGCATGTCGTCCAGCGGTTTGCATTATCCTAATGAAAATGTTTCTGTGGCATCAAACAAACCAGATTCAGACTGAAAATTTTATACGATGTGTTTCATCATAATTTCGTTGCGTAAAAAAAAATAGGACTCGGGCTTACGATGAACTCACATGTTGATTAATTACATTTTACACTATAAAATGGAATATCTTTTATTATGTACTTACTATCTATCCGCACGCGGTTTCGCCCGCGTGGACACAAAATGTGTTTTTTTAGTTTTATGTGAAAGGACCTTGCTGTCGATCCCGATCTAGCTCCCACGTTCAATTATGATTTCGGTACTAATCTTGATTTCGGTCACGCTCTTGATTATAATTCCTATCCGACACTCGGTTTCGACCCTGTCCCGTTCCTAATTTGATCCCAGTCCTGGGTCACGATTCTGCTCTCGGTCTCGTTTTCGATTCCGATACCGTTCATGATTCATACTAAGCCGGGATAAACGCTAGTATCAAAATTAAATATAAGCTATATTACTCTGAGATAGTGTAGCTTTCTATTGTATTCCGGGTATTAGATAATTCAACCCACGCCTTCAGTGCAGCAAGTCGGGTTCCTACCGATTACGACAATCACATATGCAAACATCTTATTTAAATAAAATAAAACCTATCTTCAGCTCCAAAGCAAGTTCTGTCTACCCGTGAAAACCGAATTAAAATCCATTTAGTTATTTCAGAGATGTGCATAAACATACAGACAAACACACACAAATAAATTAGGTCATTTTCCCTTATATTTATTTTGCTCTTATTGTCCCTTCTCCACTTTTAAGATTCCGTACTTCAAAAAGAAATGGAACCCTCTTAGGATCACCTTGTTGTTCATTTGTCCATCGGTCTGTCGAGACCTTATCCTCAGAGACGCGTGAAGAATCAAATTGAAAGTAATACCAAACACTTAGGTCTCAGGTCCCTTTGAGCTGTACAAAAATCATGATTGGATGTCAACATAATGAAAAAATGTAGTCATAGTACTATTATTCATGCCTTATATTTTGGTACTCAAAAATAAATCAAAACCTACAAGCTTACGTCGTATTGGAATAGAATCATGAATTTTGGCAAGAGGCAAGGTCTCGCAATACAAGTAAAGGAAAACTTCTGAGAATCGTTAATTTGTAGTTGTATCATATGAAAAAATTTTTTAAACATACAAATTTGCATTTAAAATCGGAGTATAGACCGTAATTTGGACCAATACAGGAGATAATAAATTTTTTCGTTGCAAATTCTGGGAGCGGGGATTTAGATTTTTCTTAAAAAATACACAAAATATGTGAAAGTGATCTTTGGTAACTCATTCTTCGTGTTATTCATTTTAAAATGTCAGTTGCAATTACACCAATTATTATCTTTTACAACAAAGAAAAAATTGTTAAATACACCTCATTTAAAACAGACATTTAGGTTTTATATACAAATAGGACCTATTTAAGCCTCCAAATTTTTCACTTACATTAATCTATACAATAACATTGAATAAATATGGCGCATAACGGAAAAATGTTAACCAGAAATAAAGATGGCGCGTAACAGATAAAGATGGCGCGTATCAGAAAAACGTTACATTGCTATCAAATTTCTCCCATACGCCGATAAAGAAGTTTCACTTCAAAAACTTCAAAATGCCTGGTGGATTTTTAGTGTGTATGTATAGTATATACATTTTTTTAAATAAATAATAGTCCTGCATATATCTGTGCAAAATTTTATCAGAATCTGTTCAGCTGTTTAGAAGATAGCCTGGATAAACATATCATATATAAGTTTTAGGGCACACTTGCACATAATAAATATGTTTATTTTAAATAAATTTACAGGTACAGACAATCCCAAATTAAAGTTTTTCTATGTTTATTACTGCATGCTTGTTAGGATTCCATACCCAAAAGGTGTCTACGGGGCCCTATTATTATGTATGTATCTGTCTGGGCTGTAACTCATAAGCCATAATGGGTAACCAGTTAAAGTTTTAGCAGTATATACTTTTTGTGGCGTTAAAACAACAGACAATAAAAATAAAGTTAAAGGGGGCCCTCCATACAAGAAATGTTTTTTTTAGACGGTTATTGCTCGGGAATTATTAACGGGAATAGGAAAACGCTTTAAATTTTCACACAGTATGTATTGCTATAATCACTGTAATAGCAAATAATAAGAATAAAGGTTAAAAATAAAAAACGAATACCCATATGAGAAACGTGGTTTTTTTTGGTAGGTTTATGTACATAATTAATATTTGTTTTTTTTTCTGAATTATTTTTCAAAAGTATGTAGTGTTCAATATTGTGCGGTGGTACGGAACCCTTCGTGTGCGATTTTGACTCACCCTTGGCCGGGTTTTTTTATTTTCCCATTCTCCCACGATTAACTTTTTCACACTCCATACAAATTTAGCAATTACTTATTGATGAAAAATAGATTACGTACGTTCGAAAACGATCATGGTCAAAAAACAAGCAAACTCCACAGACTGTTGCGAAACCCGGATTAACTCGTAATAACTCGATGTCGATTGATCACAATAAGTGTATGGTGGGATTGGAAAGGCAGGCTTTTACCGCCGGGCAAAACCATCAAATCGGATCTCTACTGCCAACAGGTAATGAGACTCAAGCCAGAAGTCGAGAAAAATATGGCCAGAATTGATCAACAGAAAGGGTTTTCACCGTAATAACGCCAGACCACACACATCTCAGAAAATATTGAGAGAGTTTGGGAGCCATTACCATATTATTTTTTAATTTTACTATTTCTATTTATTATTATGTTATCAACCATAACCATAGCCATAGCCACCATATAGCCCTGACCTTGCAAGTTCAGATTTTCAACCAGCTTCGGTCTATTCAAAATTTTGTTGGTAGTGTTGGGTTAACATCAAGAGAGGACTGTCAAAACTTCTTATCGCAGTATTTTCATCAGAAGTCCCAAAATTTCTACGGCAATGGGATTATGTCACTATCTACAAAATGACAAATAGTCGTTGAACAAAATGGCATATATATTATAATTAAATATAAGAAAATATGATGACAAATTATCTTGAACTTGTATATGAAACACGAAAAAACTTTTTCCCTGATATATATATATTATATGCACAATACATATTATTGTATGTAATATATATAATATGTATTACATACAATATGGTGGTATAAATAAAGAAATCATAATGTAATGTTTAAAATGAGGAGTGCTTATAATAAAATCTACCGTTTAAAAATAACGGAAGCTTTCTCTATAAATATAATTGGCTAACAGCAATATACCTAATTTCTCTCGCCAACCGACAGCGACCTTCTTAAAACGAGAGCGCTCAATCAATTTTCACGAGGAAAACACTTTGCATTAATATCCATTGCGAATAACCGACAATAAATTACGCATTCAATCAGATATTCCGGAGGGGGGTGGTATATTTCATTTTTTTTTTTCATTAAAATCGCGCTCCCTTCGGAACACAGAGATGTATGGGGCACAATATCATGGGATGTGACAGAGCCTCGCCATAAATCAGGGGACCTTCTGCAACATGAAAATTGTATCGGAACGTGCCTCGGGTACGGCGGCATACGTTAGGCGGCCGCCAATTTGGCGCTCAAGGTCCGGCCGCGAGGTGCGCGTGCGGTGGACCCGCGATTTTGTCGACTCCGGAAAAGGAAATAATGAAAATGGGAAAAGAGAGCCGGTTTTTCTTTATCTTTTCGCCGTTCCCTTCGCATATTTCATGCCCTCTCTGGCGCGGGATAAATGTTTCAGAATCTCCGAAAGGAAAGTGAAGGCTGACCGGTAAGTACATATTTTATAGTTTATAAGTATTTTTAGGGTTCCATTACCGATGTATACGTTTCCGAGCGGCTGTCACCGACGTGTATTCTGTATGTACATTGATTTTGATCGTATACTGATTTTGAGTTGTATAATGATGTGTAGACGTGCTAATAAAAATAAAGCTATATTAGTCTGGTCAACAAGTTGAAAAACGTGAAAAATAGAGATGAAGCTCCTGAAAATATGAATAAGAGCTCATTGGATTCTAAATGACCTTTAAAAAAAAGCATTTTAAGTATTTTATCGTGCGTAAAAAATGCAATTGTAATTAACAAAATAAGATGAAAAAAAGGTATTTACTTATTTGTTAATAACTTAAAAATATTTAAGAGATTTTGAAGAAAGATCTATAAAGAGGAGGAAATTTCGAATAAAAATTTTGATTCACGAAACTTTATTTCTATTATTTACAATTTTAATTTAACGCTGAAAATAATACTCCGTTAGGCCTTTACAGCACGGGCGTACCGCTGCAAAAGATGTACAATATTTTTTCTGTAGAATCAAATGCTAATTTAAAAAAAATTATAAACTGTGGTTATCATATGGACACTTGAAAAATTGTCTTTGTGTATTTAATGTCGCAGTTCTGGGTATTATTAACAGATAATAACATGGTTTGGAAACCCCCATAAATAACAGAAGGAATTCTTTGTAATCCCTCATAGTGAGTGAACTGTAATGGTGTACCGGGACTGGGTGACACAGTTTTTATTCTGGGACAATTACGCGACTCGATACTCTCATACGATCAAAAAAATAACACACTCATCACAAAAGTATATTTTGCCTTTATGTTTCGCGATTTGGTGTCCAATAAAACGTTCAAAATTTTTTATCAAACGATAATGTCCATGTAGCGGTTTCTCTATGTATAATAAATTAATATAATTTATACTACGATATTCTGTTTTATAGAGTGGACCTGCAAATTGATTTTTTGAATCAAACCCGTAAATATTTACTGTAAATGTTGGATAATAATTATTTTCGAATATCTTTATATCTTTATTAGTAGATGGAAATTTCATCCCATATATTTTAAATATTTGTTTGTAATGTGGATATGACGTAGTGCGTGTACCATTTTTTACGTTGGAAATATGTATGCGACTGCACTCCAAAAGAAATAATGGTAGTCAGTATTTTTAATATTTAAACAACTTTTTGTACCCCGAATATTTTTTGGCAATGGTATGTAAGATTCCCCGCGTAATGGTGAATATTTATTAATATTTAATTCCAGATAGGATACGCCTAAAATTGAAATGAACCAACAAGGATCATTTAATTGAAATTCGCTACATTTCTGAATGAGTGTAGCTTTAACACGGTTATAATACTCATCGATATCGGTTTTGTGATAAAATGTCTTATACTTCATGGTAAATGATTTCAAATTTGTTTTTTCTTGGGTGCAGTAAAATATAATAAAACAGTTCAAAGCTAATTTTGTAACTGTTATGTCGGTGCACAGTATACCTAATTAATTTAATCACAGAATACCATACATCACGTAAAAAATCTTCTGACAGTAAATATTTATTACGAATGCCTTCTACTCTAAAAGAAGTTATCTGTTTTTAAATGCTAAATTTATAAGTCGTACATCATGAATGTAAGTTTGGAGTAAGCAATTTTTTTGAAGTATGTTTGTTCTAAGAAGTGCATATTATATTTTCTTTGCAATGTTTATACCGCAAATGTTACAAAACTAAATTAATAATATACTAAATTAATCCTTAAGTAGATAAAGAAACAAGCACACTATGAAATACTAGTCCAAAGTTAATTACTAACGTAGTTACCTGCAAATGTTATTACATATTTAATTAGTTACACTATTGCAGTGTGCACCTATATCCATCACATGAAATACGAAAACGTGTAGAAATCACTGATTATTATGTATAGCGAAACAGCGCTTACGAATAAGTCCGTAATTAGCCAATATTACTATTCGCTCGTTGGTGATGTCGATAGGCGATGTTCGAAGATGTTTACTTTCTCTTTCCAGGGATAAATTGTGCTTCAGATTTTGCAAATTTCTCTTTGATGTTGCAAGACGTTGCAAATGCTTGAACTCGTTGGATTCGTGCTGCAACTAAATTTTCGTGTTTCTCAATGCAATTTTCCAGCGAGTGTTGTCAGATATTTTCTCAATTTCGGTTGTATAATAAAGTTTTAATTCCAAGAAAAAATTACCAATCGCGTTGTTTTCAGTCTGTTTTGTCATTCCATTAGCGACTCGTTTCAAAAAAGGTATCGGATAGTTTCGATTTTTTCACTGGAATTTCCGTATCGCTATCGTCGCCAAATAAATCACACATAAGGTCGACATCTGTTTTCTTCATAGATTTCTTTGATAATTTTCATTTCAAAGCCTTAGATGTACTTGGAGCAGACGTTTCTTCATCAGGTTCGAAAATAGATGGAAGGCTTCTATAATAATGAAAAACATTTTAATGATTACGCATTGCACAAAGAAAAAAACGAGTATTTTTAAAATTCTACATCCTTTACCTAAAAAGCATAATTATTACTTTCTAAGCTATTTAAATTGTAAAAATTGCAATCAATTTAACACATAATAATTGCATTAGCTGGACGTAGTATGACTAGTTGAAACTTCGTCATGTAAAAAAGCATGAATTATGTAAGGGGAACCTAACAATCGGTTATTTTATAAAAGCAGTTAGTAAAATTCGAATAATTTTAAATTCAAAATGATAAGTATATCTTTAAATTAAATAAATAAAACTGTCTTCAAAGAAACACCACTAATCAAAAATATAAAGTCTAAATCAATTGAGTTGTGTAAAAATAAATATTTAAATTATATAATATTTGTAACGAATTAATTCGTAAAAGAATAATGATGAATACATACTTAATTACTTACTTGTCTGCCACGTTTGTTTCACTCTCGTCTTGAAAGAACACTTTTATAATTTTACTTTTATGTAGTATGAATATTGCTCTTCTTACGGAAGTCGCTAACTAAAGGTTGTGACTTTCAAGGCCTGTGATTTGACTTATATACACTTCCTTTGCCGCAAAGGTAACCTACTATCTAACGATTTTTAATTCAATTCAAAATTTGAGTGATAATTACATTAGGATTTGAACATCCTAACAAATATAGGCAAGTTGAGACTCGTTCAAACTCATAACTACTATAGATCCAGTGACAACGATTCACATGTAACACAGTACTTAATCGTTAACGTATGTAGGTACAATGAAACAAATAAGTTACAAAAATAATTATTTTAATTTAAACTATTTAATCATTACTCGACAAAAACTTATAAAACATTTATGTATACTTAAATATCTTAAGTTTTTGTAAATTAGTAAAATGTTATTACTACGTCAGTACCCCTTTAATATATTGAATTAGTTATATAGGAAATATTTGAACGTCATAGTTTATTCATTATAGTTACAGTATTATGAAATTAATATAGCACACGAGAGATAAAGTTAGAAGATGTCGACTCCATACCTATCCTATGTATTTAACGTTTCTTGTTTCTACCTCTAATGTGCCATATTTTAATATTATACAGATATTAATATAACACAGAATTATATGTAATACCATTGTTCATTATTAGTTTTCATAGTTACAGCCTATTTCAAATAAATCAGGATTGATCATTACTAAATGTGTATCAACGAGCGAGCGGAAGGAATGCGCATTAAAATAACCTGAAATAGCCATAAACTAGTTTGAAGCCTCTGTGATGAGCCGCGAATGTATAAACTTTTGTTCGTGCTCTAATTCTTCGTGACCTTCAAATAGGTTCTCATACGCGCGGTTGGCAAACTGATCTAAAATTATACTTTAAAAAATAATATATTTTCATTGAAAAAGATATTGCTGCAATAAAACAAACTTGAGCAAAAACTTGAAAATTAATGCTTAAATTATAATTTTAAATTATTAAACAAGTGATAGATGAAAAAATTGTGGAAAATTCATTGCATTTCTCTTAAAATATATATTTCAATTTTATATCCTCATATTGTTTGAAACAATGTAGTCGTGTTTAATTAAAAAACCAATAGTTACTGTAAAGTAAATTCAATAATGTTCAACGGACTTATCTTGATTTGTGTTTAGAATACAGCACACCTTTATAAAATTGAATTGGCTCTGAATTCTTTATTCATTCAACAGAAACATTCGTGTGAGACGTGTAGTTATTTTTCTATGAAAATATTCTGTAGTGTAAATTTTTTCGCTGTTGAAACCTGTTACGCATTTTGAGTTGTCGTTCCATAGAAAATAAATTTGCACATTTATCTGTGTTGCACATTTATTTGCAAGTCTAATCAAATAGTGCCCGCGAAGTTGTTCACATCCATTGGTAAGTGTGCAGATGTTTATTTTTATATAAAAAAAAATTGCAAAACTGGTTTAGTTGTCGTCTAATAAATATCTTTAATCCATCAACTACATCTAATGTGAGTGTTTGGACTCAAAAAAAAAAATGGAGACTGGTTTACTTGTCGTCTATTGAATATTTTAATTCGCAAGAGCGAAGCGAGGCGTTTCAGCAGATTAAGACGTTCAGTAGACGACAAGTGAACTAGAGTCTCCAGTATTACACTTCTGGTAGAGCAGGATTGCGGTCTAAAGATAATGAAAATGACATAATCCGTCGTTATTGCGTACGCCTTTCTCATCATACAGGCTGACGACGACTTTGACATACGAGTTGCAGGCAACCAAAATAATGATTTTATTGAAAAGAGAGATATATATTAGCTAGTAAGTCTATGATTATGGTGTTTAAAAGTAGTGAAAACATGACTGAATACAGTACAGAGGTGAGAAAGTTTAACAAGTGAAAGTGTTTATCTACTTGGGTTGTTTGTTTATTAATGCCTGTAAGCTTGATGAGGATTTCAAATGGAGATTGAATGTTAAAAATAAAATAAATAGAACTTAAATTGTTTTATGAATAGTAAAAGTATATCACGACAAGCACATTAGACAATGTATAATGTAGTCTTGGTCCTTAAACTTATATACAGTGATAGTGGTATGTAGAAGAAGAAACTTGAAAATAGAATCAATGCAGATAAGATCCCTACGTTAAAATACAGGTTGAGGGTTGATAGGAAGATGATAATAAAAATAATGGCTTTAGAAAACGTGGTTTAAAAGATGTAGCGATTAGTATAAAAAAAAAAGTATTTTGAAGTAGTGTTATCATCTGAAAAAATTGAAAGAAAGTAACTGACAATGGCTAAACACACGCTATAAAGGAAATATATGTAGTAAAAGGGTCGGCAAGACAAGGCCCTAGAAAACCTTCAGTAAACGAAATTGGGGGCATACGAAAAATGACTAAAGTTTAGGCGCCTGAAGCCAACAAGCATACATGAAACGTTTAACAACGATAATGAGAATGAATGGACTAACACTATATGGGAGACCAAATTAGTCGGTGTTGGACCAATTAATAAAAATTATCTTTTAAAGTTATATAATAATTATTCATTACTAATGCTTGCACGAAAACATTATCAACATCTCTCATTTGATAGTCTTTTTAAGCTCCCCTCAGTTTGCTTAAGCCTCGTGTTACGTTTAAAGTGCATTACTAATAGGTTATGTACACATTGACAACACACTTTACGCACAAAATCAAAATTAATGCTCAGCTATTCAGCAGTAATTACGAGCTCTCGTCATAGAGTCAGTGCGTATCGAGGGATAGCCCTTGATCCGGACTGCCCGAGGGATGCTTTAATTAAAGTCCGCCCGCAGTTACACGAACGATATTCCGCTTGCGTAAACATCTTATACTTGCACGTGTCCGTTTAAGCGATTACGTTTAAAGGCCGTTAAGATTGACGAATCGCGAAGGCGCGAGGGATGCTGACGGTCGATGTTGTTGGATAGAAACTTGTGGGACGATAATAGGCGCAAATCAAATGAAACAGTATGTTGAAGGAAAATGAAGTAAGTGTAATTTTTAACTAAACAATATCACTTCGATTTGTCAGTTTATAATAAAGTTAAAAATTTGTTATAAACAAAGTATTGAAATTTTTTAAATTTTTATTGCATAATCTTGTTAAGCATATGTAAAAGAAGAGCTCCTAGAAGCAAAAAAAAAACTGTTTTAATTATTGAAACATTTTTTTTATGTACAATGAAGATAAAATTTGGAGAAAATTTTGTTAATTAACAGTTGTCTAGCTTGTTATAAAAATTTGACTTTAAGTTAAATTTTAAACGGAAATAATTTTCTTAAATTGTGCTAAACAGACCATGACTTATTCAAATTTTTAAATTAATATTTCATAACTTAAATAAATAATTTAGTGTGACGTACTCGATTTTGACGCCGCGCGCGCTACCTTAAAATGCCTCGCGGAAGCCCCATTTTCAGCGTTAAATTAAAATTGTAAATAATGGAGATAAAATTTTAAATGTAAGGCTTTTTACAGGAAATTTTCTCTTTATGGATGTTTTTATTAATTTCTTATTTACTACTAGTTAATGAGATATCGGTGAAAAACCTAACGCCTTTTTTTTTCGTATATAGCTGTTTATAACTTTTGCAATTTGTTATGTGCTAATAAACGCTTTCGACACAATTTTCTAGACATTATTCCGGATCGAATAAGCCATCACACGTATTTTTAAGACCAGTATTTTTCACCATTTTCAACATGTTACCTAGACTACAAAGCAAGAGTAACATAAATGTGGTGCAAGCTTTTTAAGTCAGAGATTATATTGTGAAAGGTGAAGTTCTTTATGGCCGCCTTGTTATAGAGAAAGTCATTGCTGCCTGTGAAAATCTAAGGCAAAATTTATGACAAGGTTTTTGCAATTTCAATCGGTATTTAGTTAATCAATTTTAAACATAAATTAACAATTCAAAGATATTTTCTAAAAAAAAAGACGTTCATAGTACGATTATAGCAGTCCCTTAATACGTTTTGAGTATAAGTAAAACAACTTTTTTATATTTTTCACACTATTCAAAGTGTATCTTAAAGAGAATATTCTAAGGTATCTATTTTTAACATTTTTACATCCGAGTTGATTTCCCTTGAATCCAGTTTGATTGACCTTTCCTCTGTTTACAGATATTCTCTTCTTGATGATAAAAAATGTCCGAGAAAATATTTTCGGAAACTATTTTCTAAGAGGACAAATAGGGAATGTTATATTAAATTGGCTTTTGTCTAATATTGATTTCGACTAAGGGCCTTACAGTACTGTGAGTAAGATACGAGTCTGTTATTCGGGAACAACTTATTAAATTCTTTGCTATTCTTATTTAGATAGCACATCTAATCAAACGCGCATGTCAGTTGTTTAATTATAGGGTTCTTTCGATTGTCCTATAAGGATAGAACACTAAGATTTGAATCTTTAAACACCGATGTAAAATGTTTCCAACTCCTAATTCATCTATCAGTTTTTTGGTTGAATTTGCCAAAATACTTAATCACTGCCTGCCATATTGATGTTTAGAGTGGATTATTATACTTTCTGGATTAGGGTATCTCTTTCACATTGTTAAATATTGTGTTAATCTTGTTTATACTAATTTTTTCTTGTAAATTTCAAAAACAAAACATTGTATTTGCGTTCAGCGTGAAGCTTTAACCCACGAACCTGAGATTAATTATCATGGGCTATCCACTGAGGTAACCGGGTTCAAAGCTCACATTTTTATTCTAAACAAATAAAAATAAATTAGTATACTTTTTTCATTTATATAACAAACAAAACTTGTAAGATATTAACAATTTCAACAACAGCTCGAGAATCAATTTAGGGTTAAGAAGGCAGTTGCAATCAGGATCCAAATCAAGACCAGGAACAAACCAAAACTGAGATCGAAATCGGAAGCTGTAGGGGGATCAAAATTAGGGCGGGACCGATTCAAAAAACAAGAGCGGGATCGATATTGAGATCGACAGCGGGGTCGGTATTGGAACCGAGAACAGACTGGATTCGGAATCGGGAAAGTGGTTGGTATCGAAATGTTGGTTGGCAGTGTGATTGGTGGACTTAAAAGATGAAAGAATATATTTTAAATCCACGCAGTCAGAGCCACCGCCGATACCATAAATAAGAGTCATTATGGATTAGAATTTAGTAAGTGATAAATTTGACATGATTAGAACTTTTTAAAAACTAGTCCACATTTATTTATTTGAATATTTTCTGCTTTTACCATATTTAAAGTTACCCTCTTAATTCTTCGATTAATCAAGACAAGCAAATTCAGAACAAAATTAATAAAAAACAACTGTAGATAGTAATTAATTTGAATTACTTAAACTAAATAACTTCTTGGTCTATTTATAATATAATCCTACAATACTTTAATACCTATACTGATGTTCAACTAAGTCGAAAGTGATAAACTGGTTTAAAACTGCTTCAAAGTCTCACAAACTCATAGTTTCACTACAAGCGGAATGTTTGCGTAGACACTCATAGGTGGGATTTATCTCTTCTTGCTTATGTACGTGAATTTAAAAAGTGATGATTTTTATTTTATTCATTATTTACAGTATATCTGTTGCTTTCACTCTTTATAATCGGTTTCCATCAACTTTTATATTCGCAACTACTTTATACATAAAACGGAGATATTTGTTATTTAATGATAACTGAAAACCGAATTTAACTATAACACTATAATTAATGTCTGGCTTCCCAATTTTAGGCAGACCAACTTTCAACAAATAACAGACTAAAGTTGCATGACATTCAGAGTTCCGCGCGAGCCGCGCTCCTCTCTCTAACTCGATTGAAAACTTGCCCCGAACCCAAATTTTATTTGCCCACGAATACTATGTAACCTACCGTTCGTTACATTTTAACGTAAATTAATCATCTAGTTTGTTTTAAACGAAGATGTTAAGCATGAGGCAAAATGCAAACAAACTACGTCGCTTGCCGCACAATATCATTTAAATGTAAACTATCAATATAAACTAATTCTTTGGTTACAATAACAATTACAATTACATTTACACTTAGTTTGATAACAATTATAATTATATTAGTTATTACATATATGTATAAAAATTTCTCATCAAAAATTTTACCCTTCATTCACTATTTAATTGGACCGAACTTAACTTTTGAGATTGACATTGCAAAATGTAGTACACTCAGATACTGGTGCTCCTAATATACAGCTGTTAAAAAATTTGTAGTACAACACTCTGCAAAATAATTTCATTGCCATTTATATATCCAATAGTAACCAACGCAACGCCCATTACATATTAACGGTCTTACTTAATACATCAATATAATCCAAACCAAAAACGTTGGTAAGCCCAAAACTAAAATAATTAAATGGACGTCAAAAACTTATCTGTAGGCATGTACATTTCAACGTTTAATACGGAAATTTTATTATTCACATTCATAACTTACACAAAAAAAAAGCACGCATAGCTTGTGACTGATGTCCCCTTGTCTAGACTTCATATTCATTCGTCACTTCAGATATTAAAAAATTGATAAGAGCGCTGTACTCTCTATATAGTCCTCTGTATAGAGATCCTTCTAGTGCCCGCCTAAGAATAAATGGGGCATATACTGACTGGTTTAGATCTGCAGACGTTTCAGTCAAAAATGTCTAACTTCACTGCGGCTATTCAATTTATTAATGCATAGCTGTTTGTATGATTTGATGCAGTATGATCGTGGTCTAAGTAAAATGCCTCCTATAAGCGGATGACCAAGTAACATCCTTGAGCCGTTGACGTGTGAATTACAGACGATGGTAACTAAAATAAATTAGTCTGTTACGAAAAGCGGTACGAAAGTAAATGTCAGCAAGACTAAAATTATGGTGTTTGAAAGATGCAGAAACGTGGCAGAATGTAAATACGAGTTTGTATACTGGAGTAGTATGTTTACAAATTACTGAAACGATGAAAAGAGGAAAGGGAACATACGAAATAAAGGGAATGGGGCCTTGGTGGCCATCATGTATAGTAAGTATCCCACGACAAGCACTTTTGGTTATCCATAATGGAATCCTGATCCCTACGTTTATATACGATAAAGTTAAGTAATGTAGAAGAGAAATGAAATTAGAATCAATGCAGTGCTATCTCTGTCTATGTATGGAGTGTCTTTGAAAGGTATAGGAACAGTGATATCAGAGAACGGTGTGGTTTGAAAGAAGATGTAGTGACTTATGTAAAAAAAGGTATGCTGCGGCGGTTTGGCCATTTGTAAAGTACTAATTAAAGCAGATTAGCAAAAAAAAATCAACAGAGTGATTGTGTCGTCTAGGGTAGGCCTAAAAAATTCTATGGAACCTAAATTGATGATACATTTAAAAAAGTCATATTTTCCGACGAAACACGAAAAAAACAAGCTTACATGAGAACATTGAGAGATATTAGTGAATTAAGAGAGATATGTAAACATTGTGTAATGAAAGTTTATAGTCTCTCCCTTCTGGGAAATAGGTGTGAGATTATAATAGTAATTGTAACGATATTTACCGATAATCCATTCCTCTCTGTCTTATATTTCATTTTTGGACTAGATTAGCATTTTCAATAACAAATTTTAATAAAGTTATAACTAGTTTTGAAAATTTTATTACAACAGTTTATTTTTCTTCTTTCTCTCACACAATTGCCTATTTATACTATTTCCTCACACTATCAAAACATAACCACGATATCAACGCTAAACTTGAGTCAGATATATTTGTCATTGGTTAATAAATTCCAGTTGCTGAACAGAACGCCATAACTAACAGAACTCAATTTCCTTTCAGCAATCCTATATAGGGAAAGTAATGGATATGGGCTGAGAAAACGTCTAGGTGGCGCTGATGTGCCGACCCCGATGGTTCATAGTTATTGGAAAACTTTAAATTATTCCGGCGCCCAGGAAAAAATTCGATGGTGAAGACATAAGCTTGTGAAAGATGGTCACGTTAAAATATCTATGGTGAAAGCTGAACAATACGATTTCTGTATGTGTTAATGATTTTCAGTAATACTTTGGAAGAAATATAATAATTAAACAACCAATAAAGTGGTGTATTACGATTTATTTAAATCTAATGTGAAGAAACGCCGATCTAGTACCTGTATCTACATTTGTTTGTTGTCTTTCAAATTGACCTTCGGAAACTGATGGGTAAAAACGAGAGAAGTTATCAAATAAGGCAAGGCGAACAAAGACGATCCTAAGAATTGACATCAATGAAAATTCAACGACGGCTAAAGATAATGACTCATATAGCCTTGGAAGTGAGCGTACGCCATAAAACCGCTAGTGAAAGCAGATAGTAAATAAATGGCGTATCCTCTTCATAAAACGCCAGGGGATGTTATGCATAGAAAAAAAAACTGTTTTATGGATCCTGTTTGTTACAATCTTACCATGAAAGTCAGGTTCGCAAGTGATCGTTTAAATCGTTAAACAAATTTTGCTATAAAAAATAAGAACCGGTTTGAAAAATCTATTTTAATGAAAATAATTAGTTACTTTTGAAGTAGGGGGCAGCTAAAGCTATGTCAGACAGAGTTATGTTCTAGTTTAAATCATTTTACATTGTTTTGATTTGTGTTAATAATATGATGAATGTTCAGAAGATTTTAGATGAAAGTTCTGATAGTCGATTATACAAAATATGTGATAGTTTGTTGGCCTTATTGAAATTTTTTTGATGTATATCTTTTATTTCACCTTAGTATGGAAAAAGATTTTAATAGATCAAGAAATGCGGAGATTTATTTCTCTTATTGGTATTTGTACATTTACGTATATTATTTTATGATGATAACGTTATTTTTAAAACGTGTAAATTAAACTAACAAAAAGCATAAGAGATTTGTGTATCATGTTTAAGCTTTTAATATCCCGTTAATGGGTCCGGTAAACCTTGTACCTTTTCTGTTAGGTAGCGTGTCCATACCGTATGCGTCCGCCTTTTTACCTACGTAGAAATAGAATGAATACCTTCGTCTTCTACATCGATCGTTTTGCTATTAATCTCCTTCAATCCTGGCCACAGTTTCGATTTCGATCTCGGTGCTAAATCTGATTCGAATCTCGATCACTCTGTCGATTCTGATCTTGTTCCCATGTCGATTCTAATACCGGTTCCGTTTTCTGTTCCCACACAGTTCACCCTTTCGATTTGGCCAGATATTAGTATCGAAACGAACTACGCTTAATATACATTACTCTACGGTGATGTTATCTTTTTGTACGTGAAAGAATTTTTACAATCGGCTTAGTACAAATTTACGGCTTCGCCCGCATGCACTAAACTTCTCGCACTCATTCCGATTATTTCGTTAATGTGGTTTTCATTATTTTTTTTTAACATCTATATCTTCTGATATCGTTTTCTACAATAAAATGTAACAGATACCCATCTTCAGAATAAAAGCTAATCTAATCATGGAAATAATAGACAACAGATGCTTTTTTTGTTCATGTGAACTTTGCCCGCAGCTCCATCCTTTTAAATAGGTATATATTAGTAGTAGTTATCGTATCACGGCTCCCACGTTCGTTCCCACACCTGTAGTGCACCAGAAGTGCACAACCACGCTCCTAATTCGTTCCAGTCTCGTTTCGTATTAAATAAAGTGAACAGTAACACTATTTAGTAATTTCTCCAACACCCTAGACGACCGACTAAATTAATAAGATAAAACTACAAATATCGACCAAATCGGTCGAATTATAGTGTTTTTTTAAATAATTGTCATTAAACTCTTACTCATTGAACAATAAAAGTAATATGAACTACATCCTTTTCCTTAAATTAAGCTACGTTCTGACCTAATTTCATTAAAATCGGTAAAATTATAAGGGCATTTATTAAACTCACAGAACATCATAAGCCACTCCCAATACTCACTCTGTGTTAATAAGAAAGAGATATGCAAAATTCAAAGCAATTCATCAAACTATAAGGATCCTTGGTAATACTCATGGAACTATAAAATATCTATCCTGTATTTTTCACTGGCTTCCAGCTATTTCCATACTATTATATATTTTATTTAATGTGGTTAAACTAAGAGGAACCTTAGTAATTTCTAGGAACCTTGAAAATGAATCAAACTCATGATAATTATATTGTAAATAATTTTCTCTCACGCCTTCGCTCGTGTAGACAGAATGAATGCTACATTTTTTATACCGACTGATGACGTTGTGCCATCATGATCCCTATCCCGCTCCTCGGGCTCGATTTCGTTTTGAACTATATTCTGGTTTTGATTCTGCTTCCAATATTGATCCCGGGGCACCTTTTATGCAATTGCGATTAATCATATCATTTTAAGGGATTTCAATTTTAACCCAGAAACCCTAAATATTTCCGGTATAAAAGTACCCTACATATAGCCTCGTAAGCACTTTTCAATGAAATTCGCATCGTATTCGGTTCAACTGTTCAAAGATACTCCGAACAAACCGAAAGATAAACCGATAGGAAATGGTTTTTTCTTTCATACAAACCTTGTCCTGACAATTACGAAAATAAGAAAAAAGGAGCCAGCCAAATCCATTAAACCGTTTTTGAGTTTCAGCGAGACTAGAACAGCAATTGATTTATATATATAGTTTTTAATTACACATATTTATTAGATAAGTCATTAAATTTGTAGTTCAATATGTTAACGTAGTTTACACATTATACCCAAGAATGTTTTTTTTCTCATAAATTAAGAGAATATGTTTAGAATTTTATACTAATACAAGGTTTGTTTTCATGATGGCGTGACAAGTTGCGATGACCTGTAAGCATGCGTTGGCCGCTGTGAGCGATGGACTGTGTGACCGCCCAGATGCGAGGTATATGGGGAAAGGCAACAGTTTTTCTGAAAGTTACGATTAGCTGAGAATCATATTATTCTCTAAACCTGATACTGCACATAAGGAAGTATTTTATACCGCTGAGATAAAGTCCCAGCCGAGATTAAATTTCTCGGTATACAGGTCTAATTAGTTTGTTATTAACAATAAACGGGAGGAGAAGGGAGGCTGCGACTTGCCGGAGCACAATTAAGTGCGTGTCACGAACGACTTCTGCCGCTGACGGTTTTATAAAAACAATCACTTATCGTTGCGCCGGTCGCTTTCCAGTATGCCTCATGAGAGTAGGAATGGCTTGTAAAGCCTTTGTAAGATATTCAAGGTGGAAGGAATTTCCGAGGCAAAAATTACGTCAGATGTTTTAATCGGCCCATTACCAAGTAATATACTCGGACAATTATTTTCTTCCAGATTATGATGGTGATACCTAAACTGTCAGCGTTGGCCCAGCGAGGAACGAGGGCTGCGAACGATCTTGTCACAAATGCGACAACAATGTCCAGAACTGATGTTGCTTCTCCTATACTATATCTGAGACGTATGTTTAATTTAAGGAAACCATTTCGACACTGTCAAAAAAAATTGATATACCAAATGACAATAATCTTGATCCTACTTTGTATTTAGACATAAAAACAATTGAAATTTGAAAATATCCAGCTTAAAAATGTGTACTACCATTTCTAAATAAGAATATCTCTCTAAGTTAAACCTCTCAGTTCAAACTTATAGTAAGACGTGGAGACGTCGTTGCATTTGAAGGAAAACTTGATATTACATTTTTATTCTGTTTGTATGTGTAAATATGTACGTTTATATATATAAAAATTGTAAGACGAGCAGTTGGCAATTCTAGTAGAGATTACACTTATTTACAAAGCAGTCTGAAAGCAGTTCCCATGTAGGAAATAGTTATTAAGTTTATTGTGCTAATTTTAACATTTAATAAATACTATTATTACTTAACTGCATCTACAACCCCCCTTGTCATCCCGAACACGGGCATCTTGGAACCGTTATTAGTGCATTAATTAATACATAATTAATATGCATACTGCAACACTAAAAATCATATTTTTGTTACGAATAGACATCTGTATAATCGATGATTTTTAGAGACTACTTATTTGTAGATTTCGCTTTTCAAGCTATTTTTGGACTATTAATTTTGAATTTAGACTTTCAGTAGTTATAGTTGAGCTCTCTACCCAATTTCATTTTCTTATAGGGCAAGGATAATTATAAAGTTGCAAAAGTATTGTTTAGTTAGATACGATTCTTCCCTGTAATTCTTTAATAATTTTTTGGCTACATTCACTCGCTTTGGTGAAAACCAAAATTTTATAGAGGATGCTGCATATTCCATAAAAAGTATAATTTTGTTTTTTTTTGTACCTTGACACTTTGAGATAGCCCGTAATAGCAGTCAATTATTTATAAAAAGAGAAACATTAGTTTAAACGGAAAATGCTAAATTGAGCAACAATATGTGTCCTGTACAACTGATTTTAGATGTTTCAAGACCGATGACATTGCATGAATACGTAAATACAGCAAAAAAAAAAACTGTACAACGGTTGACCCTGTAGATCATCGCTAAAACTTTCCGTTATGATATTTATGGATGTGTGTATGAGCTTTTTGAGTTATAAATAATGTCTATGTGTTTTTGACCTTTCTGAGTTCAAATTTTTTAAAGACTGTTGAGCGTGTAAGCCATCCTTTAAACTACTGTCAAGCTCAAAGTATTCAAAAAAAATTTTTTTGAGATCAAAAATACTTAAAAGATTGATTTAAATATAGTTCTAATAATTTCTGAGGTCTTTGAATTAAAACACCTAGATTTCTTTTTTTTCTCTTATTTATTTAATCTTTTCTATTACTTATTCAATTTTCTCATTCTATATAACGTTCGATGCAGTTTTCTGAGCAAAAAATGAAGACCGAGTACCAAACAACAATCCATCATGAATTGCTGATGTTATTTTGAAAAAATCCTTTTTTTCAAATTTTTCGTTAAGGATACTTCTCGAACGAACTAATCGATTTTGATGCATTTAACAACAAACGACTTTCTCCCTTATAAGGAAACAATTGGACACAAATTATAATTTATCAGTAGAGTAGAGTAGAGTAGTTTACAAAATGTTGTAAATAAATTCTTGATACACAAATTTTCTACAACGGTATCTTTCAGAACAAATCCGCCTATTTTTATACATTTTACGACAATCGATGCAACTGCTTGGAGAAAAAAAGCTGATTAAATTTTGGTATCGATAGGTAAAGTAGTCTAAAAGTTTTTTATTATTATAAATAAATTTTCTCTTAAGATTCTTCAAATCAGTTCACATTTTCAGGAAGACTAACTTGAGTAGACGCCTTTTTAATACTCCAAAACGCGATACAATGGGTTAATTTGTTCAAAAGTTATGGAAGGTTTAAATACGCGCAGACGCTATCAAATTTCACGCTATGGTTTTCTCGCTATGAAAATTGAAAATTGAATCGAATCGAAATCGAATTGAATCGAATCGAATGAATAAATCATTCAAAATGGATAAAAAATCATAGCGAGAAGTTAAAAAGAATTGTTCTAATATTACACGGGCATATATTTATTTATTTATTGAAATATTGTAAATTAAAAAATATCTAAAATAATAAAATATTTTATACGGAAATCTCTATACTGAAAAACCGTCAATGCCAGACATACAGCCCGGGATATATAAATTAATAACAAAAAGTGGATTTTGATTTTCCAAAACATAAATAATGATTAACCTCCAGATCCAACTGTGGTAGAGATATACTGTGGCTAACTTCACTGCAGCACAATAATGGGCCGAATCGACCGTTCAAGTACCACACTCTCACAGAATGCAGACGTGAAATAGCATTTTCCGCTGTGGCTTTTCGTTCAGTGAAAGTTTTGAAAGGGTCCACTTCCTCTTCTCTCCCTTCCATCAACCCCACTCTCCTCACTTACATATGCTATTCCCGCCCAAGAGGCTGGCAACGCACTGGTGACTCCTCTGCGATTGCGAGTATCTATGGGCGGCAGTGATTATCTACTCTCTGGTGGCTCACCCGCTCTTTTGCGCCTCGACTACGCTGTAAAAAATATATTATTTTTATACGGGTTAACAGGAAGAAGTTATAGATGTACTTTTTGTGAAAGCAGGAAACAGTTTAAAGTAATTTGAAGACATCTTATAAATTACGAATATTCCCAACCAGTTTGATGTTAAATTGAAAACTTAGTTCCATTTAACTGTTCATTAATTCAACTTTGGCATTTGCAAATCTCGAGTAGTATATATTTTAGCAACGCTAAAATAATTAAGACGTGAACAGCCGCAAGACGAGGTTTATATTCAATTGCTTACGTAAAAATAATTCCTAATGTAAGATTGGATTATTCGATTCTATTGAACGAATTAAATTTGCAGACTTGTAGTGCGAAAATGTAAGCGTAAAATCTCTTTAGCACTGCCACAAATATTTTGTCAATGTTTGCTAATAGTGCAAAAAGAGTGATAAATTGTTAGTAACATATGAAAAACAATGCCGGTATCGGTATCGCGAGCAACACCGAAATCGTCCGCGAAATCAAAACGGATCTGATTCGAAATGGATTTGATGTAAAGCACACAGAAAGTGATCTGTGCTGAGAACAAAATCTGTGTCGTATATAGTATATAAGTTAATCTTTTATAAATTGTAATAATGATGATGAATAAACGAAATCCTATTGGGTATTAAAATACATATATCTATATATGTATATTTGTTAATATAAATACGAATACATGTTTGTTTGAATGTTTGTCCTTCAGTCACGTTCGAGCCGGTGAACGGATGCTAATCAAATCTTGCTCAGGGATAGATCATGCGTTGGTATAAAAATTAAGGTATCTTTTACACAGAAAAAGATGCACAAATTTCAGAAAAATAGAGATTAGAGACAGCTTTTTCACACTTAGAAATCTACTCTATCGTTGACTAAAATAGCCTATATTTTATTATAAGACATAGGCCTATTTTTGAAACAAATCGGTGTTGTGATCGGTAGTAGAATCAGAATTGAAAGCAACACATGAAACAGAACCGAAAGCCGAAACAGCATCATAACTGAGAGTGAGAGCGGAACTGAGATTGAAAACGGGGCTGGCGTCGAAAACGAGTGTGGATCCAGGAGAAGAATGAAGAGTGTGACCAGGATGAAGCAGGATCAAGAACCGGACTAGTATCAGAAGTGAGAGTGTGACCAGGATGAAGCAGAATCAAGAACCGGGCTAGTATCAGAAGTGAGAGTGTGACCGAGATTAAGGAACTCAATCTACATCCACGCGAGCGAAGTCGTGGGTGGAAGCCGTAAAAGTAACCGAGAATTGCGACAACTAAATATAGAGTATATTTAGCTGTCGTAATTCTCCGTTATTATATTTTCAACTATATATTTCTATTGTGTGTCTTAGTATCCATGCAACGACACTTCGACAGAATAACAAACAGCTACTACGATTTATACTCGTCAAGGAGTTCCTCAGATATCCGTTGTTTTATTATCTCAACCATCGATTAGAAGAGGTTTAGTAATAAATCAGATTTTATTATACGTCGTAAAGAGTTGCCACTTTTTTACTGCAGCTTTTAGTTTTACGCCCATAGTTTTATATAAGATCGACTTCGGAAGCGAAACGAAAGCGAAACAAATAAACAACCTTTGATTAAATATTTTTTGTTTGACGAATTAAATATTCAACAATTTATACCTGTTTTTATTATACAATCACACTTAAATGGATAAATGTTCAAATCTATGCATATAATAATCAATCTGTAGATATTAATGTATAAGACAGTAATAAGTAATCTATTTTATATAAATATCAATACAATAAATCTCAGGAAAATTTTCTGACTGTTTATTGATCTATGCATTTGCATACACGCTAATTTCAACAATGACAGAATCAACTTCAACTTCATTTTCAGTCATGTATCGAATAAGCTTGGGATAACAGAGTGTTTGTTTCAATAGAATCGATTGACAAATAAAACAGACACCTTGATTTTATGTAAGTGATGCAGGCGATCGACGTGCACAAGTCGCAAGGAAAAGCTCTGCTCGGCTGTTTTATCGGTGTGCACTGACCGAACGGTAGTGTTAGCTATTTTCCTGGTTTCACTTACATACTTCTCGCTTTGCGATGCTGTTCTGACTAGATTACGAAATGTACGTGATACGAAAAACGAAAAGTTTTCAATTTGTTTATATTGATCTATTATTATAATGTACTAAACCAATGTACATTCTATATTGACGAGGGCGTAAACGGAGGCAGAAGATTGAAGTAAAAACCTTTATGGCACAGTACGTATCAGCTCAATGCTTAAGTAACAATCAAAAAAATAAATTTAAATGTTGTATTTTGATCGGGCATCAGGGAGAAGTTTCTTAATTATCCTTATTTTGGTCAGTGTATCTTGAATTGTATTCATTATAATTTTTATATAAGTACTTGCATTCAAGGAGAATAACTTATTCCCAATTAACTACGTAAAAAATTCATAGTATTGTATAAATCAATAATCACGCAAATCGAACCATGGTTGGTAGAGTTTTTTTTTTTTGTGTTGTATAAAAAAAAGTTGTAGTAACTAGAGTAGAAACAGGTAAGTTGTGCTTGGCTTGGCCATCTGAAAAAAATGACAAAATAGACAGACAAAATTAATGTACGAAGTGAATGTATGTGATAGAAATATGGGCAAGGATTACCCTAGAAAATCATGTCCAGACCAAATTTATGGAATATTAAAGACGAGCCAACGTCATGTCAACGAAGCAAGAAAAATGGGTAGATCTGAGGTCTCTGCTTACCCTTCTAAGAAATAGACGCACGTTAATATTATAATTTCTTTCATAAAGCAAATATGAACAATGTAAGAATTTTATCTTTCATAAAGCTTTATATGTATATTACCCTATTGATTAAAGTTCATTGTAAATCAGTTCTGTTTCCTAAGAAATTCTTAAAAAGCCAAATCAAACAATAATGATTAAAAAAAAAAAACTAAAAGTTCAATTAGGAGGAAGAAGAATAAAAATCTTTGTTTATTGTCTAGTTTGATAATAATGAGGAATTTACCATTTTTAATTGATTTTAATCTAATTTTAATTTGATATTAAGTGCTTTGATTCGATAAAAGCTTCGCAAGCAAAGAAAAGAGACTCTTACAAGCCTTTGATAGGGTCGCGTAAAACTATTTACTTTATGCGGCGAGCAGACGAGAGATGGCGCTCCGACTCCCGGTTGTAAAATGAATTATTTCACTTAAAGCCCATGTTAAATTAAGTGCCTTAAGTCGGGCTCCGTGTCGGCGGCGCCTCGCCCGAGACGTGACCGAGCACGGAAACATAAACTTACCTTTTATTTTACTAAGTGGAAAAGTCCGCAAAAGCTTCCAAGAAGTCTTAAAATAGTTTCATAAAATTCCCAGAAGTCCGTAGACATTATGCTTTCCTTGGTCTCTGTCTCGAAACACATTTCATTAGCGACTTCAATTTCTGTATTGACAACAAAGTCAATACCATTGCCTTTTTTAAAAATATTTTCTGGTTTTATTGCTTTGAGCGAGTGAGAATATATATATGAATACGAGCGGTCACCCGCTCGCTTTGCAGGGCGTGAATTTAAATTTAGCAATTTTTTTTAATTGTTCCGATGTATCCCCGGTTTCGCTCCCGTGGACATAAAGTAATTCCTTCATCTTATATCGGCTGATTTTACGGTCAATTTTGATCACGATCACGGTCATATTCTCGATGTGAATTCTGGTCCATTGTTGGGTCCAGTTCCTCTCCCGCTCTCGAATTCAATGTCGGTCTCGATACCGATCTTGGTCCTGCCTTCGGCATTAATACTAGTAATAATTAATTACTATCTATACTGGAACGTAAATCGGAACTACAACGTTATGTATAAATACCATTATTACTAGTATGTATACATTTTTGACATGAAAGCTGATATTGTTGTATACATAATGCAATCTTATTCTATTAATGTTATATCCTATTCACGAAAATAAATATTTCTCTATGCAAAATTTGATTACAATTCGTCCAGCCATCAATATATGACAAATATCTATACAAACATCCTTTTACATTTATTAAATTATAAGTAGCCTACAACATCTACCAACGATTCCGTTTGCGTCGAACGGTCAAAATCCCATACCGATGCCATCACTAATTTTTACGTGATTGAGCCTCAAAAATAAATATCTTCATTATAATATCAATTTATGTACGGTATCTCGAAAACGGCTTCAATGATTTTGATGGTGATTCATGCTTTGATAAGGTTTTGCTTTTTAATCTATCTACACAGATATCTTCCCTGATAAAAAGCGATAAAAAAAAACATTTTTCTAAACATTGTTTTGTAGCGCCATCTCGTAAAATTTTAAGTTAATTACATTATTGCTATTAAATCCACATTCAATATTTGGTGGTTAAATATGTGTGATTGCGCTACCCGACACAAACTAGATAGATTATGACACTGCGTGACATTTTCACAGTAACAGCAGATAACGGCAAAGCAGCAAGTTTTGCATATTACGTCATGTACGCATATTATATACCTATATATTTATTTCTGAGAATTAAACATAAGCAACTTTTCCGTGGGAAGTTATAGTATTCCCACGGTAAAGGTGAAAGACTTCGAGCGAAGCTCAGTGGCCCAGATGCTAAATATAAAAGTCCCACGTGCGCTACAAGCTCGCTCGCAGAGCGATTGTGCTCGCCCATCGGGCGCTGTTACATAAACCAGTAATGGAACACCTAACAGTTCAAGATAGGCGGTCGATAACAAGTGATTTTTAAAAAATGCAGATGTAAGCGTTTGTACTATTTCGTAGTGATATACGCACTTAAATATTTATCACGAGGATGTCCTAACTCTAACTTTGTATCTATTTTTTTTGTTCGTCTTTCTTGTGTGTCATACCATTTTCGTTCATAAGGGAAACATTGAAATGCGCAAAATTGCTCAAACCGCTTTATAACCACCTACTACTAAGAAGCCACCAGAATTGTATGACGTCATCGGTATCACGCGACCGCCGTTACTGACAAATAACAATACATTTTTGAGAAACATATTGAGTTAAATGTAGTATAAATACATTAGGCTTCTCGGTGGGTGCCGTCGTCATTGTGGTGTATACGAAATATCTAGTCGGCATCTAGACTCGTCAGAGGATACGCATTACGCATAGCTATAGAAGCGATTAAAATTATGTTTTATAATCAGAACCGTACTTGGGTATATAGTTTCATGTCAATGCTGTTATGCATTTGAGACTTCTGTAAATGTGTACGTATGTACGTATGTATGTATGTAACGGGATTTCGATAAAAATTAATTCACAATATTCCATGTGGGTTAGTACAAACGACGAAGGGGGCTAAATAAAAGCTTGTAAAGAGATGTAGGGAAACATCGTTATTTATATAAAATGAAATGCACAATTGAAATTTTCTTACTTCTTGTTATTTCAATTGCCATGTACATTACGTGTGTTAGTAAATAGCCATTTACTTTTATGGGTACTTCGGGAACACGATGAAGTGTAATTCCGAGAATTGTCCATTTCCCAGTATTAACCATCGGTTGATCTAAAATAAACTTATAATTCTTTGAAAATATGGAATTACCTTGTCTTTTTTTTAACTATATATATATGTGTATATACGTTCGCGATTTTCTTAAAAACTCCTAATTCAATTTAAATAGGATTTCGCTATACGACTACATAATTTTGTAGAATAGTCGCAATATACAAAGTTAGTTCCTAGTCTGTAACCATCCAAAAATATAGGCTAAAACATAGAAATCATTGAACTTTTCATTAATCGCTGACGTGCTTTATCGAATTTATTCCCTTAATTTGATGTATTCTCTTGACTTGCCATTTTTTTTTGATTTTTAATTATACACGACAAATAATAATAATACTTTGCAAGTCGATGCCAAACCACAATATACGCCTATGCACATAATACAAATTAACGAGACGGTATATGTAGCATGACAGGGACTATTTGTTGTAACTGCCGGACTATTAATTGTATTCGAGAAATATTGTAATGAAATATTCTCGACTCCGCAGAGTATTTTAATTTAGCGTAATAAAAAATATTTCGCAGGACCGTCGGTGGGCGGAGCGCGGCGCTTGCCCACATAAAGAATTCATGAATGTTACGCCATTGGATGGACTCTAAAAACAGGCCTGAATAACATATATATTAACTGGTTTTACATTTGTCACTGACAACGCATCGCTATTGGACGTCAATGTTTTTTTGTTCTCGCATTGTCTCCCCTAAAAGTTTAAAAAACTTAAAATAGATAAAAATAATAAAATATGTAATTAATTCAGAAAATTACAAAAGGTAGATTGTTGTTAGGTACATTTTTAGTACATTATTTTATGACCAAACAATTGCACAGCAATTCACTTAAACATCACTACTGTGTTTTCACACAAAGTTCCTTATAGAAAATGGTTCTGTTCAAATATTTTTGTTATGGTTTCATTAAGTTTGATATAACATTAATTATGTTTAAACGCATTTAACTCTATGGCAACATAACATTATTTTTAAGGTACCTCAAAAGAAAAACGGAATTCTTTTCTTACCTGTTTATCTGTCTGTTCATCTGAGATCTATTTTTTCAGAAATGCATAGAGATATACAGTTAAAATTATTATAAAATATTTTAGTCTTTAGTCTCTTGGAAATGTAAAAAAATCAAGCTTCTAAATCAAATAGATTAATAATAATCAAAAGATATAGCCATTTTCACATGTTCATATATTGATACACGCAAAATCACTTATATATATAGTATAGAGCGTGATTTCAGTTGATTTAGCACTCTTTTTACAACTTCAGAATAAAAATCCATACAAGACCAGCGCAGAAGCCTCAAGAAAGGTATGCCTTAACACTGGAGTGATAAAAATCTTACACTGCATAAATAAATCGAAGATTTTCATTAGTTTTCGGCAACTTCAAAGTGTTATCTACACAATATTATTACAGAGGCTGTCAGCTTACACAATATTTATAAGCTTCTTATTATTCAAAAGCGCATACGACAGAGACTGTAGTGCAATATCTTTAGATCACTGCGTATCTAATTTAGGATTCTGCTTTGCTCCCGGGACGGCCATTAATCTCCCGGTCTCTCGGACATACCAAACTTAATCAAAATAATGGAATGTTAATGGAAAGGTCAGACCTACTGTTGCGATGTCTTACTCCTATTTTAAACCTACCTAATGGATTATTTTTTCTTCGATTCACCAATAGTTCTCGTCTTAAACGTTACTGAGATATTAATAATTTATCAGCACTTATACGTAAACTTCTAGCGAGTTCATTTACAAATTAGATATAATTATGATGTTAAACATTTTGCTTTGTAAATACGGATAAAAGTATAGGCATCACTTACTGAATGTAAATTCTAAGAGATCTACTTTCGCTATTAAATTTTTGCTAAACAATTTTGTTTAGTTATTTTTCGCTTCTTTTCGTTTTTTTTTCTTTTTGCGTACTTTTCGCTTTATTTTACGCCAACAATTAGTAAAAATTTTCAAATAAGTCTCTATTTTCACAGTCCCTGTTAATATGTCTTTCTGGCTTTTAACAAAACTTCTACGAATATCTTATACAATTGCATCACATTTTTAACGTATATGACGTCAACAACTCTGTGAATATTGTATTGGAATCTTCACAAAAAAAAGCGTAAGCGAACTTCGATAAAGAAGTGAAAAGTCGAAATATTTCCTCGCCGACGTCCTTGTCGTTCAGCGACGAAAGTAAATAAATATTTAGGGGGGTTGTATGGATATATGAATATTATATGGAATGGCGTTATTAGAATCGCCGATTTCGGAGTGTAAGCTCACTATCGCGGATTCAATATTCCCAAGGGCGGGCGCGACGAGCGCCGAGCGCGACCGTGGGGCGGCCTCGGCCGACGCGGCGACGGAAAAGGTCGCGTCGACGTAGTTAAGATTCAGGAAGGCTTTTTTAAGAATACGATTTAAAAAGAAAGTTTTGAAAAAAAATGAAAAAAAAAACAAGATCAAATTGTCTCTTAATTTTTTTATAGATATGTACCATCTAAAAATAATATCACGGCTGTAATATATATTTAATTCTGCGAAATTTTTTGATCTAACCATTTAAACATTCCACCAGCTTGCAGCAAGATGTATCTCAAAATGCATTGAGGAAATCAAATAGGTATACTCAGTTCCAAACAAGATTGAAATATTAAAAGTTAGTCTTGAACAGCTACCAGCACCGTTTTAGCCTGGATCCAAGGATAAAAGGTAGATAGATACCTATCAAATGATCAATGACACAATTTGATCTTGATTTTTTTGGATTGATGTCATCTCCATCGGTTTCAATCTTGATATCGGTTAATATGACTACTTAAGCGTAAAATAAAATAATATCAAGGCCGATAACTCCAATATATATATTTAGATCTGCCAAATTTTCTGATCTTAAGCCATTTAAATGTTTCACTAATCTGTAGTAAGATGTATCTCGAACTGCGCTGATGAATGCAAAGTGGTATAGCTTTTTTAAAATTAATAAAAAAATTAAATGTTAATCTTGAAGAGCCACTAATAACGTTTTAGCTAGGTTTCAAGGATTGTTGGTAGATATATACCAGATAATGAAGAGACACTTGGTTTTGACTTTATTGCATTGATGTCATCTCCGTTGGTGTTGAATCTTGATATTGATACTAAATACAAATGCCTAGACCTTATCGAAAAATAATTTATATTTAAATCACGGTTGTTAATTCCAACATGTATATTTAATTCTGCCCAATTTTCTTATCCTAAGCCATTTAAACATCCCACCAGTCTGCAGTAAGGTGTGTCTAGAACTGTAAGACCAGTGAGGTACATACATCCAAGTCGAAACTGGTTGTAATATTAGACGCTAATTTTGAAAGTCTACTGACATTGTTTTAGCTAGGATTAAGGTGTGTTTCTACCAAATAATGTAGGTACAATTTGTTCTTTATTTGTTTGCATTAATGTTATTTCCATCGATTTTGAATCTTGAGGTCGATTCTAAATATGACTACTTAGGCGTTAACAAAATATAATTCATATTCATTACTTTGTTCAAAACTTTTTTTATAAGCCAAGTTATTAATGACATTATAATGCGTAGTATTATATAATGTACATAGTCGCAATAAATCAATTGATCTTTTGTCGTTATTTCATTTGACTTGTGAACACTCCGATCACATAACTAAACTTTTCTCATGCGTGAACTTATTCATGTTTTTACTTTTTATTCATGCGCACTGGCCTTTCAGAAGGTACTTGAATCATTCGGAATAAACAAGCCTTAAACATGTCTCGTCCAACACATATCCACATGATTTATTCTTTGTCGAAAATTCCACTTCACGAAATAAATAATTTAAAAATAAATTGGAAAGAACATTAAAAGCCCCATAGAGACAAAAGCCGGCGCGCGGGGTGCGCGGGGTGCGCGGGGCTGCTTGTTTATGCCTAGCGAATTCTAGTGTCGGATTTCTTTTGTAAGGTATTTATTTTGTAGTACAAGTGGATGTAGTTTGCGATCATAGTATATACTACGAACAATTTATAAAGATATTGTTATGTAACAATATTTTCATAAATTAAAAGTTCATCGATTTGTGATCATTGATCAACTTTACCTATTATAAGCCACATTTTATCATATAAAGGAAAAAAATATAGAATTCTTTATTTTCATAAACTGACGCTTAAACTAATATCCACGAAATTTGACACATATACAGTAGGTATGTGATAACAAAACAAACATGAGATACTATTTATATAGGTATTATAAAATATAATCGGATCTCCTTACGTCAACGGCTTAAACTTTTATTAGATTTAATTTAGATTAAGCACACATATTATTACGTAGTATATTTTTGGAAATTAGACCAAAAAATTTTTCTGTATCGATAAGTAACTATTAATTAAGGAAATTAATCTTCTGTCACTCGAGTGTCTCATATTTACAATACACGTGCAGCAAAGGTCTAAATGTCTGCGCTCATTCCGTATTTTCGCTTCAGCACTGGACAGTTATGCAATTGCACCTCCGCCGGCTTCTGGACCTAGGTACACTATGCAGGTTCAACTTTCGTAATTTGATAACGATGTTAATTTTTGCACGTGTTATATTCACACATAAACACAACGATACGGTCCATGCGACTAACTAGTAAGATCAACCGGTAAATAGTCAGACCTTTGCTCGTTGTGTTAGCTGCTTGTCTGATTCTATATATACGCTCTGCGTTTGTGCCGTTTTGTCTTCATAGTCATTACTCATTTATGTTAGATTTAAATTTTTTTTTACTTATTTTTGACACTTTAAGGACTTCTTCTCTTTTAACCAGCATTGTCATTTCGTTTGTCGTTCCTTAGACAGGCTTTCTTTATTTCAATCAATATTTGAAAGACGTTCATTTTCATTATCACTGTACTTGCATGTCCTTCAAAAGTGCTTTGTCTTTGATATTACTAAATTAATAATTCCGAATGATAATACCTCACTATTCGTCCGCGTCTACATTTGTTTCGGGGTTTCTTATTCCTCCCCTGCACGGAAAAGAAACTTACGATATAGTACGCAGCTGACGATTGACGAAGACATACACTACCCAAATCCATGACCAAAGATTTGGAGACATGGGTTAGAATCACTGGACTTGGTGGTTCAAGTCCAGATGAACGGCAGTGGCAGTTCAATAACAACGTTCTCTATAGTTGTACAGACTCTATTCGCTAACTACCGTATTGTGACATTGTAAATTTAGTTAGATCCGTGACGCCATTCAATCAAAATCGTCCAGAACCAAAATTATAACGCAGCTCTTTCCAAAGCCATGTGTTCCTGAAGTCTAAAGTCAGTTTCCTGCGGGCTTTCTCTTTCCATTTTGGACATCATCTAACGGCATGCACCGGCGCAGTTCCGCTGGCCGCGTTATGGAAACGAACGCATAGAACCAAACAAAAACTCCTCATGTTATATGTTGTCTACAAATTTATCTCTCGCCATGCGCATGCCGATACGCATAGTAACGTACGTGTAATTTTGTCTTATAGCCAACTGTCTAACTACTCAGGTCTTTTTACGTGATTTTCAACAAATAACTGTATTTTGCAGTACATATATTACGCAATACTAATACGTTTCTATGGTAACTAACGTTATTACTAGTATTTTATCAGCAATATTTAGAGCCTCTTCCACATTCTCCTTTTAAAGATACATTTAACAAAAAGTCACTTGTAAAATAATATTTTCGTTCTATGCCTTCTTTTTAATGGGTTTTAACCCGAACAACCGTTAAAATGAGGACGTGTAACGCACATTTTATTTTAAAAGTTACATTTTTATTAAATGTCAGTTTAAAAGATGGAAGAGACCCTTCTTAAGACATTTTTGTACATCTCCCTATTTCATTGTAATTGAATAATAAATAATAAAAGAAATGAAATAAAAAGTATCAGACTGACTACTCCTAAGAAGCTTTCAAACAATAGTTAGCACGCGTTTTACTGAAAAAAACGCTAAAACTTTGACAATGGAGGTATTAATGAAATGGATCTAGACTAGACTAAAAACAGAAAAGTGACATTAAAATTCAACAAGATAAAACTAGTTTACATAAAATTAAGTCAGACAGAGTAAATTTGACTAACAAACATCTTATGTTCAACAATCGTAATTTCTGTTTTTAACATCGCCTATTTACAAGAGTGTAATATAGAGAGACTTTTTACATGTTTTAACGTAATTGCTTCGACGAAATCGCACCAAGTTGAAGTGGGATGTATAATAACAAATAATATAATGCACGCCTGTACCCACTGTTAATGCAACCTCGGGCTACAGGGACCGGGGATGCATATAGAGCAGCGCGTCGGCAGTAAGTACAATGCGTTGCGCGGATGACCCGAAGGCATAATAAAACCGGGAAATCGCGAGTCTGACTCACGTATCGAGGTTCCGCGCTATACATGGTATACCAAAGATACCAAAACCTAAGTATGGTATAACAGCAGAAATGTATTTTGAAAAATACGTAGGAGTATATTAAACTAGGCGAGCTCCACTGCCTGATTAAATAAATCAAATGTATTATTAATTTGTTATTAAATTTTATTTCTAGCGATACATTTACGCCACATCCTAACCGAGGTTTGCTTTCGAGGGTTCCGTAATCGAATAAAAAATTTGAGGGTTCAGTAATTGAAGAAAAAAATGGAACCTTTATAGCTCTATCATTTCACCTTTTTTATCGATTTTAAATTCCATAGCTAAATGACTTATAAGAGCCGCAATACAATAATAAAATATAGGGGTACCCTTTCTAAATATAAGGTTAACGGAATTTTTTTCACGCGTTTTTTCGTCTGTGCTGTTTGGATTAGTATTAAAAATACATTCAAATTTTTTAAACGACTTTTCCTCTCAAATTTATATTTCTAAGTCATTAATTTGTATATGCCTCCTGTTAACTTTAAAGCTATGTATTTCATAAATTCGTAAAAAAATTCGAAAACAACTTTTAAATTAAAATACATATTCATAAAAAGTCATATTTTAAAACTGTAATGTCTATATGTATACAATTTCCTGTTTTCAATAGAAACAAATGAGTGTTTACATAAATTTTAGAACCATTCTTTATCTATTATTTTGTTTGGAATTATTCCAACTTTATACGTAATAATGTGATACCAGTTTGATTAAAAGTTAATGCAATAGCGAATTTCTCTTCGTTTAATTCGTCGTCACTGAACTCTGGATGCGGGAGTCAGATTCTCGCCAGGGCTGGTTTTTATTGTCTTTATTTTCTAATATTCATAACACAACAATATGCTTACTACCCAAAAAAAAATAAGGCGCGGTAAACGATAAGAGATGTTACCGTTTGAGAGACACGTATAAGAGTTTGTCTTACACAGACAGGCGAAAGGACACAAGACATCATAGACTCAATAATAGGGGTTCATATTGTACCGCTTGGATACGGAATCCTAAAAAGGTAAAATTCTACAGCGTTGCCAGAAGCGCACTTTCGAGAGCAACACCCGGGTTTTTGGGACGTGTGAATTTCCGAAATCCTGTGAAAAATGTTATCGAGCATTTTGTGTTATAAAATTTATTTTGTTTATTTCAAGGGTTGAATTTACAGATCTATATTTATTTTTAGGTAAGTTCATGTGATTATTTGGCATGTTGTACTTAAATCTATTAAGATAAAATCTCATAGTCAGAGAGTATTAAATTGTTTTTGAAGTTTTGTTAAGGATTCTAAACGATTTTGTTGGCGAAATAAAAACAAAACGCGCTTATTTCGCGAATCTCAACATCTTTTCTTTAAATTGTATATCATATATTTTCTAAATTGTTTTTATCGAGCTTATTGAAAATACGAATACAACAGCTAACAGTGTTTGAAATATTAAATATACCCATTTATTAAAAAAGGAAACGATTTTATGTCGAACATCAGTTAAAAATTACTGTACGTATAAATACCAGACTTTAACTATTCGACGCAAAATAGTTGGTAGATGGTTATAGGATATTTATAATAAAGTAAACATAAAAGTATATTTGTTTGGATGTTCATCACGCGCTCGTGACTATATGGACTATAATCAACTTTTGCATAGAGATTCGAAGACATATACCCTCGAATAGGAAAGATAACCAGTAAAAAAGGTAATTTGTTATCACTACCTACAATACCCAATAGAAGACCAAGATGGGTATTACAACGTAGAAAATTGAGAGCGGAACCGGGTTCGGACACGACAGCAGAACGAGAACTAAAATAGAATAAAAGATTATGGACGGTATTAAAATTGTACAGCAAAATTGGCCGATGAAAAAATGAAGGAATTTATTCTATGTCTATGCGAGCGAAACTGCGGGTATGATTAAATAATAAAAACAAAACCAATCATCGTCAAATTTTTATTTACACCCAGAGAAGCGGGCGAGTGACGTCTAATTTTTTTTTAATATAAATATAGAGTGTGTAGTCCATATCCTTGTTACTTTTGTAAAGGTTTGACCAAATGTCTAGAATGCAATCCAATGTACATAGCGTAGTGAGGTTTCAAGCTGTCTTAAGCGATTAATAATAAAATATTTATAAATGAAAAATAATGCAATTTAGTCAATATGAATTGAACGATATACATCAATTCGAAATCAACTATTATGATTGTTTTGCTGTGGCGTGGTAGGTAAGTTTGTCTATTTAAATGCTGAAATGCTTGAATGATTTAAATGTCTGGAATTTATTGTTATGGACGCAGCTGGTTTTAAATGCATACGATTGTATGCAACGTTCCCTACTGTCAAAGTCTGATGGCTAATTCTTAACTGACGCCAAATGAATAACTTTTTCGTGTTTAATTGGATTAGTTTACGTTGGGTTAAGTTACATTTATTAGCTGTTGTGATCTTTCGCCGCTCTCCTTCAGACAAGGTATTTGCCTACTTTGTTGACATTATTCAATATTTGGTAAAAATATGTCCGAGTATATCTATTAGATCATTTTAATTGTTTATAGAATTGTCCCTTTTCAATTTCCAGCATCTCCTTCAGAGCATTACCCGTCTGCTACCCTTATATTAGGCATACTTGGTTTGGAGACGGGATGAAATTAATGGAGGAGTATCCATAGACCACGTACTTACATTTTGATCTTGGGTGACATCAAACAATTTGGGTTCGGGTAGCCTTGTGGCTTTCCTATTGACTCGCTCCGAATATAAGCAATAATGTAGTTTTTCATCAGAATTATTGTTAAATATTGGTTAATTGTAAACCAAATGAATTATAACAATTATAATAATGATTACAAAATTGAACGAGGTCGATACACGTTATCAAATATCTACTTTGTAGTCATTGTAAAGCAGGACGAATATCAAATGGCAACATTATTGATATATTTCGTACTTTATTATAACCTTATTAAAGAAAATAAATTGAGAACTACATTATTTCTAATTACAACCAACTACTATTTCATGTATACCATTGCAGTTTTTATCATATCCCACTCTTCTTAAAGAAGCTATGCGGCTTACAAGTTGTTTATATTACAAAACGACAATTATTTTTTTTTTAGTAATCAATGTAAACATTTTTAAAATTAAATGTTCCACATATCAATTTTTATTTTACAATAATACCTGGTTTAACTTACTATGACAACTACGTAAATTTACAAAATGCCGGATATTTATACGTCATGTTGTGAATTGTAAATCAACTGTATCTTTTCGCATCATAGAAATAGCAAGTTTAAACAGTGCGAAACGCCTGCAATATAGCTATAGCAATTTGTGTCAACACGTGAACATGTCTATCCATTAGGCGTGTGCGTGTCACGTAGTGGAAGAACATTTAGGTCGATTTTTTATACATATCATTTAATAACATTGTATTCCCGTTTCCCTAAAAAGAAAAAAATGTAATTTTATGGTAGGAGACAAAAGAGACCTTATGACTTGTATAGCTGAAAAACCACTACGACTTTTATTTAAATTTGGGTATGCTTGCGAAATTAACTAATTTTTCGCGAGCCTATTTTGATGAATCAAAACGTATGCATTACGTCAAACTTTACTCAATTTACCTTTGCCCATCTATTATATACGTTCATTAAAGTCAAAATGGATATTATTCAAATTACAGAATCGACTAAAGAAACATAAAACAATTATGAAATCATAAAATCCAATGCATTCACCATTCATCAATTTTCAATAACCATGATCGATGCCATGAGGATGACATATACCTGCTTGAAAGTTAATACGAAACTAAATATTTTAAACAATCATTTTCTATTGGTAATATTCTTTACGACTGTTTAGTTAGAGGTATAACGTAAGATAATATAGACTTTCTTCTATTTCCCAGATATAGGATGGGCAAAGATCTCCACTCGAAACTACCCGTGATACCTCTATTTTCCACAATTCTTCTTTGATTCACTGACATTCGTCAGTTGTTGTATTTTCGTGGTTGTTGTGATGGTTGTTTTAATAATCCCTATGCGTTTATGAAGAAAATTTGGATTTGTATTCTGTATGAAAAAAAAAAACCTTTTTCCGTACACCAGATTCTTAGAAAATAATAAATTAAGCATAAAGAATAAACTACCATAACTCCTACTGCTATCTTAAGTTCCAAATGTTATATTCTTTCTGTATTTTTTTTTTTTTCTGAAAGAAGTACCAAACAACCAAGCTAAAGCCCAGCTTAATCTACGTAGAATTGTTTATAACAACATTACAAAACTCACTAATACCAGCCTTGATTCACGGACAGAGTTGGGCAGATTTCGAACATTAAAAGTTTACATTTCAAAGTTATATTCACGTGCGGAATTAATGTAATAGATGTTGTATTTAATTTGTAGTTGTAGGTAATAATAACATTATTAAAAATAATAGCTATAGACATGTTGATTCGGAGATAAATTTTGAATCGTTTTCAGAGATAATTTTCATTTTTAGGCTAATGCAGATACTATCAAAATACTTATTATTTATTTCGATAACGAAAAATCTCAAGACCGTCTTTTAGCTTTAACGTAAGCTGCTATAAAATGTGTGTTAGTTAAGATCGGCGGTATTTTCGATTAATTTTCTTATGGTTAGATACCACAAAAAGAAAAAGGAATCCCTCATAGAATTATTTCGTTGTCCGTCTGTCCGTTTCCCAAGATCCTTTACCTCAGAGACGGGTGGAGATACCATGTTGAAATTATTTAACGGTTATAAATTACGGTCCCTGCAATCTGTAAAAGAATCGAGTTCCTTAATCAAAGTAATCAAAACATACGGCCAAAATACGGCCATTTATAGGCATAAATGGTTATATTTTGGACATGCAAGTAAATAATAATAGGATACTTCCCATTGATCTAGAATCATGAAATTTGGCAACAAGACGGTCTTGTTACCAAATTCATAGAACAAATAAAGAAAAAATCTGAAAATCGATAATTTGCTATTATATTATGTGAAAATCTATTTTTTTACGGTTGCAAATTTACAGTTGCAACTAGAGTATGGGCCGTGATGAAGATCAATTGTATGTGAGTAAAAATTTTAACTTCGCGCTGTGAAAACTTAAGATTTCCCAAAATTCGGTTCTTTTAGATGAATCTGATTTTTTTTTAAAAGGCAATAGTATCAAAAGTCCTAGGCCCCATATCTCGCCAATATCTGTATCAAAAACAGACAAAGATCGTCGAGACTCTTGATGAATGAAATGTCTATAATTTTACATACACAATAATTAAATTTGTACGGAACTCAAAGGTTGCGAGTACTATTCGCACTTGTACGAATTTTTATTATATAGCATGGTAAATATTACAATTAATACACTTTTTTATTTTGAAAAATGAAATTTGTACTTGTGTCGGTTTGAGTCACCAAATTAATATAAGTACAAAAAGTCAACTAATATTATTGTATAGCATTTCTATACGTTTATTCGTGTACACCAAACACCGAAAATGACAATTTCCTTTATAGACGCATAAGGGGCAGACGTCGGTGACATGATATTATTTTTTTTGTATGAAAGTTTTATACCATACGATGGGCACCGTAACAAAAAATAAATATTAATCGAATTATTAGAATGGTTTTTAGTGTGACAAGATTCTAAACTGAGAAAAATCGATGCAGGAATGGATGTAACCAACATAGGTCATAAATCAGCAAGTTTTAGTGACAACTTTTAAGTCATACCGTTCTAGAAAAAATGATTGTTCCAGAAAGAAAATTCTCGAATAGCTATCACACAAAGATAACTAGATGAGCCGTACGAATACTTCACATCGATAGTGGTCAGTTACGTAATATAATGAGTAAATGTAAATACTTATTTATTTTAAATATTTTATTCTAAAAAATGGTAAGAAAATTAGTCTTATATTAATGTTATGTACAGTATTATAGACGTATTTTTTATTATTATGTATATTTCTTATATAGATGTATATTTTTTTACATTTAGATATTTCGTACCTTCGAGAAATAGTATATAGATATGCCAACAGATGGCATTAAATAAACTTTTTAAAATTTTAAAATCTATCTAATGTTAATAACTATCGAAAATAGTTATCTATGACGCATTTCAAGTGTAATTTCTATTACCTACGAAATAAAGATATTTTTCATTTGATTTGATTTAAGGCCAAGTGCAATGCCAAACGCAACGCGTCACGCCCCACACTGTTTTGTGAGAAGGAGAATCGACTTAAAGCGGCAGAGTAAGGAAGATGGATTGTCATTTAGTTACGCAGAACTTTTTGTCGTAAGCGACATTTTAGTTTTTTATTTATAATGAGAAAACTATTTATTATAAACAAAAATGCTTAAGGCCAACCCTGTATAATTATATTTTACTAATAATGTTTAAATTTTGTTTTTTTATCGTTTGTCCTGTTAGAAATTTATTGGTATTAGTGTTTTAAGTGAACATACTTTAGTATTTTTTATCATAAAGAACGTGCTGTGTATTTAAGCTTTCCCTACGGTAGACCTCAGAACATATTTTGTATACTTAGAAATTTTTTTTTGAGTTTGCTAGGTATAACAGTTTTCTAGAAATATTCGTTTAAAGGTACCCATAATCAAAGCATACTTGGCCTTAAAATGACGCATCAAACATTAGTTTGATAATGTGTGAAGGAAGGTATTTCATACCGACAAAAAAAAACACATTAGAGAAATAATATATAATTATAGAGAGACGCCCTCTATACGTACTGAATATCTATGCGAAATCCCGGGTTACTTTTAGTTATTGGTGGTGAGATCGTTTGTCGTAAAAATGCAGAGGGTAGGGTTTTGGTCAACGCTGGACATCAGACTGCTGATGACAGACAGTATGATACAATAATGAGGAATATTCCATTTTTAAGTCCTATTTTTTGTTAATACGAGACTAACGCGTAAGCATCATATCTCAATCAAATAGAAATCATCAAATTATTTGTCTTACTGAGATATTGAACTTATCTACCTACCTATCAAAATATCTAACAGAAAAGTATATCACCGAAGAACGACTTATGTAAGGGTTACCTATTGAAAAATTATTAAGTTTTTTGTTATAGGAAGTTGTAAAGTATTCAACAAGAAAACCATTGTCGTAATACATTTGTACATGTACATACATATCGTAACACATACAACAGTTTGGAGCAGTTCATATACGAACAACGAAGACAGACAATTATTTTTAACAATTATTTTGTCATCTGACATCTGCGTAGTAAATAGTAAAATAACTACATGTGGTTTCTTTACATATTTAGAATACCCCAATGCACGTTTCGTTACTATGCATTGATGCGCTTGAATTACAAATCAAAAGTATAGATGAAACATTAATATCTATCTCCATTGATCATCACCGCCATCATTTACAGAAGGCATCTATAACACACAAGCGTCGGTCGAACCCCAGTTTTGAGATGTCTCCCGGGACATTGTCCAGTATTAAATCGGAAGAACGTCATTAACTATTCATGGACTATGAATCTCGAAGCATGTCATCATACGTTTCAAAAGGGGATGACCTGCGTTTTATATAAAAATATGGGAACCTATCAATATTAATGCTGGCTTGTACCGTAGCAAACGGCCTCTATTAGGTTACACACTTATATCTCTAAAAAAGACGAATAGATGCAAACCAAATACCCACTATTAGCGTTTAGTACGTAGAAGTAAAAAGACCGACAGAATATAACTAAAGAAGTAATAAAACAACACCATGAAACGAGAAGTAAATAATGCAGCTTATTGCAAATTTTCTTGTATATATAGGGTCGAGGAAAAAGTTTTTTCATGTTTTGTATTCAAATTCAAGATAATTTTTCATCATTTTTTATTTACATTTTATTATAATATATATATAATATTTTGTTTAACAACTTGTTGCCATTTTGCGGGTAGTGACAATCCCATTGCTGCAGAACTTTTGAGACTTCTAACCAAAAACTGGGACAAGTAGTTTTGACAGTCCTCTCTAGATGGACAGTCCTAACACTACCTAAAGAGTTCTGAAAACACTGAAATAGGTGAAAATCTAAGGGTACAACATCAGGGCTATATGGTGGATGCATTGACACTTTACAACCAAACTCTCTCAATATTTTCTGAGTGGTTAAAGATGAGATTTTATTGCAACTTTTTTCTTATTTTATTTACTTTATTTTTACTTATTTTATAAGTAAAAAGTTAAGAGATTTTAATTTTGCTTTTTACTTATAAAATATATTTACATTAAATATAATTATAAAGAGATTTTATTTTAACTTTTTATTTATAAAATAAGTTAAAAGGTAAAATCAAAGCCCTTTGACCCAAAAGCAAAATTTTTTCCCTGACCTAATATTTGTCACTAATAGTGATGATGATGATGATGATGACAATGTGTAATGAAATGTTGAATATGCATTTTCTTTTGTACGTATGTGTCTATGTAAATTTGTTCTTTTATTCCATTCTACATGTCTAATTAAGTTTCATTTTTAAAGTATTTGCATTACCATTTTACAACAGTGTGCAAAAATGATGAAAATCTGTCGTTAAGGCCTTCTCTTTCCAAATAGAACACCATGAGTTCATTCACGAGTTGTCATGGTAATATGAAAAACATCTACAAGAGGACTAATGAGTATAAAGACGCCCAAGAGGGGGCTAGAAGTCAAAATAACGATAGTTTCGACAATCCATATTTTAAATGTTATTTCTTCTAGCATAAGGATAATACTACTATTCTCTCGAATAAAAATAGACCACTGTTATAATGTTGTTTTTAAATCCTAAACTCTTTTATTATTATTTACATTTAACATTTTCTCTAAACCACAAAGAATTATAGGTATATAAAAAAGTTTGTTCAGTTCGAAATACAGATATATAAATTAACTCAAAGAATCTAACATAATAATGGTGCAAAACTTTAAATAATATTCGATTATCTTTCTGCTATCTATTCTTGCGTAGCAAGTGTGGAATGTCATTACATATACGTGAGGTGCACTATAACTTTCTGGAACTAGACACTTTCATAAACAATGTTTAAAAACTAATTAATTACTACATTTGAAAATGGAACTTCTTCACTGTAGAATGACAGTTTGTTTCATCTAACTGTCAATTGTTTTTACATTGTGGAGTCATTTTAAAAATTGCCTGTCTTCATCAGTATGGATTTAAGTTGCGAAAATTTTCGTAGTATGATTTTTTACGATTTTAAGTGTAATTCGATTTGATTCATCGATCAACATCGGCAGCTCAGCAGAGCCTCGCTCGGCTTCGAACTGCTTTTGGCAATGAAGCACCATACAAGAGAACTATTTATAACGGGTTTGCAATTCAAGCGCGGTCGTGTCAATCTCGGAGACGAATTTGATGATCATCGCTCGTCCACCGCGGTCAACAACAAAGACATCGATGCTGTACGCTGTATAATCGAAACGGACAGATATGTGACCTGGCATGAGATTTGCGCATCCTTAAGCATTGGCATGAGTTAAATAGGATTAATCCTACATAAATATTTGGACATGAAAAAGGTGTGTACGCGGTGGATTCTCCACAATTTGACTAAGGCTCAAAAAAATTACCGCTTCACTTGGTGTAATGCTATACTTTCCAGATTCAAGGAAGTGGCGTCAAATTTGGTGTGGGACATAGTAACAGGTGACGAAACCTCGATTTATTGCTACGACTCCAAAACAAAGCAGTAATCGATCGTATGGGTTTATCGAGATGAGCTGAAACCAACCGAAGTACCTCTAAACAGGTGATTTATACTTTTTTAAATAAAACTGGACACGTGGCCACTGTTGTTTTGGAGGATAGTCGTACTGTGAATAGTGATTAGTACACGATTATTTCTTTGCCCGAAGTTATTGACGAACTATGTCAAAAATAATCGTAAACGTCACTACACGTCAAATAGTGCTGTTAAACAACGGTGTGGTCTGAAAGAAAATGTAGTGACCAGATTAAAAAATAACGTATCTTGAGGTGTTTGCCTCTTCGGAAAAGATGAATGAAGGTAGACTGAGGAAAGCGATCCATTGAGTGCAAGTGTGCCACGTAAGCGCCAATCGACATTTTAAAAACCCGAAACCGAAAAACTTGCGCCTAACGATCTATGGGTGACAATGAAGGAAAAGAGATACGTAAAGACCCTGTCATGCGCAGGTCTGTGATCCTTGTATCCGTCTTCCGGGAAACAGGCGTGGATTTATAATTAAAAATAAATAAAGAGACAGTTAGCTAATAAAGTACATTTAACTATCATTTGAAATTATATCAGTTTTTAACAATATAAGCCAAAATAGTCCCTTATCAACGCTAAGTAATTTTGATATGAATGAACTGTACGTTTCACGGCTTTTATTTTTCAAGTGATACAGTAATTTAAATCTGAATATGCACGCTACGTATTAAATCTAATTCTAAAAGTTTTGTGCATTTCAATATAATTACATTTTTTTATTAAAACTAATTTTATGAATTTTACATTATACTTTATAACAATTTTGATACGCTTTGAAGTAATATGAAACTAGATTAAAAATAAATAAATTTAAAATGAATTTAGGAAAAGAAAAACATTCTACAATACTATTTAGTTCAGAGCTAGACATCTGAAAGGGGTTCTCGGAGTACATCCACTCACACTCAACTTATGGAGAAAACATTTCTTCGGAAGAAATTAATTTAAAACTACGTTTGAGTGTGAATTACTATGGTTTTTATTCACTTATGGAATATTATAGATGGAAATTCTAAGTATGTTGCAGCGTTATGTAACATATACACTTAAGTTCATTACCTATTTTTCCGAAGAGTAGGCAAAGACCACCAACTCTCCCTACAAATCTTGTAGTATAGCATTTGCATCAGGAATATTCATCAAAGATTTCACAACCCAGCTGGCTCTGGGTATAAAGCCTAAAATTTTGCCCTATTTTCATATCATATAATTGATTTAACCTGAATGAGTTTTCCTAAGGTTTCCTCTTTCTTTTTCCTTCTCCACAAAAAATTTCAACAGAAATAGTTAAAAGGTGTCTACGAATAGGAGTTAAAGATATAGAGATCAGATAAAAGCAGCAATTTGGCTAAAATAGTTAAGAAAAATAGAATAAAGGAACACCATTAATTGAGGTTATTAATAAATAGTGAATATAAAAGAATAATTATTATACCATAGGTTGAGGTAATTCTAAGTTGGTAGAGAGAAAAAGTATTGTTCAGAAAATATGTAATTGTGAGAAATTGCAAGTAGACCAAAGTAAATGTAACAGATTCATTTATATATTTTTATAATAAAAATGTTTATAGGCGATGTGTAAAACAAAAAAATATGATTAAAATGATTATGAAATAGTACCTCTACCATTCCAAGAATGAAAGATGTTGAACGGCACAGATGCACGAATCTGATACTTAAGAATAAGATACATGAATAAGGGTTTGATCACCATGCCGCGGGGGCTGCATAAAAAAAAGACTTCCCTTCGGTAATTACCGGTGATTATAATCACTTCCTCCATATATTGATTTCTTTCGTTAATTTTCTTTTATTCATATTTTCTAAATTTCAATTTCAAAACTATATCAATAAATACCTATTTTACACTCACTACTAGACCTTATATCGAATCATACCCTTCTTTAAACATAATTCTTACATTTATATTTCTTAAATGTACACTACACATACCATATAAGGACGTCATCTCAATAAATTAAATTTATTTTCTTATATGTATTTCATGCCATCTTCAACTTCGAGTATCGCACACAAGTGTAGAAGTTAAAATACTATTATATAAACGGAATGTGCTCACTTTTACATAGCGTACATGCTGTATTCATGAATAAGTGGATATTTTTTTATTCGTTCGAGCCACACTTTTTTATTCGTTCGACGTCCTCACTTCTTATCACGGAGGTGACACATCTTATATAACGCAAATAATGAAGAAACGACCGATTCATGGATCATTAAAAATACGGCCTTAGGCTATTTTTGCAATGACAGATTTTCGAGAATCTACAAAATTAGGAAAATAAAATAAAAATAACGATGAAGAACTGTAGTTAAGTATCCAAAAACGGGTTGTGATAACTGCCATTACTCTATTAACCCACTGGAATTGAAATACAAATAGTTTAACAATATTTCAAAGAATGTTAGACGATGCGTCTAACATTCTTTAAGATATTGATTTATTACTTTATATGTTAGATTGGATGTACAACGCTGCTATAAAAATTTTGGCGTCCTACACGATAAAAAATGGGCTGAGTCTCTGATAAAAAGAAATCCGGCGAGGGGCGCTCAAGGAAAGATACAATAATAGTTTCATCATAATCAAACGCAAAAGGAATATATAATAGGTCAATGTTTGGCGAGCATCATACCGTAAAGGGATACACGAGGTATAACTCTTAGAACCCTCTTGTGCTAGTAGGGGAAAGGTGCCTTTTGTGCAAAAATAGGACTTCTCAAGTGCACAAAATGAAGTATATATAGGAAAATTTCTATCAAGCAAGGCATCTAAAAAGAGGAGGGTTCATTTAATCCCAATAAAAACTGTCATCATTTACAACAACAAAAAAAATATTTGTATAGGTAATAAAAGAGTTAATCAAGTCAAAACTTTTTCCCTGAGCTTCGCAAAGGGATACTAGTGTAGCATTATACATAAAAAAAGTCAAAGCTTTTTCATTAAACTTTGCAAAAAAGTTAGGCTCACATTAAGTGACATTAAATACGAATTCTTTTGGAATACAGGTTTTCATCTTTTTTTTTTGTTATTACAAAGAAAATAAATTTGGGAAAATTCATAATCAACAGAAAAATGTATGTAATTTCTTTCGAAAGTTTTTTGTATAAATCAACAAATCCGTAATATAATATGAAATCGTAAAGGATACTATAAAATTGAAATGTCTTGTACAAACAATACTAAATGATAAAGAATTTTCGAATAAGCTCCAATGAGAATATTTAATATAAATAATATCGTTCTATACTTATTCAAAGAATAGGGACCAGGGTAGAGCGGGGCTAATAGTCCAATACATAACAAAGTATGATAAGACACTTAACATGGCATAGGACCGCTCTAGAAACACAGTCTGATTTGAAACGGGGTGAGCGAGGAGGATGATGCACCAGTAGCCAGCCATCGCTAAATGTTCTTACGTATAGCGCGACTGTCGGAAGTTTTTGGCTTCTAATAATGATAAAAACCTTTCTTCTCTTTTTTTATACGTCCGAATAAGATAGTAAAATATACGATAAAGTGAGTCCTTATTAAGTTTTGCGTCTATAAATTTCTTATTTATGATTTTAAAAATCACTCTACACACGTATGGGAGATAAAGTCCAGTGGGTAGCAAGATGGACCTTCTGAGAAAAATGAGTTAGAGGAAGGATAAGAGAAAATTAAAATGAGAAAAACTAAGTACTCCAAAGAAAATAAGGACAAAATAACATCGAAAAAAAAAAAATTCCAAGTGAAGACCCGTTCACCTTCCTCTGATGAAGAGAGCTTTTTTATATGTTGCGAATCTTATTAAGAAAATAAGTGCAGAGAGCAGTATATTTAATATGTTTTGTAGAATTTTGCAGGGAAAACGACTATGTGCACCACCGGAGAGTATGACGTGGTTCCCGCCGCTCATGGACACTTGCAACTCCAAAGGAGTCATCAGTTCAATGTCGACCTCTTGAATAAGAATAAAATATCCAAAGGAGGGAGTGTAGAGTGAAGGAGAGAGGAGTTGGGTGATGGAGGAGAAAATGCGGTAAAAAACTGGTTGCTTCGTTCGAGAGTTACGGTTAACAAAAAATTCGAAGAGAAGGGTTTTTTGAGCTCGTTGAGTTTAAGGAAGCTATAAAATCAATCTTTTGCACATGATGAGCTTAGTGATTTTACTGCTCCTTTATTTTTTAGGCGATACCGCGATGAGAGGAGGGGGACGTCCCCGCGCGTTCATATCACCAATGACGTACACCCGACCGATGAGTGAACAAGTAAGACTATTACTAATTGCGCATGCGAAAAATGAAACAGCAGTAGAGCGCGGGGCCTCAAAACAAAAGACTTAAGCGCAAAACCACATAAAATTCGCTTCTAATAAAACGACTCTAATAAACATAAAACTGTTTTACCAGTTTGTTAAAAATTGTTAGTACCATTATCCTGTAAAACAAGTACAGAGGAATGTATTACCGATTACGCATAACGACTAAAAAGGCAAATTATCAGGGTCGGTTTTGAAATTGAATTCTATCGAGAAAATTTTGTCCAATCGTGTATTCTTTTTACAGATCACTAATTTAAATAGCGAAAAAAAATTATGTTAAAAAATGAAACTCCTAACTCATGCATTTAATGAGAACGAGGAAAAAACAAAACTCTCTTTTTATCAATGTAGCACCTTAACACTTTAAGCTCGAAAGTAGTAAGAAGTTTCAAGAATGGCCTGAAATATAAATCGTGTTTAAAATTTTTTGAACTCAAAGACTCGTAGACAATATATATAACTCAATGAGCTCAAAAATACATGATACATATCACAGCGGAAAGTTTTAGGGATGACGTGCAGGGTGCATCCGTTTTATAGTTTTGTTTTTTTTTAATTCATTTGATTAAAGCGTTTTATAGAATTTTTAAAAACTTATTTGACTAATTATTTCTATTACTATTTTTAAAAATAGTCTTCCAAGATACCAAGAGATATCAGTTGTGAAACAGGTATGTGTGCAAATTAATTACCCTAAACGATTACTGCTAAATCCAGTTCGTTAGTGTGTACCACGAACTACTTCCGGATTTTGAAGGAAAACGCTAACAAAAATAATTTTGAGCTTGGAAATTTGAGCAATACTCCTTCATGTTTTACGAACTGGAAAAAATAATTACAAATTTCGGGGCAGGCCTGCAAGGTCAACCGTTGCCCAATTTTTTCATAATACATTGAGCATTAAAAAAACAGTGTCTACTGAAAAAGTTATATTATCATGCAATTCTATTAAAAAAGACGTAATTTACATGCATTTTAATATCGAATCTCTCGCACACATCTTCGTGGTCGCAGTCTGCGCTGGCGACAAGCCAAGCGTCGCTATTGCCGGTTTATTTTGAGGCTAACACACGAGGCGTTCAAGTTTTCAACACGCTCCCAACCAAACCTATTTGACATTACTACGAAAGGAATACATATCCTAATTTCCATGAAAAACCAATACAGAAAACTCTAGTTATCACGATATCAGAGTGTATATAGAAATTGTGATAATTTGTGATTATTTTGGTTTGCAGTTACTGTTAAGAATGTACGTATGTTTTTTTTATTCATTATTGATGTGCAGGTTAGTCATAATTGGTCATTAATAGTTAATATATATTTATTAGCTGATAATTCTGTTTAAGAAAAAATTTGGCATGTACCCATGCGAAGTATCTAAAAATATTTTTCGTATAAAAATACCATAACTGGGTTATTGTCACAATTTGTTCTAAACATGATGAGTTCATTCACTTTGCTTAAACTGTGTAATTTCGTTTTATTTTATTATTGGATTTATGATAAAATTGTTCATTTTGCCGCTACAATATCTTTCATATTACGATTTCATTCACATTGTTTAAACTGTATGATTTTTATTTTGATTAATTATTAGGTATAAGCTAAGATTGGCTCATTTTTGACGCTGCAATAACTTTCGCAAGACGATTTAATTTACTTTATATTAACAATACAATTTTGATTTTATTATGACATATGTGCTAAAATTGTTCATTTTTTGCCGCTACAATAAATTTTGCATGAAGATTTCATTTATTATGTTTGAGTAACGTAATTTTTATTTTATTTTATTATCAGGTATGTGCTAAAATTGTTCACTTTTGCCGTTACAATAACTTTCGCTGCGTGTCAACTGACAAAGTGTGAACAAAAGTCGCCTAAGGTGAACGTCGACGCGCTGCCCCAAAATCCCGATAAATACTTCGAGCTTTCCATAGAATCAAATAATCGAGTGATCACCCAAGAGAATAAACAATACTTGCCGGACCAAACGTATCTCAGTAAGTTTCATACAGTGTTAAATGAATGTGGATTTGAAAGATGTATCTTCTGATTGAGATGAAATTGATATTCTATTTTTCACTTTGGGTATACATATCTTTGTTGAGAATTGTGTAGTTTTTCAGAAACCTAAGCTTTTAGCAGCTGTTACGCGCACGTGGAGTGAAACGTTTTTGTGTTGTTTCAAAAATCAATAAGCCATGTCTAGAATTTAATAATTTGGACTGAAATTAGAATCACGATTGAAAGAGAAATGGCTCGACGTAAAAATAAAGGATTCCATTCTATGCCCACCAAGATGGAGCCACTGGTACAATTAGTTATTAATAAAGTGATTATTATTGAAACAATTCATTAATATGTATTTACATTCAACATATTCAACATTACTAGACAGAAGAAATTAATAAAAATATTTTAGATCCATTCATCATCATTTGGATCTCGGCGGACACAATTAGTAATTAATAAAATAATTATGAGTAAACAAAATTAAAAGAGATATAGCTTCATACAAGAAATGAAAGAATTCCTTCTGTTTACTCGGTCACTCATTATTAAATTAATTGTTAACAAATATATTAGGGGTCACCTTTAAATTCAGTTGCTGTCAAATTGTGCTTCAGGAAAGTTTTACTTCACAAAAACTTCATTATTGAAAATGTTCATATACAATGGCTGATTGTGCAGAAACTATAAATAAGTGTATACAAGTCGCTTTTGTATATATGAAACGTTGATAATAAATTTATTAAGGATATACCGTTCGTTCTTATTGTTCAAATATTACGAAATTCGATCTATGAATTTCATTTTTAAGTTTTTATGATTAATATAATGCATATATATAATATATATATATGCACACACACACACGTGCGTGAACGCGCGCGTATATATATATATTTCTATTATACAACTTAACTGTATATTTTAAAATAATCTACATGCATATATATAAAAGGATGTTTGTATGTACAGAATCGATAAATTCAGAAATTATTTAACCGATCATTATGAATATTGTAATGTATTTTTGACGGAGTTTGTACATTGACGCAACGCGCCACCAGGTGGCGCTGCGATGTACCGACTTCCGTGTCGCTCAACCAATACGCGTACATAGCATGTACATACGTATTCATAATTATCGGTCAAATCCTTTTATATATACATATATATATATATATATATATATATAGATTTCGATATTAGCATTTACTCCCGGCTTCGTCTAAGTCGGAATTGTGATTGATAGCGAAATCGGGATTGAAGCAGTGTGGGGCAGAGAATTGCGAACGGGCGAGAATAGAATCTGATCGGAACTGAATCGCAAGCGGGACCGGGACCGAAAAGGAAAACGAAACTGGGGTCGAAAATGGATGTGGGGTCGGGACTACAATCAGATGTGTGACTGGCTGCGGAACCGAAAGCGATATGGGTATTCGGTTAGAAATCAATCGACACAAAAGATGAAGGAATTCATTATATGTTCATGCTGGCGCAGCTGCGGGCATTAGTTATACGGGCAAGAACAAACCAAAAAGGGCAGAACAATGTCTGCAGGGCCAGCTAGTTAAATATAAATCAAAAAGAGCTTTTATGTTGTAAAAAGCTATTATTTCATGACACCATAGATCATAATCTCAAAAATTGTTGTTGCTATTAGGTACCGTTGTAAAATGTAGATTAAATAGCACTAAAGAAATTATTTACTTGACGTGTCTGCTTTGGGCACACTGAACATATATATAGATATATAGATATTATTTTATTTAGAATGCTGTTAGAATTTTTATATTAATTATTTGGAAACACAATAAATAATAAGCAATAATAGTTCAATAATTTAATAAGTTATTGCAAATTGTTTTATTTCAAATGATTACTAAAATAAAAATAAAATCTTTCATCAAGTAATTTTGTGAAGTAGCTTCACCTATGTGGCCCACACGGGCTTCACGATATGCCGTACGCATATGAACCCTTAATCTATACGGTTATATTTAGCCCAAATATCGAAGAATTAATTGTAATTTGTATATAAGACGTATACGGAGGACAAATGTTGTGCCCACATGCTAACCTATTGTTCTTATATAAACCCTCTCGGGTTTGGTTCGGCTCGCGACTTATATAAATGAAATAAACAATACAAACAAGTGTTTTCTACTGTTTCCAGTAAGATTACGGTCGAACAACGATTTTCACCCCTTTAAATGGTTCATGATAACCGTGGAGAACCCTGACGAGAATTCGGTAAACGAACGCGATCATATGGATGTCGGAAGTCTGAAGTTGTTGAGCAACCAGTCCCGATACAGCGAGAGGTGCAGCAACAGCATCGAAGAAACCGACAACTCGGATAAATACAAAATCGAGGTGAATAAGCGAAACTCATCCTAGAGTTTATAGAACATAATATCAGCGGCTGCGATTTTCAACGCACATTGGATATGACCGGCGCACGCAAGTGTCGAATGGACAAATTGTTGGCCAAAACCATAAAAATTAAATATCTTCATTATGGCCTTTTTGTCATACGTAAATAATAAGTGGGTATACTGATTGTACAGAACTGATTTTTAACGCACCGAGGCGCGAAAGATATAGCAGTCAAAACAGTCCAAACTTGTGTTTCGCGCAGTTAACTAAAGCCTAAGAATCAACTAACACTGCATTGAAAATTTTATAGTTGCAGTAACGAGGTGATTTCGAATTTTAATTAATATTAAGCATTCTGGAGGAGGTAAGCGAAATTATAGTTATGCCAACTTTGTAAATAATTATCAGTTTTAATTAGTGGTTTCAATATGTACTAGCTATTTGTTTTTCATATTCCATCGCAGAGTCAAATGGAGTTTTGGTTAAACCAAGTGTCAACCCGAATTCCGTTCATACGCTATTGTTTATGATTATAGAATAAACTTTTCTGTTACAAGTTTACTCTATAATAGACAAGTGATAAATATGCAAAATTTACTTCACGGTATTGGATGCAGTTTTAACAAATGTATTGCTGAAAGTCTAACTTAAATAATAGCGCATAGTTCATCTTGATCCACCGTTTAAAAGACAAAGCATATACGAAACTGTTTTTAAGTTTAGAACTGTAACTCAAAATAGGTAATTATGTTTAGAATTTCGTGTCTTTATGGCTTTAGATACCTTCATACTCTCATCATACCTCCAAAGCAGTGGCAGTTATGTAACAGTTGAAGTAAATAGAGGTGTAAAATCCATACAAAAGATGAAAGTATTCATTCTATGCTCACGCGGGTGAAGCTGCGGACGAAACAATGTTTTTAATAAAGGCGATGAATTTATAACATCGTCTCATTTTTGTATGTAAGCCAGTACACTTAAAAATATGAGTCACTATTATTTTCTTCATTATTTTTATAGTTGATATTAAATTAGCATTTGAATTTAACGCTGGGGGACGTTGCGTGTAAATAGCGTACAATTTTCTGTACCTAGAAATCATAGACTATTTCAAATGCTAATAAATTTACTTCTGATAAATTAACATTATAACCCTTTATATCAAACTTTTTTTTAAATACTGTAGCCAAGTTTTAGAAAAATCACTTTAGGGTGGAATCATCTTAGTGTTTGTCTCAAGACTTTTTTCTCAGCAAGCAAAAAATATAATCTATACTCGTATTATAGTATATCTTTATATATGTAATAAAAAATCAAAGTTTGTTGAGTGATTCTGAAAAAAGAATTTTTAATGACTGCCAATATATGAATACAAATTTAGATTTTTTATATCGCATTGAATTAAAAAAAATATTATAATGAACTTTTATTTAAAATATCGAATAAAATCATGTTTGTATAAAATCCAAGGTTCATTGGCTGTCGCCAAGGCAAAGTGACGGGAAAAATGTGAGAGTTCGAGCCATGGTTGCAGAGAATAATGAGGTGTGGTATGAAGGCGGTAATCTCATATTCGACATCGAGAAAAACGTTCAAAGGCAACCCGACGCTCCGCCGCACGCCGTTCTTGAAAAATGCCCTCTTTGCAGCGAAGCTAGATATGAGGTTAAATGTTTTCTTTTTTTTTATCTCCTCTGAACTAATGCTTAATTAAGAATTATATAAAGTTATATAATGTCGGGGGAAAAGTTTTTTTGTATTGTATATACAAATTCAAGATAATTTTTCATCACATATTCACATTTAGTTGTAACATATGTATGCCATTTTGTTCAACAACTCGTTTCCATTTTGGAGGTAGTGAAATAATCCCATTGCTGTAGAAATTTTAGGACTTCTGATCATAAAATTGCAACTAGATAATTTGACAGTCCTCTCTTGATGTTAATCTAATACTACCTAAAGAATTCTGAGGAAATCAAAACAGGTGAAAATCTAAGGGTACAAGATCAGGGCTATATGGTGGATGCATTAACACTTTACAACCAAACTCTCTCAATATTTCCTGAGTGCTTAAAGGGGTGTGTGATCTTGCGTTATTAAGGTGAAAAACCATACCCTTTGTGTTGATCAATTCCGGTCGTTATTTCTCTACTTCTAGCTCGAGTCTAATCGGCAACAGCCGATATAGAGATCCAAATTAATAGTTTTGCCTGGTGGCAAAAGGTCATAATGAATAATTCCCTCCCAATCCTACTATACACATAGCATCTACTTATTTCAAGTTAATCAGGGTTTCACTATAGTTAGTGGAACTTGCTTGCCTTTTGTCCATGATCTTTTTCGAACGTTCTTGTCGTAAGTAATTCATTTTTCATCACCATTGATCATTCTTTTAAAAAACAGTTCGGTTTCATTACGTTTTAATAGCGAGTCTCAAATGAATACACTATTCTTTAGATTTCTTTCAGTGAACTCGTGTGGGACCCAAGTATAGAGCTTTTTTGTAATGGGTCGAAACTGTTTTGTGATTAATCCCTAGCATTTCAGCTGTGTCGTAAAACTAATATGCTGATCTTACTTTATTACTCCAAAATGTCATCGACTTTATCCATAACAGGTTAACCAGAGCAAGGTTCATCGTTGACATCAACAAAACTCTTGAAGCAATTTCGTGCTATTCTTATCGATATTGCATTAGGTTCATAAACCTCACAAATTTTTTTCGTGGTTTGTGTCGTATTTTTCCCTTTTTCATAATACAACTTCAAAGTGTATCGTAATTCTACGTTAGATTCAATTTTGGTGGACAGAAAAACAATAGAAAAATGGCAGGATATCGTTCTTACATTTTATATTTCTTTTCTTGATATGTCATTTATTTAAAGGTATAAAGACTAGCCAGATTCAAACAGTACAACCAAAGAGATTTTACTGCTGCTTTTTACTTATTTTTTATTTTATTTTCTTTGTTTCATTTTGCAATCAGCCTTATTGATTGATTGCATATTATAAGCAGATGTGATGATGTTGGTCTTTTTTTAAAGGTGCTACCCCCAATGGAGTACAACCCTTTTATTTGTGTAATCAATCTATATGTTAACTATCCTGGTCAATTATATCGTCTCTTTTTTAATCGACTAATAATTTCTGGAATTTTTAGTTGCCCTGTAAGTTGGTTTTGATGCTTATGTAGTCTTGCCTTGTATTTATCTTCGTAAGAAAAAATTTCTTCTTTACCTGTAGGCATAATTAAGATTTCGTGATGTTAAGTTGTTTTAAAAAATCAGGGTGTATTCGATATATGTCTCAATATATTGTTCTGCACTCTCTATACTATCATTGTGTTGAAGATACTGGCAGTACTCCATAGTTATATGCCATATGCCCAAATCGGCTTTAGCATTGTTTTATAGATGAGAATCTTATTTTCTACTGCTAGTTTTGAGTTCCTGCCTGTTGGGCATTGGAGATGTTTGTATTTTAAATTTCTTTCGTCTCTTTTTGTTTTATTATGTTTCTGCCAAGTAAATCTCCGATCTAAGTGCATGTCTAGGTACTTCACTGTGTCTTATGTGGGAGCTGTGTGCCATATAGGGTAACAGGTGTACAGTCTTCTTTACGAAGTGTGAATGTAACGTGTTTTGGTTTGGTAACAATAGCAACTATTCTACATTTGGCTAGCCATTTCTCTATTTCATTAAGGCTGTTCTACAGTATGCGTGATGCTTTAAGTAGGCATTTATTTGTAGCCAGGAGAGCTGTATCGTCAGCAAAGATGGCGATTGTAATATCTTAGCTCTGTGGTAGGTTAAATGTGAACAACGTGTAAAAGACAGGTCCAAGTACCAAAATTTATGACGCCCCTACATGATATAGCATCATAGAACCTTGAAGTGGAATCATTTTCTTTTACTTGAAATATTCTGTTGGAGATATAAGATTTTAGGATTTCGTAAAACGTATGGGGTTACTATATATCAAGAAATACCAATGAACTTTATTCTTTTTTCTTGAATAACTTTCTAATTGTCCGACATACTCTGTAAATCTGTTATATCGTGAAGTGTACTCTTCGAAAGCCAAACTGGTGGTCAGGGACAATGGACTTTTCCCTAAAGGAAATACTAAGTCTGTAAAATGTACACTTCTCAAAGAGTTTGGACAATATTGGCCGTTAGCTAATTGGTTTGATACTTCATTTGGTTTCAACTTCGTTTGGTTGGATACTTCATGCGGCGATCTACTGAGCTTATGAATCATTATTATCAGGGAATATTCGGGGAATCGATAGATCGGGGAAGTATCCTACTCTCGGAATAGCGTTTAAAAGCATGGTTAGGTACACTAAAGCCTTACGCGGTAATTCTTCGAGAACTTTTTTGAGGATAAGATCGAATCCTGGTGCATTATTATTATTATCCATAGACTTTACATTTCTTACTACCTCCCTAGGCGTTACTAGTTTTAGAGGAGGGTCTAGCTGGAAGTTTTGGTTGATAACTGAGTCAATTGTATTTACATCAAACAGATCAGTCCGTTTGCGGTAAATACAGCGTTATTTGACATGAAAACTTGGCTTAGATGATTCGCGAAAACTACTGCCTTACTTTGATCGGATCGGGCCCGTTTCCCATTCTGTGTTCGTAGTAGTACCTTGTCGTATAACGGTCGATTGAAATTTTGATTAGCTCGCCATAGTGAGTAGTTAGAAGCTCTTGTTGGCGTGAGTCCCTCTTAATAAATTTGTAGGGCTACATCATTTGCTTCTGCTATTTGCGTCTTCAATTATTTTGCAGCTTTGTTAAGTGCTGCTTTGTCGCTTGGGTCTCTACTAATATGCCATACTCGTAGTAGTCTTCTTTTGTCCCAAATTTTTAACCTTATACTTTCAGAGTAAACTTTACATTGCAACGGACGCTCGGTGACTGCCGGGGTGCGTCGCCAATATCATTCTTCAATAGTTGTAGTTATTATTTCAGCAGATTTATTAATGTCTAATTGGATTTTTAAAGCTATTTTTAGGTCGAACTTTTGGTGTAGCAGCTCTTTAAAGGAAGCCAATCTATATGTTTACTATAGAGCTTTGTGGATCTAGTAAAGTTTACTACTGTGGTTCCAATTGATAGTATTACCGGTACATGGTTAATACTCGCCTCCAGACATGTTTGTATGTTGTGGTAGAGCTTGGATAGAACCTTCATAACAAAAAAATGTATTACATCAGGTAACCTCTTTGGATCGCTAAACCAGTTGGTGGGCTCTACTGTGGAGATTGTATTAAGGTTATTCTTGTCTAGACTTTTCTTAAGTTCTATACCTCTGGTATTAGTTTGCATGGAACCCCAATAAAAGTTCTTAACATTCCAGTCTCCTCCAATTATAAAACCTATGTCAAGAGTATCGAATAGCTCGTTATATTGCTCTGCTATTATTTTATGTTTCGGAGGGCAGTAAACAGCGGAAACGTTGAATATTCCGTTTCGATGTTCTATTGCATTAATAGCTGCTTGTATGTGAGATTTCTTAAACTGAATTCGCTCACTGTGTTTTATGTTCGCTATATATTACTGTCGCTCCTGCATGTATAATTCCATTTGGACGATTAGTGATGTAAATTTCATACTTTCTTATCTTGATACTACTATTTTTTGTAAAGTGCGTTTCAAATACTAATAATATATCAATGTTATACGTATGTAACAGGGTTTCAACTTCATCTTTGTTTGGTGAAAGCCCGTCTAAGTTCCAAATTACTATCTTGAGAGAAGTAATTTTATTGTTTTAGAGACTAGGGTTGTTATGAGAGTAATTAGTTTAATCATTTGTCAAAGGATAAAGTCCATTTTTTCGGCTTGTTTTACTAATAATTATTCGATTGTTTTATTTGAAGTTTGCTTATCTTCGTTGCCGTTGTTTTTGTTAGCATTCAAGACATCAGCATATCTCTGTCGTTTAATGATGTTGGAATTCAGATATGATCTAACCGTTTCAGTGCCGATTTGCAATGGGAGCTCAGTAGTCGGAGTAACAACTGTTTTTAGGCTTCCTCTTTTTTTGAGATTTCTCTGCTTATTAGTTTTTCTGGCCAGTACTTCTTTATACACTTCCCATTCTTAATTCACATCGTAATTTGCTGGATGAGCACCAACATACAAAGCACATTTAGCTAAGGTATTGCGATGGGTTTTAAGACGTTCCGCTGTTTTGTGAGATTGTGCACATTTAACACAGCGGTATGGTCTCAAACAAGAATTTTTAGTGTGACCATATTATTGACATGTTTGACTCTGTACTACTGAGTTTAGTTTCCGCGAATCTTTTACAGTGTTCCATTGATGATATATATATATATATATATTAGTTTTCTAACTACTATATTATTTGGGCCTAAGGACGAATTGGCAAAGAAAGTGGAGGTTGATTTTTTTTCAGGTCCATATTTTAGTGCTTCTCTTATGATGATTGGTGTCTTGTGGTGAAAGTTTCTAATTACTATTCTACACGGTCGTTTGTCTTTCCTGTTAAATGTATGTCCTATTAGGCCTTTTCCTCTAATAGCATCTATGGCATTTTTGTGCGTATCTACGGTAGTACAGCTGATCCGGAGTTGGTTTTAGCTAACGACTTTGTAACTGAAATCAGTTTTGTTCACGACACTTGCTAGGACTTCCGTGAGTTGACTGACATCTTCTATTTCATAGAGAATAATTGATGATGGTTCCTAAACCGACGAAGACGACCGAAAAAGACGACAATTAAATTCTGAAGAAAATCCCTAGATTTTTGGGAATTTCATTGTCGTCTTCTTTTTGGTTAGTGGGAAGTCCATAGAATCTGTTTGTCTCATTTATTTTCTCTGATGAGGAAGATAATAGTTTTTTTCTTTTAGTATCTTTTAACGTCGCTACTCTTTGCCATGGTGGGGGTAACTTCGTAGTATCGTGGCTCACGCTTGGATCCGTATCCAAGATTGGGTCAGTTATATAACCCTAACGATCGTGTTCTGGCTCCAACCTCCTGGACAAAATACTACTAAGTGAGGAGAACCGAAGTCTGTTAAATCGTGCTGGGTGGTTTATTCGTTTGACTTGTGTTTTTTCTTTGTTTTGGGTTTTTTCCTGAGGTTCGTTCATTTTGTTCCCACGAATAGGGTCGATATAAATGATCACTCACAGGGTGACGCCCATTCCTATGAGAGGGTAAAAATCAACGATGTTTGCCCGGTCCATCGAGGTTAGCGTTATAGGCTGAATATCTCTCAACCATACATCCTGTTGACGCGTCGCCCACCGAAGGATTGGGGTAGTTACTTTAAAGAGGTTTTCTTCTTCGCTATTCAGGTGATGAAACCACCGATTCTGCGATACAGGTCCACAGGGTTACGGTTTGTATTGGTTATTTCCTACCGCCACAGGGCTAGCACGTTTGTGTGCCAGCTGGATCAGGTTAGTTCCCCGCCGCCTGAGACTCGGCGTTATCTCATCTGGCCCCACCCGGGGAGTATGTATAGGGCAACATAGAGCAATTCCCAGGGATGCGAGTGACAATACCCCCCAACTTTTTACTCATAAAATACGAAAAAGTTTTCCGCGACCTCATATATATTTAGATAAGTAACATATCTTTATTTATCAATGGAAATTTACTTCATCTCAACGCAATAGTAATAAGTGAAACAGTAAATATATGTATACATTGGACACAAAAAACATATCCATAATAAGTGAGTACTAATTAGATACTTTATTACAGTTCTATTTAATAGCCTGAAATGCGTACGTGTCTTTTTTTATATAAGGTCATTACCTACTGTATTATTGGGTCAGTTTTAATTACCCCACTGCTGAGCCCTACCCTCCCACTGGTGGCAGTCATAGGAATTAAAGCGCAAGATGGGCATGAAACAGCAAAATTCTATATACACTTAAGATATTTCTTATATTATAGAAAAAACTGTAAAACGGTTAACCCAGCAGGACATCCCTGAAATTTACCAGATATTAATCGATGTGTGAGCTCCTTTGAGTTATAAATATTGTCTATAAGTTTTTGAGTTCAAAAATTTGAAACATTGTTGACCTTGTAAACTATCTCTGACACTTCTTACTATTTCAATCTTAAAGTGTTAAAAATAAAAGAATAGTGAAATTATTCATATCATCACATGATGATTTTGAACGTACAAAAGATCAATTTTTTTGCTTTTTCAAGCTCTTCGAGTAAAAAATATTCTTGCTGATATGTTTTGAGGTCTTACAATTCAAAAATCTATATGTGTAAAAGACCGCTTTTTTGTTTTAATTTCAACTACAATCTTTCTGGAACGCGATATTTGATTTTGATCTTCATTGTGGTATCCGACGCAGTTTTTTAAACAGAAAAAAGATTACCAAGTACCAAACATATTAACATCATTTCCATTGACCGTATCTCAATGAACCAACCAATTTTGATTCAATTTTCGACGATCAACGCTGTATTTAAAAAGAATAAATGTTATATTTTAGAATAGATAGGTAGAGTTGCTTGAAAAATATTCTAAAATACCACTTTATGAAAAAAATCTCTCCAAGAATATGTCTTGTACAAATGAACCGATTGGATCAATTTAGCAGCGATCAACGTTGTTTTTTAAGTAGAATAAATGGATAAATTATGAATTCTATTGGTAAAGCGATTTACAAAATAATGTAAAAGACACTTTTTAAAAAAGTTTTCTCTAATAATATCTGTTGAACAAATCAACCTATTTTTAAGTAGTTTACGTTAGTTGTTGCAACTGTTTGGAAAAAAGAGCTGATTATATTTTGTCATTTATCGGTTGAGTTTTTGGAAAATTATTTCACAAAAAAATTTTATTTGCAAACTTAATTTTTGAGATTACTCAAAGTCTAAAGAGCAAAATTAGTTTGACATTTCAAGAAGTCTAAGTAGAGTCTAAGATCGGTTAATCTGTTCAAAAGTTATGAGAGGCTTACACATGCACAAACACGCGCGCACCCATGCACATCCACAGACATCACTCGGAAGATGGTCGAAAAAGATTCCCCGGACTCGTCAATATCTACTGAAAAGTTCATTTTCGAAAATCGATATGAAAACAATACTTTTCCATGATAAAATTTATTGTTTTCAACTATGAAAATTTGTCATTTTTCATAGCGGAAATTTAAAAAAAAAATCTACCCAATAATTTATTATTAAATTTCAAAATATTTAAGTACTAATAAATTTTCCACTTATATTTCCCATTTATTGAGTCTTAATTTTATATTTGGTAATAGCTTCGGCTTCGGCTTCAGCTTCGGCTTGCACAATTTGTCATTTTTCTGTATAAGCAAACTGATTGATTCCGTTTACACTACTGTTTAATTTTAAAAGCAACCTTTCTAATTAAACATTTTTACAACTTGCACGACAGTCTAACGCAATTAATATAAAACTATCGTAATTGTGATTTGGAAATTGTATGAAAACGAGAGCGACATGAACCGCTATAATAGGTAATGAAGTATGTACTTATTAATTGTAAAAAGCTATTTAAAATCACAAAAACCCTCAGATTACAAAATGATTTAATTTTGCCGGCTACTCAAAATATTCACCGCCTAAAATTGCGCATGTACGCTCATAGGTAGCAGATATATTGCAGAGCAAGATTCTTCTATTTTTCGTCCAGTAACAATGTCCTATCCTATCCCTAAATTTCACGATAACGATCGCGCTTTGCATAAGTGCACACTCGGTTCACGTCCTGAATTTATGAAGCACTGAATAGAGGTAATAAAAAATGCACACAGATCGAACAAGTAAAAATTGTATCAAAAAGTTTAATTAAAAACCACACGTCCTTCCTGTTCATTGACATTATCCTTCTCCCTTTACACCAAAATTACAAGCGACATTGACCAATATTAATTTCATTCCCTTGAGTAATAGGAGTTAATTCGATTTTCGGTATTAAAATATTTGACGAAACAAAAAAATAATCTATATATATATATATAATATTATTTCTCTAAGGTATTTTTTTGTTGGTATGAAAGATCTCCCTTGATACATTATCAAACTTAATGTTTGATACGCCATTAAAAAATTATTTTTCCCTCTAATGACGAAAAATAAGTTAGTAAGGGCAGAATTTTATTTACCGGAATCTGTTTTTTCCCATGGACCATATAATTATATGTGGCTTTTTCACGAGTCTGTATGTTTAAAGATATCTTTGTCTATGTTGAAGATTCATACGAGCAAAAAGTGAACGATGACCATGTGGTAACCGTTGCCCAACTTTGTTTATAAAGATTTATAAAATTAATTTCAAAAAATAATAAATGCATCTATAATACTATGTGTAATTCTATATATAATATTAAAGTAAGACTAATTTTGTTACTTTTTTTTAAAATAATATTAACAAATATTTACATTTATTTATTTCATCTTTATTTTATTACGTAATTGACCAATATCGATGCGAAGTATTCGCACGGGTCACCTAGTCATTTTATTAAAAGTGATATTAATAGTTTTTTTTTCTCCCCAGATAACATTCCAAGGGAAATGGTCTCGTCTGACTCATCCACGCCATTTTCCAACCAAACCATACGAGACCGGATATAGTGCAATGATAGGCGCTTCGCACGGCCTTGATTTTGAATTATGGAAAATAGACACGGAGGCCAACGCCGGTCTCCAACTGCTAGCAGAATACGGAAATATTACGGGAATTCAAGAATACATCATAAGAAATGTTAGTGATGCCTTAATTGTTAATTTTTCATTGTTTCGGTGCTAATATTAGCAATAAATAATAGCAATATTGTTAAAAAATATATAATGATTTCAAGGTATATAAATGTGTGAAAATTATTAACAAAACAGATGTTAAACTTCACACAGATTTAGAATATCCAAGTCGTTTTTAATTATAATTATCTGTGTAGCTAATGCATGTAACATAAATATGCTCTCGATATGTAAGGAGCATCCTACTACATCTAGCGTACACGCTTTGTAATAATTAATATTAGCTGTTCATGAACCTAGGTAAACATTTTAATCTTGTGCCTAAACTCAACAACTTATATTTATTAAAGGTTAATCCCTACTATTAAGCTCTATTAAAATTTAGGGTAGGTAATAAGATTATGAAACTTTAGAAACTTAGCCGTCATGTACAAAACTTATCTTGTGCCTGTAAACTGAAACTCCTTTAACGTAGGCCTTATATAGGTTGAATTATAATTTTAGATACATCAAGACTACGGTGTTAGGACTCTTATAAAGGGCAAAGGTCACTTTCATCCACGAATGTTTGAGTCGTCGTACGCCCTGTTCAGAGTGGACCACATCCATCATCTATTTTCTATATTGGTCGCATTGAGACCTTCCCCAGATTGGTTTCTCGGGACTTCCGACTTCGAACTCTGCACGAAGGACGGCTGGCTGGAGGAAAACGATATGCCATTGTATCCTTGGGATGCGGGAACAGCCAACGGTGTATCGTACGAGGTAATAGAATAAGAATATTATATGTTAACATGGCTAAAGTCAATGTCACTTTTTGAACCGGTGAAGGTATTATATAGTCTTTCTGTTAGATTTTGCCAAGGTGTACTTCGTCTTTTTATTTAAGCTTAACTTTCGCCAGTGGCACAATCCCAAAGTGGAAATAAAATTAATTCCTACATCTTTTGTATCAATAGAAGACGCTATGTTTCCCATGATTAGAAATCCCGAGTCCCGACCCCAGTGCTGCTTTCGATTCTGTTTCTGATCTCGATCTTGATCTTATGTTCGGTCCCGCTCTCGATCCCAATCCCGTTCCACTTTCCATTCAATTCCGATCAATTATCCCATTTGCAAAAATATGTCAATTTTCGCACAGGAACCCTAACCAGATCCCGAGATGAAAAATCGAGCTTAATCACTTTTATGCTAAAATAATTATTGAATTCTGAACCCTATGCAAAAATAAGGAAGTATTTAGATATTCAAAATATTTATAGTACTCACAATACGAAATAAATGGTTTTAAACTAGATTTTTATTTTTTTAGTCGCACACATCTGCGTCGAAAGACCTAATTGGAAGAGTGAAACTTGGTTCTTTAGACCCTGCTTCACCTTTTTACCAGGTCAACCTTGACGATCTAAAGCCCTTTGCTATGATACACGTTCGAAGGCTTGACGTGTACCCAATAACTGATGGCACATGCGGCACTGATGAAGAAGAAGGTAATTAAGTTCTTAATTGCCTATTATGTTAAATTTACAAGTGTGTTATTTTAATTCTCTCTATAAATAACAAAATAATTTTTTAGGTGCATCTAATTCAAATATCGTGTTAGACAAAAATAATGACGATTTTGAATCTCCGAGCGCCGATGAAGCTATTAGGTAAAAAAAATTCATAGTTAAAATTTTAAAATTCGTTTGCGAATAAACTATGTAATGTATTCGTTGTGCCGTGGCTAAACATAAGGTTACTGCATTACTATAACGAAAAATATGATCTTAAGGACAAAATGAAAATAGAATAACGAAAGCGTAAAGGAACGAAATTATAAATAATATACAAATAATTTAATTTTGTTTTAAAGGGATTCTGTATACTATGGCGTTGAAGAGCCCATGGTAATGGAGTCTAAACCAGCAATAAACTGCATGTTCACTGAATGGGGTGACTGGTCTCCTTGTGAGCCGCTAGATGGCATCTGCGGTGTGGGCAGACAAACTCGATTTAGATACAAGGATGATACAAATATTAACATCAGATATTTCTCAGTGAGTTTTTTATTTAATATGTGTACAGAGGTTAGAATCGAGTTCAGGCGTCTAGTTGTAAATACGGTTTACAATACGTTTTTCAATAGCCTTAGTTCACATGTAACCTAAATCCGTAAATGGTTCATTCAGTAAGCGCCAATATTAGAAGCGACTGATTGAAGTTAGCAACAAGCCTAGGGCACAGAAACGAGCACAGCTAAATTCTAAGAAAACTTTCCTAACATTCTAGAAATGCTCTACTACTGCCCATACAGACACACGATATTCAGAGCCGCTTTTGGGGTGGCAAGTGTACAACACGTACTAACGATAAATAAATAATTTACTTGTTTATATTTCAGAGAAAAGACAACGGTCGTGCGGATATATCCAGTGACTGTAATGATATGAGTACGCGATTAACAGAAACACAGGAATGCTTTGTTAAATGTGTGCACCATAAATAATAAAAACTGGATTTGAATCAAGTATTTCTATGCTTAAAATACATAATAAAACCATAGCTATGCCATAATAGGCTATAATTGAAAATCAGAAGAAAAATGTGTCATTTATTTTATACCCGATAAGTCATTTGTATTTTTATTTGCAAACATTTTTGAACAACCAAACTGTATTAGCATTAGTTATAAAAAGAATAAGCGTAGAATCTAACTAGTAAAAGAAATAAATTATCTGGGAAATGCACACATCTCAAGTTTATTTGTCAACGAATATATCTTCTGGTAATTTGCCACCTATCGGTAATTATTTCATTAATGTAAATTAGTGTTATATTTTTTTTTTATATAGAATTGTGAAGAACTTAAAAAAATATGTAACGAAACATTTAATAGTACGGCGATTTTAAATTTGAGCTACAGTAACAACAAAAATATTTAACATGAAAATTTGCCCAGTGGCGTTATATATTATTTGCAATCACAGTTTGCAATGCTAACATGCCGGAAGTCTTGCTTGCGTACACGTAACTGTATATAATAATCTAACGCAATGGTATAAAGTACAGTAAAACGTACGAGACTCTGCCGCTGTGAAGTTAGTCATAAAATGTCGCAATGGCGTAAAATAGGAATGTGGGGCAATAGAAGTTATGATAGAAGGAAGGGTCGGGGAGCGTTATATCTGCTGCTTTGCATCATTTGCAGGCAATTCACAGCAGAAGAATTTCATTCGTTTTACTGTACGTAAATGTATTAAAAAAAACTCAAGTAAAGAAAATGCTTTTAAATGAAACAAATACTATCCAATAAATATTTTATTTGAATAAAAAAAAAACAAAGTATTTGTGGAATAATAATAAAAAAAGAATAAATAATCTAGAACTTCACAATTAATTTTATTATTATTATATATATATTATTACTCCGTTGACGTGCTATATGTAAGTTAATTACTTGCGATAAATATACGGTAAGATTACATCAATGATACTAAATAAGCTTCTATTTCTCAGTAATCTGAAACTAACAAAGAGTCTTGAAAACGGTTGAATTTGCAGGCCAGACCAAAGTAGTGAAGCTATTTGGAAGCGCTAGTAACTAATGTCGTGAACACAATCTTAATCCATCAAATCGTAAAGAACTTATTTGAAGCAAACTTTTTAAATTTTTCACTTTTTCAAGGGCTTTGTGACACCCGAAAAGCCCTTTTAAAGATTGAAGTTGGCTATATTTTTGGAAGTCGGAAAAATACTAATCGATTTCTTTGAAAGAGTTCCAATTTTTTAAAAAGGACAATTCAAAACTTCAAAAATATGTACAATATTTTTAAAACCGTTATTCATAACATTGTCTATTCAGCTTCTAGTAACTCGATTGAGCTCATTTTTTCATGATAGTATTAAGTACATGAAACGTTTTTAAATGTTATAAACCTGACTTTAATCGGATTTTTTCAGTGATTTGAAAAGCAAAATGCATTTTTAATTTTTTTAACGATATCTATCAATCAAATTAATTATGACGGTGTTTTTGCATCTAACGTATTTTTTAAGGAATAACGCTGTTTTGTTTTTGGAAAGAATTGATTCTTTTTTAAAAATTTTATTAAAAATAAACCGAAAAGTTAATATTATAATATACTTATTACTAGTGGAAAGGAGGCAGAAAAGAAAAAGAAAGAGTAAAAACAATAAGAAATAAAAGCTTTTAAAAACATTTTCGTAGTTTTTAATTCTTAACCGAGTAATATTTTCGTATTAATTAATCAATTCCCAAGTTATAAGTAACGTTGAACCACGGACTCACGCATCTCCCCTCCCCCCAGACATACATACTATACCCAGAGACACGGACTTCATCGTAAAAAAGTGTCAGATAGGTTCTGAGGATTTTAAAATATCGACATATGATAAAAAATTAATACAATATATCATATAAAATTCTTCAACTATTTTAAAATTTCCCAGCAGCAACTCAAAAGCTCCGATTCACTCATCAAATTTTTCATTGAATCACATTACATTTTTATAAAATCCAAGTAGACTTATCAATGCTCACGAAAAATTTTTTCATCGACATTTTTTCCATAATTATCATAATTGAAAGACTTACAGCGATACCAAGTTTGTTTATCGAACTGTCCTTTAATATCTATAATGTGTTTTTTTATATCTTTATAAGCATTATATAATGGGGATCATATTTTAATTATGATTCAAGATTAGTTTGCACCTTAATTTTACTATCACCGCAGCCTTTATTCGGAGTAAAAGGAATTTTATTTTCGCGTGGAGGTTTTTCTGCTACTTATAGCGGCTTGCCATGACAATTTCAAGCGAGACTTAAGCGACGGCTGCAATTGTGGTACCGGTAAGTCACGTGTGAACATAGACGAGAGTCGCGCATGCTCCGAATCGTCGGCCCGTTCACCGCAACTTGTTGATTGTTCACTCACTTCACTTCAGTTTGCCGCGAACGATGCGCCGGTCGGACGTGTATTATGTCGCGTCCGTTCCCGAACCGAACTTCGAAATCATTTTACGAAATAATGTAAAGTTTTTCAAAACGAACTCCTATAGAACTGTCGACTCGACCGCCGCGTGTATCGCGTAGTTCGTAATAAACAACTCGCACACGTAGTTTTTAAGTTAACGAAACTTGTAAGTAGGCACGGTTACCTGTGTCGTCCCACTCGCGCTAAGCGGTTACCTTATCGAATAAAAACGGACCTTTTTTTCAAATGGATGTGCGTTCGAATTCTGTGATATTGTGTTTGTTTTGTGTGTTCTTCGTTCACGGTGAAAGCGCGGTTCGGCCGCGCTGGTGACGTGTTTGTTATTAGCTTAGTATTTGAATTATCGTATCGACGATCGGGCGCCGAGGCGAGAATGCGGTCGCGCGGGGGAGAGCGGGGTGTGCTCGGCGCGCTGTTGCTCGGCCTGGGCGCGCTCGCGGTGGCGTCGCCGCAGCTAACCAAAGGTAAAAACTGCACGCCAGGTATAACCAGCGCGCAGCCTACGTAGGGCCCGGGCGGTGGCGCCCTTCTTTGTTCTTCAACTTATTGAATTCAATGAAGCAGTTTATTGTGTTCTAAGAATGCATTAATACGATTGAATTCTTGAAACTCGTTGAGACATTATTATCTTATAAAAAAAAATACCGTATATTAGAAGAAATACATGTTCAAATTACATGTTAAGAAATTATGTATATCATGCTCTAATCTGCATAATTACGTTTAATTTCATTAAACAATTTGTATTATAGATTGAGGAGTCTTGCATCTAAAATATTTTACAACACTAGTATTTATTCAGTTAATAATACGGTTTGGATACCTAGGTTATTTATAGACTATGTTATAAATTAGTCATATTATAATTTTGTGGTAGGTATCAAATGCTTTATTTTAAAAGCACTTACAAAATATATTACACAATATTATACATTGTAAAATTCAACCGTAATCTGTATTAAAAGTTCAACCATATTAATGCATTATTATTTCAATACTGCTAGTTTAGACATAGCACTTACGAAAGCACAAACGTCCAATTCGAGCCATTGTCTATTAGCTAAGAGGTTTAAATATGTTTTTGATTGATTATAAGTTTTTTACATCTATAATCAATCAAATATATATTTTAATGCCTATGTATGTACAAAATCTGCAATTATAGCGAGGTTAATAGTAAATGTTCGTTTCTTTTTGAAATACTTATTTAATTTTATAAACCAGTCATACACACAGTTATTGATATTGTGTATGAACATACATATCACCATAGACAAATTACTCTATACTTGGCCATATTTTAAATACCAGCCTACAGCTAGATAATATAGATATAGACAACGTTGGTAGGTATATTGATCATCTTTTGCCTCGTCACAATCGCTTTTAAAAGGCAATAATGACGCTGATAAATACATGACTCACAGATTAAAAACTAAATTGATTCAGTATTAAATTAAAGAGGAAAATTGAATTAAGAAAAGTATATTTTAATGTAAGATGCTAAGTTAACTGTGTATCTATCTGTTTTACAAGTTAAAACACGTCTAGTTTTAGTCCTTAAAGGTGTTGTACACTTACTGATTCTTTGTCTACTTCGCTCTTAAACGAACTTATTTTATTCTTGAACGTTTTCCTTTTCTCGAATAAAATTACAGTTTTCCACAGATTAAGTTAGGAAGATAGGTGCCTTGTAACCCTAATCAAGTAAATATGGCCTTACTTGCCTAACTTGTAGAGAATTTTGTCACGTCCCAACTTTTCTTTCTAACTAACGCTTATTACACCTTCATGCACACTTATTTAACTGGACTATGTCCATACCTAAAGGTTTTAATCGTAAATAATGATACCTCTAAAAAAATGTCGAAAGGAGGAAGCTCATAGGAGGTAGGTAGGTATGACCAATTGTACATAAAAATATTGTATTCAAAATTAGATTTTATGCATGTACACGTTGAGAGGTATTTTGATATGTAAGGAACTGTTCATTAAGACACTCTTTTCAAAACTATTCTAATTAAAATATACCTATAGGTTATATAATCTCCGTGGCTAATTCATATTGTAGCAATATAGTTTTTTTTTTATTATTATAATAAATTGTCAGTGGTAGGTATCATCGTATTATCTACCTATTCAAATAATCATCCATCTACCTTTATTACTCAAGGCGAGGCTGTCTCGTTTTTCCGGGAAATCGTATTATTCGGTAGTCTTCTAGATAAAATTGTTGTGAAATAAATGCTGTTTGTAGTTATGTACTTAAAAATCAATGAGTCACGGTTCTTATTCATCCTATTTGGTCGCTACTCTTATGGTAATTCTGTTTTCGAAATAGATCAAAGTACGGTTGTTTGCATTTTGTTCGTAGACTAATCGTGATTTTTTTGTGTGTGTTTATCTCATAAACAAATAACAGATATTTCATTATCAAAAATATTTGATAAGTATTCAGAGGTTTAATATAAGTACGTACATTGTAAATATTCGATGACAGATAGGCAAATATAGGTGATAATTCGCATACAGAAAATATATGTAGACACCTACTGACTACTAGATTTGATTTTCCTGATAGTATCATAAGTTTGATTTTCTTGTATACAAAGATTGTAACCTCTTCAGTTCATCTATTGTAGGTAGATAGGTAGGCATATTGAAAAAAAAACGAAATGTTGTCCGGTGTTTAGTTTTTCTTGCAAAAATTATTGAAACAATTTACGGGTGAAGCCATGGATAAAGGTAAGGTGTTTTATATTTCATACGTATTAGTTTGACGTAGCCGTCTTAAGGTTCTAGAAGTCATTGAAATTGTCAAGTTAATGCCAATTAAAATACCTATTTAGATAGTTGGAAGAGTAGTAATTTCTGATAATACTAAAAAGACCGTCTTTCGTCGATGTGACGTCAGCGAGACGACAAACACGATGGCCGCACACCGCCCCACGTTCCCGAGCACAAAGCATTATTCATTAAACCGTTCGAAAGTAAGAAACGAAGTTTCGACTTTATCTTCTAGTTAAGCAAACTCTACCGCTTTCAATATAGGCTGGCTGTAGCGAAGTAACTACCGATTATGGACTCGAGCTTAAACTTCGAACGGCTTAAGTCAGCTTTCGAGAACAATGCCTCCTGGCCTTTCAGGGTTCCGTGTACAATGCGCCGTAAACTGCTCAACGGACGAATTTTATATAATCTGAACTCTGGTTATTTGTCCACGGGAGAAAATCACTTCTTGTTTTAAAGGTTTCGCGGCGAACCGGCCGGCCCCCGCGCGGCGCGGCGTCGCCGCCTGTAAGGATTCGTGGGGCTTTAGTTATTAAATTACACGACTGTTACGAGTTCATCCCGCATAAAAGTCGTCCGAGTATCTCTAAGTGTAAGGTTTCCTTATTTTGAGTAAAGGTGAAAATCTAACTAAACGAATGCTTATTTTTAGTTAGTGGACCGAAAATATAATTAAATTCAATCCGTGAAAAGGGTAAGGGTCGTCGTATAAAAAAAATATTTAAAACGACAAATAAAAAGCATATATGCTTAAAAGTTGTATAAAAATGTTTTGTACTAGCTTTCTTCCCATGGCTTCGCCCACGTCGATATAGAATGTGTTCTTTAAGCTTTTGTAAAGAAGAGGAAAAAGAAAATACCTCATTGTCAATCTCAATCTCGTCCCCACTTTTAATGCTTTGATCCCGACTTTAAGTCTTTGATCCCGGTCACTCTCTTGAATCTAATCCCGGTGCCACACTCAGTTTTGACCCCGGTACAGTTCTCAATTTCGGTTCCAATTCTGGCTCTTGATTCTGCTCCCTGGTTCGCTTTCAGATCGCCGAAAAGCGCATTAAAATCAGTTCAACGATTTCAGAAATGTGCGCGAACAGACAGACAAACAAAATTTAAAATCGTTTTTTTTCTTGTGGTATTTTTTTCTTTATTTTCCCATTTTCATTTTTCATACTTATCTTCAATATATAGACGGAACTCTTTTCTATTGATTTATTTTATATATAAATGTGTTTTAAGATTCATCCATTTGTACCTCCTTCGTTTTCTCCTAAGTTTAAAATAATGAAACAATAATATAGAGGATTTTCGATATTACTTATGTATATTCCATTTTAATCAAGTCAGATTTTAATCAACGCTATTGATACTATTATAAACTAGTTACCCTAGTTACATAAGGCATATTGCTAAGAAATTTTAAACCATAAAGTTTGTACATAACGTCTTAATGTCCTGCGATTTCGCCTAGCATTGTAGCTGGTATCGCCTATGACATATATAAGTCATTCCTTTGTTTATCTAATACCATTAAAATTAGTGCCATTTTTAGACGGAACCCCCAACTTCTATCAAGTGCCTATGCACCGGCTGTTTCAATACGGTCTTCTCTAAAGCCAACAAGGTGCGTCTTAATACTTATAATCCAACCCGACGCACAAATAATAATTTCCTGTCTAACACACAATAAGTCATTCATTAGCTTTAATTTATTCTCCTTGCGCTGCACTCTACGACAGACGTCTACCGTCGTTTCTTTACGAATACTTTTGATTCGACGTCATGCATTGCCGGTATTCAGTATATTCTTGATACTTGGGTCATGATGGAACAAGCGATGTATGATTTCTTAAATAGCGTACCATCGATATGACACAGATGCCTTTCTGGTGACGTAAGCTAACAGTACCACGCCTCGTCAGTTGTTGCTACAAAAAAGCTATAGAGATACTGCAATTCCTATAATTATGAAGTGTGTATTATTGCTTGTGGTTATGAAATTGGAAAAAAGTAAGAGAATTAATTATATCAAATGATAAATATGTTTAATTTTAATATTATGATATTTAGTCTTTTTTTTTTAATATAAGAGTTAATTATATATTTATTTACATTATAATATGAAGCTTTACTTCTCAAGTTTCCATTTACATGTTTCTAGTGGATTCCCTATTCAATTATTAATTTATGCCCACATGATCGTACTATGTGAGGTTTTTTACCTCTGAGGTTTTGATTCATTCAATTATAGTATTTTCCTCATTCATATGTGTCTACTTAATTGTACGTAAGGTTTTTATCTCTCAGGTTACTCATTTACAGTCATTGATGTTTTTATAGTAATGTTCTAATTGAAGAATTTATTTTGTATCTAGGTACCTAGATTGTGTATAAATAAGGCTTTTACCTCTAAGTTTTGGTTGTACTTATAGTAATGTCATAATTCAAAAAAATTATTTTGTCCTCACCTACTTAGATTGTGTATGCATATTTAGGTAAGATAGTTTACGAATAGTACATATAGTACATTTTTCTTTTACATATAATAATTTAGCTGTCAATCCATATACAAATGTTATTTCAAATAAATTTTAATGCCAATAAAGTTACGCGGCAGTAAAGTGTTATCGTTTTGATTACGACTGCATCGATCTAGGTATGTTATCCCAGTCTGGTCAAACCAATCATGATACAAATTAATTAGGCATTGCGAGAAAACTGACATCCAATAAAAGTATGTTATATAGGTTGCCTTTGTTACAACGCTCGCAGATGGTTTTTAAAGAACCTTCGTTCATAATATATATATCACTTCAACGTGTAACCTTACTTTTTCTGTTATGTAATACCAAAATACACTTAATCGTCATTGCCTAGATATGTGTAAATTTCGTTATCATTATCTATTACTCTATACTAATAATGTAAAACTATATGTTGTCACGCCATCTTTATTTAATACTTATATATTTTAAGCTTAATTTTCGAAAATATAAGAATCTTAACGTTAATATTAAAAAAATATTTATTTGAAACGAATATAGTTTTAGTCACTGTGGAGACATTTGTATGAATTACCGAGTGAAAGAAAAAAAATGTAAAGAAAGGGTATAAGTTTAAATAAAAAACTAAAAAACACGCTTTTAAAGCACACTGAACTAAAAAGGGAAAAAAATCCTTAATATTAACTCAAAAAAAAAAAATGAACAATGTCGAAAAATACTGTATTATTGTGGAAAAAGCGTGGGGCGCTTTGTGCCACATTTTTTGTATACAGAGTAATCCACGCTTTTTCCACAATAATACTAGTATTTTTCGTCATTTTTCATTATTTTTTTGAGTTCATATTAAGGATTATTTTTCACTTTTTAGTTTAATGTGCTTTACAAGTGTGTTTTTTTAGTTTTTTTAAACTATATTTTTTTTACTTTTTAGTTCAGTTGTTTGGTAAAAATTTGTAATTTTTAACAATACAACAATAGTTGAATTACTAATAATGCTTATTACTGTTACTAAATTCTATTACAAAACAGTAATAGAATTTAATAACAGTAATAAGCCACTTGCTCTCACGCAGACGATACATGACGAAATTATTCGATCCTGGCAATCCTGATCAGGATAAGAGGACAAACTTATCAAACTATTGTATTGTCATTGCTCCTTGATACGTACACAAAGTTTCAAATTAATCAGACTTCTTGAAATTGGTGAAAATTAAGCTCAAAGGTTCATACATAGATACAACCCAAGCTCATAAAAGCGTGTTAAAAAAAGACCCAAGGTAATGTTTAATAGTAGAAATTCAAGTAAACATAATTTAACGGAATAACGGTTCATCGATTTTGTTGAGAGTTTTTAATGGCGAATTCTTAAATTACTCTATTATTATAGGAGCCATTTGTTTGCCAGTCTGCACGACGGATGGCCAGCACGTGTGTATACAATTGATCTACCTGCAAGAGTAAATGTTATTCTATATTGTGCTGTTAATGAAATGTTATTGTTAAATTGGGATTTTGTTGAGTTATAAAACCGTCAAAGACAATTAAATATTATTGTAAAATGTCTTTCTGTTAAATGACTTGCATTATTAGCTAGATGGGACATTTCATTAATTTGTTATGGATCAGATTTGTCATATAAGCTGTAATTTGAAAACGCATCTGTAGAAATGTTTAAAAAAATGCGTTGTGATTTTAATGTGTTAACATTTTTTACGGATAATAATGAATCTAGTTACGTTCTTTGTCAACATGTATGTAATGTCGTCTTTCTCCACACTACGGATAAAATTTGCCTTTGCTTCATTCGTTACAGTTTTTTCCTACGAATTTAATATTTTTCCAAACATTAATGATTTTTTATCACATGTTTTTTCATGTATTTTGATAATAAAATCTAAGAAAGGCGATTTTTCGAATCACGTCAAATATTGTTAAAACCATGTACGACTTTGACAAATATTTGTTTCTGAGAAAATTCTTTACTATGTAATTTTAAAATGACTTTTCGTAAAATCTAGTGTATTATTGCTGTTATACCTCAAAAAATAGAATAACCGTTTTCCTGTCAAGTTTTGATCGTCCCCTGTGCAGGTATGTTTCCCGTAATCTTTTTGTTTTATTTATGTGACTAGATTAATGTAATTGGACTTCAAGCCCTCTATAATGATTCGATTCGGGTCGGAGGTTCGCTAATTACAATTGTCAATAATGCGACGTCAAAATTTCGGCGATAGACTATTTCACATTGATCAGTAAAAAAACTCATTGATCAATTCGCCGTTGTCAAGATTGGAACTCGGTACCTTCTAATGCAAAGATATTCCAACTTGACTATTGTGTTGACACCACTTGTTATAGACCATAATGAGTGGCGGCAACGCAATATACAAATGTGCGTATATATATATGGTAGAAGCAATTGACTGAATTAAAAGAAAATAAAATAAATGTTTACTAATATACTAAGTAACATTATGAAAGAGTTACATAGTTTACATTGACATAAACGTCTTTAAATATGCACTCATACATTGATATTCTATGTTGTGTCAGTTAGTTGTTACGCAGAGCTCGGATATACACAGTTCAAGCTTGTTTACTCATCGGAAGACCTTAGGTATACAGGCACGCCTTGAATGAATGTGTCGCCCTAGATTTATATATGTTCTGAACATATGTAACAATCCGCTGCTGAGTACATGTCTTATCTAACAATAGGATATTAGGATAATTCCCCTAGCTCTGGACAAATTTATTTTGGACACTTAATCCATTTTTATAAATTTCATAACTTTTCCGGCATTCAGATTTTATCACAATGTATTCGCACTAACGATCGATTCGAACTAACGTTCCTTACATTCCATATCATCCGTATTGGAACTAGGACTTTTTTACTTTCCAAATCATCGTTAATGGAACTCGCGACTTCTAACGTTTTGAGCCATTCCTAGGATTCAAACTTACGACTCTTGAGAAGCGTTGAGAATCCGCATTTGAATTTACGAACCCTACGTATTACCCACTGGATTATCACTGCTGCTTCGCCTCAGCCGGTACACCTTTATTGATGTTTGATAACGCCACGCTCGACTCGCGAGCCAGTTAGGATAGCTGATAGCGGTCACGCGAACGTTCGCCCCGATATAATTTCCAAATTTGTTTAGGCTGAAACACGCTTAGTGGAGATATATCTCCTGAACATTTTATTTATCGGATTGGGAGGCTGAAGTAAGTTAAATGAGTTCAATCTTTAGTAGGGTAGGTATGGTATGGTTTATCATTAGAAGTAGAACCAACTAAAATTCGCTATCTAATTAGATAAGCATCTTCTTATAAGTATTATAATAATATAAAAATTTATGCATGAATTTGAATTTGTGGATAATTCCGTACAGCATTTTTAAGGAATAATTGTTAATTTCCACAAAGAATATAATAAAAATATTTTGTTGGAGAATTATTACTCAAATATAGAGTTTGAGATTTGCCTATTGGAACTGAAAAAAATAAGGTTAAGATATTATCTACTCAAATAATGACTTAAAAAAAAACCTCCAAAAAACAATAAAGCAAAAAATAAATGTTTCACACAACAATTTCGTATTGTCCCTTTAAAGTAAGTGAGAAACTATTGTGTATTGTTTGATTATAATTTTTTAAAAATTTATATTGTTCTGGGTTTTTTAATTTTGTTCTAGAGCTTCTAACACTAAAGTATTATTTATTATCACATTTTCGAACTTAAAACTACAACTAAAAATGCAATTGTAGAGTTTTGTAAATAAATTCAACGAAAATTATTTTGAACCAAATTTGCGTATAAAATTTTCAGATACAATTTTCAATTGTGTAATATTAGAAAAAATCTAATCACCGGCCTATATGGCCGTTCTTGTAAATAGATACCATTTAAACATATATTTATTACTTTTTTAGACTTCTTTTTTCAAATTAATAAATACCTATTTGATTTAAATTTAGTTCGATTGAACATTTCACGTCGTTTCCTTCAATTGGTTCAGAATCTTATATGCGGGAGTCCCACTTCCATCGTTGGTGATATTTTTTTGTTTTGTAAATGCGAAAAACGCTAATGTATTTGCACTTCGTGCATGCTAATGTTTATAAATATTAAATAATATACAATAAAAGAAAATAATTACTTAAAAGTTATTTTTAAACTGAAATCTGACGTACCTACACTGATATCAATGTCTTATTTTGTTCTGGATATTAATCCGATCGGTCAAAGGTGATGCGAATGTAGGGATTGTTTTACAACCACTTTGTTTCCCTTGTGGTAACTAAAAATTATTTTGCGTTCTGATTGGCTTTGTGTTTGCCAGCTTGCATTTTTGGTATCATTTTATTTGTAGTATTCTTATATTTTAAAAACCACTTGGTATATCACGGTAACCTACCAAAGCAAAACTTACGTAGTAAATCCGAGCATGTAGTTGAAACCTTGCATTGTAGGTCCTGAGGTGAAACGAGCTTCGCTCGCCAACATATTATTTTACCCAAGCATATTGATTAACTTATTGAAGCCTTGTTCGCTCGTGGAACGAAGGAGTGCCCAAAGCCATTCCTTAGGTGGAGATTACGGGAATAGGTCAGAAGGCTGTAGCTCCAGCCACAGCCTTTGTGGTAATTTTTTTATTGTAACTCGATAACACGTGAGACAGTATAAATAAGTACTTTTTATTATAACCTAATGCTCTTTTTTACGTTTTAGGTTTTACGACTTACGTTTCGTTATAGGGAATTTATAGAAAAATGTTTCTCAAAAGCCACCACCTCACCCTATTCCCATATACCTATAAATTGCTGTAGAAATTAAAAGAGTATCTGCTGCAAATACGATGGGGTTATTTTTCTATTCATGCCTGAAATATTCATATGTGAGAACGAAATAAATGTACACGAGCACATTACTCCTTTATTACGTACTCACGTTGTACATTTGTTACGTTATAAATCTATTTTTATATATATACGTCATATGTAAGCCTATATTTGAATACATTTTTCACACGTATAAACCACGAGGGAATTAACAATGTCTTGCCGAGAATTTAGGTCGACTAAACACGCCAACGGTCAAAATTAACAAATGGCCATTAAACACTTCAAATTGTAAGAAAAACGCGTAAAATGAGGCGCAAAATATTTGCTCTTCTAGGCATAAGAGCAACACGACTGTATAGACCTGTAAAGGAGCCGATAAGTATGATACATTGTCATCAAACAGCTATTAAAAACTGTATTGATATTGACGTTATTCTTATATTCTTGACACCATTCAAATGTTATGTTTTTGTTTAAAAAAGTATCAGAAGTATGTTTAGTTCTACAGTTAAGTTGCTAAATTAACAGATACTATTGGACGAATCGATCTGTTTTGATTATCGCAATTTTTATCCAATACAAGTGTTATTTTTTTTTCGTTCTTTTACATGGTAAATAAATAATAGATGGATATATATTTAGTAAATATATATCAAATATATATTATTTACCGTGCTTTTATATTATACGTCTTTTAGAACTTTCTCTTTTGTGGTATACTTATATATTTATTGTATAGATGTGTTTTTTTAAAAACATTTGCATGATTTATTCTAAGAGAATTGAATGATAAAAATAAAAAGTAGTCAAGAGCATGTCGGATCGTGCGTGGTTTAGGGTTCTGAAATCATTACTACGAAGAGATAAACCACAAACGAATAAACTACGTTGTTATACTTTTTTCCATGTTTCCCGCACAGAATAGATATAAGCACTTTAGTCACCTATGACTAGAAAAACAAGTAGGTATGTTGACTGTTACTTTTAAAGCAGTGTAAACTAAAGTGCACCAGCAAAAGAGTGTCTTCATGGCACTTACGTCGTTTTATTGAGAAGCGCAGTTTTTTGGTAATAATCAAACGGTATATTCGATTATCTTCAAAATAATTTTCGTTGAAAATACTTATTAGCGTTACCTTTGTGATTTTTTTTTCATAAATTTATGGACATACGGTTTAAAAATGAAGGGGACACACAATTTATGCTACTTTATTATTTTCGAAAACATACACTTAATAAAGAATTGTTTAGAAACCTTAAAATATTTTTAAAATAACTGTCGAAGTATATTTTACATGTTAATGTATGCTGAAAAAAATTTTTTTCGGCTTCTATTTATATATCGAGTGTCCCCTTCCCTCAAAATACTTATTTTTGTTATTTAACTAACAAACTAAATAACAGCTTATATAAGACACATATACTCTAAATTTAATCAATATACATGTTGGAGTTCTTGAGTAAAATGTTTATGACCTAAGGAAGAACCGATGGACGGACGGACAGGTGTGACAAAAATATAAGGGTTCCGTTTTTGCTATTTTGGTTTGGAACTTTAAAAATAATGAGACTGATTTAAAAAAATTGATTTTTCCTTTTTATCTGCTACATTTGCGGACATAATTTTTTATTTGTTTTTAGATTTTTATAAAATAAACCTTTTGGTCTTAATTATGTTATATGTATCTGATGCTTATTCTTGTTTTTACGCGAAGCATATTTAATCTTTAGCTACGCAAGAAGATATAAATGATTACAAAAACAACACACAGGCACTTTTATAAACAAATCAACTGTTTCTTTTGCACCATGTTGTTTAATAGTTCTTTTATCGACTTTTAAAGTGTTCACGTACGTATAAACTAAAACTTTGGTATTAGTTTCTAATGTGGGATATTTTGCTGAACGTAAAAAGCAGAACGATGTAGGTATCTGATTATGCACTTTAAAGGTGTTATAACGTCTGACGAGTCGCAACCTCTAGCGAACGGCAGTTATGGGAATGCGCATGCGACGCTCAAGTTATTTCAAAAGGTTGGCTCAATGCGCCTTATATTTCAAGCTTACGTCCTCGCCGCATAATTATTTTTATTAATTTCGCTTCATCGATTTATGTTTTCACTTATTAATCGCGCGGATCGCGACTGTTATCTCTTACATTCTTCGAACGAACGTAGACTTTTTTTTATTTATGGTTTATATTATGTATAAACTATAGAAATGTATTTTATACAGTAACCGACACTCACCTGTCGGTTACTGCAGTACTAAGGACAGTGTTATTTATACAGTTGGTCTTATATAGTTTTCGAAATTTATTTCAGTTTTATTATTGAGTAGTATTGTAAAAAAAATATTAGAAAAAACCCAAATTACAAACGCTGCAAGTGATTCGTCGTTCATGTTTTTGCCTATCGACTTTTTAAATGTACACTTATCAGTCTACGTGGGTCAATCTGAAAGTCCTTAGACAATCGAAAACTGAGCAACACTAACAAGTTATTTTATTATTAGTGTTTTTCAAAATAGTTTCCGTTGATATTAATACATCGCTGGATTCAATGGAACTACTGAGAGAAACACTACGCCCATTTGCACTTAGGAGTCGCTTCGACGACCTTTCCTATACAGCCACTGCTTCCTCGACATCCGTAAGCCACTACTCGAAATTTTCCTTTTATTTTAGAAAATTAATGAAATTAGTATGTTACGAGGTCGGGTCTGTAAGACGAGTGGGCCTGTATTTCTATATCTAACGTCCTCAACGGTTAACAGTTAATTCTTTGTATGGCGGTATGTGGTGAGGCGTTGTCATGATAAAGGAAAAGTCTACTGCGAGGTCGTCTCGACCTTTTTCCAAAACAAGAAGGAAACAATTTTTAACGCATCAGTTTGCAGTGACTGGTTTTTATCTTCTAAAGCAGTTGCTGACGTAATGTACTTTCATTTCGAAGAAAGCGGTCACCATCTTTTTCCGACCCTTCGACCTCGTTTTACTTTAGTACGCAACTCCTCGAAAGCAAAATACCTACTGCGTAGACTGTCTTTTGGTTTCGGGACCGTAACAGTAAATCCACCTTTCGTTACCTGTAATTATGTCGTATACAGATAGCATTTGAGTCACCATCGGCAAATCTGCATATTTCGCGGCACCAATTAACATGACGGAGTTTTTGAGCTTCGATCAAATTATGAGATATCCCTAAGTACAAAGCTTCTTATCGCTAAATGTTCGTCAAGGATTTTGTACACTTGACATGAATCAAGTGTACTGATGCCTAAACTTGCCCGAATCTACTGGTAGGTCATTATTTTGTCAGTCGCTATCATGACCGTTCTTATTGCCAGCACTTACATATTCTTTGTCGTCGCCGTAGAAGGACATCTCTCACGCGCAGATCGTCAGTGAGATTAGTGTGACCACGTTTGAACTCGTTAAACCAGTTATAAACAGTGGTAAGGGATGGAACTTCACCATGAAAGGCCAACCGAAGTCTGTTATAACTTCCTTGTTGGCTTAAATGGCTACGAATGTCATAAAAAGTCATTGCACGAACATTTTTTCGCATTAAATTTGTGTTGACGTTAGACAAAAAATTTTCTTTTTGCCGTCAATTTGTAAAAATAAATGACAGATAATGCAATATAATAATAAGGTGAGCAAAGAGATCCATTTTTTTAATTCAAATATGTATATTTTTTATTTTACAGTTTCTAAGTGGCTGTTTCTAAAAGATTTAAGTGTCACCTAGGTACAAAATTGTCCAAACCGGCCATAGTCCATCATGAGCTATCGTAATGAAGATTTTTAGATTACTTCAATTATATATTACGTTGACACAAATATTTTGAATAAGTTCATTTGCCCGGAAACCATTATTTGGCGCAATATACAAATAATAAAGAACAGGCAGGTATCTGCTTACTGCGCCACAACCTTCGGCTTCGAGTATTATTAATGCGGAATAAAACAGATGTGGAGTGACGTGTTAGTTCCAACTAAACTGACTGAAGGTAATTCGATCGTAGTTAGGATGCCGCGTGCCCGGTGGCTGCGGTTCACAACCGCTGTCAAGCTAAGTACGCATCTAATGGAAATTCTATGTTCGCCTTAAGTAGACATTTGACCGATATGCGATACCGCGTCCTGTGTTATCCCGGCGTCTTCTTTATTCTGTTTTTTCCTATTTTTTCTTCGCAATCTTTTGTATTGATTAGTATCTGTTTATGTTAAAGTTGCGTGATCTCACAAGTTTTAAGCTCTTAACGTTATTTTTTGTCGTGTCTATATGGTAAACAACGCCTCATAAAATTTTATAATAAAAGCAAAATATTATTAAAAACACTTCACCTATTTGAGAAAAAAATACGAGTTTTCAAGTACTTGAATATAAAAGCTCAGCTACATATTTTACGTCACTATTCAGCCTGACACAAGTCATTAGGGGACATTTGACGAAGAACAAATTCCAATACACAAAATAGGCAATACATGCAGACGCACAACAGGCAGAGACACGCCTATCTTGACGCTAACTTATAAATTAATAAATAAATTGTAATAGACGCCTCGCTTATTTCTTTTTCTTTTGAATACGCCGGATTCGGTGAAATTTTACTCGGGAACAAATGAGCTTCAGTGGCGGCATCAGTTGGTGCTCACAATAAAAACGGTACTCAGCACAAAGTAGGTGTATAAACATCGCATTCGCTATTTCCTATATGGAGGCATTACGCCGTCGGTCGTGTGTTGTTGCTTGCCTCGTTAAAAGGAGAAAAATCCCGAACGGGAAACAACGGATATTATATCGACTTTCGCCGGTGAGCCCCGTGTAACGAGCTGCAGCGCTAGAAGCCGATAATGCGTATTGCCTCCCCGATAATCTAACGATATAATGATTCATTATCATTAATGAACATTATTGTCTTACGGTTGAGGGCCGTTTACAAAAAGGTAGCAAAGGAGATCCTTGTAATACTATTAGAATCCACGACTCCGCCTGTGCGAGTGGAAATCATATTCTGTACGATTGTTAAAAAGGTCATTGTTCCTGTAATTCAATTTAATTATTGCTCACGCTACCTTGTTCGCTTTCTTTTTTTTCCATCGGTGTTTACTATTTTCTTTTAGCTATTTACGTATTATAATGTAAAAAAAATAAAGGGAAACATAGAGGCAGTCGTAACTTATAATTTATATAATTAGCTGATGTGAATTTTACAAATAAAAATTACTTATTAGACTGATAAAATTCTTTGGAAACTCAACTCTTGCATCCCAATTCATATATGAAAATTTATTCTATGTAAAAAAAAATTAGAAATGTTTAAAAGAAATAGTGATGGACATAAACTCACTCAATACCAGAAATAAAAATAAATTGTGTTTACATGTTAGTCAACTATGCAGTCATAAAGTTATTTAGAGGGCACTGTTTTCAATGATCAATAGCTTTCCGGTGGATATGTAAGATTTACATAAATTTAATTTTACAAAATAAAATCGTTTTCCATTTTATAAATATTTTTAAATGTCTGGTTTACTGTTTACAAAGTATTTGTTCTATTTGCTCGTGTAATTAGTTGTCAACAACTAGTTTACGAATAATAGACTGACATCACTTTTTGCTGATTGGTGTTTGAAATTACATTTATATTTATGTAGCTTAACATTGCAATATTTCGTGAAAAATAATAAATACACATTAAATTTTGCAATGATACACTTTTCACAATTTCACAACCTATAAAAGAAAAAGGAACCCTTATAGGATCACTTCGTTGTCCGTCTGTTTGTCAAGACCCTTTTTTTCAGGAACGTATTAAGTTGAAATTAGTTTTAAATACTTATGTCTGCGGTGCCCTGAATGTGTAAAATCAAGCTTCTAAGTCAACGTCATCAAAAAATACGACCTAAAATTCATGAAACTTGGAAAAAACAAAGATATATATGGATGTTAACCTCAAATGTAAATATCTGAATTTTATTATGTATTTTTTTTATTAATATTAGTTTAATTTTATTGTTCAATTTGATTCTTACATTTTACGACTGTCTAAATAGTAATAAAAATGCTTGTAATATTCTATTGTAAATTGCCTGAGAAGTTGAATATAAACCAACAAAACGTTGCATTATTTGATAATTTAATGTTAAATTTTTAATGTCCAAGTTTCCCATATTACCTTGACAAGATAATAAATCTTCTTTGCAATGTTTACTTTACTAAAAAAAATTACGAGCAATACAACTATGGCTATATAGAAGTCGAAAAAAACAAAAGAAGGTTTTCTAGGTTTAATAAATATTGTATTCTTGTAAATCCACGTTATAAATATTATTTACCTGTTTGTTCACAGCATATAAATTAGCGAAATCGAAAAATAAATCTAAATGTTTGCAGGGAAGTTAATTCCCTTCGTTCTAAAAATAATTTGGTAGCTTTTGCTTTCGAATTTGATCAACATAAAAATTATTCGTAAAAGTACCTATAACTATTGAAATCGAAGAATTATTAAAACTCATTTCGAGTCCGTACATCGCACAATACTGTGCGAATTTAATGTTAGCAACGCCAAATTTATCAAAATCTCAATAGATCCCAACGAATACTTATCACAATAGATCCCTATTAAAGGAACATTGGCAGAAAGTGCCCCGAGGGCCGTGCCGTTGCGAACAATAAACCCTGCCCCCTGCGGAAATTCATCTTGCGCACGGCAACCGTCTGGAGCGTGTTTTTGACGTCGGACGCCCGCCGCCCGCGCCGCCCGCGCCCACTACACTACACAATACTTTTTATATGTGTATTTCATTTTCGGTTATCGTTCCCAGATAATATCATGTGCCGAATATTATCATTTATCATTCTGTGAACATTCAATGAATATCAATTTGCCTCGAGCCGCGGTGAACGGGCGATCGACAGCGTTGTCTCGAAAACGGAAGGTACACTGTTGAGTAATGAGTTTTTAACTTAAGGCAAATTGAACCATTCGCTCGTAGTGTGATGAGCACATTCAGGCATCGGACTCGGACACGGTCACCAGTTCAGTGTCGGCCCTGGAATTTCAAGTTCCTCGATTTGTAATAAAAAAAATGTGGAATATTATGCCTAAGTAATAAAGGTGATAAAACAAGTAACTCATAAAAAACACGATTAACATCTTTTTTTCGGTACGAAGAAAATAAAAATGACTGAATATATTACTTTTGTGCTGATAGTTTTCTGCGTTATGTAATTTTTTGCACACTTATATAGATGTGCTTGTATTTCGTGGTACAATTACATGTTCTATATCTCTGTTAGGCGGTCCAGTGTCTAAAAAATTGATTTTGGCGCATAAAAACACTGCAGCATAGACAGCGCCGTATTAAAAACTTTCATGAAATTAGTTCCAAAAAATTTTTAATTAAATTCATTAATTAACGTTTATATCACTGTAACATGTGTTGAGTATTTGGCGATTCTGAGAATGACGCTTCCTTAAACCATTATTAAGTAACCACTAAAGAACCATAAATATTTAAGTACAAGTTCTTCGAATACGGCAGTTTTTTACAAGCAAATATAATCCTATATATCAAACATGGAATAAATAAATTACATATTATTCGTTAAACTCCAATGAACTAGTTCAGTATGAATGAGTAGTCAATGTTGAGTGCCCTTAAATAATTCATTTAGTTTTCTATGCAGTACGCTCGTGGAATTGCAAGTGTAAAGTATCGAGATGTTGAAAAAAGGTGTACAAACCAGACGGGGCACTATATCGAAATAAACAATAATATTAAATGAATTAACGGCATTTCATTGTGGTTCTTGCCTTCCCTCGATTCCGTTTTCTATTTAAATCGCGTTAACAACGGTATTAATTAGACAATAGCAAAAACGCCATTAGCGCACCGATTCCTACATTAGAACGACGGCCGCACGTTACGTCATTGATCACGAAGGCTGTTATGGCCATTCGTAATTAAACGGGGGGGAGTAACACAATAGATTCCTATTAAAGGAGCGCTGTCGGATGTTACCCCCGGGTATCGTGTAGCCGTCGCAGGCGCACTCGAAATAGGTAGCCGGATTTTAAAAAGGAATCGACGGAATTAAATTTAATGCTAATTGTTTTTGCTGATAGCAGAAGCGGTTGTTTTTAATGTTCGGTTGTATAATAACTTGCGGTTCGAATAAAAATTACGAGGTATTGTATTTTTTTTTAAATTGGGCATTCCCACGGATATAAATATAGTACAACAGCTGTGTGGAAATAAGAGAAAAGATTGTTTTAAAAATATGTTCAGAGATTAATTATCAATAATTAACGATAAACAGACATACTACTGGTGTATAATTAACTCACAATAGTTTCATATTATTAATGTAATAGTTCTAGTTTGCAATGAAGTATGTGCAAAACGGCATAACTTATGTTTTTCAAATTGTTGCTGTTGTGCCTATGGTTGAGTACATTAAGATTAATAACTCTCCCGCTACGTAAAAAAGTATATTCATTTTTACAGGCTTTCTTAACTTTCAGGAAAACGATATAGCTAGCACGAAATAGTCAAGAAGTAAATTAATCCTCATTAAATTACATAAAAACCACTACTGTTATCAATTTTGATACGGATTATAGTGTCAAAGTTATGGTATTCTAAAATTGAGTAAAAATTGAATTCAACTGAAAATCGCAATTTACCCACTCTAGCAGGTGAGAATATCCATTTCCCGAAAGAATTTCACGGATTTATGAAGAAAAGGGCTTACAGCTCTCGGAGCTTAGTTAATGGAAATGTAGTAACAAACCGCAGGCAATCGATCCTCTTTTTTTTTCAGGCACTAAATAGCCGCGTATCGCATCAGCATTCTGCGGCAAAGATGTTTAAATCCGTTCAGAGCAATAGATAAATCGAATTGCAAGTAACTCTTTGAAAAATGCGAATGCCACTTACGACTGCTTTATACTTGCATTGTGTGAGGCCAAGCGTACCGAAAATTAATCTGAGATGACTGTCTGATTGGCGGAGTACGCAGCGAACCCTACCTGCTGCTCCGAGTGCGTGAGTTCGATTCTGGCACAAGACAAACATTTATTTAAAAAGTTATGTTAGTCTCACGGTTGGATGTTTCTGTGTATTGTATATACAGATATGTGCTTTAAAAACATCTGATATCCGTAGTACAAGCTTTGTTACTTAGTTTTCTGTATGCCCGCCCGAAGATCATTATTATTATATACATGCGTTAAGACATTATTATTGTGTTAATTTTAATCAGTAAGTTGGTCCGACAAACAATAACAATTTTATTTAAATTACCACTTTCTTCAGCCGCAGCTAATCAACATTCGATATATGCCTTTCATCAATTAACTAAAATATGCCGTAGTTATATGTCACGTCAAAAAAAACTAGAGCAGAAAACAAAATGGTTTTTTTCTTTGTTACCCATATATACAACAAAGTCACCAAGTACAGAGTTAAATCTAAAGATGGTATCGTGTAGCTACAAAAAAATGGAAAAAATTATGGATGTGTTAAAGCTGGATTGTGTTGCTCTACCATGTGTAAAATTTGTTAAGGCCTTAAGTAGTTTTAACAAAACTTCAGAAGACGATGATATATTATTAATTTAGACCAAAAAAATGCAATTAAGTAAATAAACATGTTTTCGTAGAATTCAACAATATACATTATTGTTTATTGTGTGTTTACGATTGCTCATTTGTGTTTACGGTTATTCATTTTAATTTTTAGAACTTTTTTGCTAAGCGTGAATCGGCAATCAATTTTGACGCACTTTAGCTCGAAAACATAAATCGTATGAAAACATGCTGGTAATTATTTGCAAATAATATTAAAAGGATTAGGTATTTCACTCAATGACTAATTTGCCCTAACTGAATGTTTTCCTTAAAATTAAGATAATCCGTAATACGGCACGCTTTTTTTGAAAGAGAAAAGGTGAAACAGCGTTCGGGGGGAAGCTTGATAAATATTTTTTTAGTATACTCACCCTTGATTATTTATAACACAGCAGTGGGAAAAATATCAATCTTGACACTGTTACGCACGTTTGTGATTAGCACAACGTGTATAAAAAAATAATATGAATATTTTATATGTAGTTAATAAATTAAGGAATATGTCTGTAATTAAATTTATGAAAAAGACATTTTTTATCCTTTCAAGCTATTTTTTATCCTTTCAAGCTATTTTTTATCCTTTCAAGCCATTTTTTGAAACACAAATATCTTTGGATTTAATTACGTAAAGTATAAATCCTCAGGTGTGATCGTAAGTATTGAAAAATAGAATGTAATTCGGTACCTGGAATATGTGCGTGGTATTCAGTACTTCGCATATCAGATCTCTAAATATTTAAAAAATAAGATATCCATAAGGCCTTGTGGTGCCGTTCGCTGGTCGACAACTCCGCTCCTAACACATACCCATGCGCGACACCGGGCTGCGGGTTACACATATAAAGCGTCACACGAACCGCAACTCAATCGAAGTGCCGTAGTGATAACACTAATGCTATTTTGGAAATTGTAGTGTAAATCGACCAATTTTTTTACAAAATTTTCTTTTCGGGGTTTAAAATTTTTGCGAGAAATAGATGCCCGCCTATCGTGAATCTTTATCGTTAATTACACCTAAATATCCAATTGTTGATTTATACTTGTAAATAATTATTGCAGAGTACTTCATTCGAAAGGTTAAATTAAGTCGTAAGTACATTTTCTCCCCAATGGAAACCGAAACAAGATATCGGACAATTCAGGCCATCGACTGATCCTCAAACTGCCAGCGGTAACGACTCTCGTAAAATCAGGAGAGATCCTTCAGGACGAGTATTGGCGATTGGGATCCCGGAATGTGATTGGTTATCGCCCGGTGACACGACCGTTTGATATTTATAGCGGATTGCCGCAAGGAAGTTGGCACATTTAAACTAAGATTATAATTACATTGCAATTAGTGCTGTAGCCTTACATAGAGTTAACGTTTGTATTATTGCAAGCGTTCCACTTGTTTACACGAGTTATATTCGTCATATTAAGATATAATAAATTCATATGTAAAACCATTATATTAACGAGAAAAAATTTTTTTTCGAACATTATTAATATTATTGTAATGTATTTTTAAATCATTTTGTATTAAAATATACCAGTATAAGTATTTCAGAAAGAGCTAGTAGTCAAGTGATTAGAAATGTTGCCTTCGAACCTGCTTCGTGTCCGGACGTTGTCATCGAGTACGGTCACCTTTCAAGTACAGTATTTTAATCAAATATAATAAAACAAAAGTTACAGGAAAAGTATTTCTTTTTCTATTTAATCTATACATATAACAGTAATATATTTACAGATACAATAAAAATAAAAACTTACCGATTAATTACTACTATTAATACTACTTATTGTAACTACTCTTATGCAAGAGTGAAGAATTATTATAAACATAGGATTTTAATAAAATAAAATGAAACGAAGGAAAGTTATGTGCGAATGTTTGTCTAACCATAACAATCGAAGTTACCAAATAAATATATTTACAAGATATACGAACAGAATAGTTTTCATAAATTTTTCTATTTAATTATTTTACCGGAGATAATTCAAGATGTATTATAGATTAACATTAACTTTTTATTTGTGAACCGATTGCAAAGAAATATGTTTAAGTGGAATCTTGCTGCATTAATGAAAATAGCATTCAAACTATTTGTTTCTGATGTTACTGTACACAAACGCACAGACAAAACAGACAAAAATTCTAAAACATTTTTTTTTGACGTCGGTAACATGCGTATATTTTTTTAATACTTAATTTACTGACATGGCAAGCGTATGATTTTATTTTACATATAGATTACTGTATAATTATTACACTACTGCATGAAGGAAGGCTTTTTCTGAAAATAAAAAATGCAAAAAGAAAAGTACCATTGAGTTGTGAAAATGTTGAAGGGAGGCGAATTTTGGTGAAGCACATTGACTTACTTACTGATTTCAGTCTGATTTCATACGTATAAGAAAGTTGGCGGCAGGTAAACTTTCATAACTTCTTGAACAAGAAGAAACTTTAACGTGTGTAGCGAGAAAATAACCGTAATGAGGTTTCGCCTCGTTAAGCCGAAGGCGGTAAATTGTATTTTGATTGTATTAGGGAAACGCCGACAGCTCGCGCGATCGCGATGCGATCACGAATCAGTCACAGAAATGAGAAAAACATTCGTATTCCCGAAGAATTCTTTATCTTTACAAAAAAAAAAACAAATACAGAAATGTAGATTACTTCCCCGATTAGACAGCTAATCATCTTTATCTAAACAAGTCGGTAATGAAAGAAAAGGAAAAAAAAAAAGGAGAACTCTCCGAAGGCTTTTTATTCTTGCGGAACAAAATAAACCCTATTTCCCCCGGTTCACAAATAGAAAACGTAGATTACAGAAGCGAGTTTTACGCAAAGTAACAATGTTCAGTTTCAATTCAAGCCACGGCCCCGCTCGCTCACTTCTCTTTAAATTCTTATCGTCCGTTTCCCTCTCGCGGATATTTCACCTCGTTCGTAATAAACGACGCCGTTAAAAAGCTGAGCGGGCCCCGGAAGCGGACTGGATCACGTACACTTTGCACGAACGCCGAAATTGATATAAAATTGTCGCATCGTTTTGTTATGGATTTTGTTTTGACTCAAGTGTTATTTGTGACGACGTGAACCCTTGGCCGGATAATATCGCGCTTATCTGCCTACAAAAAAAAACAAATACAATATAAAAATAAAATTGGATATGAAATGTAGCCTCATGATGGATGTCCTGAAAGTAATACATACAAAAAATGCTCTTTTTCAGGTATCGCGCCATACATACCGTTGAAAATATTTCACTTGGGGCATTGTCTTTTTCATTCTATGAATATGTAAGTAGTTCTCTCCTTTCCAAATTCATAGAAACTTTTATTTTAAACATGCATACCACATGTTTTATTTTGTTCGAGCCTTTAGAGCCTCACTTTTATTTATCACAATTTTACTTAATGTATTTTGTGTTGCTCAATATTTACTTTTAATTTTATCATATTTACCCGACTACGAAAAATTACGATTTAGCAGGCTGTGTACCATATGTGTTGTGTATATGTGCATCTTTTTTCACGTAGCTCTTAAGGTACGTCACATTTGGATAAGAGATGTCGTTAGTTGCGTCTTAGGATTCCGCTAGTCATAGGCTTTGTGGCGTCATGTTAAATCTAACATGGCGAATATGACTACCCAAATATTTTAAGCAACAAAAAAAAATACTTCACAAATGTATCGTGTTTGATATAAAATGAAACGTTTTAACTCGGAGATTGTAATTTATAAAGAATACTTTTAATTTATATATATAATGAATATATCAGTAGTCTGAAAAATAAAAATATGTAGAGTCGAGGAAAAAGTTTTTTCATGTTTTATATACAAATTGAAGATATTTTTTTCATCATATTTTATTTACATATATATATTTATATATGTGCCATTCAACTTGCTGCCATTTTGTAAGTAGTGAAAATCCCATTGTTTTAGAAAATCTGGGACTTCTGATCAAAGAATTACGACAAGTAGTTTTGACAGTCCTCTCTTGGTGTTAATCTAACACTACCTAAAGAGTTCTAAAAAGACCGAAGCAGATGAAGATCTAAGGGTACAAGGTCAGGGCTATATGGTGGATGCATTAACATTTCCCAACCAAACTAAATATTTGCTGAGGGGCTAAAAATATGTGTGGTCTGGCGTGATCATGGTGAAAAACCACACCTTTTCTGTTGATCAATTTCGGCCGAGTTCTTGTTTGAGTCTCATCAGCTATTGGCAGTAGAGACTCGAATTGATGGCGGTAAAAATTCCTAAGGAATAAATCTCTTACAATCCCACTATACACATAGCATCAACTTATTGCGAGATAATCTAGATTTCGCTATAATCTGGAGCTTGCTTGCCTTTAGATCATGATTTTTTTCGAACGTTCTTATTTTAGATAATCCATTATCCATCACCAATGATCAATCAGTTTCATTAGATTTCAGTGAGCTCGCGTGGGACCCAATTATTGAGATTTTTTGTATATCCAGCTTTTTTCAAATGGATCAAAACTGTTTTGTAGTCAAAATCCCGTAAAATGTCGTAAGGACTGATATGCCGATCTTGCTCTACTATCTTCAAAATGGCATCGACTTTATCTGTAACAGGTCGACCAGAGCGAGGTCCATCTTTGACAATAAAATTATCGGACCGAAAAACAATTGAACCTGTTTTGTGATACTCTTACTGTCATTGCATTAGGTATATTAACGTCACAAATTCGTTTCGCGGATTGTGTCGCGTTTTTCCCTTTTTTGTAATAAAACCTCAAAATGTATTGAATTTCTACTTAGATTCACTCATTTTGCCGGACAGAAAAACAATAAAAAATGGCGGGATACCGTTTTTACTTTTTATTAAATGTACCTATTTAATGGTATCAAAACTAGTCAGATACAAGCAGCATAAACAAAGAGATTTTACTGCAACTTTTTACTTATATGTAATACGAAAAAACCTTTCCTCGACCAATATATATATATATATATATATATATATATATATATATATATATATATATATATATATATATATATATATATATATATATATATATATATCGAAATGAAATATTTCAATGTAATTTACTTTCCATAATTCTTTAATGCCTTTTTCATTATATAGATCGCCAAAAAGTGTAAATAATACCAAAAATTAAAAGGTATATAATCAGGCGAAAATGAATAACTAGTAAATCCGGCCAAGAGTATGTCGAACGATGCTTATTGTAGGGTTCCGAAGCCGTTACTACTAAGAAATAAAGAACTGCAGTGTAGATGAAAAAACTACATTTTAACATTATTTTTCTTGTTTTTGGCACAGAATATGTATAAGCACCTTCGTTGCCATAACTAAAGAAACAAGTAGGTATGATGATTATTACTCTGAAACTAGTGTAAATTATAGTGCATCAGTAAAAGAGCATATTTTTATGGCATTTAGGTCCTTTTGTTGAGAACCGCAATTTTTCGGCAATAACTCAAAAACGGTATATCCGATCATCTTCAATATAATTTTCCTTGAACGCATTTATTTAGCCTTATCTTTAAATTTTATCATAAGTTTTGGACATATAGTTTAAAAAATAAAAGAGTGACGACACAATTTATATTAATTTATTATTTCCGAAACTAGACACTTAATAAAAATAAATTGCTTAGAAATCCTAGAATGTTTTAAAAAGAACTGTTGAAATATGTGCTACAAGTTGATATTTGTTCAAGAAAATTTTTTTCAGCTTCTGTTACCTTCCGGAGTGCCCCCTTAGAAATATATATTTTTGTTATTGAACTACTAAACTAATTAGCGGCTTATAAAAGACACCTATACTATAAATTTCATCAATTTTCAATCAATTTCATTTTGTAATTTATAAGTCAAATGCCTGCGACATGCGAACGACGGACGGACATGACGAAACTATAAGGCTTCCGTTTTGATAATTTTGGGTCGGAACCCTAAAAACGTATAACACCGACAAAATTGACGACGAATAATTCCGTTTTCTAGAGTCTAAAAATAGATTAAATTTATGTCGATATCGTGGTTGTAAGCAAACATTTTCAACCGATTAATTTGTTTAAACACTAGCGCGCACCTTTCTAAGCCTCGCAATGCTTTTAAAAAAATAATCATAATTTTATTATAAAAAATAGCTTTAAAATTCGCATAAATTGCTCAATCTACGATATAAATTTTCCAATGGCTTCACTTGACAGCAAATACACGAATCGATACTAAACGATTTTTTATGACAACTGTAAAGAATTTTAATGTATTCTAATGTTTATACATACAACACTTTCTGAGAATTGCAAATATTTCTTTAACTTGAGCTCAATCAATCAAGTGTTCGAATCTACAAGTAGTACACAGACTACTATAGAATTTTCATACATTTAGACTTTACGTTTAACGAATATTCACGCACGGCCGATATGCGTTTGGATCATGACACGCGTTATCGTGAATTATGAAACTAGAGTACCAAGCATCATACGTAGGGCTGTCCCCTCTGTAAACACTCCTTCATCTTATTGAACTCCTCGATTCCTGTTTTTGACAACCCTATTAGTAAATATAATGCCTATTGTAGCTTTACATTTCGACTTAAAGCTACATATTTTCAACATCTACTTTATTGGTGTTTGTTATTCTGTGTAGTACATTAACACCCATTCTGTCAATTATTTTTATAATAGTCAAGAGATATTCGAGGTAACGGATTTTTATCAGAAAATATAATTAGCACCTATATTATTAGAAAAATAAACATTCCACAAAGTACGCTACTTTTTTTGTAAAAATCGGTTGACCCTGCAGGCCTTCCCTAAAATTTCCCGCTATGATTTTAATTGGTGTGTTTTTGATCTCCTTAAGTTCAAAAATACCTTAAGTTCAAAATTCCTTAAACTCAAAAAGTTATCTCATAGCTCAAAGTCTTATCTTTACGCTTTTCTAGTTCAAACATTCGACAAAACAGTTGACCTTATAGGCTATTCCAGAAAATTTTTGCTACTTTCAAACTCAGTCTTTAAAAATTAGCGAGTGGTTTGTAAGTTAAAATTTAAAATATGCTTTTAACATGATTCAATAATTATTTTTTTTCAACGAATTGATGAAACTGTAGTTTTTTAAGTTTTAAATTTGCTATAACTTTTGAATAGGTAAACTAATTTTCACGCGGTTAATAGCAATCGATGAATCGAATTATTCAAGTCCTAGAAATAATTTGTAAACGAAAATTGATCAGATAAAAAACTACGGAGTTTTTTTGAAAAAATCATTTTTTACAATTTATTCGTTCACGATATTTCATGAACTAATCAACAGATTTTACCCGGCCAAACGGCGACTGACGTGGTTTTATGATGTTAAGAGCTGATTAATTTTTGGAATTGATCGAGGAAATGGTTTTAAAGTTATTCCAAAAGAAACACATTTGAAAAAAGGTTTTTCCTCGTTTACTGAGATTTCTTGGAATCTAAGGGTCCGAATCGGTTCAAATTTTCATGAAATCTAAGTTTGATTCAACTCTTTGGAATGCCACAGTTTGGTTTCAATCGGACACGGACACACACATACACATACAGACATATTGACACCCTCGTGGGAACCATCAAAATAGCTTCTAGAACCTCAAAAATTTGATTTTCGAAAAACGAGGTAAAGCCAATACCTTCTCGATTTTAGAAAATTTTTAATTTTTGTGGCAGGAAGTTAAAAATATTAAATCATGGTTATGAGTCAAGATAAATACTACGATCAAAGATATTTTTTTTAATTCTAAATAAACAGTATCTATTTTTGGGTTTCCGTAATCAATTAGAAAGTGTAGTTTTCGTCTAAACCCTTCGACTGAGTCCCTTAATTTTTAAAATTTCTATATCTCTTCAAAATCGATCAAATGACGTACATCGGCTAGTTCAAAAATGAATTAAGTAAATCGTTCTATCTTGCACCGAATGATTATTTCACACCCATATTTCAGAAAGATAGGCAAAGATCAAATTTCTTCCTCGTGGTACGATTTTTCAATATCGCTCTTGTTTTTATTTGGTAGTCATACTTTTATGCAAGGTTATTTGGACTTCTTTCTCTTTAACATGCATCAATTTAGCCCGCATAAGATTTTTTGAGGCGCCCCTGGTCAACCCTTCTATCACATACCTGCTAATTTATTAATTTGAAAATTTTCTTGCTAATTTTCTCCTAATAGAAAGAAATTATAAATGTATAATACATTCAATTGTTACTTATTTTCAACAAATATACCATTTACGTACTTGTAAATTATAAAGTACACAGACGTACAAATCATATCTTTATATTAACAGTTGTATTTTAATATTAAATTTGTATTACTTTCAAACTCCGTTTTTTTTAAGTTTCTACAAAATCTTTGTACCCAAAGTTAGACAATTACGATAGGCGACTTATTCTCCTGGTTTTACGCTTCGTTAACATTTTATTACCTAAGTTTTCCGTACAACTTTTGTTTTTGAAATTCGTCAGATTGTTCCTCCATTTCGCAAATGATAAAAGAAACCGCCCTCTGCTCACGATAGACAACCAAGGAGTCGTGATAACCGAAACATTTTATTGATATCCGGTTATCGTTTTCCGTTTCTCGCCGACGACGACAAATGTAGTTTCCTTAACGTCCTCGTATCGCTGGGGGTAGCATAATTCAGCTCCGCGCCCCGCCGCGCCGCTCGCTTTGCCGTTGACAACCCTATCTCACTCTCACTCTATGCCTGCTGTTATTAAATTTTGTCGCGCCCAGATATAGGCTCTCAGTCAAAGTAACATTATGACGTCGTAAAATATTGATGAAATTCTATCCACTTTTCTTGCTCTCGCCTGGTGTGCCGTAAATGAATATAAGCGAAAATGGCTCTGTTTTTAGACTTAGAATCATTTTATGAAATAAGTATTTCACTGTGCGAATACATTCAGCAAACTCGTTTCGAATGTTTAAAGTATTTAAATAAAACTGGATTTTTTTTATTAATTCACATGCTTTTGTTTAGCTTATATTTCAATAATAGCGTAAAATCGGCAGCGGCGTAAATTGTTGCTAAAAATGATAAAACATCAATGTAAAATACCATTCGTTTCATTTAGTTAATTATAACCATTTTAAATTACAAATGTGGAGTCATTTAAAATTTCAGTATCGACTTTCATCTGTCCTTTCTGATAGTTTCGGCGCTAGTTAAATTAGTTCTCTTAAATGTCTATCGAGTTTTATTTAATATGGTGGTAAATGTATTTTCCACATTAATGATATTTACCTTTAGCTCATTAGTTCTGATTGTTGTTATGGTTCAGATTGTAACTTGTCATTATGTTAATGAAAAGTTAGTATCGGTTCCGTACGCAATTTGTCATTGGTAAACGAATTTGATTAGATTTCGATTCGGTTTTGTGTTTACTACCTAGTCGAAGAAAGAGGAAGACAATGAGTAATAAAATCATAATTTTAAAAATATCGTAGTCCAGATATGAAAAGTGTTACGAATCGAATAAACTTGTTTATTTTATACTAGGTTTTACCCATATCTCTACCGCGTGGAAATGAGTAGAATGAGCTTTGACATTTTAGATGTAATATACATAAAAAGGAGCCTTATATTGAATTACTCAACTCGGCGATTCGAGCTATGCACTAAATTATCCAAGTCAGTTATTTTCTTTTTTATATATTTGAATGAATGTGTCTGACCCTTTGGATACATATTGTCATAAGTATCAATAGTGTTATATGAGCCAAATGAACTTTTAAAGATTTGGTCATTTCTCCTTTCTAGGCTTCCTTGGCCAAAGACAAAAAATCGAATCCCTATAATTTGTGTTGTCCGTCCGTTCGTTTGTTTGTACACATATCAGCCATCTGAATCCACTATTTTCTCATCAAATCTTACGTAAACCGACATACAATTTTACATAACCCAAAAAATTGAAGCGGTTTTCTATACTTTTATATTGACAGGTGAAATTTCATTTAGTTTACGTCTTTGTGTGGAATATCGTTGAATAGTTCTTTAAAAAAGCTTTAGAAAGTTTTCTTAAGTAACGCTTTTACACATTTAGTGTAATACTGTGCTATTTATTAGTTTCTGAAGTTCTAAATTTTATACCTCCTCTCTCTAACTTTTTAATGCGTGTTTTAAAAATTTATTATGAATTATACGTTTCCGTTTATAAGTAATTACAACGAAGATTATTTCTTTTCATCAATCAATCAATCATTTCTTTTCACAATTTTTATAGTTATTATCAAATTTTTTTAGTTTTCAAAAGTAATAGTCTAATCACCAACCGATACGTCGATAAGCGCCTAACGTGTTTCAATGTTGAGCGTCTAACATTCAAACGTACGTTTGTGCCGATATTATTTTAAATCAAATTTTTCAAACTTTGCAGGAGTGTTATGATACCCGTAAAGTCAAATTATTTTCTTTGCGAGTTTTCTTTTTTCTATAAGTAGTTGACATCAAATCAAATGAATTTGCAAAATTCACGTTTGTTTATAGAAAATACGAGAAAAATACTCATTTTCCTACGCGCGTATCTCATTCCATTAATTACGCCCGCTGACAATTTATTTATGTCTATCCCATACTTTTAAAGTATCCTAGTTACCTATTGTAGTATTGCTATCCATCTAAAAGTATCAAAATAATGGTTGGAAAAAAATATTTTTTTTTTTGTAAAAATTGTTAAACGCTGAAAAATTCCAATAAGAGATACGTTATCGAGGTGCACCGGTCGAACGACGGTAGTCGTCGTCTTATCAGTTAGTTCTCGGCAGTAGGTGTGACTTGTGATGATTGTGTTATTCTATCAAGAATGATTCACTGCACCTAACACATTATCTTTCGCTATTTCTCTGTTAAGCGCGGTATATATCCTGCTGATATTTTGTTAGCTTTCTTCGTTTATTTGTCTGTTGTGACAGCCGCACGACAACGATTTAAGAAGTAGCACTACGTATGAAATGTATAAGTTTTGTATTGAGAAATTTTTCTTAGTTCTGTGTATATCAATATTCTTTTTTCGATTTGAAGGAGTAAATAGTAAATTTTGATAAATAATTAAATGACAGTGATTTACATGAAGTTTATATTAAGCATATTTTGTTACTATTAAATGACTACTGTAATGCGGTGCTATTTTAGTGTATTTATCTAAATACACTATTATGTATTAAATTTTAAGTGTGTTAAAAAGCAATTAAAACATTTATTACAATTTAAAAGTTCAAAAATGCGATGTGTAAAAGTGCATATTTTCATGATCGTATTTTCATGGCAATTTACGTTCTTTTGTTGAAAAGCGCAGTCTTTCGGTAACAACTTAAACGCGGTATGTTCAATCATTTTGAAAATAATTTCCGTTTGAAGTATTTAATCGCTTCCTTTATAATTATTTTCATATTTTTCGGTAGTAAGGTTTAAAAAATGGAGGGGGCAATTTATGCTGATTTCGAAGCGATTATTTCTGAAAATATTCAATTCTAAAAAAAATAGCTTAGAAACTTTAAAATGTTTTCAAAAAAACTGCCGAAATTTGTGCCACAGGATGATGTTTGTTGAGAAAAATTTTTTCAACTACCGTTTCATGTATGTAGTGTCCCCTAGAAATATTTTTTTTTTATTTAACTGCCAAATTAAGTAGCGCAAGACACCTGTATTTCAAATTTCATCAATATAATTGTATATTATATCGATGAAATTTGAAGTACAGTTACTGTTGAAATACAGTTTTTAAGTAAAATGCGTATGATATACGGACTGACGGTCGGACATGACGAAACTATAAGCCGTCCGTTTTGTCAATCTGGCTAAGAAACTTTAAAATGGTACAGTGGAGTGACTAAAATGAGAATGTATAAATAAATAAATATACAATGTTTTAAATTAGAACATTGAGAAGCTGTGACGTCCTTGTCTCTTAGCGCCTTATAAAATATACATTTAACTCCGTTTTGCGAGGAGATAGCGATGAATCTTGATCGTCATGAACCAAGTTTCATTTCGATTTCACTTTTTGTTAACATGTTTTTTAATTTTATGAGAAATGTTAGTATCGATTAACTTCTAATACAACAGTAAGTGTATTTAAGGTATTTTTTTTTTATTATGATTCACTGGATGGTTGCGTGTGATTTTTAATTTTTTTTTATTTAAGTTGCTTTAAAATATATATTTATTAGTTTTAGGTAGGAATTAAAGATTTAATTTGGAACCGTGCCGAAGCCAGTGAATTCAAAGAATTAAACTCAAGTTCTTTTTAGGTAAATGAAAACCGCCATTCTAAATATAACGAGATGGTTTAATTTACAGCATATTTTCATCAAAACTGAGACCATAATCGACAAAATTAAATACGTACTTTGTTCGTATGGCAGCTCAATCGTAAGATAAAGCATTCTTATAAATCCAGGTATCGCGTAATAAGTATGGCGACTTAACCTCAATTCAACGGAATATGGAGTGGAATTCTATTAAAGTACTCTCGGGGAAGTTTTGAGGCATCTTAAGAAGTTCAGAGGACCACTTTGAGGGGCGTTTTATAACCTGTTCTCCCTCCCTTGTTACGACTTTACATTCAGCTTTCGAATTCCTAAAAGTGTTTCAGAGTACGCGGAATGAGCACGCTGTTGAGGTGAGTTGTATTCCTCGCGGTTTGTGTCCGCTTGTGGACGAATCGATTTATTTGGATGTCTATATAATTCTAATTTAGAAATAATGAGGGGACGTTTTAAAAGGTTATAGCTTATCGAATTGAAATATCTCCAAATTTCGTCGAATGAAGTCTCATAGTAATAGAAAAATGTATAATATGAGATATTCGTTTAAATTAACTGCTCCGTCACCCATTGAAATCGTGAACGTGCTGATTCCCCTTTCAATGCAGGATACCCATATGCTCACTCTAGCCTCTATATAATTAGCCGATTAAAAATAAAGACAAAAGTTGACCTAATTGACAAAAGTGTTTAACGATGGGAATTCGGACAAAAACAAATGGCATGTGCTACCTGCGGCTCTAGCTTGGTGATGCCCTAGACAAAAGGTCTTTCTATAGGACTGTCTCTTTCGCTCATCACATTAGCGCGACAAGGACAGCCTATAGAGAGGCTCGTCTAGAGCATCATGCTAGGCTCACAGATCGGTATAAAAGTGTATAATTACACAAATCAAACGAAACGAAACGTTTACAGGGGGCGGCTATTCAAGTATCACATAAGAAGAAATTCTATAAGCCCCCCCTGTCATCAAAAGTAAGCAAAGCTCTTGCCCCTCGCGCCTATACTTCCGTAAATATTCGTATATTTCTTGTATATTTTTTTGTTATTCATAAACAGCAGTTATCTAATCTTGAAATAAAGAATTTATAGACTATAAAGAAAAATAAAAACACATTTAATATTTATTCAAGCAAATTATTATTTAAATATTATATTCCTTACATTAGACCGTTATTTATTTATTTTGTCCTATTAACAATTTTGAAATCATTTCAACAGTGGCAAAATGTATCAATGTTAAAACAACATAGATTCACAGTTGCTTACTATTTTAACAACGTAAAAGTAGCTCAAAGCACAAAATAAGAAAGTATTTATTTTGTGCTCAGAGTGTACACGATTCTCTCGCAATTTCCAATACCATTTTACAGTACCAAAGAAAAATATCATCTGGTGTTTCAACGGAAACATCATAAGAAAAAGGTGCATTTTTAAGTAAAAATAGTACAAGAGAGTATCATTTTGTTACTGCAACACAATAGAACATAATTTTTACAATTTCCACATGGCTTTCTAAAATTATACAACTGTGAAGCGATTTAACATTATTTTAATTCTTTTTATTGCTTTTTTGTTTGAGTGCACGAGCAGAATCGCAAGATCTTTTTCTGCTGAGTAAAATTGAACGTGGTAATAAAATTAGGTTATAGTTAAATAAAATTTTAACGTTATAATTCGATTCAAATATACATTAAAGAATTTGACAATTTCTATGATGTGAAGAGTATAATAATACAAATATTTTCCATTATTTATATCATAAAACTAGGTAAGATTCGTTAAATATTTAAAGATTTTTTTTTAATAGCAGTACCTTATATACAGTAGGTATATGTTAAAATTAAATCGAAATATAAATCAATTTCCTTGGAATACGTTTAATTTATTTACACAATTGTTTTTCAGTTATAATCTTAAAATTGTATAATAATATTAATTTTATAAACAGCAACGGCGAATCTATTAGCTTAAGAACAGAGTGTAGACTACTATAAGAACAGGTAAGGAAAAAAAAATTATAACAATATAACAGCTTTCTGAGAGAAAGTACGAAACTGGTGTTGTTTAGGTACATTTCCGTTAAGTCGGATTATCTCAGCTTTGATGGTGCTTTAAATGAAAAAATATGAAATACTATGTAAAATCCTCATTATAATACACAATTGAGCATTTATTATAAATAAATTACATTTTTCGTATTGAAAATAAGAAATACATTCTTAAAGTTTTAATATGTTATTTATACATTTTCTAACATGACTTTTACTGCGGCCGTTTTTGAGCGCGGGATTATGCATCTTCTGTTTTTTATAAATTAATGTCAAACAACCATTAGCTAATAACACGTTGAATTCAATGAACTAAACTAATATGAGATTAAGTAAATTTAAATAAGTGAATAGCACACTTTAATTCTCCTACTTCGGTTCCTTTTATCTTACCCTTAAACCACCGCTTGAAAACGGTAAACAATTAGAGGAATCTGAACATACTTTTCACTATCAAGCATAGACAACTAAAGTTGTCATATGTTCAAACCAGAATATACTAAATTTTGCAGTAAAGTCAGGTACTTAAAGTAAATAAATATTGCTGACTTAATCACCATCCAAACTCTCCCGTTGTCCGTGTTATCAAAAATTAGCAAAGCAAGTATCCCCCGCCACCCTTTGGTGCTTGCGTAATACTTGAATAGCCCCCGGATTGGCCCCGGCCTTCAGCCCTCAGCCATGAAATATTTTTTTAATAAATTCTGTAACATTGAAACTAAGAAACAACCAACTTTTCGTACACTAGTTTTTACACATTATCACTACAATAAAACACGTATTATATTTTCCCCCCACCAAATTACTAAACGATATACACATCAATAAATCTGATGGAGCCTCATGAAAATGCAACCGAAAACCACCCGAACGACATCTGAAAAACAATACCGATTGTTTTTCACATTTCTTAAGCTAACCGTCTGTGTTATTTTCAACATCCAGCTATGCTTTGAAGCTGCGAGTATCTTTAGAATGCAGTACTGAGAAACTGTGATATGAATTCGAAAACCATATTTCGATATTCAAGACACATTTAATGAGTAACGTTTGCCTTTTTCGTTCTATCCGATATATCGATAAAATACATATCTGATATTTTCATTATTAAACTTGTTGCATTATTCTTGTGCTAGAAAGCGAACCATACCAAATTTCAGTCACGTTTCACGTATAAAAAAATTCCCAATTTTATTTATATTGCACGCAAAATACCCAGTGACAAAATTGCATGCACCCATAAAAAATTACCAAACGTCGATTTCGAGTGATCTAGACCAACAATCAGAATACGATTCTTAGAATTGGACAAAAGCGGGCGACTTAAGTAGGTGGTTCCGGCATTTCGTGAGCAGCCATTCAACGTTCGGTGAGTCACGAAAAATACGAACTGTGGTTCGTTTTGTGAGAGGGAATGTCATGAATCAGACCTGCGAAGCCTTAAAATATCAGTCAGTCACTGACAAAAATTTTACCTTAAAAGAATTGTGATACACGCGGTGTGCGATTGCCTAATGTGGTGTCACCAGATTAGGCATTTATGCAAATTACCAATAGACGCCTCATTCGTGGTCGATTGATTGTAAACGTTTACTCACTTTAGTTACTTAGACTATGTCTAATGAACTATTTGATATTATATATTTATCAGTTAGACATTTTAATGACGAAACATCAAATACACTCCATGTGAAATATCAGAAATATATATAAGACGTCTTTACAAAGTTAATAAAAACCACAATTTGAAAAATGTGTGTTAGTGACACCCTTTAGAAGGGTGAAAGCCTAAAATTATATCGAATTTTTCAGAACTCATACGCATTTTTATTATTGTAACAGTTGTAATAATATAATACTATAGATGGCTTATTGTATTACAGTTATATAAATATACAGAGACGTAAGCAATAATAGCACACATATTCAGATGCGCTACATTGAATTTTTAAATTATTATAAGAATTCTTGAGCTGTATTGGTATGTGATGTGCAAAATATTCGGCGTGAAACTATAAATATATATTTATGTATATGTATGTGTAAATAGGCAGAAAACTTAAAGGTTTAACCCTATAAGTAATGTAATCGGATCAAAAACGCGTTACGAGCTAAAATAGTTCAAGTATTTGATAAAACAAGTGATTTAATTCTCTATACCAAAATCTCTTTAACTCAATTAATAGCTCTATTGAAGTTCCTTACAATGCCTCACTTATTCGTCGCTTAAATTACGGGGTCGCTCGTCCTTGAGCAACCAACTGAATGCCTCAAGCCATCTGGCGTTTTATATAATACTTACTTCACTATTTAATTATATTTTAAAAATATGTTTGCATTATACAGTATTTTATAGTTTGTAAGATTTTTTTTGTTTTTCAGATATTTTAGTTAAAATGAGTTGGTCACTTTATATAGCTGTTGGAAATTCACGGTAGTTTTTTTATTTAATTACTAGCTTGCCCGACAGACGTCATTCTGCCCATTCACGCCGCCAGCACGGACAGAATGAAATCCTTCACCTTTTGTATCCATCAATTTCAATCTACATCTCGCTTTCGATTCCAATCCCACTCACACTTTTGCTTTGGACCCTATTTCTGTTCCCAATTTCGGTTTGTTCTGTTCTGTCTCCATTCCCGTTCTGGATTGTGCTCCCCGTATCACTTTCGATTCTCATTACACTACCAGTCACAATTTGAACGAATTCGGGGGTAATCAATCCTTTCACATTTTCCCAAATATTTTTCCTTATAATTTTCTAGGGCTTTAACGAATAAAATAAAAAAAAGGAATTACATAAATGCATCGTTCGAATCGTGGGTTATGGTCATGAGTTAATACAATAAATCCCTTAGAAAAAAATACTTTCAGTTTTGTCAGAATTTCATATTTTCTGGGCTACTACACCAATTTTTCTTTCCCTATTAACTCTATTCGGACTATTACGCATAATTAAAGAAATCAATTAAGCAAATCGATCTAGTCGTCCTCAAGTGATGTGCTTACCAAAGAACAACTTTTCATTTTTATTTACATAGATTTCATCGTTTAATTTTGTAATGAAATTCGGCCACTGGAATAGCTAGTACTATTTTAATGATGACTATTTTTATCGTTTACCGATTAATTTAACTTTCATATTAATATTTTTTCAGAAAAAATAATTATCAAATTGTACTTTTTCGAATAACCGAGTAAACGTACCATTCGATATATTTTGAATATCATTATTAATTAACTCTATTCATCAAACAACAAATGAAATCAAATGAAGTGTGAAGTGAAAAGTGGAATCAAACAACTGAGTCAAATGCTCACATAACATGGAATAATCCATACGTGCACGTACATCATAATTGCTTTTTTTTTTCGTGTAATAATCGTGATCACGCTGTCTGAACGTTAAAAAAAAATGGAAGAAAATTTTCGCCTGGCACAATAGACTCTCAAACATAACTGACATTAGAATGGGCGTCACGAATTCGCAAGCAACCCCGCCACGGTCGCGCCTCAAAAAGATAAGGGCGTAAAAAAAAAATCACCACACCATTGTACCGGTACGTCTAGGAACGCAAAGGGTTGAAACCCCGAAAGCCTGCAAGGCAGATTTGGGTTGTTCGGCACAATCATAGTACATGTCACGTACGCTACACAATCAAAGTAATTTTGTATGGCTTTGTAACGATGACTCGTTAATATCATCGAGGATTTACGCGTCAAGAGTGTTGGTGTAGATTTTTTGTCATAATTGTGTGCTCGGGTACTTGTATTAAATGTTATACTGCTTTTGGTATGCTTTGCCAAATTCTATCACTTTTGTAAAGTAAGTAAAGCCCATTACAGACGTAACTATAATATCACGTGTGGTTATCCAAAGATTATTATCGAAAATATTACGACATATTTTTTAATTATAGTTATTGGGAGTTATATATGTTTATAACGTCACTAACCCGTACTGTAGTAGACTTAGCTATAATTCATTAATATGAATGTATTAATTGTACTCTATGTTATAGTTAACGTGTGTGACAAGCTTTGTATCCTATCGTCATAGTTAAGTTCTAGTGTTCCTTTAGTGTTCTAATTCCTTTAATTGAATTATTTTAGATACCGTCATAAAATACATATAATTATAAATAGTTGACTAAAAGCTCTAACTTAGTTTTTCTTTCAAAATTAGTTATTCTTTTCCTCGTATGTCGCTAATTGGCCATAGGACTTAAAGTAATGATATATTTCGCTGCTACCTCAATTGCGTAATTGTCGTTGCGAGATGTACGTATACTGAGATTTTATCCTCAACTCCCGTTTATGCCCTCGATTCCCGTAAAGAAATATAATTGCAAATATGTCATTTCATTTCAATAATCGCCGAAGTGCCCTTGATCTACATAAGATACTTTGCCTATATTAATTTTTTGTTTTATCCTATTCGGACGATGTCCTTTTTGTTCTGTACCCCCCATCTCTTTGGCACGATTCGTTTTGGAGGTCATAACTCTATAGTGAAAGTATAGCTTAGGTCCAGAATAAAAAAAAAAACCCGAACTCCGATATCGGAAAGGTGAAGGGTAAACATTTACGGTCCGCATCGACGGTGACATTTGAACGAATGAAAGGCGACGCCGAATATGCCATCGAACAATATGTCCGAGCCGAATGAGTCATGCGCGCCGCCGGACCGCGGCCGTAACGGTAGCCCCAATAATGTTCATTACGATTACGGCTCCCCGAGCGCGCGGACCGGACGCTGTAAGTGCTCGTTCGCCCGCTTTATAATGCGATGTGTCCAGACGAAAGACGGGCCGTTCGCCGTTATCGATGTGGCGATGAGATTTAATTTTTTCAAGTATTCATTTTTCTATTCGGTATTCGTTGTATGGAGCATAGTGACCGTTGAAAGGTCTCGAGTTTTTGGACACCGCCAATATATTTAAAGAAGTCGTAAAACGCTCCGCACGTCGTGCCAAATATATAAAATTTTTGATCCGCGAATATGCTTACTCTGCGAACCTCGAACCTATCGCGAGCGCCTTATTGTACTCACGGAAATTCAGAGAGCTTTATTATTGCTCTCGTTTGATATTATACGAAGAAGATAAATGATCTCATCTAATTAAAAAAAAAACAAATTAAGTTATTGGTTTCTTACTTATTTTTATTTTATTTTTATTCAAGAAAGTAAAATGTAAACAAAAAGAATAATTGTAAGTAATAGTAAATGTAAATCAAGCTCTTTTCGAAGTACGAAGCAAGCGGTTCAACTTTGTTAAAAACTCATTCATTGAATCGCAAGGGAATCTTTAATGAGTCATTAACGCTTTAACTCTCCATCCAAAGTACATAGGTACTTAAACCTTCCTAAAAATTGAGAAAAATGCAGGCGAATCTACATACATACGAATACCTTGATTTTTTTTATATTACTAAATTTTGTAATTGTATACTTAATATTATTATATCTACTTTCTGAGCTTTAACGTATATTTATATTTACATTCAAGTTGAAATCAATATAAAATTAGTAGCTATGGCATTTTTAAAACACTCAGATTTTGGCTTTTCTAACTTATTTGGAATCCCGTTAAAAACACAATTGTCTTTTGTCATGGTTACGCTTCCATTTACAAAAATTGCATCGCCCAGATTCCTCATTCCCCAGTTTGTTCAGCTAGATTCAACGTGGCTATTTCTGTATGCAGGCTAAAATACAAAATAAAATAAAAACACAACGACGCGACGGTCCGGTCCGGGCGAAGTCGTTCCAACGACCAAAACCGGTTTTGCGCTGGTAACTAGAGCGTTGCCCTGCTTTCCGTACTGAAGTATCATTCCGTGCATACTGCAGCTGACAAATATTTATTTTTTAACTATTGTAATCAATTCAAGCTTGTTGGAATTGTGCTCTTGGAAAGTCAGTCTTTAAACACCTATGCCCAAGCACATTGCTAAATTGGGATTTATTTGGAATATCATAAATTGAATTTGTCGTTTTTCCGCTAGAGTTCATATTTGTGTATGTTCTCAGTACTTTGTCCTTTCAAAGATCAGTACTTGTATGAAATGACAAATTGGATGTCGAGTGCTATTTCATATCATTTTTAGTTACACGTAGGTCATAGATTTCGTGTTTCGAATAAATGGAAAAACTCATCAACCGTCCAAAGTATTAGCATTCGATATCCTACGGATATTAATTTTATTTCCCTCCGACAGCCGAATTCTTTTTCTTTAATTGAATACCTCAATTTAACGAGCGGAAAAGGTATTCATAAACCGATCGCGAACGAATATAGCTCACCACATCCTCTTCAGAAATGTAATCTTCAAACCGTTTGTTTCAATTTCCATCCAATTTCACGTGGATATTTTCTTATCATTTAGAATTGTTTTCCCCGTGGGCGACGCACCCGTAAAAGGAGCAGCAAGGTGAAAGCACAAGGACGCACGTAACGAAGTCGGTGCCAAAGGATGATGAACCGATTCAATTATTCATTTGCCTTGTTCCGTTTGTTCTTTTTTTGGTAAATGATAAACTCTGGGAAGGAAACTACTTCGTTAAGACTTATATCTCTATTTATTCGACGATTAAGAAAAATGGGCCTACATTCATTACATCGATGGGCTAGTATCGTATATAAATATTTATTGTTCATTTGTCCGAGCCCCTTGCTCTCCCTCCCTTGACGTTTTTCACAATGGGTACCGCGAACAAATCAAGACATCCATCTCCGCCTCCGTTACGTATATTCAATTTGTTATTCCATAACCGTTCGCGGAGATATCGATGTTATTAAATAAGCGTCTACTTCATTATTCATCGGCCTAAAATAAACCTCTTCGGTAAGCGCGATACGTTCGGGCAAAAACTCGAAAGAACCCTTTATCTCCCTCGAGGGTCTAAGTTAATGCGGTTTGCAATTAGCTGCAACAAGTTCTGTGATTATCTCGTGATCTTGGCGGAATATTATGTTGTTGGGCAGAGGATAACATCCGCGAACTTCTTGAATTCGGTATGTAGTTATGAAATACAATAATACTGCCGACGTCTGCCTGTATTCGTTTAGATTTGTTTGAAGGTTTTCGTAATTATGTTGTATTCATTATACGAAGGGTACTAATTGGATACACATACCAATTAGTATTTTTTTTTATTGTAAATCAAATCAATATAGCAATTGTTTTCTATTCTACTTTATGCAACTTATGTTGAAGAGATTGGTGCGGCAATAATAAAAAGTAGTTGAATAAATAATTTATCAGTAAGTGAGAACGAATTTTGTCTAGTAACATTTTTATTTACAAGGGCATCAATTAACCTAGACATTTAAGCTGAAAGCAATTTTATTTTCCTTCTTTCTTTTTAAATAGGATAAAAAAGTAATTTCAATAACAATACACATATTAAAATGGGGTCTGTATATAATTGATTTAACAGATGGAACGTTGAAAATATATTTTTTTGTTTTTAACAGTATACTTGTAACTGATTTGCCACAGGCGCTTTTGTTGAACGAGGCATCTGTTACAATCGTCGTAAGTATTTTACGATGTCGTTCTATCTGGAATTTTTAAAAGTTGTTTTAGCTTCCTCGTAACATCCTATCCTCATATCGAAATATTAATAGGCGTATAAAGCGCCATAGAAAGGCTCTTATTAAGGTATAAAATAGTATTCGGCGTAGAGGGCTGCAGCCGCTTAAATTCTGGCTGCGCGTCGGCGCAGGGGAACGGCACTTAAAACCGCTCTTATCTCTCGCCACGCGCTCATAACACGAGATCATAGACGGCCGCGCCGATGTAAAAGTCGTGTTTACCGCACGGCATCCACCCCCGCGGTATTGGCCCATTTTATACGCTCATATTTGGCTACCATAAGCATCGGTAAAAACTCGGCCCGCCACATACGAGTTACGATTATTGATTATGTTTGCCGGCAGTAAACAGTTTTACTGGCTCCAGCTTATGAGCCCGCGTTTCCAAAATGCTACGTCACGTCCGTCCGTCTCGGCATCGCCGAATGACTTGTTTCATACTCCCAGCTCGTTTCGATCCCCCAATATTTTGCTATCTGCTTATTCTCTCTATCTCTCTCTCTAATCAATTTCAACGATAACACTGATTAATCATGAACCGCATATTTGCGAGTTTTGAATCATAAATGTTTAAATTTCGTAGAAAATTATGAGTTATTCCTTAAACAATATGTAAAGAAAAATGTGAAATATCTTTAAAAAAATTCAAACCATCCTAACATAATTATTATTTTCTTCCAAGATCTATTTCCATCTAAATTCGTTTCGTGGCTCGCTACGAGCCCGTAGCAGAGTCAAGAAGGCGAGTGTCAGTAAAAGTGAGCCAGTGCTTATCTTGGGGGTTTTATGACGCATTGCGTAGTCCGCGCATTCCTAACGGTACACTTAGTACTCACGCATTTGGGACTCTATTGGCCTATTGTTGCTTTGTATGGCACTCAATTCGCTTATCCGCATTACAGAAAGTATTCTGTGTGCGTTACTGCCTGTAAATGATTCTTATATATGCAATGTAAATCGTAAAATATTTACACAACAATGTTTATTTTTGTATTCTAGATCCTTATTATTATTCTGTAGTTAACTTTATCCGTATTTTAATGTGACCCCCTAAAATAAATTTCTTAGAAAGTTAAAGTAACGATTGTTAATTAAATTCTACAAAAGTGTGACATGATACCAGTTTAGAGTACTAGTCTTTTCTTTTATAGTTTGCGAGGGCCAAATGGGCTCCCGAGTTAGGTTAGGTGTAGATGGTCCTCGCTGCCCATGGACATTTGCAATCCCAGAGGAGTCGCCGGTGCATTGCCAGTCTCTTGGGTAGAAATAGAATATCTGATGGAATGGATTGACGAAAGAGAGTGTGATGATGGAGGGGCGAGTGGGCTTTCTCAAAGGGCAATAAACAAACTTAGTTCAAACACATTTTATAATTATTTATAGTGAAGAGTTTCGCTAAAATAAACCCGCACTATGTCTGTGCGTGAGCTAGCACCGCGCCGGAGGAGACACAGGTAGTCGTTTGAATGCATATTTTGTTTGACTAGTCACTTGTACTCTTTGCTGTTGGTCGATATGTATACAATGTATTGCAGGAATTCCGGTCCCAGGATCTTTTATTGATAGCCAAATTGAATTTGATATTTTTTTTTATCTGTTTATTTTACGATGATAACATTGGTGTATGAAATTACAACAATAGTGGGGTATCTCGAGATACATCCCGTTCTCTCTATTTGGTCCAAAAAGGGAATGGTTTTTGTTTCTTTATTGAAATTGTAATATGAGTCATTTTCAGGCAATTTAAACCCTTTTCGTTGAATGGTCTCTCGTATAAAATCGCTGCTTGTAATTTGGTGAGTTGTAAGATCGTCTTTTGCTACTAACGTTGACTCAATTTCTTATAGCAAGTGGTTTCGTTGCGTTTCAAATTGGAGAGTCTCTTGAACGGACTCAGATCTTTTTGGTTCCGGTGGATGTTTAGTACCAGTAAAGCCGTCTGTCAACGTTAACGGAGAGTTGCTCATCCAATTCACTTTGTCTTTTTAAACGAGATGTCTTACTAACCCGGTTGTGTTTGAGCTCATAATGGATATTTTTTCGGACATCTAAGACGTTGTGCGAACGATCCGTCTTTGATTTTATTCCGCGCGGGCGGCAGGGTGACAACGATGCGATATTCTAGACAAGTCACGTGTTATATGCCTGTTTTTCCTTTGTTACCTAGCGCACGGAATCGATTTGTCGAGTTCTCGAGACGTTTCTATCCCTTTATTGACTAAAGACAAATTTCTTGAGAATTTTCGAACAGAAACCCTAATATGGCAACTAGTGTGAAGATACTAATGACAAATAGTATGTAGACACATAAATTAGTTCACCATTTCACAGCTGCTTTAGCGTTCTTTTTTTTTGGGAGAGTTTATTGTCGAAGTGGCATGTACACGAATTAAACTGACTTAATGATTATGATTTTCAGCACTTTCATTACTTAAAGTTTTATGCATATGAGTTCTCATCTGCAAAAATATTATGAGTACGTTATTGATCGATCGGTGGATTATTTAAATATTACGTATTACTTTACTGTTCTTTCTCAAATGACCATTATTTTACTCATGTATTTCCTCTAAATTTCCTTACCTCATTTGAGCAACATGTTTGGAACGTTTAATAATAACTCCAATAATTAATGCAAATGAAAAAAATGGACCTGTCTCTTTGTGGTCTTAGGGATTTTCGTTTTTCTTTTCCCTTAGTAATGTTAATACCTTAACCAAAACTAATGTTAAATCATTTTCTGACTGTATATTTGAAATTATTTCACATAAAAAGTACTACTATAATGGACTTGTAAACTATTATATTGTATAAGGTGTTAACTTTATGTAAATTCGAATGCATTGCATGCTGCATATTACTGCATGTTTCAGTAGCATGCAACATACCACTGACGCTCGAATTTGTTCTTCATTTACGAATCCTCAACCAAAGAAATCAATATTGTTTGAGAGGATTGTCGGATATCGCACACCCAAGCAAATGCTAAAATTTTTATTCATCCTAACCGTCAAGAATGATCACAAAACTGTTTCGACCCATTTGAAAAAAAACTGAGTTTACAAATCAAGCTCGATACTTGGGTCCTACTCGAACTCAATGAAATCTAATGAATCGTATGCTCATTAGCGATTCTCTATTGAAACGTAAGGAATCCAACTGATTTTGAAAAGATTGATCACTGTTGATAAAAAATGGATTACCTACGATAAGGGTGACAAAAAGATCATGGTTAAAAGGTAAGCGAGCTCCACAGACTATAGCGAAACCCGGATTAACTCGCAATAAGTTGATGCTATGTGTATGGTGGGATCGGAAGGGAATTTGTTTATTATGAGCTTTTGCCGCCGGGAAAAACCATCAATTCGTATTTCTACAGCCAACAGCTGATGAGACTCAAGCAAGAAGTAGAGTAAAAACAGCCGGAATGGATCAACAGAAAGGGTGTGATTTTTCACCATGATATCGCCAAACCACAGACATGTTGAGCCACTCAGCTAATATTGAGAGAGTTTGGTTGGGAAGTATTAATGTATGCACCATATAGCCTTGACCTTGCATCCTCAGATTTTCACCTGTTTCGGTCTCTTCGGGATTCTCTAGGTAGTGTTAGGTAAACATCAAGAGAGGATTGTCGAAACTATTTGTCGCAGTTTTTTTATCATAAGTCCCAAAATTTCTACAGCAATGGGATTATCTCACTACCTGCAAAATGACAAGTTTTTGAACAAAATGGCATATATATGTTATAATTAATTGTAAATAAAATATGACGAAAAATTATTTTGAATGTCTATATCAAATACGAAAAAACATTTTCTCCGACCTTAATATAAACGTTAGTGTGAATAGAAGAAAATGTGTTATACGATAAACAAAAAAGTTAAACTATTTTGATAAATATTAGATTTTCCTTGTGGCTTCGCTCCTGTGAATATAAAAATTTGTTATTCCAAATTGTTATTACTTTTACTACAACGTTATTAAAGGAAAAACGAAGATCGGCAATAGAACTGGGAATAGAATCGAGCGATTAAAGGACAATAGTGAATGCTTAATTGTTTGATTTCATTAAGAACGAGATCAAAATCGAAATTGGGGTAGATATCGGAATTGACAATAGAATTTAATTTGAAAGAAACGGATCAGGATCGATATCAACATTGGTAACAGGATCGGGAGTTGGATTAAAATGGGATAGATATAAAAGATACGGAAATTAATTGTATTACATGTCTTATTTTATTAAACCGCAGTCTTGAATGCTAAAATAAATGAGAATTTGTATGTTTGGTTTTTTTCTGAAGAAATAAATGAAATGAAATGAGGATAAGTAATAGAGTTTTGCGTTGATTGTGCATGAAATAGAATATTCGATAGAATAGAGAGCAGGACCTGGGGTTGAAATCGAGAATTGGATCAAGATCTAAATTGAGACCGGAACGGAGTTGGAAATACAATTGGAATTGGTTTCGATTATGAGATCGAGATCAATATTGACAATATGATGGGGATCGTCATTGAAAGCTGGATCGGTATTAGAATCAGGAGCGACAGCGGAATTAGTATCGAGATGGGTACCACGATTGCAATCGAATTCCTCTAGAACGGACGACATAAAAAATGCTTATAAAAATATATTTTACTACAATGATATTTTTTTTTCTTATTGATATTTTTTATTTCTTATAAAAAAAAATAAGTAGATAAAAAATATTTTTGTAAGCTATTACTCTCAATTCTGAAGCTAAGGAAAACAAACAGGATAAAATAAATCAGCACCTGAGGTGTTATTTCAGCATTTATTTACAAAATATATGACTACGTAGAAAACTCGCTAAATTGTGTAGAATCGGGCCACGCCTTCCGTTTGTAATTTATATGAGGAAAAGTTTTGCGAAGGTTAGCCCGTTGGCTAAACTTTTTCGTGGAAGTGTTGAAAGTTCATTACAATAATTTACAATAACAATTTTTTTTTAAATACTCGTTTTCATTAAATCCACATTCTCTCGAAAATTCGACATCTTTATTTTTTAGTTGTATAACGGTAAGGAGAAAAACATGTCACAAAAAGCATTAACTTTGATAATAACCGTATTTTGTTATTAAATTATATTAAAAATGTACATTTTTGTTTTTGGGTTAAATGGTGTTAAGACGGATGAACCAAAAACTTATTCCAAAATTTGAAACATAATAACGTGAAAATGAAATATTATGATACCTAACACATAGTTTGATAAATTACGCTGTGCCATAGTTATCTTTTAATTGATGTAATGAAACCATAACACGAAAATATTAGAAAATAAAGCAATTTCGTATTGCTCATTACTTTCTCAATTATATTTTACTACTTTGTAGATTCAAGTATTTAATATTACCCACTGGTTTGTCTGCAATTTATTGTAGAAATAATGAAAAACGACCCAAAAAAAAATTATTCTTACATTCATTACAAAGTGTCGATTTTTAATTACCTTTTCACCGTTAAGAGCAATAAATACATCGCTTTTGTATTGTACATTCCAAGTAAACAGTCGACGCTGGTTTATTCTCCAGCAATTGTTTAGTCTGCCAGCGTGAGCGGCGCGGCCTCGATGTATATAAACTATCGTCATGCCCCGAGCTGATTCACAGAACTCGTGTTTAGTGGTGTTAGTGGAATAAATATATTCGTAATAAAACAGTTTTTAATACTCAATTCACTTTGTGTCAGGTAAATGTAAATACGATACAGCTCTGCATTACGTATGGGTATTTAGGAGTATTTTAATTTTAAATTTTTCGGAATTGATTGCATGATTAATTATACAACAATCATCAATACCACTTGGATGATGTTTCATCATACTGTAGAAGCAACCTTTGACTAAAAACAGATATCATTATAATGCATTGACGTTTCATCGACCGAATTTCATAGAATGTTGTAATAAAATGGAAACTACAATTATATATTTTTTAATTCACCTTCTCAATAAAGATATTATTTTTATTATCGCGTGTAACAAAAATATGCTTCGATATGTAATGACAACATGTAAGCTTATCTTTGACACGATTTCATTTACCGTTTCCTGAAAGTTAATTATATAAAATATTAACAAACGTGATTTATACTTCGAACTAAATTTGTATTCAGTTTGTATACTTTGTTATTATCTTTTCCCATGTACGTACATATGTACAATTAAAGTATAGTTAGTACAAACGTACAAATTATATTTAGATTATACGTGAAATCATGTAGGTTTTAAAAAGAAAACTGATTTATTATATCTATCATCATTTATATACTTTTGGTTGATTCCTTATTATATTTATTCACTTCAATACCATAACGAAAAGTGGGACCTTCTTAAATTATTCGATCTACATAATTGAAACTACATTATTTCAAACGAATGTGGGTTATGTTATTTTAAAAATATATTGCAGTAATATTATAATAACATTATTTAATTTTGTAATTAATACCAGAATAAAATGAATAAATTTACTGTTTTCTTGGAGCGCGTTTAATACACAATTAGTTATATAACAGCTTATAATGTAAAAACTAATTGTATCTCTTTCTCTTTTTCATGAAAATTCCTTTAAAAAAATTAAAATTAGTATGGAAATTCACGATTCTAATGTATTGTTAAAAACACAATATCGTGAAACAGATCAAATGAATCTATTTATGACATTACATGTTGAAGATAATGTTTTAAAAGCTACGATTGTAATAATCACGAAAGCTCGAGTTGGCAATCTTGCAAAAGTTTTAAAAGATAGTTGTGAACGGACAGCGGAAGCGGGAAAAGGCTTTAAAATAAAAACAGGAATTTGTGTAGGTGTCCACGCGCGGTCGGATCAAGCAAAAGCAGAACCGAATGACAATTAAAAAGGAGATCCAGACGGGGATTGAGCTTCGTGTCTGGATGGGATCGATGTAGTGATATAGCTCAATATATCATTTTTCATTCAGTGTTAAAGAGAAACAAAGAGCATTAATTACCTACAAAAAATCTATAGCTATTGTATGTGTGTGATGTGAATTTATGTGTTGTTTACTTTTAGACTTCATACAAATTAAATATTGGTATAAATCTTGTTTCATTTTTTTTTTTAAACCAATTAATGTTTTTAATGGTATGAAATTATATGCATGCCATCGGTAATGAAAATTCGTTAAGTATAATCGAATATGCTCTTGACTATTATACTTCAATGTCAAAAATGTACGAAAGAGGAATAGTAATGATGTTCTAAAACATTTTTTTTAATTAAATACAAAAATGTGTTCATAAAACACACAGCGATTAGCAATCGTCATTCACGAAAAATGGAATCACGACTTAGTTACGTATTTGTCTAGCGCCAGGTAAAGGAAATCGTGCAAATATATTAACGTGTTATATTCCAATGAAAGGAATAACATAAGAAGTTAGGAGTCCGGGATTAAGTTGTCAAGTAGTTAAGGATTGATTGTCGTGCGCCGCCCAGCTCCCAGTAATAAATCTCAATTCCATTCTTTTCCAACACAACGCACCCTGCGGCGGCGGTCAGTCACGAACTGTAATTTTTGTTTTATGATCGACCAGTGGTCACGTAGCATTCGACTTGGCGGCGAAAGTAGTCTAATTACCGAGTTTTTGCAATTAACCATTAATTGAAAATAATTATTAATCCGATGTGATACTCCTTATGTTTTGTTAATATTCCTATCCTTTGCTGTTTGCATCACGGAACCTTGTGTCGTTGACTCGAACATATAAATTAGCTTGATAACTTGTTTTATTGGAATTAAGAGAAGCGCCTAATCAAATTGCAATGATTCAGGTAATCAATGACTTTTTGACGTACAATATTTTTGAGTACTCAAAGTTATAGGAATATTGTATATCCGTCTGTAAGTGTTATGATTTACATTTATTTATGAAATATCTGTCGTTTACGTCATTTTGCTTTTTTTCATCCTTGTCGAGGTTTAACAATTTTATAGATCTTTAAGTACGAATTATGCGTATCATAAATACAAAAAATAATTAACTCAACCTAATAACTAATTTATGAATCTAAAAATTTTTGTGGAAATAGTAAACCTATATTTAAATTAGATAATAATTGTAAAATACATTTAAATTTATTTTTAGTGTTAATGACATCGACATATAATAACACATCTAATAAAGGAAATCTATGTAGGTTTTATATACATATGTGATGCATATATGATTTTTTTAATACTCTCGGTTCTCAATCGGCACCCCTTTTGTCAATTCACATCTGCTACTTCAACTAGCGCGGGCTTTTCAGCGAAAAGAGTTTCCAACCGTACAAAATCAGCGAACAGGCCCGTCGGAAAAAAGGGTCAACGGGGCCCTCAATTACCGGCGTGCTTATGCGCCCTCGTTAACGAGGCATAACTCGCAGTCTGTGATTCTTTACCATAAAAATCTCATCGTCGTCTCATTACTTAACCGCCACGGCACAGGGCGGGAAGGGGTCCCGACGTTTCCCCTGTCAATTAGGAAAATTAAATAAACCCGAGCGGGCACGCCACTGGAAATTAATATCGCTTTTGGCACGTCAATTTAGCGGCGTATCGGCTGCCGCGGTCGCGCCCACCGCGCCCAAATGGACCCGGATGAGGAAACGCGACGCCGCCGGAAAAATATAACCTTATCAATCGTCCACGATATTGTTATGGATCGTGAACACGGACCGATTCATTAGGTCACCTATAATTCGAGAAAGCGAACGATCAATCACGGTCCACGTCCGGTGCACCGTGCAGCGACACGCCACACCTCCTCGCTTATCTGTTGCGTGTTTCAGTTGGCTGCGTTTCAATGCTGTTGCTGAGAAACGATGAAAATTAAACTTCACAACAATTATATGTTGTAACAGTAACATAACCTATTTATTTATGTCTCTCCATGACACCTACAAGAATTTCACGACAGAGTTGTACTAATTTATATGGGCTTGTTAAATGTAGATATATATATTTATTATTGAGATCATAAAATTCTGTTATCTATACATTGTTAACACATTCTTTATAAAAAACCGGCGAAGTGTGAGTAGGACTCGCGTACTAAGGTTGTCGTACCACACAGAAACAATGGATTTTCTTTTCATTCTATTTTTAATCCTTAGTGTGACCCGACGTTTATTATGTGTATATTTTAAATTTTTAGTTTATGTCTTCTCTCTATTTATTAGGACATACCGCATAATATCCGCATAAACAGGCTTCCTATAACAGTTCAAAAAGTATAAGGTAGTTCGAACGATGTAATCTTTAAAGGGAAGATAGACAAACGGACAAACGAACGAATGACAAAGCCGTAAAGGATCCCGTCAGCATGGGTATTTGGTACGATATTCTGGTCAGAAACCCTAAAAATTTTATCTGCATAGTTTAAGAATTTGTATAATTTATAGTTATAACTAAATATAAATTCTGGTTAAAGTATAAAAAGGAACGATTTCACTAAATAGAGTTCTTACGTTTTTTTTCCCGCGTCGTGACCTCGTTGCGGTAGGATGAATGTGTCGAACGCCACAGAAATTTTGGGGTGTGTCAGCAAATTGCCCGAAAACATTCCAGCGTGGAATTCCATGAGACATATCGAAGTCATCACAGCGCAGTTGTAGATCGACACCCAACCTTTTCGTTTAATTTGATGATTAATCATGCTTGAATTTTTGTTTAACACAATGACTGTTCGTATAAAATACACTTAAATCTAAAATTTATAATAAAGATCTGTTTTTTATCCACACGGCTTGAGATTTATGTGTGATATCGCATATCCATGAATCGATTGCTCCATCAGATCTTTTTGAATTTATTAATTTATAGTTATACGTTTCTAGTTTGGGTGTCTTTATAGAGTAATATATGTATAGCAAAGATATTGATATGAAATTAAATTACCTATGTGTATATAAGTTAAATCCGGAAAGTCCATTAGGGATTTACTCTACACTATGTAATGACATAAATGTATCCTCAAGGTTCCGCGTTAACGAATGTTATTTTTTGCGCATACAATGTCTGTATTAAAATTATACTTATACCTTTTTATGTTAAGTATTTGGTTTAGTTTTATACGGTTTTTTTATTTGGCTTTATTTTGAATCTACCATAGACATATTACTTAATTAAAAATTCATATGATTCTCCTGTTCACTAAGGAACTATTAAAGTTATATGACTCTTTGCAAAAAGTAGGAAATTTTTTTGTAACCTCTCCTTTGTCGTTATTTATCGGCAATCGATAGCAAACAGAACAACACATGAAGTTTTAGAAAACGGATATCGATACGCGGAAGAATAATGAGATACAACGATTTTGCGAATTCATCAATAACGAGTACACCATCCTCACGGCGCCGTCCGCGTTTGTTCTCCAAACGAACTCCCCAGATAAAACATACCTCACGGCTGCATCGTCTTTTTATCTTCTGCCGGCTCTGATTTTTATTTTGTGTCGATTTTTGAAATTAAAACAAACTATCCGATATATCCTTATAAATTGCTTCACAAATAAGACGGGTGTACTTCGCTATCGTATCTAATCAATTTGCAACGACGCGTTGGCGTTATCAGTTTACAGTTACTGAGTAATACAGTATAGTTGTGAAGGTGTTAATATTGTTCATTAAGTAGGTATGTTTTTTGAATATTTCATTTAAATTTCCTGGACGTTCTTCAACGTCAAAATGCCCCTTTTTTTTTTTTCTTTGCCTCTCTATCTATGTTGTTAATTCTTTCCGATTCACTATTTCCAATTTAGTCAATCCACCAATATATAAAGAAATAAATCCTGATTCTGATTCCACCCTAGGCTTGCTAAATATCACATTTTTCTCAGTCTAAGGCGAGCATGGATTTTCTTACGATGTGACTCGAAATTTATTTTTGCGTCAGAGTAAAATTTTTATAGAGTGGATATGCAGTATTTTTGCTGTAAGAAAGGTTGAATATGGATGATTGACAAAGAACTTAGTTCGTCAAACGTTAAAGTAATACCAAACTTTATTAGTAATTAATATAGACAGACCAATAAAATTTTGTATAATACGAGGATTCTTTTATTGATTATGAAACACCAAAAGTGGATATTTTTTTTTCATATTCGGATAAATTGAAAGGTACCATTATAGTCGTATAGACTGCAGATATTCGATGTTATTTATTACCACAAAAAAAAAAGATGAATATATGTTTTTCAAAATTTCGCTTTGTTGTTTTTCTATAATAAATCTGTGTATTACAAGAAGCGGAGATTCAATTTAGAATAAATGTGTAAAAACATAAATAAATGTGTAATAAACATAGTGATGAAAATGAGTATGAGTAGTTGAGTATGAGCTGAAGTATGAGTAGTTATTGCATGCGAAATATTAAGCCTGTCGTCTTTATCAAAGGATTAATATTTTAAATGCTAGAGAGCTGTCAAATAGAGAGCTTATACCGCTCGTTCAATGTATTACCTTAGCACAGTGGTAACCCCTTGATTAAGAGCGTTCCTTTTGAATTAAAAGGCACCGTGTTCAATCTTGACCAGAAGCAAATTGACCAGAGAGTTTTTCATGGAATTTCAATTAAACTATCCGCACCTCGAAAAATACATGAAGCAGTCGATTGTGTACGTTGTCATCACGTTGATGTAAATGGAGGGCTTAAGGCGTGTGAAGTTCTCAATTCGAAATAAAAAGATTATGAGAAGAGGCAGGGCGACTAAAACCTGACAAGACAATGTAGCGCACGGGGATGTAGCGTGCTAGCACGGACTGAACTAATAAATGAAAAAAAATAAATGAAGTGTTAGGAGTAAACATTTCCTATGACACCGTTGAAATATATAGTTCGTAATCTTTGAAAAATTACCGCGTTACAGGCAACGCAGATACGGCCGGCCTAATTTGTGGCTATTTCTTCGCGTGTCCCTGCAACGGGCGATTTGTTTTGATTATGGCTGTAGTTGGCGACGGCAAACAAGCAATAAATTAATGGGGATGACTTAATTAGCTCCGGCGCGTTCCCAATTCCATTAATGGTCCGCCCGATGACAGCTTTACCGATTAGCGCACGAAATCGCTGTGATATTTTGACTCTGGCGGAATATTGGACCTTCAGCGAATTAGTGGAATAGATGCTCGGATGTTCGCCGTGGAGAAGGCAATAACACTTACATATGTTTTTTTTAGATGTTATTTGTTTTATATACAGATATTAACTATTCCAGAAATAGATAATTAATGAATGATAGAAGATATGCTATTTAATAAATGTCCGTGGCTTTTAGTAATGTCTAGGTTCGGTGGAACAATGTTTCCCAATTCATCGTATCGGTCGAAAGTTCCAACCTCCATCCTCACGGCCCAAAGGTATGAAAAACCGGTGCAGGCTAGATTTTACCGGAATATTGACTTTCAGCATCTGGTTATATGCGTTAATTATAATTTAGTTTTTTTCTGATGTGTGAACGGAAATTAAAACGCGATATGGAAAGCAGTAGAATGACGTCACAGATAACATCTTTAACGTCATTTCGGTTAAGGAATTTATAGAATTGGACTGAACACTGCGTTTTGTTTAGACATTTAACAAACGTAAATTATGATCGTACGTTTTTGCCCTTGATAGGGGAAAGGCCGCTTTGGTTCGGTCTGTATAAATTTTTTTTTTCGAAAACAAATGAGACTTTCTCGGCGGTATCGTGTGTTCCACAGGATGCATCGCGGCGGCTCAAATTGCAGGAGTCTTTTAACGTCATTCGTCTTTATTACGTAGATGAGACAACAACCACCCCATACATACACTAGGAGGCCGATCTGATTAGACGAAAGGGAAGAATTGACGGATTTATCACTATATATGGGACGGCAATAAAAAAAAATGGCTTTGCTGAGTGACAAATATCTTAACTGACACTGTATCCAAAATATTGCTGATTTTGTTTTTGTGATTATATAAATCACTAAAACTTTTTTTTATTTAAATAATTCTATGAATTTTTATATTATTATTCTATAAGGTCTTGAACCGCGACACCATTTTAATAACGTAACTACAAATCATTTTGAACAGTACTTAAAACACATTTGCACACGGAGTATTATTGAATGCATCAAAGCGATCGGTTTGGACATCTCCACACACGGTCCGATGAGTGCATTCAACATGCCGCTTTGAGGCCGAAGCACCCGTAAGTGGAACGATTTTATATCCGATCAGACTGAACTGAAGGTCATACCGATCATGTGTGGTGCGTCGTGTGTCGCATGTTAATTTTTTTTATCATTATGCCCTCCTGCTATGTGCATCTCCTCGCATCGTGCATTCCGGTCAAACGTCATAAGTCATAGAAGTGTAATGTATCCCTAGCCCTATAGCATAAGGTTGAAAAAAATAATATATCTAAAAATATTTTTTTAAAGTTTGCTAGTTGCTATTTAAATAAATTTTCCGTGGCATGAATGCCATAGGAAGTTAAATAAAAAGAAAAATATAAGTAGATATGTACCTAACGGAAACAAACTCTTCTTTAAAAAATGCATATTTGTTATTTTTCTGATTTGTATCTATTATAGTTCTCGTTTTTAATTTGACTTTTTGCTACCAGTCTTAAACTTATCATCCGTAGTAAAAATTAAAACTTATTGAAAATAAAAGACTAATGAAAAGTCTCCTTGCTGGAGTAAAAAACTAATGAAAGCTCCTTGCTCCACACACGCTGGCTTCACAGTTGCGCGCTCTCTCATTCGCATAGCAGAATTCCTATTCGAAAAGTCCTGCTCTTATTGTGAAAATGGTCGCTTTTCCTTTATCATTAATATAAAAAAACAGCCACTAATTTCATTCTTACGAAAATTTAACCATTTCGTTATCTGTGTTCTAACAATAATTACTTTAAATGCCGCCTTATTGGTAATTTTGTCACGATCTAATATCTGTAGAGGTAGTCTCAAGGACATTTTCAAACATTATATGGAAGTAACGCAGTTTGGTTGAAAATTAATTTAAAAATTTTCTTTAAGCACAGTGGGATCAACAAAATACTTATAAATAAACTTAATACGTAAATATGGTGGAATTCGTTTTAGCCTAATATTTAAACACAAATATGTGTATACTTAGTTGATAATGAAATATTACGTTCCTATTCAAAAAGTCCAGGACAATTTTCAGTATTCAACTGTCCAGTCACTCAACAAGCATATAAAGTGGACAAAAAAAAAGATAATCTATTACCACGAAAGATTTAGCAAACGCATCATATTCCCAAATCATGAATATCGATGTCGGCGATATTAAGCTACGACAGCGGTGCCCGCGAGGAAGTCGGACATAAATTTGTTAATCACCGGTTCACATCGAGATCGTTGTAAATTCTAATTTAAAACAACCCTCATCTCCCGCATCGGCCCACTGAAGCCCTTCCAATACGCCGGCTGATAAAGTTGTATTTATTCCCGAAGTTGATTTGAATTCCCTGCATTTCCCTTGAGTTTCAATTATCTGTGTATACATATACATTCTTATAACGAGGGATACGAAGCTCGCAGAATTTCCTAGTATTTTTTTTTGTTATGTTCAAATAACGAAATATGTAACTTTTTTAGGACTCTGTACCTTCCAAATGAAAAAAGAAATAGAACCCTTATAGGATCACTTGTATGTCTGTCTGTTTGCTCATATTTGTCTGTCATAGCCAAATTGCTATAAATATCTACGGGACCGCTTACGTTGACACTTTGTACACATGTACATGTCTGTGACCCAAACACAGATAACGTAAATAATGAATTTTCTAGATCGAGGATAAGCTTTGGGGGTAATTTAAAAAATTAAGATAAATGTTTTACAAACTATTCCATGTGATATTTGTGACACATCTCCGAAACTACTGCGCCTCAAATTTTGAAAGAATACAGAAAATATTTGTTTACTTATTACTTACAGGAAAACCTATAAGAAGTCTATAGTTTTTGCTTCGTTTCGGTTCGTTTCAATGTCCCATATAAACTGACATTCGCTGAGTACGCGAGTGCGTACTTAGTGCGTATTAGTTTATTTTTCTTGTTTTTGCTCTATCTTAAAAGCAGTCACATGTACAAGCGTCAAACTTGGCATGATTATAGTGCAGACTTAAAGGAAACAACAAATAAAAATCGGCCAAGAGTGAACGGGGCTCGTGCTAAGAATCCGTAGATGAATAAACGAAAAAATTTCTTTTCAGTGTTGAACACAAATATTCGTGTTATAGGTACTTAGTACGGAACCGTCGGTTCGCGAGTTCGACTCGCAATTGGCTGGTTTTTTTTATACGTCACCTTTTACGTAATATGAAACTAAATATAAGTAGTGCATCATTGTGTACGAATTAAATGTGAGTATTCGAAAAAAATGTTTTTACTTTTTCTGCTCTGAAAATCTACTGTTATTTTTTTTAGCTTACTTAATAGTAAAGGTTATGACATCCAGCTATTACGGGAGATCTTCATTTGCATTAAAATAAGTACTAACCTTATTGTCTACTTTTTATTTTTGTACAAACAAACATTTTGAAATAAGAAAATGTATATATTTCCTTTTCCGTGTACACATTTTCACCAAAGATTATCCATTTTTTTAAAAAGTATTAGTTATTTATATCAGTATTTTGAGATATGATACAATAAAGAATTTCGGACAGTTTTTCGAAAAACCTCTAATTTCAAACGAAAATTCTATTCGATTATAAGAATATTAAAAATATAACCTCTTATAATCTTCGGTAAATTCTAATCCTTTGATTTCTTTCAGTCATTTCTGTGATCTGAGTGCTAAAAACTCAGTTCAAAACAATTTAAAATGATGTAACTTTTTGATTCTTAAGAAGTCTAGGATGTGAAGAAAGCTTTTCATGTTTTTAAAATAAACTACTAAATAATAATATTTTCAAATTTATTATAGTATCACATTAAAAATATTATTGGTAACTTTTTAGTTTGCATTTCGAGTAGTATATCATTATATATTTAGCTGATATTGGTTAGGTTAGATTTTATTATATATCGAAGGTCCTTAACGCGGCTAGCGGTAGGAGTTGACTAGTGGAAATCTTAACATAACGTTTAATATTTTTTTTGAAGTTAAACTTCTTTATTGGCGTATGGGAGAAATTTTATAGCAATGTAACGTTTTTCTGTTACGCGCCATCTTTATTTCTGGGTAACATTTTTCCGTTATGCGCCATATTTATTCAATGTTATTAATGTCATCGTGGCATAAACATAATTGTTACTACGGCCACCTGTCACATATACTTTCTGTCAACACCCTAGATATATTTACAGTTTGTATATATTACATTTTCCTATTATCTGAGTTGAAACATTTTCAACCGACATACATGAACTATATCTCACATTCTTTCATTGAGTGACTCGATTTTATATGTAGCGTTCGATAATTTTCCTACAATTCTATATGGCCCTTTATAACATCGCATTAATTGAAAAATTTTACCTATCACCCTTCTAGGTACATATACCATTACCAAGTCTCCTACATGAAACTCTGAACATTTCTATTTCTGAAACTCAGTAGTGACGTGAAAAATAATATTTCAATTAAGTGATTAGCGAAAAAAATTTTATAAAGTTATTGGCAAAAAGAATAAAAGATATTTATTCTAATTTCAGTGGATTTCTAACAGAAGTAAGTAATTAAACCTTTTTTCTAATACATTCAACACGTGGGTATGATTACGGTATTTATTTTTTTTAAGGTTATTTCAGGTTAACCTTAGTTTTTGATTGTAAATATCAGTGAGTTAAGCCATTAATTACAAAAATATATAATAGCGATACCAATAATAGTAATAATTCTATTATAATTAATGAAATGCTATAATCTTAGTAGCAGAAAGGTGAAATAATTGTGTTATTTTTGTATCCATGTCTATGATAATAAAAGCCTTTTGCATAAACTTTATCTAATTTAGCTTTATTCAACCAATTTCTGTGAAGTTGTAAATAGTAAATCATTTTTCGAAAAATTATGTCATAAAGAAGTTTCACTTCTTACGTGTGTACACTAATACACACACACTTTTCTTTTATATGAAATTAACATCTTTGAATTTATTTCATACTTTATATTACTTATATTAAAAAAAAAACTTCGTTCCTGTCAAGTGGACACTTGACGGGAATGAGCGTTGTTAAGAATGAAGTTGGAGGACTCCAATCGCACATTTTTTGTAAAAGTTATTCGTTAAACTGTGTAAGTTCACAGTATGAGAAAGTCTCAAAGGACAACAGTATTCTAGGACTTGTTGCTTTTCCGTAATCTTGGGAGCCGTGAAGTTATGGGATCGAGGTTGAAAGGGCACGCGTGAAGCCGGCGTCTGGCATGCAAGCTTGTATGAGGTGTCGCCTTAATTACCGCTTGTGTGCTAAGAATCAAGTACGTGACACACTGCAAACCGCTGACGATACGCGTGCCTATTAGCTTGCAATAAGGTTTAGACAGATAATTCACATGTTATCCGTCTTAGGTTGCATATGCAAGTACGTCTGAATAATTTGTGCACCGATAAAATCATGATGTATTATTTTGTCTTTATAAAGTCTATGTGCATACCTATTTTCAAATCTTAATAATGTAATTGAATTTATGACCGATATAACAATGCCAGTTTAAAATATTAAGTTCTAAGTGGCATTTATACAATAAAGGGGGAGAAATTTCTATTTTGATTCCCCTCTTCGAGTTTGGCCGTGACTCGTTCAATAGCCAATGAGTAGGTGAGGTGAGCGAAATGCACTTCTCGCTTGGTCGTGCGAGCGCGATGCTTAACTATTTTTGAATACAATTGAATTGTATACGTATTAGAACATATACAATTTTAAATCGTGTCGCTTGAGCAGACGTACGCATCGAATGGTTTTTTTTAACGAAATTTAAATTACGATCACGATCGTGTGTCGGACGCTAGGTATAATATTGTACATAAAAACTTGAATAGTACGGCTGGAAATAGAATATGAAGTTTCTTTCCTTTTATTATTGGAATAGCTCTTACAAACATGTAAACGTTAAGCTTGTATTATTATAAATTTGCAATAATTCCGTCATTGTTTATAACAATTTTCAATATGGTATACTGATATGTAAAATCTGAAGAATATAATAAAATCCTTACTCAACAGTAAAATATGTAGACGCTTGCCTGCAACATGCATTAACATGCAGCATGCAACCCACCGCTGACCCTCGAATCTGCCTCTCCACTACGAATCTCTATCCAAATGATTGAATATTGATTCCAGAGGAAATCTACTATGGATTTCCGCGAATTAACACCTCACACAATACAATAGTAAAATATGTAATCTCGATTTTTGGAAAAATAAAGAAATGTGCGTGGTCTCCGAACTTTTGTGCAGGATGGATCACGAGCTTCACTTTTCAGAAGCCATAAATGATTCTCTGATTTAGTATTTGTAGAAGCGTTATGATCCAAGGGGATGCGACTTCTTGGTCGTCTTTTCCGAACACTCCAAAAAACGCCAAGCAAAATAATCTTGTTTTTCAAATCGGATCATGCAAATGAGCCTCGTCCAGGAGAATTTTTTTTTCAATGTTTTTCGTTCGTTTCAATTTTGTTGATTTGTAGTCGTCTTCGAATATTCATGTACAAGATTTTTTCGTCCCTAGATCGCAACTGTAAATCGGTGTTTTGTCTTCTATCACAACGTCGTAAACAGCATTTGGCCATCCGTGATCGTACTTCATTCACGCTCTCGGTTACGGCGACGCGGAACTGTACGAAGGAATTGTCGCGTCGGGCGAGGAACGCGACGTGCCCGGTTTCGCTGATGGACTCCCTTCCCGGAGACTAGAATCGTTGGCCACGTATGATAATCCGCGCGTTTGGAATCACTCCGACAAATAACACACACTGCCGAAAATTATTGCTTTTGCATGGTGTTCCGTAATTTTAATCCGCATCTTATATTTTGACTGCGCGTACGCACCGCCGTCTCGTCGGACGGCTCGTCCTGTTTGCCGCAGCCTATTTCCGTTTTGAGACAAGTTCGTGACAAAGAAATCGAGCACCAAGATTCTTTAAAGTTTAAAAATTATTTGTTTTTAATGAAAACTTCAATTAGCATGTTCACCGATTTCTGGATGTGTAGTCTTATGAGTTTGCGTCATCAACATACCAATCAGCGACATGCTAATACAGTTTGAGAGCTTTTATGCGCCTTGGCCGATTTTATGTTAATACTGTATATGTGAAAACTTCTTTATGGGTTTTGGGAGATTTTTGTATGAATAAAATTCTATAAATTCGTATCATCGACATGCTAATGTTAACATTATCTGCGAAAATTTTTCTATAGTGAAAATTATGTTTTTAAATATAATCTAAATACAACTTTATTGTTGTTTTGTTGAATTTAAAAAGATAAAGTGTTGCAATTCATACATGATTTTTATATCAAATTTACTGAGCTTACATAGTCCATCATGTGTTTTGATTAATAAATAAACCGTATTAAAACGTATATAATTGGTGCTTGGAGTACCGATAAATATTAAAACCAGACTAATGTTAAGTTTAACTTGCATTTTGTTATTAAAATTTTGATTTACAATTAATTTGGATATTCCAAAATCATTTTGAAGATGACATACATAATTTTGAGCCAAGAAGGAACTTTCAAAATGATTAAAAACCATGACTAAAATCTTTATGCATTAATTCCAGTTTTGCTATGAAAACCGAACTTCGATTTATAAAAAAAAATTATAAGCGTCCAAATAACATTTTAATCAATAAATAACATTTTATACTTTATAAAAACACAAAATTCTACATTTAGAGATTTATTACCAGCCAAGAGTACAAAATTTTTAGTACCTTTTATTGATGGCATTTTGATCTACATTAACAGGTTATTATACACTTCTTAAAGCCTAAAAAATATGACAGTGAAAGGTATAACTAATTTCGTCTACTTTGTTTGTATATACCTAATAAGTTACTGTCTATAACTATCTTGAGCGGACTAAAAGTCATAAAACGAATATGAAGATCTCATTAATTGCATTACGACTGGCCTCGTGCGTACAATTAGTACCAATTTAAAATTATTAACCCAGATGTAAGTGGGTTTTAGTCAGTTCCGTCGATTAGACAGTGTTGTAATCCTTTAGTGGCTTTGCTCCTCGGTATTTGTCTTTATTTTGTCCATATTATTATAATTTATTATAATATTATGCACAGAATAAATGTAAAGATTGAAGCGTATTTTTTATCGATTACAAAATGCGGGTATTGTAACTTGCTGTGTATCTATAAACTCTAAAATCTGTATATCTATAAACTCTAAAATTATCCAACTAAGAATATATCTTGTATTTTTTTATTATTTCATATGATAATAATAATCACGTAGCTCTGAGTGATTATTTGATAGTTGTCATCAAATATCACACATAGTGAATATTATTTTAGTACTACAATTTGAAGGGCAATGAAGTAAATGCCATGTAGTCACGATAGTGTGTGCCAACATTTAATTTTGAATGCCGTATGTCGCACGCAAATTCGAGATTAAATTATTTCCATATAATGAAAGGAGACTATTCAATATCCATTCTTGAGCGTCTTTACTTTTAATCAACTAATTGAGGTTTTAATAATGAATAAATTTAATTAAACATCTGTTTTTTTTATTTCAATTCATCCAAAAATTTGGAAGTCACTAAAGCCAGAAAAGCACTACATAATTCATTCATTTCCAAAATGCATCCTACAATTTCTGATGAATGTTGATAATTTATTAAACTAACGTTCTTATTAATATTCATAAGAAAACCAAATATTCCAAACCGAGTAACGAGTAAAATTAATTTCCGTTATATGTAAAAAGGTGTAACACACAATTGCGATACAGTCGCGACCGCGTGCGCAGGGTGCCGGCGTCGCGGCCGCGGCCGGCACGCGAGATTTAGTGATCACCGCTGTTGTTTTAATTAGTGTACTGTCAAGCGTTTGCTCATTAATGGTGTTTTTAAGCAGATTTCACCAGCATACCTACCGCGTCGGAAATAGCGGAAAATGTTGGTCGCGTCCCGTGTACGCGCGCGGTGAAATTGTTTCTAATGAGCCGATGCCTCATACCTTGTAATTCTGTTCGGTTCGAATAAGCGTGCATTATCACAGAGCCGTTCGGTAAATCAGCGAATGGCTTTTCATTAAGCGACCTCGTGTATTCAAATTTCTCGTTATTTCATGGTTAGATGATTTGATCCGTAGTCGGCTCGCGGTTATCGGTGTTCTTCTTCGGCGAATAATCCTCACCCATTTCTTAATAGCATTATATGACAAGGTTGTTATTACTCACATTAAAATAATGTTGGATATGTCATTTTATCCAAGATATTTCTTAATCTATCAATTTTAACTAGCGATCTATGACATAATTAACTAGTAAGCTATAACATAAACGCATTTTTTATATTATACAATTTCATTTTTCAAAGTGTTTAGACGCGGAACTGTTGTAGATAAAATTATCTCAATTCGCAGGTACTTAATTGTAAATGTGTATAGAAGTTTTATAAAATAGTTCATGGTATAAGTGTACTCGTATAACGTATTTGTATACACAATTCCTATCATTTTCACTGGAAGCACGGGCACGAATGTACGAACCTTCTCTGAGACAGTAATAACTTATAATCCCCACGCCGGTTCAGTTATTAGTTTCGGGAGCAGTAAAAGCCGAAATAATAACATTTTACTGTGTACCAGTAAAAAAGTTGTTACGTTCTTTTTGTGCCAAACAAATAGATAACAGTTTACGAACGTCAACGACTCTGTTACGTTACATATGTAATAGTGGAAGTTAACCGACAAGGACAAGGGAAAAGTTTTAATGCGTTCGGAAATAAATCGGGCCATTCATCCTCATAACCGGGCGCGGGCTCCGTCGACGGCCGCGCAGAGGGCGCGGGCGCGGGCGGCGCGCCGGCCCCGTAGACCCGGCGTTGTTTCTCCGCGGACCTCGCTGCTCGTGTCTCCTAACATACGCATGTTACGAATATATGAGTACTGATGCGATCGGATTTGTTTCTATATTAATTTGTAATATTTGGTTTTACTACGAAGAGTTTTGTTGAATTGATATGTTTTCGTAAAAATCTTTCATAGACTTGATCCAAATGGTCTAAGGTCTTATTCTAAAAATAAATGAATTGAAAATTGAATTGAATTTTGTATGGGATTGTATTAATAATTCTCGTTACACTAGTTTTTGTTAACAGCACAGTAAAATATAGTTACTCATAAATAAAATAATAATTAATAAAAAAAAACTAATAAATAAAATAACAAGAACTAGAGTAAGTAACGTGTGCGCGAAAGTATACCATTATTGTTTTTGTAACAAAAGAAAAATATTAATCTTTTTTTATGCACCAATCATCTTTCCTAAATTTGGGGATATCACGAAAACGATAGAAGAGCACAATAAAACACTCGTTTATTATCTAGCTTATTACATTGCAAGTCTCATAACTCGAAGCCTTTGAGGTAGGTAGTGCATTACTCTCAACATGTCAAAATCAATTTTAGAAATACCAAGTAAAATATACTATCTTTTAATACTTTGTAAAACTTTATTTATGGTGTGTTGAGTGTTATCTAGAGCTATTTTTTTAAAAGCATCACAAATGATCTTTAAATTAAAATATGTTGCAAATCGAAATAATTTTATAACTGTTAAATGAATACGTTACAAATTTTGAATTTTATCCTAAAAGTATTTTTTATTCTTTGTTTATCTTGAAGTAATAATATAATACTTTTAGGTAAGACTCGTAGAAGTAATTGTTCTAGAAAGAAAATATTTTATACATGACCTGCAGAGAATTTACTTGAACGATATTGAAGTTTACTCTTGGCATCGTTTTATAACTAGGAAAATGGGAATTTTGTTGTCAATCATTACAGTGACAGGTAAATGGCTTCTTGTTTGAAAAACAGAGCTTGAATCGATGGCTCTTCAATATCGCGTTCCAAAAATGGTTATACACTAGAAGTTTTGATTACAGGCAATCCCAGAGGTTATATATATATATATATATACATGTATATATATATAAATTTGGAGATATTCTGCCGATGAATAAGGGTTATGCAGTACTAACACAAAGATATTGACTATTTGTGAACGAAAAAAAAAACGGTGACAGCAGAATGGTTAGCGGTTATTTGCGTATCAAAAGGTATAAAGTCCGGTCTCTCATCACGGGTGAATTATATTAGTACATCTCTCATTACAGGTCAATAAGTTTTTGTTTTAGTGCAATGACTTTTAGTTTTAGGCACTCGCTCCATATTTTTCCAAGAGCAAATAATTACATCATCCGTCCCGGACGTTTTCTCTCGATTGATGACGACGGTCTTCGACAACCTTCCAAACTTACAAGTGGCACTGGACGAGCGTAGAGGGCTTGAGTCAAAGGTCCGACCAAACCCTTCAATCTGAAATATAATTATAAAAGGACATGTTCCTGCAGTGAATTGACATAAATCTGACGGCCGAACCGGTACAGAGCATTATTTGAATGCAACTGTACGCAGATATAACGAGCTCTACCGTTACGTAAACTGACTAAAAATTAAAAAATCGCCCGATACAAAATTTTTGCCACAACCAACATTGCCCCTACCGATTATGGTTTATACGAATTCAGAGCGTGAGAGATTCAGCAAAATAAACGCTAACCTTCGCATGCATCGTTTAGGTTGCATCACCTGTGCCGGCGTACAATGACAATTGTCTTATGACTAACCGCTGCACTTTGACGGCCATATGAGAGAACGATTTTGTGACAGTACTTTTGCATGCCATGTATTGTATAAATATCGTTAAAGACTTCAAAGATTTTCTGTTTAAAAGTATATTTATCGATGTAATCCTTTGAGTGCCTTTTGCTTTATAGAGAATTGTTCAGATCTAATATTTGGCCTTCGTTTATCATAGAATGACTGTATTTTAGTTGTGAAGATGTTCACGAAGCAAAGTAGGTATACACTATGACTTTTTTTAAGGGCATGGGAACTTTATAGTTCTAAAACAATAAGTTCTTATAAGCTCTAGGGCCAATTTTATCATGTGGTGTTTATAACAGTACATGATGAAATCGGTCCTTAAAATGCTTTTATTTTATTTTGCTCCATATCTTATGAATGACTCGTTAATTGATATTTATATTTGATGGTTTAAATTTAACTTTTATATATATATTACAAAGAGCTGATTTAGAAGGTAGCAGATAATAATGCAACCTAGTGTAGTTTCTTAGGTCTATGCGTCGGACAGGGCGCGTCGCGGGCGGGTGGTGGGCGCGGAGAGTTGCGTGAAAGTTGGCGCCCGCCGACACATGTGCGAATAGACACGCTCCATTACAGTAAAACTCTTCAAAGCTACGGAAACTTTAGGGTTATTTTATTGTCCGTGACTTGGGTATGCCCGAGTTATTATCTTTACGAGGGGTTGAAAGCTCTCACTTTTTTTATTATGACGCTCACGACTCTTATATTGTCGGGCACTTAAGCAGTTAAGCGAGGTCATTGCAAAGGCCGAGTGGAACAAAGGGCGTATCCGAACGCGGCGGGAATGTGAAATTTTAATTTATATAGCGCTTTAGTTCCGAATATGTCGGCGCACTGAATCAACTCATTGTTTCGGAGGGGATTAATAGCCGGCCCCTACAATTTTTCGTTTATATAGCAAGGTATAGTTATAGATCGGTCCGGGACACCGGCCTCGTGTAATAGACTGAATTATGGCTTATTTTAATATTCTGTTCAACAGGCACCATAGTAAAGAATATGTCGATCCGTCTGAAAAGGGTCTGCTACATATATTCTACTTAACTACTCGTCATTCATAAAATCAAGAAAATGTGACTTTTATAAACAAAACCTTTATTAAGTAAGAAACAATATGGGCCACAATATTACATTCGATTAGGTAACAAAAGTAGTAACTGTATTGCCGTCCTTTATAACTATGTTCACTCGGTGGAATTATATGAAACAATTCTGTATGTAACAAAACAGTACGCAGCGTGATTTAGCTTGATATAAAATGCGCAGCGCGTTATATACGCTGATGTATAGCCGTGGAACAAGGGAGCGTTTATCTCCTTATATTTGTATTTCCTCGTGAGGCCGCTAAGTCTACTTAGACTCGGTTTGTTTGCGAGCACTTGGTGAATGATTATACAATTAATTCAACAAGGCACCTAATATACCGTGTAACAACAAGAAAGTTCGTTTGGCTGCGAAATAACGAAACAAACGGCTTTTGTTTGTTTGTTTGCTCCGAGTTTTCTTCAGGTTTACGCTGTTAGAATAATTTTCTTAATATTTGAAATAATAAAACTTCGTTTAAATCGTGCGCTACTTAAAAGTGTTGTTATGAATTTATTAACTTTTCTTTCGCTTTCTACTGTTCGTATTATTATATAAAGCTTCTCCGCCCTTGAATGTAAATGGTGCTTACAAGACGAATGTTCTTAATAACGTAGTTTTCCGAGCAGTTTGCCTACAATAACCTAGGCCGTATATAATCTAGGCACGTAGTAGGCCACTTTGCTATTAGTTTACTGAGTGCCTGCATAGGGCGAAGGTCGCGACTGATCGGTCGTTGGTCCACAAATAAATTATCGTAGTTGCACAGACAACCGCCATATTATTATGTAAATTGGTTTAAGAATATCTGTACGTCAACATGAAAAGGTTACGGATTTTAATGTCGTTATAATAGACTATGCGTAAAACTATTTGCGTTTATATAAGTATAATATTTTTGCGAAATAGATTAAAAAATATTATTTAATCTAATACTATTTAACATATGCACGTTATTACGTAAACTATTATGTATATAACTATGTAAATATATCATAAAAATGATAATACTGTATGTGCGTTGAAAAAACGCTATTTAAAACATTGAGTGCGAATAAACAAAAAATTTGGTGATAAAATTAATGATAATAAATGATACTGTTTGTGTTACTGAAAATGAAATAGCCTGTCGCTTGATGAAATCGAAAATAAAGTGGAACAACCTCAAGGAGCTCAAGTGCTTTGTATATGTTTGGTATTGAACAATATGAATTTATGATGTTTTAATTTTCTTGTTCAAAATTTTGCACTCAGCAATGGCTAGTATGATTTTAATACGAATACTGCATTTTTAATTAGACCTTAGATGCCAGTATTATCTTTTTTTTTTATAAATGTACATGTCACGATATCCTTTTTTTTGTAGCTGGTAACCATTAAGTAATCAAAAACATATAAATAGTATAGATTGTAAGAAATAAGGAACAAAAGACAAAGTAATTTTTTTAAGCCGAAAGGTCACTTACAAGGTTTCGCTAATTACACATAAATGAAAAAGATCGTGATGTTTAGTGATTTCCATACATTTATGGAAATCACTAAACATAAATATATATACATAAAAAAACCAAAATGTAGTAAAAAAATGACCTTTTTTAAGTTATAATTTTTACAGACATTTATTTTTGAAAATTAATATTGTTTGTTAGATGTTTTTTTTATTATCTATTGAATCGATTTTCTATTTCGTCAGAATTAGTTATTGGTAAATTATCTTTGTAACGATATAACGTCTATGCTATATATTTTAGTGTACTAAAGTGATTTTATATGAATGATTCGGACACAAATTTTATATCGGAATGCATGCACAGCACAAAAGCAAAGAAACGATGCCAAACTTTAAAATGACATCGGTTCTACAAAAAACTTCAATATCTTTTCTGTCTCTTTTTTTAGGGTTCCGTATCTATAGTTGAAAGGGAACCCTATTTCAAGACGTCACTCTGTCGACCATGACAGGTCATTTTTCTCAGATACGGCTATTGCTATCGACACAGAATTCGGAACAATTACCGTTTCTATTCACGGCGAAGGATTTAGTAAATCCTTTCTGAAATTAATTTAAAGACACTTATAAGAATTTTTAATTTTTTCTTTTTTACGTCGTGTGTACCTGACACTTTAAAACAAAATCCGAAAAGATATATATCCTCTCCATTACAACTCCCGACGGAATAATAATAGCATTAAATAATAAGCAATTCAAAAAATGTTTTTAAAACCCCACTCATGAAAAAAAGGCTACTGTTGTTACGATGAATATTTAATTATGATAATGCTTAAACATCACTGTGATAAATTGCAAGTTTCATACATGAAAATTAGGTGGGAAGGATTCTTGTTGGCATTGTTGTTTATAAACGGATAGTAAATAAATAAACTTTTAATTTTTAATGTAATTTTCAAGAGTACGTGAACACTTTGTGTTAAATGAAATTTCATTCTGTCTTATAATTTAGTTCAACATATTTCCAAATCCTGTTGAAATTAATCTTTTGATTATATTGTAAAATATGCAAATAAGATATTTTTAAAGTTATAGATTGTGAGTTAAGGACAATTGTCATGAAAAGCACTAATACTTAAATTTAAAATGATTACTTATGTATGGGCGAAGAAGTGTAATAATGCAAATGATAAAAGTATATTTGAAAATTACGTATTTCCTTTTAATAAATAAAATGACAACTTAAAAATTGCTGTTCACTTCTTTACTGTGGATATTAACATGTATTTAAAGAGCTATTTCTTGGAAAATGTAGAATACATTAATCTAAACAATCTTAGGTGTATACTCGAATACATACATACATAGTTTAATTACATTAAATACAACAGTTTATGGTAAACTCACAGCAAATATTACAAATATTCGTTTTGTCGACGTGTTATGATGGCAATTTGATTATTACAAAATTATTACAACGGTGGTGGCGGATTTCTCAAGGCCGTGATGAGATATTGAGTTTTTTTTTCGGTTACTGTACTTACTATTTCTATAGCCAAAAACATTGTTGTATAAAAATATGTCCCAGTAGTACGAAAAATTCCAGCTAGACGCACTGTCCGGACCGTTATTAAACTTTCTGATTTATAACGTAGTTGCAAGTTTGTTCGCTTAGACACATAGATATAAGAAAAGTCAGTTCGTACGGCCGGTCCGGTAAGTCTGTCTGTCCTAGTTCTTGTTACAAAACGACAATTTAACTTCTCATGTTTTGTAAAGGTTTCTATTGTCCGTGAAGGCCGTTACGTCTACATAACCAGGGTTGAATTACGTTTAGTTTCTTTTATTAAGTGATTGCCATACCATTTAGCTTTGTTATTATTTGGGAACACGAAAATGATTATTGAAAATTGATTTTATTTGGAAGTTGCAGTCCCTTTAGACCGAGTGTTCTTTATGTATTACCCATCACACATCTATGTACTTGTAATGAATATTTTTGTGAAAAATAAAAATATTTTAGACGTGTTTGGGCACTGTGTAAGTATAAAACAAAGTCAATTTTTCTGTATGAACTACAAAATTGTCAGTAGAGCAGTTATTAGTTTATAAAGAGCACTAAATTGTGACTTTTAGGCTAGGTTATTGAGGCCAGTTTTACAGAGATAGTATATGAATCGCCAAAAAAGGATTAACTAAAAATAAAAATTAAAAAACAAATACCCGTCTACGAAATAAAAAAAAACTTAAGCATAAAAATGCTAGATGTTTTAATTTAGGTAATTTCAAAAAAAATAATGATTTCCGAACTGTAAAGCCTTAAGTGGCGTTCAGTTTAGGAATGTAAAATAATCAAAAATATCTAAATAAAATTCTGATGCCTCATAAACTTATACCACTTACGGCTTCACAGTCAGTAATCATTTCATCTTTAAAGAAACACCTAGCTTATTTATATTTTTTAGTTTTTTATTCCATAACTTGGGTTTTACTTTTTATTTCTTTTTAAATGTAGTAAACAATTTAAACCTTCCTTTTAAATGACTTTGTTTACTTCTGAAATGCATATTTTAATTGTAATTTTTAAATGTTAATAATAATAAATAATATGGAACGTTTCATGTTATGATAATTGATCGGATCTTTTGAAATAGGTACGTATTTAAAAGATTATCAATTATTTCGTTTCATTTCATTCGTTTTTGTCGTTATTTTATTTAGTAATTCAGTTAATTCTTGTTTTTTTGCTTTATTTATTCTATTACGACTATATATCAAATTTTAAGTTCTATAATATATGAGAGTTAAAATTTTGAAATAATAAATTATGCCTAATATATGCACATGTTAACATTTTAACTTTTGCTTGTGTCATTTAAATTTCCCATCAAACCATCGCATAATTTGATTTTATTGTTTATCATAATTACAAGTAATGATTTTACGAAAAATAATTAAATTAAAATGTGACCACGACAATAAAAAAATGCCAACTGTCCTATAAGATACGCAAATACAATAGATTATCAGAGCGTCATCACACCAGTGTACCGCGGTGGGGTCGGCCCGGTGCCGGGATACCATTTGCCAAGTTAACCGTGCGGTCACGCGGTACTGTAAGGTAATCTCGTTAACTTCCGGGCTCCGTTAACGTCCCGGTAATAATATTAGGCCAGTTTTACCAGTCCGACGCTCGGGTCTTACAAAGAGAGAGAGCGGTGATAGGCTTCGATATTTGTGATCCCTCATCGGGCGTATTTGGTACGTGGTTGTCGTATATCCGATTGATAAAAGAATGGATGGCATACGTTCAAGTTCAGAATCAGATCGTCGATCACCCTGAGGGTTAAGTCTTGTTGTATAGAAAAAAAAGGAATCCGTTGATTTCGTTTGAAACTATAAGCATTCATATACCTACGTATTATTCCATGACCGGTCCGGTGCGTAACATTGTAATCATTTTACATTTATTTTGTTTCTTGCTAAAACAAATCCAACTAGGGGCTCACCTAGAATTGTGTTATATATCTTTATACAATGCTTTTGTAAGGATATCTTAATAAAGTCATATAATGTAATATGTGCCAAAAAGCGCGTCCGAAACTAGATTTTCACCAACATTTTCTGCTATTGACGATACAAAAGAAACATCGTATTTCCTTATCGAAGTACCAATACATCTCTACAATAGTATATATCGACTATCGAGACAATCACATAAGTATCCTACTGGGAAGTGCTACAACTACTGACATATGTCGGTTACCGGCATGAATAGAATTGAATAAGCTTTTATATTACATAATTCATGTTACAATTTTTTTGGCCTGCCAGATTCGAGGAATGGGTGGGAAGTGTTTTAGCAGTGCGTCCAACGATATTCAAGTACTCATATATACATAGATACTTAATGTCGTCAGGTCCCTCTGTATGTAGCGGTCGGCTACTAATTTATGATGTGTTTATTATAATCTTCCACTTCCCTCTTTATTTAACTTTGTTAAATAAACTTCTGTTAAATTCTCATCGATCTAAATAAAATATGTTTGTGTATTACTTCCAATAATCGTCGTTCTTTTATCGACTGCTTTAAACTGAAACTAAAAAAAAAATGCACGGTAAAACCGGCCAAGCGTGTGTTGGGCCACGCACAGTATAGGGTTCTGTAGTTTCCCGTCATAATATGCGGACTTAAGAAGGGGGGCTTTATGTTTGATAATATGAATATTTTAATTTAAATCACGGTATAACGGCTAATGACATTCCTAAGGACGGATCCGCATAGAAAGCATGTTAAAGACGTAATGATTTTATTTTTCCATTTTCTTTGTTTTATAAACTAATATTTCCACCTGTTTTACACGACTCACGATTTTGTCTAAGTAATTTTCAATGGAATTTGTACGAAATTTTTACTTTTTACTTTATTAAGTACATTTTACAATTTGCTACAAATTACTTGTTAACCTTAAAGCGTACTTAGATGCGATAGTTATCCTTTTAAATTCGTTATGTATACTACTGCTGTGAATTTTTTCACATATCCAAAAACAAAAGTTTAGCGGGCGTGGGCGGGGCAGCATTGGCTCTAATAAAAATTAGCACTGTAAAGCTTAATATTTCGCTAAAACGGATCCCCCGAATCATAAATCGATTTTCACACGCCTGCGACATTTTTCAACGACCTATCGAATACCATTGGATAAAAGATGAAAAATCATCTCCACTTTACGTAAAAGTGAGGTACGCTAAATTCTTTTTTTTTTAAGGTTTTATTTTACCATTTTGTCGGCGTGATTAATATCCATCCATATCTATGAGAAAATACAAATATCTAGTAATATTAATTTTTGAGTTAAGCCGGAGACAAATAGATGGACGGATATGGCGAAACTGTAATGGTTCCTCGTCGAGGAAGGAAATTTAAAAAAACGTAATCAGACTCGAATATGACTAGCGTGTGATCTCGATTTAGACCATCGGACGATACATCTCGTGGTCGTGCGGCGAGCGCTCAAGAAACAGGCGCGTATTTAATGTACGGCGATTACTCAGCCGGACTGATTCAGTGGTCACTGAGTCACGCGGCGCCGCGCTCCATTCTGTGACCGCAGCCGAGATGCCTCATAGTTCTCGGTCGCGTCTGATGGCATCCGATAGATAGAACGAGACTGCAACATTTATAGCCGTAATTTATTATATTATCTCACTTTTTTATTTCTTTTAGGTGTAGTATTATAATTAAATCTATTTCATCCTAGACATTCCTGACGGACATTGTGCAGGAAGAACTTATTACTTGTATTATAGTGCATTGAAGAATACTATACCCTGAGACGTTACAATTTTTTCCGTAATCAAATGAAGTCTTACTCTCGAATTACACATTTATTAATGTTAATCATAATATTATCGGAATAAATTACGAGATAATTTGTATGTGTATTTCTAGAAATTATGTAATAAAGTACTTTATTCGATTTATTGCAATCCTTTACCTTTTGAAAAAATAAACGTTCCTTATTACCCAAAATTTAATTGTAGGCCTTTCATTTAAGAGCGAGAAATTACTCCATTAAATTCCACAATACGAATTAATTACCCTTAGTTCCTTCGTCAATATAATTTGTATACTTTTACATAATCTAAGCGGAGGCTTGCGGCTTCACACGGCAAGTTTAATCAGATTAAAAAGTTAACGGCGACATAAAACACGGCGTTGCGTCAAATCGAAAGGCTCGGGCACGAAGTGGTCTTAAAGAAAAAAAAAAACAAACAAAAGACCCCGGCACGAAATATTATATCACGACGACGCGACGGCGCGATCTGCCCATCCACCTACCCATTCGGCTACCATTAAAAACCGAAAACCGGCAGGCGAAAAACGCCCACGTACGAAATTCGACAAGCCCCGCGATATCGATATTTCATTCGAGCAAATGTAACATAATCGGGGGACTTCCTCAAAGGAAAGCCTTTCTCTCTCAAACAAAAGCCGAATTCCGCCTATTGTGTTTTCGTGAATTTACCGACGCGAAAACAATTGTCCCCCGACCGAGTACGTTGAGTGGTGCAGGAAGAGAAAAAAAGTAGTGTTTTCCCCAAAATTGAAATGCCCTCACGTTCGCGTCCTCCTAATATATTTTTGGGTTTTATTGTTTCAGGTAAAGAAGGCGAGAAGGCTAAAGGAAGACTCGTCTCTGTGTGGGCATGGATGACTTTGGAAAATTTAATCTTTCACCTTTGCCGTCTCCGAAGGTCAGGCGTATTTTAAAATTCGTCGATTAATATTGTAGTACATCGGGGAGGCGTGGGCAACGGGATTATTTTCCAGTAAACTGATTATTATTAATCAAAGCAACCGCGGGGGCGATTATGAATTTATAAAGTTGGTTTAATTAAACTTGGAACGTTTTATCAGCCAAACAAATATCTATCAAAGGGTAAATTTGTATATCAAACGGCCGGCCTCTCATTTCTGAGTGGGAACAGGAGACCGTGGAAACCGGACACGTCTTCGACCGTTTACATTAAGTCTAGTGGACTTAATCAGATGGTTAGGCCTCTAGGAAGACGTCTTCGGAATTGCTTCACTACCCTAATTCGAAGTTGTCCTACGGGAAGAATGCTGTACGTAGCCTTTGTAGATCTTATTCATCCCTATGGATGAGATAATCTAACATCTACGCTCTTCAGTCGCATTTGATGAGATTTTGAGGAAGGACATAGCCTGCGCTTAGCACGTATTTTCGGAAATATTCTTTAAAAAAGTTTTCTTGAAGAACACGAAACGTGACGTATATTCCATGTGGCGTGTTTTATGACTGATGTGCTTGTTCCATGGAACATGAGACACACATTGTGAAGTCGTTAAATTTATTCCTCAATGTAAAAGGCATAATTAAAGTATATTTGCGATGAAATACTCAAACGATATTGTTGTAACTATTTATTAATTTTATTGTAAAATCATTGATCAGTAAATATATTAGGATTGGAAGTAGGACTGACGGCAAAACCTACATTGTAGCTAAGATCGAAATTGAGATTAGGATCGGATTGGAATCAGAATCGGGGACAGGATTGGAATTATAATTGAACTATCAATCACAAGTTATAACGGTATTGGTTTCGAGTTTAAAATGGATTCCAGTACTTAAGAAATGTAGAAGTTGATTTAGACTTAAAAGTAACGTTGAATAAAAAGTAATTGTTGATAAAAAACGGTTTATCTAATTATTGTTTATCAAATCCAAATCTGAATACTGAAATCGAACCTAGTCCTCATTACTAACATTTGAATAAAATCCAGCCACGTACAAGTCCAGCTCGTACTCCGAGAGTTCCGTATCACACCATACACTATCGTATTTGTGAAAAAGAAATGTATCTTCTATCATACAGTTTAGGATACTGTTTTATCATTTATTGTTTTACTTTAGAAATATACCAAGTTGACGCTGATGTGTGACCGTTTTTACGGTAGCTATAATAAAAAATACGTTGAAAACACCTTATCCTACATTTTCACTTTTTTTTAATCATTTTTATTTTATGGGAACTAATTCGTAACAGCCGTTAAATCTTATCAATATATGAGATATCAAATAAAATAAATAATGTTATTCCACACATAAAAAATTAAACGTACATATAAATTATAATTGTAATCTCTAGATGTTACCCAATGCTACACTGGTTGATTTATTTTTTATTACATCACAGAATGTAACTGCTATAGCGGCCGCAGTTTATACTAAGAAAGCGTCCCTAATCAATAAAACCTCTGTGACGACCTCCGCCGATATCGGTATTAACCTCAATTTTATCCGTCACTAGCTCTAGACCTCTTGAATGTACCGTTATTTATAAGGCTTAATATATAATTTTTCTCTTTTCTATAAATTTACTTTGTATCGTTCGTTAAAATTGCACGTTTTTTATGCACACAATAAAAAGGTGTCAATGTTCAAAATTCGATGTTCGTAAAGTGCTCAATGTGTATTGCGTCAGATAACGTTGGGATCTATAGCTTTAGTCTATCTTCATGAGAGACATCTAGATGCCCTGCAATAAAACATAATGTGCGTTAATATGTTTTTTTTTAGAGTAAATTTTCCGTTTTGAGGGCAATGTTTCTTAATATGTAGGGCGCACTGAATTCTGGAATTAATGAGAAAAAATGACTATGAATGGTCAAAAATGAATTTATTCTTTCTCAAAATATACTCCGTTAGCATAAATGCACTTTTTCATATGAATAAACCAATTTTGAAAAGATTTATGCCATCCCTACCTTATCTTGGAAACATGTTTTTCATACTCTTCAACACCCTCTTTTGGTGATGAAAATTATTGACTGCATAATTGGTTCTTAATTTTTGCGAATAAAAAAAAGTTGCAAGGTGACAAGTGGGGACTGTATGGAGGATTGCTCAAAAGTCCTATGTTTTTCTCCTCCGAAAAATTATTTGTTTGATTGGCCGTCTAAGAAATGACATTGTTGTCGTTCAAGATGATACGACGTTTACGGTTATTTTTACGAAGTTCGTCAATAACTTCCGGTAAACAGATGGTCGTGTACCAATTACTATTCATGATTCGACGATTCCCCAAAAAACTGCAACTACGTGTTCAATTTTATTAAAAAATAAACAATCATCCGTTTAGAGGCACTTCGCTAGCGCGCGGCTTTGGTTGGTTTCGGCTCATTTCGATATATACATACGGTTGATTGCTGTTTTGTTTTGGGGTTGCAGCGATAAATTCGCCTTTCGTTATCTGTTACTATGTGCCCCACCAAATTTGTCGCTACTTTCTTGAATCTGGTAAGCATGGCATTGCACCAAGTGATGCGGTCCGGTTTTTGAGTCTCAGTCAAGTTGTGTGGGATCCACCGCGAGCACAGCTTTTCATCCCCAAATATTTGTGTACGATGATTGTATTGACTCATGTCAATATCTAAAGATGCTCAAATTTCATGATAGATCACATGCCTGTCTATTTATATCACATGGCGCACAGCATCAATGTTTTGTTGTTTAAAGTGGTATACGGGCGACCATCACGACACGACGTGTTTTTGACACGATCGCGCTGGAATTCTGCAAACCAATTACAAATAGTCATCTTGCATGGTGCTTCATCGCCAAAATCAATTCGAAGCCAAACGAGGCTCTGCTGAGCTGTCAAATTACATTGAAAATCGTAGAAAATTATATTACAAAAATTTTCACAACTTAAATTGATAGTGATGAAAACATGCAGTTTTTAAAATGTCGCAACAAGCTAGATGATGAAACAAACTGTATTCTACTGTATAAGAGTTTCATTTTCAAATGTAGTAATAACTTTTTAAATATTGTTTATGTGAGTGGCCCGTTTCAGAAACTTATAGTATGCTCCACGTACACAGATGACAAAAACTCAAAAAAAAAAAATGGATTTTCCAATTGTTTCAACTGCTGAGGCATATCCCCACGCTATTTTTTTTATATCACGCTATTTTGGAGACTTGGATCTTAAGCCCTCCACATTGACTCTGTTCTCTTGTTAACCAGTGTTGTCACCGATACAGTAACAACGCTCAGGACAGACGGATTAATGTGCTCTACGACGCACTCAGCACACGGTGATTGTAGATCATACTGAAAATTTTTGGAACTGACCATTTGTAATAGGAATATTAAAAAAAATTAAAAACTTGAAAAGTGCCATTTATTACAACCTAATCTCTTTAAAACAAATGGTAACGAAGAGATATATTCACTTACATTGTCGACTTAGGTCGCTATTATTTGTGAGAATTACCCTTTTGGTCTATAATTATATTTTATATTCATCATAAGTTAATGACACCTAATTGGACAGCCATTTTCAATAGAGAACTACTTTCTGTAATTATAAAACTAATAATTCTAAAACATGTGTTTTTTACAAATTTCGTGATTGACTGACGAGATCGGTTTTCTAAACTATTTGATATTTTTTTCTTTTATATTAATTAAAGTATCTGTACAATGGTATGCAAATTTTTTCTATTTCGTGTACTATCGAGAGCATAGAAATAGGAATAGTTGCTGATAAAAAGACGTGAAAAAAATTTTCGCTTTGTAAAACACTCAAATGCTGCGTGCAAAAAAAATTATGTTTTTTGAAAATGAATTTCTCTGGAAGTAGGTTACGTTTTAGTTTGTGTCGATTGTTTTTTCATTATGAGATCGTTTTGAAAATTGTTTGTCGAGTTTACTACGAATTGATGCCGAGAAAATATTCGAGCCCTGATTTTTTACGATTTTCGCTGTAGCGTAGGTCATCAAGAAAGTTGCCAGAGATTTTAGTTTGCGCTTTGCTAATGAAGCTCCATCTTTTAGTTCTGCGTATTCATGGTTTTCTGAATTCAGACGTGGAAGTGATCGTCTCTTTAACGATTTACGTGAAGATTCGTCGGCGATTGCAGTTACCGAAATTAGTTTCGTGACTGCACCGCGAGTAATTGAAACTAATAAAAGAGTACTAATCACTTGTTAGCAAATCCATACCGTATTAATATTGGCGCAGTAAAGTTGTAAGATTATGACTACCAGTAGTTTGACGTTTTGATTTGGATCCTATACCGCCACCGCGGAGGAACGCACACATGAACTCGTTCAAAAGCAAGGGTTGGCACAAATTCAAAAACAACTTTATTTTTTGTGTGAAGTATTATTTTAATCATCTTAAAACTTAGGCAATGAAATTGAAAGTAATGTTTTTTTTAATACTATTTTGAAAAAAAAATACAAGTGCGTAATTGTTACTAATTTTGATTTAAATGTTATATAATTTATACGTTTAGGTCTTCGGCCTGTATGCTGACTGAATGAATTGAAACAGATGGTAAATTGATTGTAGGGATAAAAGTAGTTTTTAATTTTTTTTAAAGATATCCTCTCCAAAATGTAGGTACATAGGCACATATTATATAATTGTTGTAGGTTTTTATCTTTTTAATCTGGTTTCCGACAAGTGTCTGTCCATGACTTATGTCTAAAAACAAATAATAATATCAATAATGCAGTTTATAACAATAAAGCAGTAAACCTAGTAAATTTATAATAATAAACAAATAAACTAACATAATGTATGTACATTACTAGCGTGCTAAAAAAAATGTACAAAAGTTACTGAGTTAACAAATTATTAATTACTAATAAGATACGCTTGAATAGACAAATAATGCGGATTTTTTTTTACACAACTGAATTTCGATATTAAGGTATTTACAAAAATAAAAACTTGCCAATTAACACGTGGGAAGCGATGAAATTTTAAGTCTTTATTTATTCTCGTCGTAGATTTACAATTGTAAACAGAACTCGTGTTAACCATCGTGAATTTGTAAGAAAATCGAAGTTCAGTAAGCGCGCTCAAATATCACACGTACCGACGCGACCGCTAACTAGCTGAGATTGCAGTACGCCGACTCCGCCGCCCGCTTCTCCGCACGTCCCCCGTCGTCGCTCCACTCAAGTACGTAAGTCGTGCCACTGGTGGTACTAATCCTTATACTGTGGTATTGATGTGAGCCAGGCGGAAGTCTCAGGTATACGGGAATTTCGAAAGCTTTGCACTCGACGGATATCGTATGATTTAACGGATGACTGGAAAAAATGCGTGCGGGGAGTGGTGTCGCGAAATAATGAAAATATGTAACACAGGACCAGTCATTGGCTGTATACGAATTTGACATGGTCCTAGGCGACTAGAGCTGGGTAGTACACCCAACTTTAGTCTAGTCTGGGTAGTACACCTGAAAGGAATTGCCAATCGCCTGAATCAGTTATTTTATTTGAAAATTTGCCGACAAAAATTAGAAAATAGTCGAAACTTTAGTAAGAAAATTGTTGCTTATGTTTTCGGTAATTGAGGATATTACACCATAGTATCACTTGAAAATTAAAGAGCAAAAGAAAAAGTTCACGAAAGGCGTTCTCGCAGTAAAGACGTTCTTCACCACAACAACCCGTCTAGAAATTCCGCTGTGGTGACGAATGAGTTTATGAACGCTTTCATATAAAACTAATGACATAACCTTGTGATTTTTTTTTTATTTCTGAAAATTAAGGTTAACCTTAATGATATACGATTTATAAACGGCGAAGGGAATGCGTTCCAAGAGGTTATTGAAGACGTCCCCAAGGAAGACTGGGACAGCTACTTTTAATAATTGTTTCAAATAATGCAAAAGTGTAAATGTAAATAGCGAGGGAGTATACTTCAAAAAACAATAAATATATCGTAAACGTAATATATGGTCTAAATGTCTAAGAAGAATCCAGAATATAAGTATTGCCCATGTATTACATAAAATTAAAACACGACTTAATTCTTCTAGTTCAAAAGCTATGTTCAGAACTACTGAGCCATTATAGCTCTTGCCCTAGTTAAATCTAAACAGAAGATAAGGAGAGAAAGTGTGCTGGTAAAAGTATACTATAGCGAGAACAGAATGATTGGTAAATAAGTTTTTTGTATTTCACGAAGAGTATTTTCTGTATTGTAGTTAAATACAAAATGAGTTTAATTTTCCCAATATAGTAAGATCCCTCCCGTATTTACTAAATAAATTTCGACAATGCAGAGTTCAATACTCCCGAGTTCCTTAATCTCTACTTGCCTACGTTTTCGTATCCAAAAGATATATTGGTACTTCATCGTTCTGTCTATCCGTTTGTCTGTAAGACTTTTAACTTTTAGAGAAAAAAGAAAACACAAAGGCACTAATGCTCTCACGTAACTTTCACCGCGCGTTTCGTAATAGCATATTTGTCGGTTTTCACGCGACTAATGTCTAGCTATTATATTAAATTCGATTACCGTGCCTAATGGCAGTCGAGTAGACGCCTAGGTTTCACGGTAACTCGATATGTAGCGGTGGATTAAATTAAGTTAGGAGTGCTATTGCGAATGGGACGGCTTTACGGCGCCGGATGGGGTCGTCGGCCGGGGGCCTCTCGCCAACCTTTGTTGCTGCAACGGGTTACTGCTAGGCGCTGGTCACATTGATTCGGACGGTACGACTTACAATAGTAGCAACCAACAGTCACAATGTGATCGTCGAGAATTAATGTGAAAATTAATATTGACTATTGTCGAAAAACACATGACACCGTAAAGAGATACAAATTTTTAATCAAGACCTTTCCGATGGTAGCAAATATATAAAAACTCATATTATTATCTAGACATGCTAGAGACCAAATATGTCTTATTCTCTTAACTATATTATGATTATTAATTTCGCCATATATATTATTGAGTAAAAGACGTGTTTAATAAATAATATCTCCAAATTAAATAATATTTATTATTCGACTTGTGACATATAAACTTAACGAAATAAAAAGAATAATTGAAACTAGCCGAATTCTCTGTAATGAACTAATTTTGATGGTATGTATTATTTCATGGTTATATGATTTCGATTTTCTACATTACATAAATATTACAATGGTCATTTGGTAGAAAATCACTACTGTAATATAATTACTACTCAAATATTTATCGTTGACATTTAAAATTTTGGGCACCATTAAATATCATGTAACGACACTTTAAAAATGCTCATGACGTCGTACTCGCGTTGTACACTTCGTGCGATAATGGAAATGTATTTGATACGGTGTCACGGTCAACGCTGATATCGCATTCAGATATAGGAATGTACGTGTGATGTATTTAAATCTACAATATTGTGTATAGACTCCGATCAAACTATGTTAAATATTTGGCAACATCCGGTGTCTACATTAAATATATTTCTCATTTAACGGTATATCGCTATATGAATAGTTTTATGGCAGAAGGACTGTTTCAGTCAAAGACGTAAATACATCTGTATACATTCACATCGCGAGACGTGAGTGTTTGATTCATATTTGTTTTTGTAATGAATTCCACTATTTTATCTTGTCTCGTGAGGTGTATGCGAATGGCACAGTTTAAATGTGAGATGTTGAATGTTAACGCATATATTAATTGTTATCTCAGTTCATTGATTATCACGAGATGAAGTATCCCGCGTTTAAGTTACGTCGTGTTAAGGGCTGCCCGAAGTTGTCGGTGGTCGTTTTTTAGGTCGTATCCGATCTCGATGCTCGGCCCATTTGCGTCTATTTTCTACGGGGCGATTAGTTATTCGACGGCTGGCAAACTCCCCCTAGGCGCAGGGTCCCGGGTTCGGAATTAATAATGGATGGTGCAGGCGTCCCTTGTGGTGAGCCCACTCGTAGTCCTCGATGGAGAGGACGGTAAAAGCAGGCTGTATGTAATCTCTACATTTTCTGTATATTAATCCGATGTATTCAATTGATTGGTAAATTCTATATACTAATGTGAGAAACTAGCTGTAAAATTGTAAAAAAAATATTCAAATTTCTGACGCGGTTCTCTCGATAAAAAGTGAAAGTCTTCAGTTACAAGGATCGCTTCGTGGTCACGGAGTAGGCGATATTCACGGGAGCACCTCGCTCTAGAGAGAGACCCTTACTCTAATAAATAATGACTCTTTCCGCTAGATTAAGCAGCTCTTTGATTAAATGTTAATTGTTGTAATTAACTCTCGGGGAAAGAAAGTTATGTCTCGCGAGAAATTAACTTTGAGAAACTTCATTATTCGCGACGTTTTAGGGGAAGCCGTCTCGGATATCAGACGTTACTCTCGAATCGGAATTAATTAAAGTTCGTGCCGAACTAATTTTGAGATATTTCATGTTCCGTTCTCGCGTCTAATACGAAAGTTAAAGTCTCCACGACTCTCGCGGGCGCCAGAGGGCGTCGTGATTGCAGTGTCCTTTCATTTATGATCCTTCTCTTCATCGCACTTTGTTTTGGAAAACAATGTGAGTTTCATATTAGAAATGTTTTACCGAAATAATTATTTGTCTTATAATTAATTACCCGCTTGCTATATGCTTTCATCTGACGTATGTTCCAAATAAAGGAAAACAGCCATATTTCCATATTCATATCCCGTTCGTGTCTTGTCATCATGCAGATTTAGAAGGCAAAGTGGCAACTGCTTCGTCGATTTATAACTAGAGCGGTGACGTCGGTATTACGTGTCATCGTCGGATACAATAATAAATCTTCACTAAACCTCCCTGTCAGAAGGGAATTGATGGAAATTCTCAGACCCTATCGGCCCTCTGTTGACTACTTATTAATTGTGCGTTTGCTGAAAGCTCTCGTTCGGGGCTTTGTCCCGTTTTCAATTTCTCGATAGGGCGTCGAAAGTGAAATTGTCGGAGACAAATACTACGAGTAAACAGCCATTTCAAATAGGGCGTTTTAATTAGTGCTCATTATCGATCGCTTGTGATAAAAATTTTGTTATCGTTTATCGTATAAAGAATTTTAAAATTTACAACAATGAAAAATTATATCTAGATGAAAGAATTAATATTTAAAATACACATTAATCTAAATCATATATAAGTTGTTTAAATATTTTTTTAGGTACGGTATGTACAAATTATATAATTCAAATTAATTATTTACATTTCGGATCTTTAAATATTGCTCGTAGTCTGGTATCAAAATACACGTTCCTTGCATAAATTGACTTTACTGGTGTACAAATCACTATTGACTGTCACATTGTTATTCAGTGTCATCACACATTATAATATGATTTATTTTCGATATTAAATTTCACATTTTGCGAAGGCATTTCGTTTCTGTTTTTATGATCAATCAGTACGTATATTAAGTTCTACGGTTATCGACATATTATCATAGACAAATGTCCATAAATTACAAAAAGTCGTTACAAAGAGACCTCATGAAATAAAAAAAAACTCATTTAGAAATAGCAAGAAATAAAAGTATAGATAGGTAGTCGACAAATTACGTCGACGTAACAGATGAAAAACACAGTTGCTAAATACTACACAAACGCGCAGCATTTCTTGCAATTGCATAAGAAACCTATAGTCGATAACATGTCGATAATTGTAATACAGTAGACCCTCGGTAATCCGACAAACGTTTTGCAGGGTAGTGTCGGACTATCGAATTTGTCGGATTATAGAGTACTACTGCCTAAGACCCCCTATAGTCCGGATTTTTTTGAAAAAGAGTGTCTTGTAATCCGTCAAATTACAGATCAAAATAATAAAATTCTTTCTGAACTACAAATCATACTACACATGTATGTCGGATTTGGTAGTCAAATTTAAACTGAGCAATAAAAATACAGTGTACTGGTGGCGCGTACAAGTTGTAACCTGTTTAATCTTGCATTAGTGAAGATTTGTCAAAATGTTGTCTCTACATTAAACAGTGATAGGCATGTCGGATTACAAGGGGCGCCGGATTAGACAGGAGCCGGAACACCGGGGTCCACTGTATATGACTTTATTTTCAAAAGCGGACTTGTTCAAATATTATGAAATGGTATTTTCTGAAATAAGTAGAAGCAAGTAAAATATCAAAATATTTCTTGTCTTTCGTTCACTGTCTTAGTGGGAATTAGCAAATGTAAATGTTCAATTCAAATTCAAAATATCTTTATTTCACAGGTTACAAAATAACACTTGAAATATGTCATAGTTTTTTTTTTGCGAATTTACTACCTCTTGTTCGAAAGGCAGTTTTCTCTCAAGAAGAACGAGCAAGAAATTTAAGCGTAGCTCTTTTCTAATTTGCATAGACACAGCCAAAACAAATGCAAAACCATTAAAAACGAAACAGCCCAGTAAGAAGTCGAACCGCTTATGCCGACTTTATTATATTATTATAAATTAAGACAATATTTCTGAATATTGTCTTCTAAATATTCAGAAATTGTATAATACCATTTTTTACTAAGTGATTGTTTAATAACACTCTATTTATATAGGGGTAACTCTTGTATATCTACAGGAACCTTATTGAATATGCGCACACGGAGCCCTCTAAATGAATTTGTAACTTAGTCGACTACCATGTGAAATCAGTTTATTTTTATTTCTGGTATTGAGTTTATGTTGACTACTATTTTTTTTAAACATTTCCAATTTTTTTTTTTCTTATAATAAATTTTCATAAATAAATTGAGATGCCAGGGTTAATATATTCTCCAATTTTCAAAATTTTGTCAACACCGATGCACATACATGTTTGTTTTGTTTTAAATGAATAATTATTCTGCTTTGGAATGAACGAAAACTCGATTTTTGCATTAAAAATTAAGGTTTTAGAATTAAAATAGAATTTTTTTCAAATATAAAATAATATTTGTAATTACTTCATACGTCTTACGAGCCCGATAAAGTAATAAAACATTTTTCACCTCTAAATGGCGTGATCACGTTCTTTTTTGCGAATCTGCTTGTTTTATATATCTATGAATTAAAATACAGCTACTACGTCATATCAATTTACTCGTCTGATTTTTATTGAAATTTGAAACTTCTATATTAATTTAATGGTTACGTTTGAGTTTTGTGCATATTATATCCTGTGAGACACCTTTACACAGAACAAAACTCACCAAATACGCTTAGCGAATATAACATAAAAAAGTGTAACGCAAATTGAAATGCTACCCGAGCGAATGATGTAGCTGTTATTTAAAACGGGAAAACAGAGCGGTAGGTTGCTAAAACGGAAATTACAAGCTCGTTAATACGTGTTATCATTTTCGCGTTTGCCCGGCGCCGAAGCGGGTGGTCTCGCGTACGCGCCGGCCCAGAAAGCAGGACGCGCCTCTTGTTTTTGGAAAGTGATTACCGGTGTTAACAAGTTGGTTGTCGGCCGATTCTCGCCGGTAATTAATTGCCATCGGGAGTAGCCTTCGCCGAGTTAAGGATCGCGAGGAAACAAACTCCAATTAATTTCGCGCTCGCCTCGTAGTTACTTCTATTCGAGGACTTTGACTATTTAAAAGTGGCCTCGGACTCGGATCGTTATTTTGGGAATCTGGGACGCTCGACGCTTCAATTAGTTTAATTGTGTACAGAAATTAATTTGAGTCTTACTTTTGGCATTCAGAGGTCTGGGGGATATCCAGCGTGACGACAAACGCGAAACGACCTTTTGCTCGTATCTCGTTTTTGCAAAGTGGAATGGATAAAACTTTCCCCAAGTAGATAACTCTGCTTGAGAAACATCTTTGCTTTTGACATGAGTACCTGAATAATGAAACATTGAACATTTTTAATGAATAGTTAACAACTCGGCATGCAAAAATTTTGTATGCAAACATAATGTAATTCCATTAAATTATTCACGAATATATAACTGAATATAGTATGGATATATATATGAACTGGGGAACAATTTGAGAGGAAGGCTTTGAAAATCGTTTACATTTTTATACATTTGTGATTATTTTGAAACCTAGGTGTACAGTTTAGGTTTAATCGGGGTGTGATCTGACGTGTCATGCAGAAAGTGAATAGAGTAAGATCAAATCGCTACAGACACCTAATTGATCGCATAGATATATATGGATTCTTCATTAAAAAATAGCGAAAATCGACATCAAAATGTATGCATGTTGGTATCCTAATACGTTATATTCTACTGACCCTTCAGCCGCATCATTCTATGTGTAAACTAACTTTAGGTATCGTAGCGTACTCGAAGAGAAAGCGTAAGACCATTGCTACCCTTTAAATATGAGATACCTGATCGACCACCAAAGTAAGGGATCGTTAGTCGAGGATATAGACAAACGATGACATTATATTTTGGAAGAATACAAGTCGCTCTTTGAAACTTGATTCGGTGTCCTTGCGGACGGGTCAATAGTCGTGGCGGGTCTTTGTCACCGCCCACTGCAGAAATAAGTCTTTTCACAATTTTCCCATTTCAGACAGAGATATTTTGGATATTAAGTCTTACGCGCTGGCTGTGAGCGGTTTAGGGACTATTAACAAGTTTCGGCATAAATGTAATGTAAACGTCCACGATCGAGAGCTTTGCATGCTCTTTAAGGCACGGAACATTAGGTTTAACTTAACATCAATTAGAAAACTGATCGGTCAATTCACCTGCGGTTAAGAATTAAATCTGTTGTCTTCTGATACACGAAACTAACACCCTAAATATCTGTTCACCGCCGCCCAAGAGAATTAGGAAATGAAAATTAAAACGTTACCATTTATTATTGAATTTAGTTTCATAATATATGTACCTTTCACGCACTACAATCATTCAAAACATTAATTATGAGTACATAACTCGGTCAGGCTTTTATTTTGTGTAAACGTGTTTTTCTTCAATTTTATGGTCTTAACTTGTCCGCAAGCAAGTCGGTCCAGCCTCGTGTATACAACCACCGCATTTATGAAGCAAACAATTATTTTCCGGGTACTTGGCGGGCATGGGAGCGCGTCGTAAATCTGTCGCGGCGCGCGGCCGGCGAACTGTTGTTGTTACCAGTTATTTGGCGTCGAGCGCGTTTCGCTCGGCCGGCGTGCGCGCGCCCGGCCCGTGACTCATTAATCTCTTTGTTTAAACGTGTCTAATATCGCACTCGCCGAGCCCTCCGCCGGCCGCCGGATTTACTCGATACGACCGCTCGTTCCTGTCGTTCGGATGCGCCATTATGAATTTATGAGCGGACGGACGCCGCTGGCTGAGGCCCGCCTCTAAAATGTCAACATTTAATATTACGATATTAAGATTTCTCTTTTACCTTTGAATTGTTATTGCGAATTATACCTCTCCTGTGCCCTTCGACTTATAATAGAAATAATAGGATTTTTCATTTTAAAATATTCAATTAGACGTACGCGTCCTGAAATTGTATGAAAAAATCCATTGCAATTAGTCATTGATATCTTTTGAGTTGACTAAAATAAAAAGTTTTCAAATAATACTTAGTATGCATATCAGAATCGACAACAGGTTAAAAAAAACCGTTAAGTTTCTTGCCCTAAAGGCCTGAAAAAACATAATCACTTTTTAGACTCCAGATTTCATTCAAAGTTTGTATAACCTTGCCTAACTTAAAGTTGGTTCAACATTAATCGATTCAATTAATAATGTGGTTATGATTATAAAACATCGTTACTGTTGAGCCAGGCACGCCCTTCCACGATTTATTTTATAATCCAAGTTTTCGACCGTTAACCACCACAGCCACCGTCAGTCGTTAGCGGGGCCGGCAGCTTGGTACGCTTGCTCTCCGAGAGTGTGATGAGTTTGAGTCGTTATTTGAGATACAGTGAAAGCAGAGTATTCAATCTGCTTATTACTAGAGACTGAATTGTGTCTTCAGATCAAAAGCAACAAGCTAATCATTCGACCGTCAGCACTCCATTTTTATTACCTATATATGTATATATATGATGTTAAAATGAGAAGGTAACGCTGTTTGTGTTATATTTTCACGACTAAGCCACTAACCTGATTTTGATGAAATTTTGTTGAAACAGATAGCTTGAACTTTGGGAAAGGACATAGGCTACTTTTTGTCTGTATGTCTTTTTCTTGATGTTTGTGCCTTATAACTCAACAATGATTAAATCGAATTTCAATAAAAAAATCAAATAGCATATGAAATCTAATCATGAATTAAGTTTGATGTGCTAATAGAACACAAAGTCGCATAAATTAAAAGGTACTGTCTGTTTGTATGTCTTCTGAACAATTTTGATGAAATTTCGTATTAAAATTCATTGTCACATGAAGTATAGTTTACATTGTGTTTGTCGCATATTTTTTATGACTACAATCTAAAAATTATTGTCTATTTTATTTAGTCGGCTCTATTCATTTGCTCGCTTTACATAAAAAAAAAATAAGATGGGGAGAGTGATGTGGATTTAGAGGGAAAAGCGAAAAAATGAAAAACTTATTTGTCCCAAAATACCAACGAATAGAGTTTTTTTTTTTTTAGTTTAATTGCTTACTTATAACTATAAAAGCTGGTATAATATTATATACTTCTTTTTAGATAGATGTTAATATTGACTAATGTCGGTACATTATATGTATACGAAAACAATTTTACAACTTTAAGAGTGACCGTCTATTTTAACAGTATAATGTCGTTATTACTTACACGCAACTTTTAAAACTCATTAATCCGATGGTATTAAACGATCAATTTCGAATCATAGTTTTCCACAAAAACGTCGTAAAGGTAATACACAAACGTATAATGGCGACCCTTAATGGACGCGGTACCGTCGACGGGGAACGCTTTTAAATCAAACGCTTGAATAGAGCTGATGCAACGTCCGACAAACAAGGCGTTTTCGAGTCGCACAATATAAAAACGTTACGAGTGTATACTAAACTGTTATTGCTGTATAAAAATATATTGCCCTCTCATTTATTTTAACGACTCACAATAAAAACGTGATGTTACTAAGTTAGACGTCCGCCCGGGCGGGCGTCTCGGGGAAAAGTCACCCGGCATCGTCGAAATCCAGAAATATATTATTGCACAATATCGGCCCATGGCTCGTGAAATTAGAATCACAGTTACTAGTACTAGGTGAGGTTATAATGCGCTATTATTCTTAATTATTATGTGCGCTTGATATATATTTAAAATTCTTGTCTTTGTTCAGAACATTCGAAATATAAAAAGAATAAATAAAAATGTTGATCAAATAGATTAAGGGCCTCTTCCACCACCTCTTTTTAAATTGACATTTAACGAATACTCACTTTTGAAATAAAGTTTGCTTTCCACGTCTTCCTTTTAATGGTTGTTCGAGTTAAAACTTATTAAAAGGAAGACGTGGAACGCAAATTTTATTTTAAAAGTGACTTTTCTTTAAAGTCAGTTTGAAAGGAGACGGTGGAAGAGGTCCTCATTCTTATTGCTAGCAAAGGATCCTAGAAATATGAGCAACATGGAATAATATATTAAATCAGATCAACGAATAAACTTAAAAAATTCTGAATATTGAAAAGTATTCCACATAGAACGAAGTGTAAAACTTATTTACATTTTAGCAAAATCCTGAAGTGATTTTTTTTTCATTTTGGATATTAAATTTAATTTTGTCTATGTAATTGGAATTAATATAAACGTGGATTAAGAAAGCGTGAGTTATGATTCAATACCTGGTGCAGTCGGCATTGCGAAGTGAAGATGGTAAACACATTGAATGATTTTGTCAAGAATATAAATATCTACAAGACATTGACTTTCATGCCAGGTCATGGTGTATGTAATAATGCGGCATTTGTAATATAGGAAATGAGAGAGTATCGAACAAGTGAATTTATTTGTTTGCAAATGATATACAGAGAATATTAAAAGAAAAGTACGGGCGGGAAATAAACTAAAATGAAGCCTTGCTCGACTGTCAGTGCCTGCAAAAGCAAACTGGGCGTCCTAGAGGTAATGTGAATGGTGCCCCGTGATACAGATGAGACACATACATAAAACAATATTATAGTTTTTATATATATTAGTCAAGACAAAACATAAATAGATAATACATTTGCTCAGAGCGACGTAAGTTCGAACGCCAATATATTTTTACGGACTTTGAATTTGGCGAAAAATAAATTTTCTTTCAATTGAAATTGAAATCTAATGACAGGTATTTTCAAATAACTTTTATTACACAAAACTTGAAAGAATTAAAAGCGTTATTTATATTAGTAATTATTAAAGAATAAAAGCTAAATAGTTTGATTTCTTTTTGTCGATCGAGAGTAAATGAAAATTTATTCCTTAAAGACAATGCGATCAAAGAAGATATTGTTGTATACTTTAAGTTAATTAGAATGCATTAAGGTCTGCTTCTTGTAATAACAGATGTCTTAAATGACAGATATACTAGCCTGAAAATCTCCGCTGGCTGTGATGTCGCTACTCCGATATACTGCACATAAAAACGCGCGGGCTGATCTTTGCCATGCCTTTGCACCAAATCCGAGTGCCCTATGCCGTTGCCTAATTTACCCATATGAACTGCTATTATAAATATTAAACTCGCCCCGAGGATATTTATTTTTTCGACAATATTTGTTTGTCCACACAAAACTATTTATAATACGACGGCGCAGTAAAATTTTGAACGGCACTATGTTTTGATGAAAGTTTGAGAGACTATGATTAAGATATTATTTTTACGTGGTCACGAAATCCTTGCGTCACGTTTTTGTAGAAATGAATAATGTTCCTAACTATCCAGCAACGTGACTTGCGCCTCGTTAAAAGCTATCACTGTTACGAAAAAAAAAAGCACAATGCCGTTAATTTGACGTTTGAATGTAATTTATGCGAGCCTTTTCGATATCGATGCGAAATAGCTTCTTTTTGTATTCAAGTTATATCTTTTTATTAGTCGTAAAAGTAACGTATCTGGAGTTTTTATATCTCGTATCGTTATGGGCAAAAAAATAATAGATGCTTCGTAGGAATAAGATCTACTTCTTAATATATTTGGTCTTTGTAATCCTGTGCATTTTTACTTTAGAGCAATTCAGTTACCTGACATTTAATATATAGGCTCAATGTATTTTATTTAAATAGTTCCGTTACAATAATGTTATAATTATAATACACAGTATGTGAACAGTGACAAATTATCCGATGTATAAAAAACATCCAATGTAAGAAAGATATTTAAAACTTTCTTTTGTTTATACATAAAATGATAAAATGTTATGATATATTTTTTTTATAAAACTTGTTTACTTTGTTTCCAAGGTAGGAAATCATACTTGAAATAATCGCAAAAATACATACGGGCCACAAATCTATGCAATAGTATCAAATTTTAATTAATTAAGAATTTACATTTTAAGAAAAATTGGAACAGACGGACGCGGACGGATTACACGTACTCCCGAACCAGATTGAAAACCGCCGTTATCGACTGTAAGACCGCGATCATCTAAAAGGGGCGAGTGTGCAATCGCACCCCAAAATGCATGTGTGCATGCTCTATAATTATATCCCGCTGGGGGCAAGTGTGCCGTAGGTCTGTATAGAAATAATGTGAATAAGTGCCTTGCACACTGCTCATAATTGCTATAATTTGCCTTGCAATTTTATATCTATGCAATAGTAATGGCCAATAGCCCTATATGTGCGTCTCCGTAAACACACATGATTGCAGGCGTTACAAGATAATGACGTCAAATAATACACATGTATAACTTGTGCTTGTTGATTGACTTAATGTCCTTTTTTAACTTAATAATAATAATATTTCACAACCACGTGTATACATATAAAAAAATAAACAAATGAACTCTGACACTAAATAGAACTACTCCGAAAATTCAATATTATGGATTCAATATTACCAAAAAACATATGAAACTATGAAAAACACAAATTCAAGTCAAGATCTTTCCAATGCTACCAAATTTAACTATAATAGCCCATATTATCACAAGAAAAAATATTTCTTATTATCTTAATTATATAGATGAATTGTCTAATCTCCATTAGAGTTTGTAAAATAATCATTCATACCGTATAGTTTTTGTAATTCATTATATCAATAAATGGTCAACTTATTGTATCACCTTGTCGTAGATCAGCAATATAACAACCACCTTTTTTCACAAACCCCGATAGCATTAGGTGTAACGATGATACGAATCGGGTAACTCTTTATTGCCACCCGCAACTATCTAGAGGAAGGGTTTGCATAAATATCCACAAGAATTCTCCAACGTTTATCACCACGAACAGGAAGCTAGTTACTTAAACGGCTTTTTATCTGCGAAATGAACGTAACCTTTGTCGGGCCACCAGTAAATGGGCTCTGACCTGCATCAGATAACTTGACATAACGCACAAAAAAAAAAAAACGTAACGCTTTTCCGAGTTCGCGTGGACCTTTCCAACTTCGGCGAAAGGGTGTCTTATCGGGTATCTCTAGCATTACAGTTAAAGTAATTTATGTGTGTTTAAATGTCTTTTTTGTAACTTTACAAGTATTGTATTCGGGAACTTTTTTTGGTCTAGACTTGAGAATACGTTTTTCAGGTACTGATCCACTGCTGAAGTGTTTTAATTAAAACTTTCTAGTTTTACAGTTATTTAGTTGAACCTTTTTCCTTTTAGTTACTTTAGTATTTAGGTATACGGAATAGATACCTATCTAACATATATAAATACAAAAATTACGTGCATCCATTGGCGTAAAAGTGTTTTTAAATCATTATCAATGTAATTAATTAGGTAACTGTAAATTGTATCGTTGTTATTTATCAGTTAGTACAATTTAATGAGACATCTATATTTTATTATACGAATCGGTCGCGGTCACGGGTCGCGACCCCGAACCGTTCATGGCGAGCGATACTGCAAGCGATATACGAGAACCGATTGAATTATTTATGCGGGCCTCACCTGTGATCGCCCGTTTCTATCACTCCCGACTGCCGATTTCTTGAAAACTATACAAATACCTACAGATGTGCCGATTTAAAACCGCACTTACGGTTTATAACAACTAGAAATTGTATATATGTGTCTACTGTTAATATATTTTGTAAATTTCGAAAGTAAAAACTCACAAAAACCTTGTTATAACTGTATTAAAAGCAATTATAAATGCCATTCAAAATGCTTTGGATTTATGTTAAATTTTGAACAATAATTTTAGTGCATACAATGTGTTGTATCCATCGAAAAGTATATTCATGAAAATAGTTGAGGGTAATATAACGTGTAAATATATATATAGCACATTATTTGCACATCTTTGGTCTCCAATATGGAATATTTGTTTATTCTGTATTTGTTTGTTTACTTAATCACGAAAATTGTTCAGAACAAATTACGATTGTGTTATGTTTCTAGTTGTGGACAGCTTAATTAATCTAGAAAAAAAATTGGACTTGTGCCATTACACTGTGGTATTAACTATTGCTCGTACAAAAAGTACTGCACAACCTGCTATCTGGTACCGTATGTTTGACTCTCGCTGTCTATCCTTTCCTGAAGCTAATGTATTATTTACCATGCTCGCATGTAATTTTAGACTAATTTGAGATAAGAACAGAAATTTATACCGGGAGCGAAGTCGGGACAGCGCTTGGGTAAAAATTATATAGTTAATATATTCGCAACTTTTTACCTTTAAGAGATTACCTGAATTAACCGCGAGCAATAACTAGTTGGTGATACTCAAAAGCATACTCAAATACATACACTTTAGAAATATTCTTTACAAATATACAAAATTATGTTACATTAAACTACTGAAGACAAAACCCATTTCAAGTTAAACTTTAATTGAAAAACACCGTGATAAAAAGAAACAAACAAAAGTATCTCAATCATATTGTTCATTAGAATTTATTTTACGCTTTTTGCTTTGGAAAGATGGGCATTGTTAAAAAAATTTGATGGCCCACAAAATAAAGGTTATTTGCTATTCAGAAAAGCTGGAGAGCGGAGCCCGCGGCCGCGACCCTCGATCAATCTGAGTGTAGAAAACTTGACATTTATTTTCCTGTTATTCGCACGTGCCTTTTCCAAAATGTTTTTTTTCCCTTCTATCGGGAACAGATTTAAATCATGCGCGGTCCGCCTTTAAGGAAAATGGTTACGAGAATAAACTTATGGGAAAAAATAGTTCGGCTGACACCTAATATGGTGAATTAGCATTAAATTGTGGTGAGACGTGTGTACTTGCCAAAATTTAAAAATAAATTTCGTAATATAAATATTATTTAGAAGTATGATATTTTAAATATCGACGTAGTTTGCACGTAGTTTATTTTTGAAGTGAAAATTCCTTACGCACATTAGAGTGATTTCGTGCTATGACGTCAGAGTGAAACGCTCGAGTGACACGGTCGGGTCCGCTCGGCTCTTTTCGGCTCGGCCCAGCGAGCCCCCGTGTTCCACGCGTTCATACAGCCGATTGCAGCTGATCGCGACTGTTTTAGATGCGCGCGGTCGTTATTCACTGTAAAAATGAAGAATGCATGTAAAATACATGCAATAAATAGAATGTAGTGGCGAAACTGTCGATTATATCAGTGGTTTCTAATTATTAAGCGAATACGGTGTATCACAAGTCAACAGTAAATTGATAATTAGTACATATATGACTAAACATTACTGCAATCTTTTATGCAATATTTTTTTTATTAAAATCGATCCCAATGCCTATAACTCATTTTATTGCAGCTGACAATGGATTTGCTTTTGGATAGTGGCATTAATTCATCTCAAATAGAGAATTACGACAAAAATTTACTTTCTCCTGCGTACGTGGAAAAAGAAGGTTATGTGCGTGGGACAGGGCCGGAATGTACGAGAGATCATCGTGATAAAAACAACCAACAAACATTGTCCCGGGTTAGTAATTAAATTGTTTTCTCATTTTGGTTTTCGTTTTTAATAATAATTGGTCATAAAAAGAATCTTATAACCTTCAATTAATAATACAATAATTTACTTTGTTTTTCGTTTTTTTTTAAATCCTGAACTAATAGAGTTTAGGATTTGCATATTTTTCCAAAGAAGTTTCACTTCTCATCGTGTGTCCAACACGCACTGTTTTTTTTCGTTTCGTAGATGTACAATATATAGGCATATGAAAATAGTTAATGTACTTTAGCGAGAATTTATTATATTACAAGATACGTTTCAACAAATTGATACAAATATTTCATAAACTGCCTTCATGCGTATGTGCCAATAAAATATTGTATTACTCCGAACTACATGTGATAATCAAAATGAAATGTTACTAGCATTTCGTTTATAATATAGATAGGTTAGCGTATAAACATCAATTTAATATGTATATATATATATGATGTAAGACCTGTTATATTTATGAGCATGGTATTACTACATTTTTTTTGTACTTTTTTTCTAATCAGCAAAATATATATATTCAATTTCGCTACCTTGTTTCAAAAGGGTAAGAGTAAGTACTTTAAAAAATATATTTCAAAACGTATGGATTCACATTTGAAGCGTATTCAAAAGAGTTCCGTTTGCTTTATTTAACTTATGTAAAATAAACATGTCATCGTTTTAACTCTTCAGAGGCGTACAATTTCGATATACATGTATTGCTACTTTCAAAATCAAGCTTGAGTTATAGCTTTAGTTCGATACGTTAAAGTTTCCTACACGTGTCGAACAAATAAATACGCACATACAGATCCAACTTCATCCATTCCATTTCTATGTTTTTAAACATAAAAAGCGAAGTAGTATTATCCCTTTAACGATTTCTGAATCCTTACAATTTACGTCGAGGAAGGTTCGTTATTAAAGCGCGAGTCCATCTAGTGTTATTTATCGACGAGATGTGTAAGGGTGAAGGGCGAAGACGCACGCGACCACGTCGGGGCGCAGATCGCCGGCGATCCCTTGATCGATGTCGCGACGGGCCGCCGCCGATTGCTTCGATAAGCTTCGTCCGCCGCGGAAACTGTTGGTCGACGTTGTCAGTACACCGTTTTCCATTTAATATTGTCACTCGACGAATAGTCCGCTTTTATTTGGTCGGTTATTACTTCAAGGTGTTCATTCGTTATATAGATTGAGTCTTCTGGTCCCGAGCTTTTTTTGTGATAACTTCAGAATCTAGTCAAACACTGAGAGTGTTAATGATTTTGGTTTTTGCGAGTGCAAATAGAAAGGAATTTAAAAAAAAAGGGTCTTTAATGTGTAATAGATATTAACACTGATAACATTATGGATTTCGATGCAATGCGTAGGTAATGTATGGGGCATTAAAATGACAAGATTCCTTTATTTTTTAATAATCTAATTAGTTATTAATTTTACAACTCAAATATTTAGTGTGTTCCTAGTTAAGCTTGTATTTTTCCCAAAAAAAAAATGCACGTAATATTTTCTAATATACATTGTTTCCGAATATTAAGCGAATATTGTATTGAGTAACTGTAAAAAAGAAAATGAAAATACTAAATTATATTTTACACAAGGTTAGTGCTAATTAAAAATGTTAATTAAAATTGTAATAAGTTTCTTCGCTGAAGAATTAAAGAAAAAATCCTTTGAGGTCCATGTTGTGTTCTAAAAATTTCTTTTTAGGGATTATTTCTATTAAAACTGTATTATAATAATTTGAGCTTTCAACGTTGAATCGTCGTTCATTAAAGGGCTATTACAAATAGACACACATTATAACAATTCTCAAGTTTCGGCAAGAATCTCGAACATAATTTTTTTTTCTTAATTATTTTGTAATAAAGAACGCTCTTATAGCAAACGTAAAGTTTTCATTTGTTTTTTTAAATAACGGTTTTTGCAGAATCCAAATATTCCAACATCACCCTGCCACTAATTTTCGAAACTAGTAAAGGATACAAATCCACTCCATATACAACAAATATATATGCAATAAAAAACATTTTTACATAATTAAAGAAATACATTTAATAATACAAGGAATATATGTGTTATCTAAAAAATTAACTAAAAGTGCTGTCTGTATTGGTACGAACACAGAGATTACAACAACCACTGATGTCAACTCATCAATTGCCTAGAATTAACAACCGCGCGGCGTAGTACATATTTTATACTTAATATTTTTACTCACAACAGAATTAAACTGTTTCAACAAGTACTTCGTTTCAAATTTGCGAAACAGAGTACTTGTTGGATTGAGTAGTCCTAAATCCTTGGACATCGGCCCAAGTTGAAGGTTTTAATGTTTTTCCCTTTTTGAGTATTACCGTTACGCTGTTCGTGGCCACTCGTTAACATTATGAGGTTCATTAGTCATGGATATACATGATACTATTATTCAGGGTACCTCCCTTGATATGCTGATCTTTCTGGTCTTCATCCTTTTTGTTGTTGACGTAAATCTAAGTTTTGCAATTTATTTGTGCTAATATTTATTTATACGAATTGTGTTTGATTTGAGATGTTATATCCAATATTAGTATTTTCTTCATGTCCATGTTTTCAATTTGCCTATATTAAATCGGAATAAGTTCATGTAAATAATAATTTTGATTGTTTCATATCAAAACAAAATCGAAATATTGATGAAATCTCGTGCAAAGGTTCGCTCGTGAAAGCTTCTTTTGTACCGAGATTATTAAATTTACTTAATTTATATTCCTGGAATTTGGAGCATTTTATTTCCGAGTAGTTAATCGAAGTGAATCGTACATCACATTTTATATTTTCAAAATAATAGATCATAAAATAAATGAAATAAACATTCCGCGTGTTGTGTATTTGTTGTTCTACTTGTTCGCTTTCTCTTCCGTAATATCCCTTAATAACGTCTAGTCTTATCACTGAAATATAATAGTAATGTTATCTACGCTAGTATTTTTGCTATTATTATTACTGTGGAAAATATATAATTTGAAAGAAGCTCAATTTTCTATGTATATCCAACATATACCCGGGTGAGGCCGCAATCGTAAACGCAAGACCCTTATCGATATAACGGAAAACGATGAGCATCACCTCGGTGAGAAAAGCGCATTTCGTATTAGAGAGAGGATTCCGAAGTTACATCGTCCGCTAAAGGCTTTAATCTAACAGATGAAAGCGGCTTACATGAGAAGTTTCATTACTCGGGATATTCGCTTGATCTGTATAAGTTTTGAGTACAACAAAGGAACGCATTGAATAGAAGTTGGGCGTATTGCGAGCGGGCGGTTACGGGCGCGCACGCCGCCCAGGACGCGCACCTCCGTATCGGAAGCGAGATAGCCTCGTGCTTCATTGAATCCTCGATCACTCGGACGTTACGAAGGCATCGGCCGAATAAACTGGAGCAGTTTCTCGAGAGGGTACGCCGTAATCATAATTCTATTTTTGGGACTCTACAGCTCTATTGACTGGCGGATCTTTGTCTTTTTTTTCTTCATCGTGCCACGTAATCCTCAATCGAACGTCGATACGATTCCTCTATAAACAGAAAGAAATATTCTCTTATATGATTCTCCCGATAGCTCATAGAAAAAACATTATACTGGAATACATATATAACGAAGTGGTTTTGAAATAAAATCAATAGTGCAGGATTGAAGTAGTATAAAGTTGATTACGATAGAGACTTAAGTAATGAAAAAATGTATATAGATAACTCAATCTCATCCAGACATATATTTTAATATTCTTCTAAATGTATATGTATATATGTACAACAAACAAACTGTAAATATTATCTCCAAGACAAAATCTAATTGAAACTATTTCCTTAATCAGATATTTTTGTAATCATTGTAATGTTTTATGATTTTGTAATATATCCACTTGATAAACTTTTGAATTCATTCAAATCATACGCAAAATAGACCATCCAGTTTTATTTAGGAAAACGTTCAAAATGCGGTCAGCCTTCCGGGCAGCGTGCGCCGGGAGCGGGTGCGTCTGGTACGAACGTCTCGCTATTACCATTTCTATCTTCGACCGCTGTCGATATCTCTTGCAAGTCGAAGCGGATGTGACGCGTCTGCTAAAGCAAGTACTCGTTTTACCCACTTGAACGCTCAACTAGTATGCTTTCAAAATTTAACGGCTACCAATTCGCAAACCCTTTGTATCGGGACATAGAGCGCAGTTGTGTAGATACATTCCACCTAATAAGTAAAATCTTAGTTTATTTACGATTGTTAAATACGCAAATAAATAGTATACTGTGTGCGAAGATCGAAACGTATAGGGGACATGTTTTCAATTTTTCATTTTTTTTCTTTATTGTAGTAGATCGAGAAGCAAAAGAGCATGCCACCCACCAAAAAGCAGGTAGTCACTGTCGCCCATGGACATTCGCAACCCCAAAAGGGTCACCAATGCGTTACTGGTCTCTTGGGTAGTAATAAGATATTTGATGAATAGGGTAGTGGGCTGATGAATGGGGATCGGGTGGGGTGATGGAGAGGAGAATGGAATACCGGAGCTCTTACTCACTGGACAAAACGAAACGGAGGAAGCTGTTACTTGTCGTCTGTATTCTGTAGAATGTGGGATTTAACTTGTATAGTCGACGCATTTTGTGTTGTAGCCAAGTTATACGCAGTATAGCTCTACCACAATCAAATTATTAAAAAGTCATTTTTGGTTTAGCAGTGTACGGGGTCGTGTTGTTTTGATGGACGACGGTTATTCCACAGCGTATACAACTGTTAAAATATGAATCAACATTCGCTGTTCTCTGGTTGTCAAAAACAAAATTGCTATGTGACGTCCTAAATTTCTGCAATAAATATTAACAGCATTATCACTCGAGCTAGCTTTACTTTCGTCGGCAAATCAGAACAAGCGAACACCATAACTACAACATTGTCCTTGTCATTTTTGGTATACGATTTTCAAATATAGTTTGAAATAAGAGTACAATCCTAACTCTTTACAGTACTTATGTTATTTCTGTATACTTTTAATTTGTTTTTACATTTGAACACGCTGGAATATGTTTTTATCTATCGACATTTGCGCAATAGATTCAACGTGATTAAGTCGCCGACTACCAGTTAGGTCAGGTTAGGCCGTATGCGAAAAGGTGCGTTTATCTAGATCAGGTATGGGCAACTTTTAACATGTTGTGGGACAAACTTTAGTGTGCAAATACGTTCGCGGTCCGCGTTCAAAAGTAGGTGCATTTTAAAGTAGTGTTCATAGTTTTTAGCGATAGATGTCAGACATGAAATTTTTCCAAATGTCTCGCGGGCCGGATCAAATCTTACAGCGAGCCGAATGCGGCCCGCGGACCGGCTGTTGTCCACATATGATCTAGATGGTCGGCGCATTATATATGGATCGAATGGGTTAATTATGGCTATTGACTTTTTCTGTTACGTTCAAAATTTCTCCGACATTATCACGACGTTTATATACGGCTAACGATTGCCTTCCGACATGGTGTTATCATTTGGTTACACCGCTTTGTTTGCTGTCGTTCTTGGCTTCCTTACATTGTTATGCGAAATTTTTCGCCTATATGGACAAATCGAATAAAGAATGCACTCCGATGTTTAAACCGATAATATTGTACTTAATTCGTTGACATTTTTCAACTAGACGAATTAGCTGCCTTATCAAAATCTATATCGTTTTCGATTACCTCTGTCACTGGTGTCCTTTACGAGGCTTGCTTTGGACATGCGCACGTCTACGTATGAATTCTTGATTTGGCCATGTAAATAGCGGGTGCGTCTTGCGAGGGTGGCTGCGCCCGATACGAACATTTGCATATTTCTATTTAAACGGTCGACCGATGTCAGTCATCGTCTGTCTGAAAGGGCGCGGTGCGTATGCTAGAGTGATTGTTGGAAACGGGACCGGCTCGCTGGTCCATCCACTTACCTCTTCATATTACCCACTCAGAAGACGCTCGAATAGTGAAGGAAAATCGTCCAAATGTACGTTGGACTCGTGTATCACACCATTATTATGTTATGCGCATTAACTAAAAAAATAATAATGTAGTTTTTTCATTCAGTTCGGGCTCCATAGCGCAAGGCCGATTCATAGTTAGCCAGTTTTTATTATTCGTAATTCTTTTTTTAGAGTATGATAGACATTCTCGCACTTCTTAAAAAATGAGAATTCTTAAAGATTTTGAACTTAGACTTAGATATTTATTTATGATATTAAATATTAATTTATCCTACATTTGAACAAAAAAGAGCCAACCTTGAGTGTCTTAGCCCATTCTTTGCAGGGTCAATCACTATTTGGAATGGATGCTATTATCAATGCCAAAAAAAATACATTAATGACGTATTTCAAGTGTAATTCTATTACCTACGAGATAAAGACAGTATTGATTTTATTTGAAGGAACAACAACGTTGGAAAGAAAAAAAAAGAAAAACCTTTACATAACTTTCTGTTCATAGCGCGCTTGCCTCATTAATAAACACAGAGAAATTAAGAACGGGACCCGGGTCGAAACCGAGTGTAGAATTGAAATTCGAATTTAGATCGCATATCGGGACCAGAATTGAAAACAGGGACGAAATTGGAATCTAAATCTTTCAATATTAAAAGAATAACGAACACATTTTATGTCCACGCGGGCGAAGCTGCGAGTGGAAAGCTAGTATTATATAAATAACTACGTATAGGCTTTCAGCTTTAAGAACTTTCGTCTACAGTTTGTGAGTTTTGCGTTTAAGTTATTGCTCATTTTATTTGAAACTGTATCAATTCATAAAACCAATGTTACAAAGAAAATTACTCACTATAATTAAGTATGTGAATTTCTTGAACATATATCACAAGATTCCACCAACTATATAGCTACACATCGATGCAGCAGCAGTATCGATTATTTAATTGTATAAACGCCGGAACCCTTTCGGCTAATCGGATCGAAGTTGGCCGTCCGCTCCGCGTGCGGCGGTGCCGCGGGCGCTTGCAAACATCAACTCAAGTTTATTCCGGAACTCTCCTTCGAGATTTCTCACCAAAACCTCCCTAGCCCCGTTGACTTGTTTCTAATTCGCAATAAACAAGAGAACTCCTTACGCTATTGTTATAGTGTTCTGACTACCATTCCTAACTGGCAGTTAGGTACTGTTATTTTCATTTGTTTTGCATCTCTATAATTCAGCAAATGTATAAGTTTTGCCTCATTGAATTGTTGCCGTGCAAGGTTTTAATTACTCCACCGCTGAGATATATAACCTACAGTCTCTTTATTTCCTAGTTACATAAATTAAAATATATTGATTTCGAAAATAGCTGCGAAAAAATTGAAAATAACTTTAAAAATCTGTATAAATCTGTTAAATATATTAAGACAGATTAGTACAGGATACATATCGTATTATAATTTTGGTTATATTTAATTTCGTTTCTTATTCTTCATTGGAAATAATGAGTGAACCAATAATTGACGTAAATTTGCCACTTATATCTTTTAATGGATATAGTAGTCGTTTTAAGCCTACAATTGTTTAATTCACAGAATCCTAAATGAAATTTTGGTATTAAATAAACATTTAAAATGTTCCTGTTTCTTATCGTCTGGGGATTCACGAATTTTTTTATTCGTTTATACAGTGAGGGAAGAGAATAAGTAGGCTTGTTTACGTGCCTAAGACTTAAATGCTCCCTAATGCTTTATTAGTCCCTAAAAGTAATCCTAATGGACAGATAGATAATGACAAAGTGATTCTATACAAATTCTTCTTTTTAGTTAAGAGCTCAAGAAACGTAGTGTTTCAATCGTACTGAAAAGCTAAAATTACATTTGATTTACATTTACTTCTATGTTTTCTATGTTGAGATTTCTAAAAAAAAATAGGTTTCAATCATTGAACGAGTCTTACAGCAAAACTCGAGTTCATTCGTACAAATTGACGAGCCAATCACTGCAGGTGGTGTCGTGTCGTAACGCGAGTCGTGTGTTGTAGTAACTTAACGCCACCGGTGGACGTCCTTTGAATTGCAGATTACGGCCGCGACGTGGGGATTTTATTCCGCGAACCTGTCAATCGACGCGACACGCCCATGAATATATTGTTCCCGACGCGCGGGGACTGATCGCCCGATCGCATACGGCCCGATAGATAAATCGCTTCGATAGGAGCCGATGGATAAATCTTGTTATAGGAATTGCATTTCGGCGACTGTTCATATGAGAAAAAAACTAATTTATTACATTTGTAAGTTTTAGTCGATACGTCTACGTGCGCTTTTGGCATAGAAATGAGGCTTAATAATTATTATTGAAGTCATTATTGTATTTTGTGTAACACATATCACTAGGCAAATATTTGTAAATTTAGTAATGAGACAGTTCTCTTTACTTGTTAATGAGTAACGTAGTAAGTAGCAAGTAGATTCACATTTTAGAATATATGTAATGAACATGTACTACCATGAACACCTACAAAGGATATCCAAACTCGAGAAATATTTATTATACGTGCCAAAGATCTCGATTGACTCTTTATTATTCTTTTGTCACATCGTTATCTAATATTCCGTCTTTTTATTGGTTTGTCTTTGTTTTACGTAGCAACAGAACAACGGATCGACTTGATTTTTTCTTCAAAATAATTTGAGAACCGGACATTGATATAGGCTTTCTTTTTTCATGGGAAGCTCCTTTAGGAAAGTATTATTATAACTAATCGTATTTGGTAAACCGATCTGAATAGAATTTGACTTGTGGATACGTTTAATATTGAATTGAGATGACACCTAAAATATTTTTTGTCGTAAGATGATGTCAAAAAAATGTCAAAGTTCCAGTGAGATTTAAATTCAAATTAGCCCTTTAATAGCATTCCACGCGTATGAAACCGCTATCCATAAAATATATATAATGAATGATCGGAACCTGCATCGGTATAGAGAGCGGGACTGGAAACGGCGAGAGTTTTTTAAAAAGATGATTCACTGTTTGTAAAGAGGAATACACGACAGGGTAATACTCGAAAAAAATACAAAGTTATGCTTTTCGGAAAAGGACATTATGAATAATTCTTACATTCTATTGAAACAAATTTCAATTTTTACATCGATAGGTATAACTCTGATGGTGTTCATTATGAACTAAAGAGAATATTTTTATGGGTATCTAATAATTTCATGCTCAACACTTTTCTCATTTGCATTTATTTTATTTCTTTCCAAGCAGGTGCCGTGCGGGACTTGGGTATTTTTCTCTCGTTACTTTACATGCGGAAATAAATAACACTATCTTGTATTCTTGACGTTGGTGCGCTCGCTTGTAGTAAGATATGCCTTCCATTGTTTAACATTTTTTATGTTCGCTTTAAATTCTCCACATTTCTTGAGTGGAGATTGGTAATTATATCGATTAAATATTGAGTAAATATCGTCCGAGACCGATGATTTAGTGTACTCCGAAGTAAGGAGCAAGTGTTTATACTTGATTTACGATAAAAACGCGTTAATTATTCCATTTAATATTCTGGGAACTGAATCCGTTATATGCCTTGCTGATGCGAAAGCAATGCGCCATCGCTCAAAGAATCAACAATTATTTCATAGTTAAACAATAAATGATAGGCGTCTTTATTTAAAAATTGAATGTACATTAAATAGAAAAAACCTTTTTGTCTTTTTTTTTTTTGATACGATGTGAGTCAGCCTTAACTGTGAGTACATTTTTTTACCAACCGATTGTATTGTTCAAAACGATCCGATACAGCCGAATCAAGATTCGATTAGTTGATTGCGGAGTAACGTTTACCGCTGCACATAATTATATTGAAACGTCGGTATTGTTGTAGCGGCCGGCCGGATCGGGCGCCTAAACCGCGCTCGATCAAAGCGCGGGAGCGATGCTACGGGAGATTCATGCATTGCGGCCGTTCGGTGCGAATTATGCGCGTGCGAATGGAAATTGCATACGTTCCGGTTTGATGAGCTTTTGCACGCTGCTCTATTAGAAACCCCATTGACTGTCTAGGTTTATTGTGTGATATATCGTCGAGTTTTTTGTGTTGTTTATATTAGATTTTTTTGTGCGAATTCTTTAAAAGTATATACGGCATCTGAGAATGGAGGGATGTGCTTTGTGAAAAGTGCTAAAAATCAATGTTATTAATGATTAATAAAACCAGTGATCTGTTTTGTAACATAAACACGTATCAGACTCCATTACCAAAAAAAGACCTCTTTTGGTATGATTAGCCTATTAATTAATCTGTGTAAATAAAAATCGATTGCTTGTCTATAAGAACATCACTTTTGTTTTCTTCGTAAATCTCAAAAAAAGGTTTGAATGAAAAAAATAATTCTTTTCTATATCTGTCTATCTGTACGTTCTGTTTGTTTGTACGGACTATCTTCGGTACGGCTTAACCGATTACGATGCGATTTTCACTGAAAGGTAGAGGAGCTATATTTAGGGTACTTTTTCTTCCGGTAATTTTTAGGGTCCCTACGTGAAATAAAAGTCTTTAAAAAGTAAAATAAGTTATCGGATTTGAAACAAAGGTGGAATAGGAATCAGATCCAGATGAAATCAAGGATGAGAAGCAGAATCGGAATCATGACGGACAATGTGTCCATATTGTGTCCAATCAATAAAAAATATATAGAAAATTGCTTTATGTCCACAAGGGTGAAGCCGCGGGCGATAGTTATCTGCAATAAAAATTATGAAGGGTTTGAAGCTTTTTTAGGGTTCTAATAAAATTTATAAGAACCCTTAAAGTTCATGTGATTTGAATAAAATTTAGTATGAAAATAGTTTGAAGCTATATGATAGTTGATAGCCAATAGTACGATAGTAAGAATATATCGTAAACATTTTTTTAAATTTCCATAAGAATTACTTAGAATCCTTATAGTTAAACCGATTTCGATATATTTTGAATAATAACGGAAGACAATCAAAAACCACAAAATACATTTTTAAAGGTTCCGCAAAATTTTAGTTTTAATAAAATTTAGCATGGAAATAGCTGGAAGTCAAGGAATGGATATAGGATACATTTTTAGGGTACCATGATTATCACTAATAACCCTCACGCTCCTTTTTACTGGATCCTGGTAAACTGAACTACAATGAGGCGTCCAGTTTAGCAAGATACAGTAAAAAGTCGGTCCTGCAAAACTGGACTGACGTGTGAAAGGAGTGTAACAGTTTTACCGCTTTTGCTGAAATTTGCACATATTTTTCTTATTAGCACAGTAAGAGCACTGAAAGTGGTTTATGGGTTCCAGGGTCGTATCCTATAAGATTTAAAGCACTGATATAATTTGATCTGTTTCAATGAAACTTGGCATGGACTTAGCTTAAACCAAGAAAAGGGAAGTAGATTACATTATTTTTAGGGTTCCTTGGTTAGGAGTTCAATGAAAATTAGTAATAATCATTATAATTTCACTGAAATTTGCAGATTTTTCGTAGTGTTTTGCATGAAACACATTCCAAACAAAACAAATATGGACAGGTCACCTAGTTATTTACAACTCAAGGTACAGTACCGAAAGCAACCGTTTCGAACACAATCAGAAATTGGTTTAAACACTACCTTGAATTCATTAAGCACATCATTCGAAATTTTCTCAACACGGTCTATGAATAAAATAAGTATTTATCCATATCCATCCACTATCTGACTATTTATCCATGTAATAAAATAGGTTTTGTAAACTATTTTATTATATGGAGAACAGTATTAATAATTTTTGTAAATTAAAGAACAACATAACAATGAAACATCCATGTGTAGTCACTTCCAACGGAAGAATATACTGTGAGTCATCTGGGAGTTGGGGGCGCACTCGATACACGCTCGCGTAGATCGTAGTTACACTGTCGCTAATTCCTGAAGCGAAAAGGTTCTGAACATGAGAGTAGGTACTCGGGATCCACGCGGTCGTGGCTCCTATTGCATTAAATCATGAAGTTATTGGCTTTATATTAATATTAATTTTTAAAAGACTCAAATATATAAGTAAGTTTTAAAAATGATTTTTATACCAATATGAATTTTCCAGATTTTCCAGCTGAAAAATTCAAACTTATGTTCTCATACATTTATACTAAAATCTTTGTTTTTTAAAAATACAAACAGTGTTTCTTTTACTTTACGATTCGCGAAATAATTTTTTTATTGATGCTGCAAAGTTCTTAAACATTAAAAGAAAAATGTATTTATTATTTTAAATGTTATAATTATATTATGATATTAATAATAATACTTTACAAAAATGATCAGTTGTAAAAAAATAAATAATTGTCTTAAAAACATTAACACTTTGCTTTAAATAAACAAAGTTTTTTTGTTCATTAGTTGACGCTTGTTTTCCAAAGGGTTAGGCAATTACTACGAAGTCTCCACGTGCTTTCCGGGCGAGCGAGACGGGTACTGGTTACAGACAAACGGTTAAGTATATGCATCAAGTCCCATTCTATCCCGTACTACGTTTCACCTAACACGTCGTAATTTGGTAGGTACACAAGCATTCAGTAAGCCGTCACTAAAATCTATAGGAGACAACTATTGTGGTACCGTTTCGTCGCGTGCCGACGCCGGCGTAGGAGTCCTCTAGAATAATAGTTTTCCTACCGCGATAACAAGCCGCGTTAGGGGTGTCGTTACAAAAGATCGCGGCGTCGGCGCCGTCACAACGTGTCCCGATACAAACCTGTTTTGGCTGCGCTCCCTTCCTTCCACTCGCCTCTGGTGGAAGAGGCTTATTTTCGACGAATTCGAGCTCGCTCGTCGTCTAACTATTTCGACGATCAAATAACGAACGCTTGACAGACGGACGTCGTGATAAATTTCGGTTAAAAGAATGAGGACTTCAATTCCTAATGCCCTAAATCTACCAACCAATTGTAAATTTGTACAATCTATTTTATTTTTTATTACATTTAGCTTTAATTATTATTTACATCTCGACCATCTTCCATTCTCATCTACCACCTTTTTCTGTGTCTGAGGAATGCAATCTTTTCGAATGAACATTTGGACTTTCCTTCTTAGATAACATAAAAACGACAATAAAAGTAGCACTTTAAAAAGAGTAAAGTGACATTTTGCAGGATGGGGAAAGTATTTCAAAGCGGATATATCTCTATTGACTTTTGTTCTACATAGACATTTAAAAAGGAAGGTAAAAATATATGTGCCAATTGGTTTTATCGCTTCTGAACGTGGAGCTTATACACCCTTTATTTTACTGTGAAAGCTCTGCAATTTACTCGAAGGCTTTTTAGTATTTATTGTGAATGCAATAGAGTTAATTGTATGCTTAGCTCGGCAATCAGAAAATTATCATTTTTTATCTAGGTACTTCAATATACAATGGAAAGCATTGTGCTAAAAGTCCAAAAAGCACATAAAATGGGTAGCGAGAAATTCGGACAAGAAATAAAAACACTGATGCACTTACACAAGCACTGGCATTAATTTGGCAACGGGCGGGCCTATCTCACGCAATAACGACAAACGACGGACCATTGAAATTATGTGCTGGAAGGGACCATTGGACAAGATGCTTATTGACTGACCAAAAAATCGGTAGGCTGATGACGTTACACTAGTAAATGGAAGGGAATGGCTGAAAAGAGGGAAAGATAAAAAAGTCGTGCATAGGGTTGGAGGAGGCCTTTACCCAAACGAGCATTTATATCTTTGAAGCTGAAGATAACTAACTATCTAGGCGATTACGATAAACTAGTAAACTAATAAAAAGACCATTTAACAAACAAACAACAGTGAAATGATTTATTTATTATTTAGACGTGACCAAAAATATTGAATAAATGGCTTTTTTTTATTATATTATTTGTTATCTACTTCGATGTTTTCCTGCGATTAATAATGTCTTGTGCACTTTAAGTTTTTAATAGAATACTTTATTCTTGCAAATTGTGTGACCAATTTTATTAAATTTCATTAAATTTAATTGCTATAGAGCATTTGTTAGGTACATTTTATATATTGTCTAACAAGAAATTTGCATAATCGTTACATTTGTTATAAATCGTTAAACTGCATTATAATTATTTCGTAATCATCGGGCACTTCCATCTCTATTTCATGTTCTCATTACCACGTTTATAAACACGACCCGTTCGCTTTCCTCGTTTTAATATTTATTTATATTTGACCTACCTAATTCTGTTTTACTTCTTTATTGACGGCCGTTCGCCCTCTGGCGACGACATGTCAGACTTTAAAAATTTTGTTTTCAACTGCTTTTGTGCGATTTAGATTAGTAATTGTTTTGTTTTTAGATAGTAACTACCGTATCCTAAGAAAATATCAACTAGACGTATACTGTTAAGAACGTGGGTGCTAAGTGAGCCCTTCAAAAAGAGATAAAAGCTGTTCTCGGCTCTTTGCAGCCCCGGAAAGGAATAAGGCGAACTACCCGCCTTTTGTGTGCTATTCCTGATATCGTATATCCAGGTCAGTCTGGAGAATTTATTTTCTTTTCCTTTTATAGGTGGAAGAAAGAAAAAAGATGCAATTTTTAATCCAGTACCCAGGTTTTTAAACGATTTTATTGAAAGTTAGAACAAATGGCACACCTTGTGAAATGGTTATTATTTAAATCTTTTATGACTATATTTTAATTATTCTAATTGTATTTGTGTTAATCTTTAAATTATATTAAACACATGTAAATCGACATATTTAGAAACAGAAGTCTTAAGTCTATCATTGTTAGGGTTTTTCACCCGTTTTAAAGTCACTGAAGAGTTGGTAATATGCAAAAAATTTTAGTAGTTCTACAATTCCGACTCTACTATCCAGTGCCGTCGGAATGGTGGTATATGAAGATGAAAGGCATTTGGTAGACTGATAGTACTTACGCTATGTTACGGGCCGGTCGTAACTACGATTATTGTACGTCTGCGCCGCGTCGCCTCTAAAGATATACAATTGAGTGACCAGTTTTTTACTCGCTTAATATTGCACCTATATTAGAGAAAGGGTACAAACTTATATTAAACGATTAAATGAATGGCGAATTGTATGTTGAGAAGATGGCTAGGATTTCGTAGTCAAGTTGAGCCTATCGTTTGTAGTCGCATCCAAATATATTTTTTTCAGCTTAACAATTTGAATTATATGTCTTAAACTTAGTATATGTGTGAACATTAGGTCTACCTAACGTGTAATATATTAAACGTAAAATAATAAATATGTAATGTAATAAAATAATAATAAATAACAAATAAACTTTAAGTATTAATATACGTACTTAGTAAAATCACAATTTGCTCACTCCGTTTTGTTAGGACTCGCTTACCTGCATCGTAATCCACATACGAAATTTTATTATTAACCACATGTAAGTTCGTCCATCCTCCTAATTTTATTTTTAATATTAATCTATAATACATTTTGTTATTTATATAGGTATTTTTTCCTTGAACCAATTTACAGATAATTCAAATATTTTTTAAAATATAAGTCCACTTTTACTATGCAAAATACCTATTAATTTCGAGTACAATAATTACGTACGTGCTCTCAGCGAGGAGGGCGAAATTAACGTTTTATGTTTACAGAGTTGCTGACGAAATCCTAAAGTAACTTTAGGAGAGTTTGTTATTAAAGAAACTTAATGGAAAATTAATTTCTCCGGTTCAATTAAACGCGGTCTGCGGTCTGAATTCCGTAACGACGTATTGCTGAACTCGATACGTTCACACCGGTGGAGCGATTCGGGTCGTGGATGCTCATGGCCGATTTAAAATAATGTGAATGCTTGAATTCTGATCATCCTCAATCCGAAACCGTCTCGTCATATAACTCGGGGCCTGGTCATTCCTGTAGCTACGGTTATTGGTTTAATTATTATAATTTAATTCTAGATAGTATTCTTGTCGTTGGCGACAGTTTTTTTATTTATTGTTAGATTAAAACATGGTTTAGTACTTGTATTTACTAAATGCACAATTTCGGTATCCTACCACGTTCTAATTAACTGGGTTTCTTATCTTCCTACTCGTCCGTTCGATAGAAATTTCGCAATCACTTTCAAACTAACTTCCCGATGAGCTAAAGACTTTCTATATAACTCAGAACTAAATGACAATGCAATATTAACTTGCTTTGTTGTATGTTTGAACACAGAGAGACGTAATAAAAACATATTTTCAAAAAATTATTATAATATACCAAGTTATTAAAGAAGACTGAAAATTATAAAATAGTAAATTGTTTTAGCCCTATGCAGATTCTTAATCCCATACAGATAGTCCTGAAAATTTGTAAATGTGAATTTTTAGTTGCTATGAAAATAGTTGTAGTAATAGGTGATAGTATGGAGTATACATAGTAGCTGTCGCTAAATAAACAGACAGTATATTTAATTTCATTCGTTGTTACACAAAATTGTCAATAATTTTGTGAACTATTCATGATTATCTATTTTATGCGCCCTACATTTTTTACTTTAAATCTTACAGGTATTTTCATGGTCATTCATAAATTCACAATCACAATTTTTTAAGTCTACCGAGTTAGGAATTTGTGTCGGACTAAGAGAAATTATGTTATACTTTTTATTCCGTTTTAAAAATGTGGTAGGTATAGGTATTATAAATTATTATTTTTTTAATAATCTAACTTGAGTGTACTCAGTTCATGCGGAACGCCGGGGGCAACAAGGGTGTTTGAGTAGGTATCACTGTCGGTCATTTAGCTCGTTTGGCGCGTCTGTGTCGCAGCAACCAGAGAGCCGCTAGCTCTAATCAGCGCGGCGGGCGGCGCGGGCGTCGCGCCGCGGTCCCGGGACGCGCGGCCTCCGCAACTTTCATTAGGCACTAGCTGTTTGAAATTCTGCGTTTAGGATTACTGTTTTAAATTATTAATAAACTGAATACAAAACAAGGGAAGCTAACTTTAAATATTTTATTATACTAAAATAAATGAAATGAAAAATTATCTTTTCTTGTTACAATTTAATTTTACCCTCATAAATCCTTTCTAATTTTAATCTCAATAAATACCAATATTACGTTTATTAACAACATATTTATTTCATATAGAGAGATAATTGCGTATTTAATTCTAAAAATTAGTTTGTGTCCAATAAATGTCACAATACAATAATTGCGTCAAATGCAACATATGAATACCTTGAGACGTCGTGCATTTCATTTTCTAAAGTATTATTAGTTTCCAAGATCTAACTGAATAGGATTAAAAAAAAATATCTACACAACAGAAGCAGTAGCGACATCAGTCATGTGTCAAAACCTTGGGAACAATTGATAACAGTCAAGGCGACGAGAAAGCAAAAGTATGTATTTCAAAGCGTAATTGCAAAATCGACCGTGGTCAATAAAAAAAATAATAACCCTTCAGCCGATTCGCCAGCAGGTCCGTAATAACCCTCGCGGTCCACCTGCTACTAAATTTACGCTCGATTCAAAGCCACTCTTGCGAGTATTTCGGCCAGGCTTTTTGCTTTGACGTGACAACGTCTTAAATTAGGTTGCGGCTGGGAGTCACTTTGAAAAGTGTAACGCTCGGTAACATAACGATGAGTCACCGAACGAGAGAGCCCGCCGAACCTTGCGTCTCTCTCCCACTCAACTATGATCGGTCTGCCGCGCGAGCGAGTAGTGCATGCTTGCAAATGTATTGCAATTATGTTGTATATTTTATATGTATGTGAGGTAAAAATAAAATTTTGTTAATATGAATTCAGTGGATTCTTTGTATAAATTAATGTTTTAAATATAATTCTTTGTATAAATAAATGTTTTAAATTGTTACTATTATTTCATCCTTCTTCCTACTATACGAATGAATATTCACATTAAATGATTTTACCATTCAAAATCGTTGTCACGTAAAACTTTCGCCCGTATACCGACTTTACAGCAACCAAATTTTTTTTTTTATTTATTAGCACCCTACAGCGTCAGCGGCTGTGATCTGCATCGCAACGAGTCCCAGTTTGGGCCGGCCCATCTCCCCTAATCGCCCATACTGATATTATTCATGGTTTAATGAAGCGCGATTGTGTAATACGCGCCCTTCTCTATCCGATTTCGGACGATGTCATTGTTAGTTAATTTATTATAACAGATGTTGTTGTATTTTTTTTTTCTAAAAGGAATTCGGATGAATTAGCAATATTTTTGGTTGGATTAGTTGCTGTCTCATATGACCATATGGTGGAGATCTCGACAACTGCTGTTCTTCTATTCTAACGAAACCAATTGTTTATTTTTCATGCATCCTTGCAGTTAGTGGTCGTTGATGTCCTGTCAATTGAATTCAAATTTAAGTATGTTTCTTCAATAACATCAGCGGATGCTACGATGAAAAAGGAAAAATTGAGTTTGATACTTATTAGTTGTGTCTAAAACGTGTTAATATACGTTTTGGTCTTTTTTTCATATTCTATATATATGTTAAATAATAATCACATACGGCATTCGATTGTATGTACTATAAAAACCATATCAAAGTTTATATGGAATTAAAAAATGCATTTAAAAATTACATATTATTACATTATTTATATGACCAATAATCTACGTATAAAATATTCCGCTATACCAATACAATACTCCTTTTTACGTTTCATCAGAAAATCTGAACATTTTTTTGTGTAAGTTGTCGCCACAAGTTTCGAGCTACCCGTTTCGGCGCGGCCGTCTCAAATGTCGTACTCTTGTGGTAGGCCACTTGTCGTTAAGACGTTTCCTTTCCGTCGTCAAAACCAGGCCCGTATATGCATAATAAAAGAAATGTAGATATAATTTGGTATCATATAAATGATATCATGAAAATAAGTTACCAGAGTTAATTTCTGTTCAAGGAAATTCTAATGTTAATCTAATATACAGTCAGAGCGGCTTTTGAGGTGATATAATGTTTCGGAGTAAGCGAGTAACTATTTGAAATGGTTGAAAATTAATTGTTAGCAACACGACTTCAAATTAGAAGAAGTGCTCAATGTATTGGCAGTATCTTTATGTCATAAAAATAGCGATCTTTCTTTAAAATAGTTATAATAAAATTTCACTAAACATTTTGGGGACGTTGTTCTCTGACAATTTCAATGGCATGGTTTTATTTTTATTTAAGAAAAACAATAACTAGCTAACTCTGAGTAAGATGCATTAACTACTTTTTCGAAATATTATTTGCATTTATTACAATAAAATTAATTTTGTAAAACTGCTCTTTTTGTTGCCTGTGTCGTGCTTCGGAATACTGAACTTTATTGTTAACTCTTAAGTGCCTACATTGATAGTAATAGGTTCTGACCCATGGGAAAACGCCCGTTTCAGATTTTATTTTTACGTATTATATCACCTTAAGGAACACATCATTTGATGGGTGTAAAAAGTAGAACAAAGATCTGTGCGTCAATTTGTATCTGTAATGAAGCGCCTTCCCTCATTTCGAAAGATCAATTGCAGATAAGTATGAATAAAAGCCATGGTGTTCACTCAAGCACCATACGTTTATAGTATGAGAATGTAACAATAAGAAACTAAAAGTCCAATGAATCCAGAAGGCGGCTTGTAAGATCAACGACGAAAACATACCGAACGGATGAATAATTTACGATTATTAAAACGACTTTAGGAGGCCAAATTAACTTAGAATAGGCTATTCTGGCCAACCATCTTTCGTTAATGAAAAGTATTAAAACTGCATTGGAAGAAAATTTGTATGTTATGAACATGCGGTGTAGATTGTTCAAACATTTCATCTTTGTATTCTCTGATATTCATGGCGTTCTAGTTTTTATAGTAAATGTTAATATGTACTGTTTAAATATCAAAGTTGACGACGATCAAACTTAACGGTGAGTAGAAAGACGAGCCTTATAGTCTAGTGATTACCAGAGAGCCTCACCGATCATTCTTATTGATAACTTTTGTTGCCTTACACGAGAAACAGATATTTTTTGTTATTCGCATTGAGACAATGTATTTTAATGTTTTTGGAAGATACTTACTTGGGTTTTGAATTGATAGCTTCCAGCGATCGATTTAGGATGGTTGTGGTTACCATTTCTTGTGACATAATTGGTGAAAATTTCTATATTTCCCATTACTATTAAAGTTTCACAGCTAAGACTAAAGTCAAGAGCAATTACAGTAACGAAACATTGCGTGTATTTCGCCAAAACCGAACGTCAAATGTGAGTAGGCATCGATCGCTATTCTTTTCCTTTGTGACCTGTCGGGTAGTGGTCTGCGACTGAAATATAATTGGTACTGGCCGTACCCTGACGTAGCTCATTCTCTAATCACAACTAAAATTTTCGTTCATCGCGAAGCCTTTGTCCGAGAACCAATTATTTTTTTGGATGACTGAGTTTCCATTACGGAGTTAGATTAATGGTCGGCTCGTTTGTTTTGTCGAAGATATTACACTTTTAACGAAAGGGGAAAAGGTTTGTGTCCCAATAGTTGAAATTAGTTTTTTTCCTGCGATCTCATCTTTGATCTCCGTCTGCAGAAAATTATACTAGAGCGGAATTGATCCAACGGACAGAGTAATTGCGACTTGTCTACTTATTTGGGGAAATTATTGAAAAAATTTGGTTGCCTGTAAAGTCGGTATACGGGCGAAAGTTTTACGTGACAACGACTTTGAATGGTAAAATCATTTAATGTGAATATTCATTCGTATAGTAGGAAGAAGGATGAAATAATAGTAACAATTTAAAACATTTATTTATACAAAGATTATATTTAAAACATTAATTTATACAAAGAATCTCGCACTAAATTTCATATTAACAAAATTTTATTTTACCTTTACACATACGTATTTATATACAAATATACATACAATAACTTGCAATACATTTGCAAGCTATGCACTAATTCTCTAGTGCTGCGCGCGGCAGACCGATCATAGTTGGTGGGAGAGAGACGCAAGGCATTCGGCGACCTCTCTCGTTCGGTGACTCATCGTTACGTTACCGAGCGTTACACTTTTTCAAAGTGACTCCCAGCCGCAACCTAATTTAAGACGTTGTCACGTCAAAAAATGAACTGGAAGGTACCACCGGGTTCGGTCATGTTCACGGACGAATCGACCGCTGAGTTTCTAACTAAAATCACATCAAATCACCCGCTCCGTTCTTCGCAGAGCACGAGCATCGATCCCGCGTGTTGTCATCGAGTTGATGACTGTTTTTAGCAGTTTCCAATTCGCACTACCTTAGCGTGAACGGTTTAGTCAAGGTCCCCTCATGTTAAATAAAAAAAAAGTAATCGTTATGGGGTATAAATTCATTTGTTCAGCATTTCTATAAATAAAACATGACACAAAATCCGATGTTCTTTTTAAACGATATTCTTAAAATTAAGTTTATTTCGAGATGACAGCATTGAATTGGTTCGTATTTTTTTAGAGGCTGCCCTAAAACAACGTGACTCGCATTTGAATGCCTACAGTAGTGTCTTTTCGACCGAACGACATAATATCTGAGTTTCATCATAGTCAATAGACAGTGCGGCGCGCGGAACACGAAAATAGTTTCGGTGTATTTTTCCTTCATAAGGCGGTCCTCTCGCCCTCAAATATCGCGGGCTCTTTTACGAAACACTTTCAATAAGGACGGGCCTCGGAAACTTTCGTAAAATTTCGTATTCCGACCACCATTTGCCTTATATTATGCGGAAACCTCCATAGCGTCCTTCTTCAACTTTCATTTACTTAGGTTCCTCTCGCAAACACCGATTTGAATATATTTACCTCTCTCGCAGTAAATTCCCGTAAAATTGCTGCCTACGAAATTAATGTAAAACATTTGCAAATTGGATTATGTAAACTATGTAGAAATACTAAACGCTCCCGAGGAACGTCAGCCGAGGAGTAATCCACGCGACGACTCGCCTCTCTTTGCGGACTTAACGGCCGCGTACTGTGCGCGCAGCGGCGGCGGTGCGGGCTCGGCGCCGATCGCTGGCACTCGTTATAGCCAAAAGTGACGACTTCAGGTGACGGCGAAAGGATTAAATCTCATTGGTGTTGTTTATTTAATCTAGTGTTGGCCTTTAAATACATATGGGAAGTAAACTGATATTGAACAGCTCAACATGTAAACAAATTAACGACTTTTCATTAAAAAACCGTTTGGTTAAAAAGCGTTGTTTCGATTATATTAAATATATATCAATTCCCGCTTTGTTATAGCAAAGCGCGAATTCTGTTCTGGAAATGACCGATATTTCACCTCTTCATTGTTAGCTATACTAATGAGTGTGGTTTGATGGTCGCTTAAAGCTAGTATTAAAGTTTTTGTCGAATCGAATTAAGTGTATTAATCTTGTGATATTATACATCTAAGTATTATATGTTAGGTTTTTTAATCATCCCACTATTGAGGCAAACCCTCCCATAATCTTTTTGTTTCGAATCGGCTCAGACCTTAAGCTCTCCGCGTTGGTTCAGTGCGGAATGGGGGCTTTATTATTGGATTACTAGCTTCTGTCCACGACTTGCCCGCAAGAATAGACATATCAAGTAAAAATTAATATATAAAATATTAAGGGTCTACGGTCCCTTGGAGCTGTAAAAAAAAAATTGAGCTTCTATGTCAACTCGATTAAAAGATACGGTTATCTAGTATCTTATTTTGATATTTTCAAAGTTACCTATTAAAAGTTTTTGAATACATCCAATTAACATATCTTGAATCTTAAAAAAGCAAAAATTCTTAAATCGTTAATTTGTAGATATTTAAAAAAATTTACTACGAAATGATAATCGCTGTTGCAGTATCGACGGAAATGATACCGATCTTTGAGAGAAAAAATTTTAACTTCCCGCTTTGTAAATTTTTATTTTGAAAATTACAAAAATAAAGAAAATAACCAATAAAAATCTCGAACATATATAACTTTGAACAGACTTCAGGACAGACATCTTGCCAGTATGGGCATCGAAAACAAGCAAAAATTTTTGAGACTTGATAGATTAAATATTTACATAAATGGGTTTGTTCGTGGGTGGCTGGAAAATTCGCGGCCTGAGGTACTTACCGGTGACTCATTACTGTGTTATGGGCTAGCAATTATTGTGACACTTATTATAAATATTACGCCATTTGCAACTTACTGTTAATGTCATGTTTGTTGTTGGATAAAAAACATCGACGTCTTTAGAAAATTCTTTCAACTTTGAGCATTCTGCGGTAATAAAATATTTAAAAAGAAAATAACACACTTAAAGAAATTTTTGAAGATATATCATCAGTTCTTCAGGAATCTGGAACTTCGTACACCATGGTTAAAAAATGGGCGTGCCTTTTCCAACGAGGGCGAAAGACTTGCGAAGATAACTTCGGCCCGGGCCGCCCTGTGACGGCAGGGACTCCAGAAAACATTAAAAAAGTCGAGAAATTAGTACTAGCTGACCGAAGTATTCCGAACGACGGAAAAAATTAAGACGCGGAGTGTTGTTTTTGTTGGACAATGCATCTGTTTACTCATCCTTTGTTGCGAGACACGCCTTGAAGCATACGGGTTTCAGTGAAATCGATCAACCACTTCAATCCAGACCTGGCTCCTAGTGACCAGAATTGAATTACGGGACCAGAGATTTGCTGATTATAATGAAATGCAAGCTGCTGTAAACAGCCATTTTTACGAAAAAGAAAAAGAATATTTTTTTCAATGGTATCAAAGCGTTGTATGATAGATGTGACAAATGTATTGCTTTAGAGGGGGGCTATGTCAAGAAATAAATTTTTAAATTCACATATTTATTTAACACCCTTAGTCCGCGGACTTTCCAGTCTTCCCTCGTACAAAATCCTCAAGGCGCGAGACCTACTCGCATTTTTTAGGTTTTTAAGATTCCATACATTCGATTAATGAAAACGATACCCTTTAGGTCGAATCACTTCTGTGTCTCTTTGTCCGTCTGTCATAGCCAATTTATTTTGAATCTACTAGACCAATTTTTACAGGAAGTTTTGAAATTTTAAGAAAACCTGTAAGAATTCTATAATCTTTAAGTAACATGGCAAATCTTTCAATATTGCGGGTAAAAATTTACATTTGCTCTTCATTTAATTATCACATAAAAATTTTGGTCAAATTAAAAAAATGTGATGTATTATATTTTCATTGTACGGAACCCTTTCGTGTGCGGTGATAGATACGGTACGTGCGCGTGTACGTATGCGTGCGCTTGCAACTGCGTGCGCGCACTCGGCTGCACGTGCGTCGTTTGTATGCGCGTCGCGAATTATAAATTAATTGGTTGACAATATAACCGAATCAAATATTGTACTAGACAATTATTTAGTATTGCTATGTAATTTCATTTATTTGAATTTCATACGAAGTTGAACACGTCACTTAAGTAATCTATTTGATTGGGTTACAATTTTTATGGACTACTACATATGATTGATAGATAGATATATTGTTGTGATTTCAACAATGACTGATGTGATACTACAGATAGATACGACAGCAATGATCTGTTAATTACTAGAAATAGTTGAATTACTTATTAACTGTTTATTTCAACAATTTTTTTGCACACCATCGCCGCATTCGTACTTGCATTGCAATGAAACTTGCCAAATCTGACGACTTCTTAAAAATATCTGAAGCTAATAAACTAGATTGGACAGTGCTGAATCGGCGCTGCGCTTCATAGTTTGAGTCGGTGTCCCGGCGAACTCACTTGAACTTTTCCGCTCATATGTACCCATATGATATATTTCGACTGCTTGATAGGCGCAGTTGATAGTGACCCTACTTGCTGCGCTGGAGGCGTAGGTTTTGCGTAGGCAAGGCAAAGCCTCTTTCTCGCACAAGGCAAAAATGCCTTTAGTCTGGATGTTTCTTTATATGTATATATTTACATGTATGTATGTATTATATAACAACTATTTGAAACCCATACTACAAGCCTCGTTGTTTAGTTTGGGACCAAATGGTGCTGTGTAGTCGTTAAGATATTATTATTATTATATTATAATTAAGTATTTAGTTCGCCTTTTTATCGATGGAAGCACTCTAATTAGTTCACATATGCAAGTCTGACGAAATATATATGGTCCTTATTCCGCGCACGTTATGAGTATTATGTACAAGCAACTATATTTCATTTTGTATTTTTTTTTCTCTAATTATTTCTTTTCCGAGATTTTAATCGCACATAGATAAAATATGATTCAATCGACGACGTTAAAAGAAAATCATCGGGCGGCGGAAACGTTCTTTACAAAGCGCCGGGGCGTTCGTTACAAAGCGGGCCGGAGAGGGCGGAAAAAGGAGCGTCAATCTGATAAAGAGCATCGAGTTTGTTTACTACGGGTATAAAATGACCTTAATTTCGCGATAACACTCAGCAGAATTCTCGGAAAGGACGTAAATTGTTCCATGTAAGTCAAAAACGCTTCATCGTCGGCGGGCGCTCCGCTGGAGAATTTACATTCTGGGTCAGCCGCCGCCGCCGCCGCCGCCGCCCGCGCGCTGCGCCGCGCCGCCGGTGTAAATCATTGTAATTTCATTTTACCCCCTACTACCATTGTACGCACAAGCCGCGTTCACTCCGCGTGCGTGTACATATTTAAACACTGCGACTGCCGTTACTGGAGGAAGCTACGCGCACAATAGTAACAGCAGTTTCGGAATCGATAAGCAAAATACTAAGTAAACACAAAAAATATATATTTTGAATATGTATTTAACTATTTATAATCCTTAATAACTTCTTTTTTACGAAATGTGATTTATTTCTAATTTACATTCTCCATAGCAATATAATTCTTAAAGAGAAAAAATCTGATGCATATCCTCACAGTCTCATATAATAAAATGTATACTTTCGATGTCATCATCTCTATAATTATAATTAAGTACTATCGATGATTTTCTTCTGTATCGACGCAATGGCATTATTGATTTGGACGAAGCCGCAGAAGGCGGATCGCGTTCGATGTTTAACATCCCTCGTTTATTTACATATGTGCAGAGAATTACTTCCAAAATGGTTACCTAAGAGCTGTAATTCAGCCGCCGAGACGCTAAAGCGACGAAATCGTAGCTCGGCCGAGGAAAAAACGCGCGGGAGCACGCGCAATGAAGTGTACGGCCCGACGCGACGACGGCATAAAAAATGTCTACTTATTACCTATTCTTCCCCGTGTGTTACAGTCCTCATATTGCAGTATTTTGCCGCGAGAGAAAAATAATGTTGAACAATTTTCGACTACTTTTTCCCTCTTCTTGTTGTATTCTTTGTTTGCAGTGGGCTTCTCCTTTTGCTCATCATTCCGTAGAAAATTGTTTTGCATATGTATTATAAGATAAATCAAGTTTCAATATTGACAGGTATTGTAGAACATCGATTGAGTTTTTAATTAAATGCTAACGGTTGTTAACGGTTGCGAAATTTAATCATTTGCATAATTTACTTGTCTTATATTGTTATAATTATAGTCTTTTTATTATCAATTTTTTTGAAAGTAATTATATTTCACTAACACAAAAACATTAGAATAAAATATTAATATTCTAATATTTTGTGAATAACAGTTAGTCCGAGCTCTCAGACATTTAATCCCTTTTGTTCTCATCCAACGATTTTACGCTCATTTTATTTAGATCAGCACCGGGAAGGCTTCGCGGCGGGGCGAGTGACAGATTAAGTTAGATGTGATTGAAGAGATCGGGTCAAAAATCTGAGATTGTGAACTCTTCGAGTCAATTAGGCCCCGGGGCGGAGTGGAGTGCCGTTTAATTTTATCGCCCTTCGCGTCGATCTTCATTGAGTCGTTTTATGGCATCGGCTCTTCGATTAAAATTTAATTTACACGCCTCCTTTCTCCCCGCCCCGACCGCGGCAAAAGGCGGTTGGTGCATATCTTAAGCAATCGTTATCGGTCACAAATATTTTCTCCGTATTATTGTGAACTAGAGTAATTTATTTAAGTGGTTTCAAAGTAACGTGCGAAACACGGGCCGTTTATTACTTAATTCGTAATATATCTTCACAAATATGATCTATCTTACAGTTTTGTGAGCTTCAATCACTTTCTTAGGACTGAAATATTTATTGCTCCAATGGCTAATGATCCGCTCCCAACCAACGACGTTTGTGACTTTTACCAAATCGACATCTACATAATCGCGCATAGCGCCTTTCGTGGTGGCCGCTCTATAGCTTTTTGTTACTCTAACTTTTTCTTCTTTGCAGTAATTTATAACTTTTTTTTCTGTTTACAGTAATCTCCCTGTTCCGTACCATTTTGATTTGATATTCTGAGAACTAGTAAGAAGCAGCTGCAGAATTCTTCATATCATACGTTCTTCGCAGAGTAATTCTATGGCCAGCTTTTGGTTTCCATAGCCTTTATTTATTTAATTGGAATTATGCGTAGATTCTTTAGACAGTAGAAAGCAAATTAATATTGTTCATGGTTATATTAAATAAACGTTAATTACAAAAACTATGGAAAAACGGGTTCGAGGTGAAATTTAATTTAAAAATCTTTATTTTTTATATGATTACTAGTGACCTGCCTCGGCTCGCACAGGGAGCATTAATCATCTATAAATCTAATTTTGTATTAAATTGTAGGTAAATTAGGACACTAAATTTCCAAATGGTCAGAAAAATATTTTCTGTTGGTCCGGTAACTATCAAACATCACCCGATAGGCTAATCCCGATTGCCCGAAAAATTCATTAAAATTGATCCAGATTCTTTGGAGTCCATAAAGAACGTACACACGTATTCACATGTATACATGCATTTCTATATATATATATGATAAGTTTTTAATCCTACATATTCTTATTTGAACGCATAGTTTTATAATGTGAAAAAGTCCAGGTTATTAAAACGGAAAAAGTTTTATTTACAATATGCAACAATGAATTCGGGTAAATAAATATTATTTTTTTACTAAGAAATAAGATTAAAAATATTTGGAAAATCCAAAAGTGCACGACTCATAATGTTCATTCGTTTTTTGTTAATAACTATTAAACGACACAAATCAAGTTAACCATTTTCAATACCAATCTCCGGACAGTGGATCTCAAGCTATTAAAAAAAAATGGATCAAATTAGTGAATTTTTACGCTCGCTATCGTGTCCGGAACGAAAAAGTGTTGATTGACAGGAAATTTCTTTTGACTATTTTGATAGTTTTTCTAATTGTATTATGTTAAATCGATTTGAACCAGTGATAGAATTAATCTTCATTAAATTATCTATCAAATAGTGCACAGGTTAATAAAATTACATGAATTATTAATCGTGTTATTGATGAAAAAAGTTACGAAATTGAGGAAAAAAAATTATTCGTTCGTAGAGCACTTCTTAATGCTTCGCATTATGAGTCGTGCAATTAAATCGTGCCAAAAAAGCTGTATTAATTATGTGTGTAATCTAAAATTGTGTTTGGTATTAATCAATTTTTGTATTTGTTGCAGGTACCTACGCTCACCTACCGGTCTGATGACTCACTCTTCTGTTGCTCACTGTCAAAGAATGTAAAAAAAATGCATACAAGACGATATGAGCTTGTGGTAACTTCGTTTTTATTTCATTATACTTCGTACAAATATACCTAGACGTCGTTTTTGTATATAATCGGCTTTTAATTATACAGTTGTATGATTTTGTAATAGAAATTATTTTTTTCTCAGTAATAGGCTACGTTAATTAGTTAAAAGTCGATATGTGGGAGGTAATCGAATCTTGTATCATTAAGCCTTATATTTATTCGTACGTACTATTTAAAAAATATCGAATCAAAAAAATAATGGTTGGAAAAATGATTTTTTAAAATACAATATTCCTTAAATTATTCGGCGTTTTGATTTTGCAAAGTAGTCGTTACACATTTTATTTTCCACGATAATATGACTAGGAACTTGTGACGGTGATACTCCGACAGTAAAATTTTAAGACACATCTGTGTATCTCAATAGTAAATTTTATAAAAATAAGAAAAAGCCTCCAAAACCTATTTATGTAATTGTTTAAACAAACTCCAATAACGACTAAGTAATTGTCTGCGAATTGGTTCCAGCTAAAGATAAATAAAACACAGTTGTCTCCTTAGAAGATATTTTTGACTCATATTTCACATTAATATTTATAGGTTATATGTTCTCTTTTGCCTTCCTTTAACTGGAACTGACTTGCTTTTGAAGTTGTTTATTTTTATTTGAAGTTTAAAAAGTTTTAAAACAATTATTAATAAAATTGGCCAGGTATTTCCTTTACTTTTATAATATAAAAGCTCTGTAATTTATGCAGATCACAATTTCATTCACTTCCATATTAAATTAATTCATCCTATTTCTACTGTTACGGCTGAGTTCCGATGTGTTCCTGCTAAGGTTGTTGCATTGAAGTTATATAAACAAATTAACATGTGTAGGTAGATTAATAAGAAATTTTAATTTTGTGTATACTAGATTTTACTAATAGTCATGGAAGAGTAGTTTCTGTCGACAAATCGCAGTGTTATCCCACAACTCAACCGTTAAGGAGTGCTGTGTCTTCCATCATCAGCACAGTAACTTGAACTGATGACTTTCAGAGACAAAAACTTGAATAACTGAAAAAAAGGGCTAAAACCACTTATTATATGTGCCTATAATATTTGAAGGCATCCTTCGATTTTCTTGAGATCCCATCATCAGATCGTGACTATTAGTCTATGGTACCATTTCGAGAGTTATACTTTTTCAATCAAAAAGGAACTAAAATGGAAATCGGTCCACAATCAACGAAATTATCTCTGAACATACATAAAAAAACACAGACGCACATAGAACGTCCTCCTCTTTATTTGAAGTCGATTAAAGACGATTCGTAAAAGCTGAAAAATTTAACGTGAAAAATTTTGCATTAGGCACGTTAATCGACGCCGCGTCTAGGTTTGGTAACGCAATTATATATCAATTAGCCCACAACGACCCCCGCCCGTTTGTATTCACGGTTACCCCGGATCCCATTAAGATTGATCGGTTAATTAATATTCTCGACACGGACAAGACGAAATTCCCCAATGATAAACTAATTATGTTCATCGTGTCACGACGAATCTAGTCTCTTACCGGCACTATCATGTATCACTTTGTTTGTTAATAATGTTTTTATTATATATTATTAAGTTAATTGCTCTATGGCTTCTCAGGTCGATAGTCTATATAATCGCTGTAAGTGGGTTGAGTAGATATAGAATTGAAATCGTGCATGTAGGTGTACTTTTTGTTTGTATGGTGATTTCTCATTTGAAGAGGACCAGGAAATTATTTAAATAATTACGCTATTTTAATACTATATTAAGTGTAAAAATGTGTTTATTATGTTATTTTATTAACAAACATCCCGACAACAAATGCAAATATGAAAACGAAATTATTTTAGTAATTATTAACTTTGCATACATGCGTGTTACAATGTCTAATTTTGCTTCGATTTTCGTTCACGTAATTATACAGAATTCTTATCGCCAAATCAGAGTCAAACTCTAATATCTATTCCAATCTTCATACTATTGACCTGATTTTCACTACAGGCGCGGATCTAATCGTGTTCCCAGCTGCCGTGATCCCATTCCTGGTCCTAATTCTGATTTCTGTAGTAATGCGTTTTATTTGTAACCTATTCTAGATTTCATTGTTTTTGAGATTTTGACGTTAACCTTTATCTTTCTTTAATTTGTATTTTTCACAATTTATTTTTCTCAGCTACCAAGAATATTGATCTAATCAAGCGTACTTCGTACCTCTAATGTGGCACATTCACCGAAATCTGTTCTATCGTTACCTATATCATCCCGAACCCTTAACTAATTTGATAAGGGAGTAAATAAGTAATAACTTAAGCATTGAAATTACCAGAACTATACGAAATTGAAAAGAAGCGAAAATTTTCATATTTCAGACAGACATTTCGATTTCAGTTACATACATAGGATATCGACATTTGGATATATTGGTCAACTGGTCAAAGATTTCTCCTGTTCAGTGTTAAAAGCGATCGGTTACGCGTGGTATTACCCAAGAAAATAAACTCGAGAGAATAATTCCTTCTCTCGACGGAAAATGAAATAGACACATCGGGTGTTTCTTTTTTTTTTTGCGGGCGGCCACTCGTGTAGTTAATAGGGAGTCCCGGCTCACGTAGCGGGTACGTGTGCGGCCGTGGGCAAGAATTATTCGGTTAGAATTGCATCTTTATCGGTGCTATCTCAATGGAACTATGTATTTAGATGTGCAAGTCGTAATGATTGTTTATATAATCGCTGTACTCATCTGAGGTGTATTGATTGCATAAACGGGCGCTTAGATATGCCCGACTGTTTTCATTATATATCTATTTTTAGAAACTTTGTAAACCACATCACTACGCTTAAACGTGCATACAAAAGTATTCACGGTCACGTATGTCTCGCTTATGTGATCTTGAAACTTGGCATCAGTTTAAAATACGAGCGATTTGTCGATCGCGTTATTACGTGTTATACTATTATTATTTGCTTTTTGTTTGCGTCCCCATGGTTATTACACGAATGCTTTCACCTTTCGTATCGCTCAATCTCGTTGTCACTTCTGAACACGGTCCGGTTCTTTTTACAATTTTCTGGTTCCAATATCGGTTTCGACCTCGGTCCCTTTTTCACTTCCAACCTCGATCCCGCTCTTGATCTAATCCTGATACCGGTTTTGATCGTAATCCTGGTTCCGCTGTTGAATTCGATGCAGTTCTCAATTATGATTTTGGTCTCGCGTTCAATATCAATTTCGATTTCACTGCATTTCCGATCCAGATTCTGCAATTAATTCCGATTATCCTTTCACTGTAGATATCGGTTCTGACTCAATGTCTATTCCGGTCTCACTCACGATTCCGATTTCAACACCTTTTCATTTGGATTACGCACGCGCGCTCTCAATCCTGATTCTGATCCCACTCGCAATTCGAATTCCAATCCGACGGTGACCTTAATTCTCCTCTAGATATGACCATTACCTGAAAAATAATCTGCATAAAAAATAAGAAATTAGTTTTATGTTCACGCGGGCAAACCATGGGCAAAAGCAAGTATTAAAATAAAATATCGCTTCTAGTATTCGGCGATAATGAAGCTTTTTTGTGATGAAAGAATTTTCAAAAACGTAATTTTGGATATTCACTTTAATTTATGTTGTTCCAATATTGATTGCTCATCGTAATCTAAAACATTACTTCTAACTGAGTTAGAACTTTTATTATATTAATTTATGAGGAAACTCAAATATTTATATTATATTAATAACTCATAAAAGTGGGAACGTCAGTTACGAACACTATAACTAAATAATTTTATTTCGTCTAATATCTATACGAACAAAAAGGTAAAAATGTCATCAAAAACATGTACTTATAAAATAGGCAGATTTCTCGTCAGGACTGTGTTGTTATTTGAAAATAATCTAGTAAATTAATTTAATATCTTAGAATTATCCCAATTTTCTCGCTTAAACTTTATTAGCGGTTTTTCATTAAGTACGTAAATAAATTGAGTGATTTAGAAATTTTGAAACCAAACTTAGCAAGTTTTCAAGGGTGTAAAACAGTTCTTTAATTAAGACCATGTAATTATTCATCCCTATAATATTTTTTGTGTTCTTATAAAATCTCTGTTCAATCTGTGTACACCGCGATTTCTATAGGTATAGCTTTTTTCATATTATATATTTTATTACGCATGAAATTGGAAGTTTCGAATTGACGTGATGACGATAAAATTGATTCTCTCTTCAACTCTGCAAATCTGCACTTAACCAGTGCTTATAATTAATATGAATATTTTTCGTTTCAATGACAAAACAATCATAATTTCACAAACGGCTCGGTACTCACACGTTGCTCGTTATAAGATGTACAGGTGAACGTCATTCATGGCAAGTTATACCAAGAGGTAAAAACTTTAATTGTAAAATTAAACGAAGGTTTGACAGATAATTCATGGCTAATCTGTCAATTTTAGGGGTAGCGTCTATTATTGGGGTTTTTTATTTTAATGCAATTCACCGTTAGTGTTTTAGTATGGCTACAGGTAGGTATCACATAAGGGGCCTGACATTTAGCTTAGATAGGTCGAGACTACCCCTTTGTCGTTTGCAAACACTTCACCGCGGCGCATCCACATCTCTGAGGCGAACCGTTTCCATTTAGGGCATATATTACGAAGATTGCATTGTATAACGAGACAATGCGATGTGATTTATTGGTGTCATATCCTAGCAGACGTCATACGTAATATAATATACAAATATCGACACATTAACGGATAGTGTGCTGAAATTATTTTTAAGGACTATTGTCTTTAATATATTAATTAACTTGTTTTTGTCTCTGTCCTTTCATTCCATTCAAACCTTTGTCATTCCAAAATAGGGGGGTGTATATTCATGTGCATGTTTATAGGTGTGTGAATGTAAATAACAACCGATTTTAACGAAACCACAGCTTGCATGTGCCTTAATTATGACATGCGAATAGGTGTATTTTCCAGTTCTCGGTTGGATATCATTGCATTAAGTCTAACTTCCTGAACCGTATCCGGCGTTCGATGTATAAAAAGCCATACTCGAAGCTTTCCCCTTGAAGCACTTGTTCTCTTACTTGAATCGATTCGCTTTGCTTTGTTACCAGAAAAAAGAGGATATTTTGCCCGTGAATGATATAAACTTCGCTTTTGTGCTAACCTGTTTTCGATTCAATATTGATATTTCGTGAAACATCTATTGAACGAGGAACAGTAGTTAGATATTCAATTTGTTATTTTATCGCATCTCTTTCGTATTATATTATACTATTTTTTTATTTTCTAAAATATATATAATTTACTATCACCGTAAAATTTACAAGTGGCATATAATAATATTAATTATGTGTAATCATGACGTTAATTCCACGTATAGAAAAAAAAAATGTTTTGGTGTTTGTAATAAATACTTTTGTAGTAAATTTTTACAATAATGGAAATAAATTGTCCTGAAATAGTTAAAATAAGAGAAAACTATATCTGCTTATTTTTAAGAGCGTTGATTCAATTTTTATTGTCTCTTAAATTTACACTTTATACTTTAGATTCAAAAATTGGGCTTAAGCAATTATTCACAAAAGTGGAATAAATGTACTTATTTATTATTGATCTATTACCATAATAAAGATATCGTTGGACATACCGCTTATGAGATGCGACACGTTATCGGCTTTGTTCCAATTAGCGAACTACATTTACAGAATACACGATAAACAGAGATTTGACCTCTTCTATCGTAGTATTCTTCATTAGCGAGTTTGTCAATATAGGTAAATGAAAGGCTTAAAGATACAATACAGAATATTTAAATTATATTCAGTGAGACGTGGATTCAGGGCGTATAGTTGTTTTTTATGTGATCTCTGACATATAATAGGGTTCAAACTTAGGTCTAGATTACCTAACTATTTTATCAATTTAGATATAATTACATAGTTAATGATGAGGGTGATAATTATTGCACAAAAAGATTTAAGGTACCCGATTTCGAACATTGAACTGCCTATATTTGTTCTTGGACTCATCTGTGATAAAACCGCAGCGTAGGCAGTGCAGGCAGATGTGTCTTAGCAAAAATATTATAGGCTAAGGCTGCTTCAGGAATAGAACACTGTGAACATCCTAACCGGCATCCACTCTTGCGGGGGTGAAAAAAATGATCCTAGAACCACCATAGGCACGTGCCACCGATTATAACTGGGATAACAGATTTCACAAATCACTTATATGAACAGAACAAGATTGGTTTTCCATTCTCTTCCATTTTATTATTTCCATGAGAGAAATTTGGTTTTCACAATATCTGTCCTGACGCGTTTAGAATCAGAAAAAGAATACCCACAAATTTTTGTATTTCAAAAAGTGTTCGATATGACACAAATGACAGATGACAGATCAATATAATGAAGGATTGAATGACATTGTCGATTAAATATTCAAAACAGATACTTTTGAATATCTTCTTTTTTATGATCCATCGACTGAATGGAGTTATAAATGCAAGTGTTTTACTTTTAGTCAAAACGAATTATGAAACCATCAGAATAACACTACGATAACTCGTTCAGAAGCTGTTATCAAATTACAATTTTATAAGGGTAATTCAAATTTGCCAGTAAACACTGATGTTAATTTTAGGTGTTACATTCTTTATCCCTGTTTTTCCGGACATTATTTTAAGTTACGATGTTATCAGTCAAAAACATTAACTGAACAAAACCTACGTTTAAAATGATTTTTGGTCTATTTAAATCCATCGTCATACTGTAAATATTAGTCCTTTTGTTTGTGAATGCGAAAGGACATTATCGCCAATTAAAATGTAAAAATAAATAACATGTCTACTAAAACTAAATGTCTACTAAAAAGTCAGTCATTTTTAGTTCATTGTGTATTTTTTAAAATTTCCTTATACATATCTTTTATTAAATCTTTTAATTTGTAGTCCAATGTGTTTATATAGTCAAGTATTATATCCTAGAATATTCTTTTATATATTAGAAGAATACATTTAGAATTTATTACATGTCTTACATATATAGATTAGTTTATCTACGGACACACATAGATAGCAAAATATAAAAAAAGAATAAAGGACGTAGGCCATGTATGTGTTTGCGTATGTGTAGCGATGTTAGCGTAGCAATGCTAAAAGACCGTAAGTTCAGCGTCAGTATTCACTCGATGACCAAATCGCTGATTCACTCTAAGAAAAAATAGCTTCTAAGCTTCGAATCAGTCCAAAACTTAACTTAAAAACATAAAGGTTGCTGACCAAAAGTGTGATTTTTCTTATTTTACTTTAGGACTTTGTAAAACAAATAAGTGGAAAACGAGCTTTCTCTTCTTAGTAAAAATGAAAAATAAACTCCAGTGTCTTAAGTACCTCTGCTTTTTAACCATACTACAAGATAAGACGTCAAATCGACTGTGTACTCATACGGAGTTAATCTAAAACCAAATAGCTGTAAGGCGTGTTAATGGCGACACCGATTTAACGACTGACTTCATTCGTCATTGCCTGTTGATGAGGGCGTTGCTCCGTCAGAACTGACGCCCAATTACGGTTCGACGTCGCACTACTGCGGTCACACCGTAAACTGAGTGCAAATTGATGATGCCCTAGTACAATTAAAATAAATGTTTACGACTTAAGAGTTGTCTCTTATTACCGTCATTAATTTTTCCAAAGGTCATTTTTGTTTTTATTTCTTCCATCAGTGATAATATTCATTTCAAGAACTCTGTATCATTTCGAGTGAGTACGATTCCCGCTCGAAAAGTTCAGGTTTGGGTGCCGACAAGACCAAGCGTTTATAAATAACTTTACCTATATCGCGTTGCTAGACTTTGCATGTTCAGATTACACCGCCCTAGTTTATCACTGTTATGAAATAGTTCATGAATAATTTCTTAGTTAGAAACTACTATATTCGTTATTAGTATATTGCATTTGTAAAGAGACGCTATCATAATATCAAACATAGAAAATACGATTATCACGATAATATTATTAAACTTATTATACTAAAAACGATAATATAAGCATAATTAGAATTCATGCGCATGGTTATATGGTTGTGTATATTAAAATTTATTCGATGACTCAAAGCCTGTGAAATATTTTAACGAAGATAGATGTCTGATCTTAGTACTAGTGGTCGATTGCAAGTAATACGTAATAAGAAATTACCACTTACATATACTATCTTAAATACAATTTGGTATAAAATCAAAAATAAAATAAACAATTAAAACAATAAAAAAACTCTACTGCAAAAAATTAACAGATAAGCAACGCACTAAAAAGACTGAAACAAGATTGAGAATACAAAGTACTAAAACCTAATAAACTCTACTTTGGTTTAACAGACTACATTATGAGCTGAAAGCCTAAATGGAACAATTTACATTAGTTTACATTACATTTGGTAGCAAGCGGGGTCCGATTAATTGTCTTACGATTTATAATTTGCAAATGGGTGCCGCCCGCTACCAAACATAATGTAAATTATTTAACTTAGGCTTTCAGCTCATAATGCAGCCTGTTAAACCAAAGTAGAGTTTATTTTAGTAGTTTGTTTTCTCAATCTTGTTTCGGTCTTTTTAGTGCGTTGCATATCCGTTGATTTTGCAGTCGGATTTTTTTATTTATTTATTTTATTTTAGACTTTTTAGTGTTTCGTCCGGCACATTCTTATGAACGAAAACGTGTACTTTTACGATTTTTGTAAATCGCGCAAAATGTAGAGATGATTGATAAGTGCTATTGATAGCGTGTCAAACAAAACACGAATGAAAACAAAAAACATTAAATCACAATTTAAATACCGTCATTTGTGAAATGAAACGACATTTAAATATAGACCTAAATTGATTATAATTTTTTCGAGCGATTGAATTAAAATGGTTGTAATTTTATCATATGTATATTTTTGTTATCTCCTTTTAACTCCCTTTATTTTTGATACCCTACTCAATAGGTTTGGTTAAAAAAAAAATTGAGCTACTTACAATTTTGCGCCAAAAATCCGCCATTTTTTTAATACCTATCTAAGAATACTTGGGTTTTTGAGACGTCTCTATCTATACCTTAATTGTTGAAATACATCCAGCCGTTTGGAAGATACGTGGCAATAGAAAAAATTACAAACATATAAGATACGCGCGAAAAACAATACCCTTCCTTGGCAGTCGGGTAAAAAGCTGGTTATTATAATTTGTAGCGCATTTCGAATATGACTTAGTCGTGATTATTTGTCTAATGCCATATGTTAAATTTTCAAATCCATAAACTGACAGACGAACTGAATATTTTAATAAAATTTTGTGTTCATTTCTATGCATAAATCGAATATCATGAAATAAATTATTTTGTCTCGTGGACAAATTGCCGCACTTTAACATAATTCATAACCTACTACGTCATTATAAACTCCAAACAATAATATATTGAATACAACGTTTTTTTTCTATCCTATGATTTTTAATCTGTTCGCTAATGAATTCCTCAATGTTCGTGTTTGCATTTTGATATGTGCAATGTCGACGTTTTTAATATTCATGACCGCCGTACGTTTTTCATACGCGAAATGATTTTTTTCCCCGTTGTACGATATTCAATTTCTGTTACCGGTTCGCTTTCTCTGTACGCGCGGATAAATCGGACGTGTGACACGTTCATTAAATTTGTGACTAAGTGATGATGTATTATTTTTTTCTTGCGCAGTTCGGGCCGTGTTTCGTTTTGTTATTGTTTCATAACAGTCAGTACACACATAAATCGTTCTACACGAGCTGTGCTTTTATTTTTATTTTGGTCATTTAAAAACTTTGACTATTCAACACTTTATTTTTAGTTTTTTAGAAACGTCCTAAATCTATTCGTTTTATATGTATCTTAGTAAAATTCTACTGGATTTTAACTTTTTTTTTTATGATTACTTAATTCTATGTAAGTGAGAGGCATATTAATTATTATTTTTAAAATCTGGATTTGTTAAGATTATGTTGTCAAAGTGAACGTTTTCAAACCCTGTACAATGATGATTATGTTGAAAGTGTTTTAATTCAAAAGGTATAAACTATTTCTAATAATTTGTTAATTTTAATATATGTATATAACTTACTCATAAACTTACGACTATAAAATTTCGAAACCGTTAAAGAACATCGAACGTCATCGTATATATGAGAAAGGTAGACTACAAGTTTCGTTCAAGAAAACTATATTGAACGAAGCATCTTTTACATGATGCGAGAATAGTGTCTAATAGTTAATTCGAATGATATCCGTTAAATAGCAAAGGCCGCTCTGACGCAGCCCGAGATCTGCCGATAAACCAATACGGGCGCGCGGGCGGCCGAGCGCGCGCGACACGTCACGAGGGAAGCCGAACCGAGCGAGCGCGGGGTCATTCAACGCGTCGCGTAATTGCCGTCCTATTCACACTCGTAGCATCTTTTTACTCTCACTTGCTTGAACTCGGACCGGGTTTACTTTATAAGGTAAAGGCCCGTATACAACGCCGCCAGATATGTAGAAAAGTGAGCACACTATGTCGCGTATGCTACGGAACTTTATTTAAAGATGACGTGAATTTATTATAATTTGTATAAATGGTCTATAGTCCGACCGAGGCGCTTCAGACGTGTTTAATCATTTGTCATTTGTTAAATTTGTTTGTATTATTCCGATCTGTACTGATATAATAAAGACAGAATTTGCGACCGATTTACTGACTCGATACAGAGATGAAACTACTGAAATCAGAAATAAGAAACTTCGACTGTAGGTTTTTTTTGCGTTATAAACACGCAATAGTTCTTTCGAAATTTAACTTTTTAGGGTGTAAAATAGGCAATGTTTATACGGAAGTCTCGTCATATATGTATTAAGCTATAATTTTAAAATTTGGCATGCAAGCAGTCTTCTTATTAGAAATAAAAATTTTCCTGTTTGAGCATTCTTGCCAATTCGCCCTTAAATATGTAAATGGGGGATGAAACTTTGCATGAGAGACTTCTCATTTTTGAAATACTGAATATAAAAATCGGTGTTAAAATTTTATATACTTTGTACATAATTTATTTGTCTTTATAACAGACATATGTAAAATTAGTGCTGAACATTCTATTAAAAACAAAAGAATTCTTGGAATATTGAACAGTAAGGGAGAGAAATTAGAGTTTGCAATTATATCCGATTTACAAACTATTTAAAATTACATAAACGAAAATTTGTACTGATTTAATTTGATTAGAAGGGAAAATCTATTTAACTACCTTTTTGTCAAAATTTACACTTTAGTCGTAAAATGGAAGGTGAAATATAACAGGATATTATAAACAGTATTATTAACACATACCGAATTTTCGATCTTGCTGATGCAATGTAGTCAATTTTAAAATTACTCTCTTCAGGGTCAGTTTCACATTAATGCTGATTCCTTTTTCTGTGAATTTCAACATATATCTTTTTGTTTTTATTTGAGATTTTAAAAACTTAAATACAGATATATTTATTCCATTCCAATATATATTTCATGATTCCTAAAATGGTCAGTTTTAAAAAATGCTAAAATACATCATTTTAATTTCTAATTGAATCTACCTTTAAGACGATATGACATATCAGGGATCAATTAAATGTATACTCGAAGGTAAAATCATCGGGATTTTTGTCTTTGTTACAAAATCAGCAGCTGGTCGAATGACGCACACTCTTCGCATTCTTGTGATTCCTATTGACATACGTTTTCAAATTAAGGAACCATAGATGTATACAAAGGGAAGATGCACAGTCGTTTACCATTCTAACGTCCAAAAATGGGTCAGTGTACATGATGTCTCTGTCTCGCATTTTGCGATACTATTTTGCAATGATAAAGAAAAAGAAAGGAAGGAAAATTAATTATCATCTGACGTTTCATCCGAAAAATCATAAGGTTCATTTTTAAATGCAAAGAGAACAAGTAACGATTATTTTGTTACTACAATACAATACATTCTATTTTTTCACAATCTGCACGTGCTGTTCTACAACGAGATACTGGGGAAGTGGTTTAGTTTTATTTTAAATCATCTTATTGTTTTTTGGTTGAATGTACGAAAGGAATTGTAGTATATTTTTCTGCATAATAAAGCTTATTATAGTAATCATATAGGATTAAAGTTAATATGAACTATTACTTTTTTAAATATAGGTGAATATATATATGATAGAACTTGATAATTTCTAAGATAGAGCATAGTAAAACAAAAATTTCTTATTATTCATACAATAAAATAAAGTGACAATTCATTAAACATTAACTTATTTTTGTTGAACATAATACTATACATAATTTGTTAGAAAACAAATTCAAATATAATAGATATAATTATTTTTTTTGGAATAGGTTTAATCTATTGTATGATTTTCCTTTAAACATTATTTTAAGATTTGAATAAATATGACTATAATAAAGAAACAAAAAAATAAAAGAGGCAACTCTATTAGTACAAGAACAGTCTGTATTGTTAAACGACCGAATAAGGTGACAACGCAAGAAACTGAGACCGGTGCTGCGTAGGTCTATTTCTTTTAAGTCGGTTTATATCTCAGTTTTCGATGCTACTTTAAACGAAGAAATACAAAATACTCTATCATATACTCATTATAATACATTATTATATAATACATATATAAACTAAATTTTGCTTATGGAAAATAAGAAATCCCATCCTCTTTCATAACTTTTGACCTGTTACATTTTTTGACAGAACACTTCGACGTCGTAACGGAAGATGCGACAAAACTAAACTGAACGCAGTGAGTGCTAAACTGACTGTTTTAGAAGTCATTACCGCGGCCGTTTTTGAGCGCGGGACTGTATATTCTCTTTTTTATAGACCAATGTAAGGAACTACAATGCCCTGTTTAAGCACATACGGTCATCACTAACAGTCTCAGGCCCGAACTAATAAACTACACTTAAGTACAGCGTTTCATATTGAGAGTGGAAAGAGCAAGATAGTTATAGTGCTTCGCTATAGAGAATAATATATGTCTCGCTCCCTCGTTACTTCTTGAGATGGCGCATAATTTGAGTGACGTTTATACAACTCTTAGAGTCAAACGTAGTTGAGCCTAATATGACAATAATTAGCAATGAAAACAAATAATGCAAGGGCTCAATCTCTCAAAAAATCTTGTTTTTGTATGTTCAAAAAAAATACCTAACGCTATCCTACATTGTTAAACGACTGTCTACCCTTGCGCTGCTTGGACGATTGTTAGAGTCATTTAAAATTTTCGACTACCTAATAATAAATAATTAATTATATATTAATATAAGTGTTTCAAAAAGGAACAAAAGTGGATATCTTTACAAAATTGTAATATGCTACGATTGCTACGTTCAATTTACTAATTGAAAATCATTAGATCCATTTTAATTTCTTTTCGATGTACGGTAAGGTTACACTTTGCCGTCTATTAAAACCTACAAATAGGAGCTCTGCTAAGTTGCGAAAAACATAATATTTTTTTTATTCAATGTACATACTTCAAATATTGGATTACGAATTTTCTGTCAACACAGGTGGTTGTCTTTTAGAAGAATGTAATATTTGCCACTTTAGTGAATAACTTTTATAATCACAAAAACCTGATATAAATGTATTTTTCTTATTTCACGTCAAAGGAGCGTTGAGCCAGTTCTTGTATTAATTTAGAACTGGTTTCCTGAGATGATTATACTCGACGTGAATTATTAGGATCTTAATTTGGATTAGAGAAGCTGTTAGTGTGCAGCTAAAGCCTCTTTATAAGTCTCTCTGTCAAACTCTCCGCCGGATGGGAAATTGGTGTTAGATTGTTAAGTCTTTATGTCCCTTAATTGAATTTTATGGCGCCGAACTCGACACCGGGATGCGGTCATCCGGGGCGAGTTGTGTTTTTCTACGGGCCACATTTTCCTGCGCTTGCATACTCGTTTCTGATTTAGTGCGCGATCGGATCGAATGTGTAGATCATTCGCGCGATAGAGAAAACCTCCTACAAAGTTCATTTAGGCACGTTGGGTAGGTACGTAGCGATAAGCTCGCGCCGGCGAGCGCCCCGCGCGCTCGGTACGCATGTTAATACTCGTACTGGGACTACGGAAATTGCCTGTTTCCCTTTTATCTCTTGAGCTTCAATTTCCTTAATATTTTAATCCGAAATTCAGTGAAAATGCGCTCCGTCGAAAGTCGATTTAATTTTTTTCGTCATTGTCTAAAGATAAATGGAGTTTATAAGTATGACATTTATCTTATATGAAACTACATAAATTTTATAATTATGTGCTCATAAAAAATAATCGGTAAAAACTATTATAACAAAAAAAAAACCGTATAAATCTGCCTAAGTGTTTGGATAGCATTACAAGTTGAACATTTTCATAATTAGATTTTGCGGAACATAATGGGTAGCGTGGTGTACATACAGATTTTATATATAATGTATGTACAGTTACTTAAATTTTCATGGACATCAAACAATGCGATTTTTGTCTAAACTTAGTACTGCCGTCAAATTTAGATACATATTGTTAACAGTAATTTTGTTGATATAATTTTCAATACCTCTGAGCCGAGATTGGTCTAACCTCTTCCCGGCGTAGTGTGTAATTGTGTAATTTATAGGACAGATGTCAAGAAAATACAGTATGGCCGTGATGTAAATAGCGGCACGTGTATATGAAAGGAATTTATTGTCGTCTCTTGGTATTTGTGTTTTGGACATAGTCTATATTGTGAGAGTGAGCGAATATTTCTTCATTGATAAATTATTTTACACAAATAGGTAACAACCGTTAAATTTAACCACGGTAGCAATCTACAAAAGCTAATCCTTAAAACTTTGTCAATTAAACTACATTACTTTGACCTTTCTCTATTTAATACAACTGTAACACTGACTGATAGACAACACGCATAGCCAAAACCGATGAGTCAAGAAGCATGTAATTGCGTACTGGAGTTTCTTATATTATAAAGTAGTTGAGCATTTTTTATATTCATTCGTGAAGGAATACGAATTTGTATTTAAAGTTTATAATTTTTATGTAGTTTGTGATTAGGCTTTTTTTAAATACAAAAGTCTCCGTTTTTGCCGGCTTAATTCTATATATTTATGTACTCTCTCGCCGGCTTAATTCTATGTATTTGTGTGTTTGTCTCTGTCGCATTTTTGTTTCATCAAGTTTAATATCACAACGATTCCACGTAAGTTTTACTTCAAAAAGAAACTTTTTACCTTTGTCATTATAATCGAACATTACTTACTAATATTGTCAGATATGTTATTTTAGAATCAAAATCATTCAAAAAGTTTCACTACAAAGTTTTACTTTTGGTTTTATAATATAATAGATATATTACGTACTAATATTTATTGTCAGATATATTATTTTAGAATCAGAGTCATAAGATGACTCGGAAATAATGTGTTATTACATAGATTTTGGTAAAATAAGCGTTTCGTTTGTGTGAGTATCGAAATGAAGTTCCTAAGATCTAAATCCGTCGACTGAACGCGACAAAAACTTCTCTGGGTTTTGTCGAATCACCCGTCTAGAAGTCTCCTCTGCATCGATTATGGGGTAACCTAGTTAATGAGATCGCGTAGAAAAACTTTTGAGCTTCTGGCTTCGTTTGAGAATATAAATTCTAGCTTAAATATGTTCTATACTTGCTCTTCTTTTTATTTATTACATACATAGTTTATATAATAGCTATTATTAAAATTAAATATCAATAAGTGAATAAAATATAATAGTATAACTGACGTTCAGTTAACATGGTCAAAATGTATTATATGTTAATATAAAATTATGTTTTTTTTTAATGATTTCTGTAACAGTATTCACAATAATATTAATAGAAGTTAACAATTATAACTAAATGTATAATATTGCAAAATTTAAAATTAATATTTTTGTTAATATTTTGACAATTAAATGTTGATTTTTGATCACCATTTTTTTTATTAATTACAAATTGCATTTAAACATAATTTATAAGCATTAAAATATGTTATTTAATAAAAAAAATATCGTTAGTTATATTAAATCCAAACAAAATTATTTATATGGGTACTTCAAACATTGATTCAAGTTCATAAAAAATCGACACGCACAGATATGCTTCTCCTCATCTTCAATACCCTTACAATACGACCCCCTTATAATTAATAGTCGATAACGGCTTACTTCATACTGTCGTTTTTCTGTGCATCATGCCTGAGCAATTACGGTCACTGATGAAAATTTCACCTTTTACATCTGTACCCCAAAAGCTTAAAGAAATATAACTTCAACAACACTATGGAAATTGACAAAATATTGATATTATTACATATTTTTTGAGTTTGCAATTAGCTTGATAAAACGATCAAATTCGATTCGGCTCGTATGCCGAGGCTTCTGTAGCACCACACCAAAATATATGTGCTACTAGCTGCGCCCCGCTGTTTCAACCGCGTGGTGATGGAAAATTGTGATAATGATGATAGAAAGCGTTTTATTTTTTGTCAATTTTTCAATGTCTTTGTATTATTTTGGTATTTGGGACGGAGACAAATCCAACAAATTAAAAATGGAAATCGGTTCAGCTATTCTCCAGTTATAAATGTTCGAACAATTTATATTGTGTAATGTATGTAAATTGGAACTAAGTATTTTTTGTGATGATCTTACTAATATGTATTACAGGTATTGTAAACGATATAGTTTGTAAGGATAGATAGGTATGAAAGTGTACGATATTTTTTTTTAATGAAAAGTATCCTATGTTACTTCTAATACCTTCAAGAGTATATGTACAAAGTTTCATGATAACCGGTTGAGTAGTTTTGACGTGAAAGCGTAACAAACAAACTTACGTTCACGTTTACAATATAAGTATGATGTATTTAACTATTTACTAATAAATTGTTAATGTGACAAGTTTAGAAGACTAAGTGTGACATTGTGTATATTATCGTTTTTACGATAGAGCAAAAACAATAAAGTTGTAAATATTAAAAAAAAAACAACTGTGGAAAATCCAAAAGTATAATAATTTTAACAAATTATTTGAAAGTCGCTGTTAATAATTATCATATAAAATCTTTTTCTAACGCGTCAATACATATTTCATTAATGAATTCAACTCGTTTTGAATATCACTAGTGTCTACGTTATCAGAGATTAACCCACGACGTGGTCTTCTATAAAAAGAATTGCTGCAAACTAGTTCATTTAATGGTAATCATCGGCGACCAGCGTAACCATGTCACGCTCGCCACTCGAAATCGATATCGATTATATTTATCTGTCCTCGTAATTATTAACGACAAACACATCGCGGAGCGTCGACCTCGCCGGCGGCGCCCGGGCATGCCTGGCCGCTCGCAGGCTCGACTATCGTCGATCAATTACTGCTTGTCATAAATCATCTCGGGACGTCGCGCGGTCGCCGGCCGTCTTGACTGCTGGACGTGTGGCTGGCTCTGTAATAATGTCGACTGACTTTCTCTTGTACGACCGTTGCGGTGAAATACGAATGAGGTTTGCTCCTTTTCGTCGTAGGCTATTCACCTCTGCGGTGGATCGTCTGCGAGCATAGGTGAGAAGATTAGCGTCGAGTGATTTCGGAACGGGAGTGAAGGCGGAAGAAGAGGTCTGGGGCTAAATACCGAACACTCATTGTTGATAGTGGGTGGATGTATCGCAACAAAATCTTTGAAGAATTACAAAAACTTCTTTGATTTCAGAAAGCAATTTACAAGGAATACGAAAACTGTGAAATATATACACAGTGAGCGCATCATCCTCATGCATATCTTTGTATGAAGATACTATAATAGTACTAGAATCTTCTGTTGATATACTTACAACAAAAATATTCTATATTTTATTAAACCCGAATATATTTTTCTTTTAAATAAAGCACTTATTTACTAAATTGACCCCACAAATCATTCTACAGGAAGGAAGACGTCTAATCATTGTTTCTTCTCTTAAATAAATACAAATAAATTTGAGTTTAGTTCACTAAAGAATGAATATTATAAATCGGATTCATTATTTATTAACATTTAAAAATTCATTATTCCAATTTAACTACGAATGAAATCGTGATAGTAAGTTTTAATATCAAAGTGAAATCACATAGTAGCTTGATTTTTAGAATAGCTTTTGCGATAAGAAATTTTTGTTACCGAAAATGGGGCATAAAAGAACCAATTATCATCTTTCTTCCATCTTCGTATTAAATTGCGTCGCCTTTGAATTAAGAGCTCTCAAGAAGATAACGCGAAATTTATTATGTTTGTATATATACAATAATATACTCATTCTACGAGAAATAGGAAAAGGAATTTTCTTCTTAATACGGTAAATTTCATTTTTTCATCTATTTTATGTTTAGCCGCCTTCGCTCCATTTTGTTAACGGGAAAGTCTCACTAATCAATTATCACGAACCATAAATCATGTTAGACGTCTTCCAAACACGTTTGAGACTTTTCTCAGCGAAGAAATTGTTTTGGTTTTTGTACGTCGTTCATTATTACGACGTGTTATTGTTGTTATGTCGACGGAAATTTGGGAATATTTTGCCTTTGTTAAGAACAGTACTGATTTTATGGAACTGTTCTCAAATTATTTTGTTTTTAGGTTGATTCTAGGTCAAACCTGTTGATTGACTTTAGAACAAAACTTTTTAGCCATTCAAATGATTTTTATAATCGCCTGGCATAGCACACATTTTCCCCGTAGAAATAAATCTAGTTCAGCAATTGATTTTCTATTTCAAACGAAAAATAAATATTACCGATATAAGAACAATCAAACAGACAGCCCGCTAAAGATAAATATAAAATATTACCACTCCACGCGCCCACCGAGCAGTTTAGGCGGCTGGAAATGCGTGCCGTCACGTTTGTCGTCGGTCGGGGCGGAGGAGGCCACGAGCGATTAAATCCTTTGATATCCATTATTAAATTTTGCTCTTTATTCTACATTGTTCTCGCAGCCGCCGCAGATATTTCTCTCGTAGACGGGACAGTCGCCAATCAATTTCCGTTTCCCGCTTCCATAAATCATCACGGACGTTCGTCCGGAGCCCGACGAGCGGCGCCAGTGCGCATTGTTGTTACAGTGTCATGTTCGTCAGGCGTAATAGTGGTGTTATCGCGACTTTGTCTGCCTCGACTTCGATGAATGGGGTAGTTGTCGGATATGGAAGACTTTATTGATTCAAATATGCAAACCGATCAGATGTCATGAAAAAGAAAAAATAAATTTAAATCAGAATAGGACGATGAACCGTTACGTCATCAAAATTTCATTTTTTTTCCCTTACAGACTATGACATGTATGTAATTTATGTGCTATTATGAAGCCCTAACTTCACAGATTAGTGGGACCTGATCCTGTCTAATATGCAATTTAAAGCATTACATATTCAATATCTATTTCGTTTATTAATATATATATATATATATATATATATATATATATATATATATATATATATATATATATTAAAAATATTTAAAAAGGTTTAAATATAATAACGAAATAATATTAAAATTGCATATATAATAATAAATTGTATAGAATAATTATTAAATTCTGTACATTTCATTCATTACATTTCATTAGTATTTAGCGTCTGATGTTATTAACTCTAGTACGAATTTGGGTCAAACTGTCGTACATTTCTACTTATGTAGTAATGCGAATGGTATTATTTACAATGTCATATAAATGTTTTTAATTAGAGTCATAAATTTACGATAATATATAACCTTTTCAACGGTTTACCTCAAATTTATAAGGCTTTATTAATTCCTACGTATTTGATACTTACGTATACACATGAAGTTTCACTTATCTCCCAACCACGTAAACCGAAGAGCACTTTACATTATGTGTATAAGTACTCATTACTGAGTTAAACATTAAATATTTATTAGAAACCTTTATCAAAGAAAGCCCTGACTGAAAAGATATTGCTTAGGTGTACATAGAAAAAACTTTGCCCTAGTTTAATTTCATCGGCTTGAATTTCGGCGCTAATAGTTTTTCGCTATATCGTTATAAAATTCAATGTTTAATTTGTTAAGAATCGAAAGAGTTACATGTATAATAGTTATAATTTACTCGTTTGTGTGGTCAAAGACGTACCCAAATACATATCATCAAACCTGCATCGCACATGAACTAGCATTAATGATGATACAAAGCGTTTAAATTCATTTATCAGACTCATTCGATCGGAACGAATATTTCTATTTATTAGCAACATTCCAAATGATGACGTAATTGTCGTTATAAATACATGAAAGAAATATAGTTTTAGTTCGTTTATTTCAGCAATGAGTTACGTAGCGGTAACACGTTTCGTTTTTTCTCATAATAAGTTAATGCTCGTGGAGTGGACTGTGTTGTCCTTACAAACAATTTTGTCGATCGACATCAGAGTTATTGATGGATGATTTGATGTTTTTACAAACGTTCAGTTCTTCTAAGAAATATTACTCGTTCATTCAGAGTCGCGAGTGCAGGTGAGCTTCTACTGTCTCCTGGAAATCGCGTCTGCACTGGGTATGACCACGATAACTAAAAAAGTATTTCACTTTTAAACTTAATTTCTTTTTCAATCTCATCACTAATCGATTGGGAATAATTGTGTTGAAAATCATAACTTGATATAGTACCGATTACCTGTAATTGATTTTTTTAACTGGTAGTTATTCAGGTTTTGATCCGCCATTTCGCTTAAATATCTAAAATAGAAGTGTTTTTCCTCTCTTTTTCTAATAAGATCTTTCCTGACTAAAAGGCCTATTGACAGAAATTTAATGATTTTTTTTATGTTTACCAATGTTTCTCGACTGAAATTACGTAATTTTTATTAGTAATAATCGTTTTTACTTGAAGCAGTTTTTTTTACATTATCATGTCTAATAAATATGAAATACCTATAAAAAATCCTATCCTTTTTTCGATTTAAGTTTACTATAAAACTATTTGAAAATCAAAAATAAAAAAAGAGGATTTTTGGTGAAAAGCTCATACGTTATTATAAACCTTTTAATTTGAATAACATACGTATGACACACTAGCGCTTAAGGCATCCATATTTGGTTTTACTAATTTTGTTATAAAATGTTCATTTATTAAACAATCGGTTTTGGAGGAATGTCTTCAATGTCATTATTTTTTTGTCAATAACACCAAATTTCTGTCTTTTACGAAGTAATTTTTAAGATACAAACGTCAAGGGAAAAAAGAAACGAACGAGCTTCTCGTGTATGTGTAAAAATTTTAAGATAAAAGGTGAAGTGGTGTAAGCGAGGGTCCTTTAAAAAAGGTTGCCCTCCGATAAGGGCGGCGGTGAACCTCCGTTAGGAGTTTTCAAGTGAGGTCCTATTATGAGCCCGGCCGACGTTAAGATGTTTTCGAATTCTATTAGACTTTCAGATGTCGGGTATCTCGGACTACAGGCTGGATTTTTCGGCTCTATTTTGTGTTAGGGATTTATTTTGCTGAGTTTTAAAAGGGTTACTGCTTCTAAGTTTTGGCTAAAATTTCCTTTTACTGATAACGAAGTTGTGGTTCAGCAATGGAAATAGGCTTACGTTCCTTTAGCTTAATCCTTATTAGATTAAGCGCAAATTGCATTTCTTAGCTCTAATAATACCAGGAAACATATGTTATAATTAACATTCATATAAATTTGGAAACTAATACTGGAACGCGGACGTTATTTTCAGTGTGGTACGCTTACAAAATTAAGATATTTGTCTATTTAAATTGGAAATGTTCGCTTACGTTGTGACTTATCAACAACTAAATTGTCGTACGAATTCTTCAAACATTCACATAAAATAAATTCGCATAAAATACAAAATTGTTTTGGTATTCACATAGAACTTCACTGACTTAAACAATTTTATGTATAAATTATTTAATCCTTCATGACATGAAAAGCTTCATATCATTTATGAAGCAGTTCTGCTGGTTTTGCTATTCCCTTTGGTGTCGTAAGATGGGTAATATATAGGGTAATATAAGTAAGGATAATAGCGACTGATTTTTTTTTTTACTACTAGCGAAGATCAAAATGAAAATAAAAAAAATGTTAAAACCAAAATCGCATGACAAATAAAATAATTAAGTATTGACTATGTGAAATCATAGTATAAGAGTTGCATAAATCGTACCACGTTTTTGACGTAACGTTTTTAAAAATAGTACTACATATATGACATAAATTAGAGAGATGACTCTACGAGACATTAAAGTAAGGTGAATAGCTGGTAAATTTTGCATACTATGTGGTGTATGTATATTCATTGTTGGAAATTAACATTAACAATTCCTCTCGTGGGAAGTTATCATATTCCTGCGGCAAAACTGGAAAGATGCCGAGCGAAACTCGGCTGCCGGATGGATACTAATATATAATATTCACTGGCAATCACTTCGACTTGCCGGCTCGAAGTTCCATCAAAGTCGGCAATGCCTGAGATATTTCACTGTCAATTTTTTACGATGTTCCGGGATCGAGATTCCGACCTCAAATAAAAGTTGAACAGTATCACAGATGTTTCATGTCACAACATTACTTCCGACATGAAAAGTTCGTAGACCGACTGTAGTTCAAAGCGGGAGATTGTTCCGAGTTCTTTGGGAAAGTTTAAAGAATACACCGCAACTGAATTTCTGGGTGGATAGAATTTGTCTTCGGTCTTAACTTTTGACCTGAACGTTTCTGGTTGATGTTTGATATTATATTTCCGTTTTGTATGGACATTATAATACGGCTTAAGACTTACATGTGTTATCGAGATTATAAAAACTGATTTTCTTCGGTTCTATTATGAATGAAAGATTTAGTTTTCTCGATTTACTGAGCTTCACATTGAGCAACGTCAGTTTGTTGATTATTGCATGTAAATTGATACAATGACAAAATAAAAACGTTTTTCACAACAAACTTTTTTAAGACATGTACTAAAACCAATAAAATAATAATTAATAAAACGAATAAAACAAAATAAGTTTAAGTTGTCGCTGACAATGATTAAATATTTTTTTGGTAAAATATTTGTTTTCAAGAAGGTTCTCACTCGAACTTTTGATAAAAATAGATTTCATTTGATTTCATTAGACAGTGATTGGTTTAAGTTAGATTGTATTGTGAGAACTTGTCGAAGCATTTATTTTTGTAAGCTTTTTTAAAACCAATACTTCAAAAAAAATTATGAAATCCTTGTCAGCGATGACCCAAACTTATTTTACTCGTTTTAGTATTCGTCTGAAATAAAAGCCAGCCTTTGTTTAAAAGTTTTTTTTTAATTATTTTATGTTTTTGATTAGTTATTTGTATAACTTTTTATGCAAGTTCATCTTTGTGTTTTTTCGATGCTTTTCTAGTCTTTTCTAGTTATTTCTTTTCTCATTTTGTTCCCACGAGTATCCGATAACTATTTAACTATACAGTCGACACCCATCCCTTACCCACCATCTGTTGTGTCATATTAACAATATCAAACGTCTTAATATAAAACTAACATATTACATTTTCAATAAAGATTGTTTTGTTTTGTAATCAAATTTGTGTATTCGATATCAAATTTATTTAAAGCCTTCTGGAACGTAATGAAAACGTAACTTGCAACATTTAACGCTCAATGAATCCTTAATGAGCTCATTAATACCTAATCAAGAATTTTACGTCGACATTGTAGTTGTGTTTGAAACGGTCTTACCTCATATACAGTTACGTCCCCGAGTCCCCCGGACCAATCGAACGGGCTGTAAAAAGCTATGTCGAAACAGCATGTGGATTATACAGCTGTTGAAATGGGTCGGCGCGTAAACCTCACGGCTCGAGCGCGATCCCTACGTGATGCGAATATTAAGTGGTAAATCTTCGACGTGAACATTAAGATGTATATTATGATGGTGTGTGTTATCGTCGCCCGTATGACGCTGGTGTACCGTCTTCGAGATTTTCGCTGTCGAAAATCTGACGAGATCTTTAATCGTTGCCACAGGATACGAAAGTTATAATCGAAACTATTGTCGTATATTTATAAGATATGTCACGTGACTTGTCACTGAATGGTATAAAGTCGCTATTCACGTCTGTCTGTCTGTTTGTGCGCTTAGTTCTTCTAAACTACGCAAATAGTTTTGTAATGGTTTTCGTAATCGTTTAGAGAATTTCTTCCAGAATATTTGTGTGTATAATACATGAGCCCCTTAATCTAACATAAAAAGATTACGCAAAGCTATATCTCTGTAGTGGGGTGATAAAACCTGACGCATTAACATTTACGAAGCTATTTTGTCCATTATAATATTAAAGTTTAACCAGTTAAACGTCAGTTACGTTAGGCTTTAAGCAGATTAAAATCGTCCAATACAGAGTATCCCAGCGTATAAAAATGAAAATCTGTGTTCCTATCCTATGCGTTCATATATCTTTCACCCGATTAAATTAGCATTTTGATGATATGCTATACGTGCGAAAGGAAAGATATCTAAAAAGAAAAAAATCATGTTTCTTCACGACTTCGTCTGAGCTTATTTGCATTATTGAAATAAACTACTAAATCAATTCCAAAACCTAACATTTTCCACAGCTTCATAAAAATAGAACCGTATCAGGTAGCGTAATGTGAATTCTAAGCAGAACAGAGAGAAGATACGAGGGCGAGACACGACGTTGAGCCAGTATCAAAATAAAAAACATGCTGGGAACAGGATCAAGAGCAGTAACGGTATCGGAATCGAAAGCGAAACTGCGGATTCGTTTTCGATGCGGGCGAAATCGCGGCCGGGAAATTAGTGTCTGTATATATTGTAACCTTAGCAATAGCGTATGCCGAATTATGTATATTCGAGATGTTTTGTGAATTAATGTTATGTATTGTCCGTGTGCGTCATTGCATCTGTGCGCACCATGCCATAATCCGTGTCCGTAAAAGCCCGGGTAAGCTTCGTGTCCCAAATATGTTTTTGACATAGATGAAGTGCCCAGTCTATTTCACAAACTATCTTTGACATTAGTGAATTTTTTGCCTAATGCAATCTATACTCTCGTTAATTCGTTACCTAACTTATTAATAACGTTTGTACAAAATATGGAAAAGTTACTAATTTTTTTTTTTGGTTTTTCAGGTAAGTTTTATAAACTGGATTGGTACAGATGTAAAAATATTGAAAACACGCTAAAGAATTTGGAGACAATCACTTCAATATATAAAAGGCAATACTGGTAAGTTTTAGAAATCATCTGAATTTAACAAAAAAAAAGGAAATACATAATAACATTTAAACAATCTATGTTAAGCTGGTCTAAAAATATTTTAAGATTACAAATTAATTGGAAACTTAGAAAACTGTATTTATACAAAAAAAAAGCCGATACTGTAAAAAAGTACCTTTGCGAGATTAGGTTTCAGGCGTAGTCTTTAAAATTTAGTAGACTTGTTACGCCTTGCTTTTGAAGCCTGTGAGATTTTTACTCTGGATAGCCTAGAAAGTTTAAAAGAACGATTATTTCTGTATCTTTCTTTTGCTCTGATAGTTCTAATGACGGAAGTAAGTATTTCACTGTCTACTTTGAGTTGAAAGTTCCACAAAGGCACAGAAGCATAAACTGTTAACGTGACTAGGTGTCCGTATTCCCAGCTAAGTAGCGCACGCGCCACGGACGTTGTTCAGCTGCAGGCTGCGGCATAACAGTTTAGGCTGTCGCCTCGTCCATTGTCACATCCAGCGGCGGCGCGCGGGCCGCAATCAGTGCAGAACAGAAACAAAACCGGTGGCAGAGCCCGCGGGACCGGTTCGACAGGAAATTCGGATCATTCCGTCGCCGTCAAATCATTACAAAGTTTCGGGTTTTGCTCGGAGACCCGACCCTAGTTTGTTTGGATATTTCTGTAACCGCGGAGTTTTATAACTAGTTTTATTTGTAGGTTACAAACTGAAGCATTCTTTGTATCGTATTGGGATTTGGGTGACTCTTGAACTTGTATGTTGTGTAAGACGCGCATTTTCTTAAACTTGTCGAATGATAAGTTTTGTTTTCAAATTATGGACTTATAAAAAAATTAAAATTTATTTTATAGCTCTGAGGCGAAGATGTATATCAATGGCCTTATACAATTTGGTACATACTTGTAGCAATCCCAATTGATAAGTACAAATATATACATTTAGAAACTAGCGAAGGATTTCACGATCTTATCAACTCTAAAATCTGAAAATCGCGCCAAATCCCACATAATTTTATATAATTAATTCATTTCTTCGAAAAATTGATGATAAATTAACTCGGTATAGCCAACCGTGGCCAAATTGGCTGCAGCACAAAAAAAGGGCCGGTGAAATATCACACTTTCACAGAATACGGACGTGAAGTAGCGACCTTCGTTGTTGCATTAAATATCCTATCATAATTCGACGCCTGTCTTTTTCGAATCGATGGCGACATTCCTTCCGGCCTTTACGGAAATATAGATTTTATCATGGTATATTAACATTTAAGGAAAATATAACTATAAATTAGAACATCTAAATTGGTTTCGGCAAAACAAATCCATTTGTAATGGCGTCACAATTGGGAATCAAATACGATATGTGGTGAAGTTTACTTGTTACAAGCGAATATTTGTAAGCTCTACGCACCGTAGAGTGTGAATTTTATTCAGTTCATTTGCATCGATATTCACATTATTATTTGTAATGATTTTAAGAACGACACTATGTCGAGGCTGTGTTATCCTTTATAAAAAACCTAAAGTACTCAATGGCGCGTAACACTAGCGTACGATTGTTTCCACTACGGCATGTGACATTTCATTTAAGACACTGGTAGGCCCCAACATGTTTGTTTCGTTTTCTCCCGCAAACTATTCTTTTATTATAGACTACTATTTTGAAAATCGTTTCAGATCTTGAAGTACTTTTTTATTAGAAGAATTTAAAAATCTCATTGAAGAAAGTTTTAATCTTACCATCACTAAATACCATTAAGGAAATTTTTACATTTTTAACGTGTTCTGAAATTATTGGATCAAAATCGTGGAGGTAGGATAGCGCCGTCGTGGCTGTTAACTGGAGGCAGCATAAATGTTAGTCCGGGCCCATCGGACCGGATACAAAATGAACCGTCACGCACTCGAACGCAAAAACGCAAGTCAGTCGTCAACTGTCGCCGTTGCGTATCGCACGCTTATTCCCTTTAGAAAAAAGTTTGTATGCGACGTCAAAGTGCGTACGAAATATATTAATAAGTAATTATTTCTTCTCGATGTTACATTTTCAAAAGAACATTATATTCAATTTTATAAAATATGCTTAAAATCATATAATACCTTCTCTTGATAAATGTTGGACGTTGTCAATATTAGTGATGTGTCATGTAAAGTCCATAATTCTACAACTTATTAATATATTGTTTCAATTGTTGATGCTATCCTATTTTATTTTTATTTTTGCTGTTCCTCATACAATAAAACAACCCTTGGTTATAAATTTTTACTCATTTACTAAGTTTTTGTAATTTCTCAAAAAGCTAAAAAGAATCTTGGATCTCTGCTAAGTATAGTGGTGTTTGATTTTTGCACTAAGTAATCTGCGTACAATGTAAATATAACTTCCGCTTTAATAATCATCTGCATAAAGATGCTGTTTCTAATGTGTTCCTATGATATATTTTAAACAATGAGAAAATTTTACTATTGCAAACAAAGACTATGTATTTTTTATTTACACCTGACATCGTTACAGTTTTGTACATACAATAAAATTGTAACGATGTCAATCCTGTATATAAGACATTATTAAAAAAAAAAATGAGTTACGTAGACGATGTTTAACACAAAACTGTTAAACCGAATTCGATGACACTTGCAATATATTAGTCATAGCCCAGGATCTAATAATCTAAGTTACAATTTATTATGCCTTGTTACCTAGGCAATAGAGAAGGAACGATTTTAATCAAATGTTCGAAGCCTCGAGCAGATTTTGAAGTAAGGGAGAAGTGCGCGCGTGTTATACTTATCTTTTCATTGTTAAACCACTTACTCAATTTTGATTGCCAGGAAGACAGTTCTTATCCTGAAGACGGCCTATATATTGCTTTTTTATTATAAGAAATTGTCTCTAAAAATATAGGTATTGATGAAAAGAAACAGAAAACCATTCCTATGCAGTAATTGGAATTACTTTATAGGAATGGAACACGACACGTTTAATCAATCCGGTTGAGAGCCGCAGGCAACATCCACGTTATATATAAAATTGTTATGCATTTTATAAATATTATGTTATAATAAATGATAAATTAATGCTAAACAGCAAAAGGAAAATTCATTTTATGGCTGTAATAATACGCATTGAGCATGAAAGGTTTATTCGAATATTTAATTTTCAATAAGGAAATGTGTTTATAATAGACAAACATATATTTTCCCATATATATTTGTTAAGATCGTCTTGAAATAATGTTCTTCAACTTTAGATTGCGTGGATGACAAAATAGAAATTCCACTTCTAGGTAGATAAACTCTTTGCCTGAACAGACGTTGAGTTTACGCAAAATTTAAAACTGTAGTTTTCACTGCAAAATATGCTAATTTTTATTTTTTCTTCATTCTTACTTAATTTTCTGTTACGTATTTATGATCTAAATGAAGATTATAACGCAATAAAACATAACTTTAGCAGACTTTTTATTATTGAGATATATGTGAGAACATTATCTTGTATATAGATGGTTCGTAGTCACATATTTAATTAATGAGGTGCGGAACAATATAAGTGGCTTCGTAAATATAGATAATAATATGTGCATGGACTGCAATACAAAAAGACAACAGTGGACTTACATATCCCTCATAAAATGTTAATTTATATGTAAAGATAAATTAGGTTTCATATGTCGTACAGAGAAACAAAAAGAGAACTTTTAAACGAACTAAACTTATTCAGTGGTCGCAGACTTTTATGTATTTTGTTGAAAAATAAGTTCAAATGAAATGCATAAAATTCAGGTAATAAATTAGTTAATAAATAAATTATATAATAGTGATTTTAAAACGTTGAATAAGTGGAGCCATAGGTTATAAGTATTATTTTGCTCTGTAATATATATACAATGTATTGGATAATGCTGTTAATTTTATCTTTGTTTGAATTTTTAGTGTAATCAAATGTAAATAATACTAGAGTAAGTGGTCAGTTTAGCATTTTATTTAGTTTAATATTTCAGAAATATGTGTATTATATTTATTTAGAGAAATAAATAAGTCATTTTCATTTTCAATCCGATTCGATATCGGTAATACTCACAGAAGAAAGCAATATCTATCGAATTAAACAAAAGATACGTCCCTTGCTCAAAAGGTATTGTATTTTTTATAACGACGATTGGGCGTATAATTTTCAGTATTTTGTAGGTCAACTGTATCATTTCGTCGCCCATGATAGCCGATATGTTTGACACGATGAAAAATACGCCTCGTTTCCTGTCTTCGTACTTCACATCCCCGAAAATTGGTAGTTCGTGTATTCTTTAACAATAATGCCAGGCTCCAGTTAGGGAGCACGCCGCTATTATTTCTTAACTTCTTGGCCGAAATGTTTTTCACAAAAATCGTGTTTAATTTTAAATGCACCGAAAGTATATTGAAAAATCAGTTCTATTATTCAGAATCACATGCGCACATAGTAGACACGACTGCGGCAATTAGGTCTACGAATGGGCTTGTAGCCGCGTGCATTACAATAGTAGTACCCGATGTAGGAGATGGACACGGTGTAACCGTAATGATACCGCGTTCGGGTACAGTGCCCCGCTAATGCACGTTCTCGCAACCGCCATTCACAAATTAACGAGTTCTCGAATTTTTTAATAAATACCCGACGTCCGACGGACGGCGTCGAGTCGAGCGCGCTAAGTGGTGCCGCAAACACGTTTCGCCAGTGAAAACAAACCGTACTAATTGGTTCAGTGCGAGTGAAACAAACTCGACCTAGATTATGTGGGGGCTCTCCTAGTGTATGCGCATGTTTGATTCGCTCCACAATGTTTTTTCGCTAAATTAACATCTGTATATTTGTTTCCGTCGAGTTCGACACGTAAACGGTTTGAGATCTGTTCTGTATTGTTGTTAATTCTATATTTAACTTACCAATTAAAGGCCAATTGTATAGATAGCTATATCCCAATTGATATAATTATTTTAATAAAGACACAAAACTAAGTTGAACCCTATGTTTACATATGTTCTTTTGTTTTTTTAAGAATGTCTCAACGTATATTATTTACGGAGTTCTATTTGAAGATCATGGTATAAAGATAAAAAGTAACAACATATTTGATATATGTATACTTTGTTTTTCTACAAAGTTTTAATAAATTGTTTTTCAATTTTTTAAGGACTAAAATTTTCCTGTGCTGTTATTTATAAATTCTTTACTAATAAAAAAAGCGTATTGTGTACTGCTAATACATTTTTTAAAATGAAGCTATCCAAAATAGCATTTTTTCCTAAGATCTATAATATTAATTAAGTTTCTATTTTATTAAATTATAAACTAACATTCCTCCATGCCTCCGCCCACGTGGGTAGAAAATGTTCATTCAGGTCTTGACATTTTTTTAAAACCTCGTTCCTAAACCTGATTCGTTCCCGGCATCGTCTCTCCTTTTATCTCTTCCTTTACTCTCTTTTACTTTTTTATTCCCTGTCCTTCTGTTTCTTACTTGCTTTTTATTTTCCTCTTATTCATAATCTCCGTCTCACTACCTATAACCTTATTTCAATTGAATTGATATTCGAATGTATTAGAGATGCATAGAAGGTAGGTATACATCGCTCGAAGAATTATGATATGGTTCAGCCAAAAAAAAATTCTATTGCTTACAGCGAGCCGAAAACGCACACTACTGTGATCAACAGGGAACAATGACCCGGCGGAGGTCGTGGACCACCGTTGTCTACGGGTTGTGCGCGATCGTGTGCGGTAACTATTTAGCGGAAGGATTATGTTCAGCATTGCATTACTTACCCTGTCTTCGATCCCGAGTTTGATTTACGTTTAGGAAATCGTAATGCAAAGGGAGTGAAAGCCCCGTACGTCACTTTTTCGTTCGCCGCGCCGCGTCAAACAACAGCGATCCGCGCGGGCGATTTCCTGTGGATCTGTTCGCCCGCCTTAGTCCAGTTTACGTGGTAACGCCTATGCGTTTCTAATTCCGCTATAAACCCGGCCGTGCGCTTTGATGTATCGGATTAATGGTGCGTGTCTGGTTTTCGTTTCCCGGCCGCGCCGCGCGCCGCGAGCGCCGGCCGTGAAACGGAAGAGATGGGCCGAATTAAAACAAGGGAACTTTAGTTCGGCGGTTAATGATCGTTTTTGTGTCCGCTGCGAGCCCTCCGGACTACTAAGTTGGCGTAACGGCGAAGTAGAAAGATGTCGAAACTTTCTTTTACAGGCTAATTAATAACCTACTATATTTCCAGAATGTAAATTCTGGTTAATATACAATAAACATTATGCTTAGAGCGGCAACTTATTCGATAAAGTAATTTATTACTACCAGGAGTGGCATTTTTTTTTAATTGAGAATAATAATTCTATAAGAATTACGCATCAGGTATTAAATTTTATTAAAGTTGGCTCGTCTTTTGCATACCTTAAGTGCGAGCGTAGGTATGCAAAACAATTTTTTAACTGGCAGTTATTCATGTTTTGTTCCGCCATTTCGCTTAAATATCTAAAATAGAAGTTGAGATTAAGCGTGAAGTTGTTTATTTTGGATTATGATGTCTAATAAATATGAAATTACCTATCCTTTTTTCGATTCAAGTTTACTATAAAACTATTTGAAAATCAAAAATAAAAAAGAGGATTTTTGGTGAAAAGATCATATTTTATCATAAACCTGTAATTTAAATAACATCTGTATGGCACGTGCGCTTAAGTCATGCGCATTTGGTTTTATCAATTTTTTTTTCTTTTCAATGTGCACCTTAAATACTCATAACGAATTTAATATAATTTACAGCGTAACAATAGTCAAATTTTATCTAATATATTTTAGTGGATTTGTTCTATTTTTAGATAAGACAATCGAATATTGACCTAACGTTTATAATAATGATTAATATTATTAACATTTTTCATCTAGACTAGAAAAGCATAAGAAACCATATATTCATGTTGCATAATTATCGAGGCTTGTCTAGTTTTCTTTATGAAGACAACACATGAATTGAAGACAAGTCTTCAATCAATGTGTTTTAATTTTTTTTCAAAAATTTGAATCGTGTTTGTATGTATTGTATGTATATATTTACAAACAAAAGTGTATATCTATTATATCAATTATCTAATACCCATAATACAAGCCCGTTGCTTAATTTGGGACGAGATGGTGCTGTGCAAAGATATTATTATTAATTTTAACCAAGTTAGAAACACGTTACAAGATCTGGTGCACCCATATATAGCATTCAATAAATTGTTTTTTATTAATTTTTTTTTACCCGTAAGAAGTAATGATATATACTTTTGATCAGAACTTATAGCTATTATTTTGTTGTTCTGTGGTACGAAACCCTGTACACAGGAGTCCGACTCTCACCTTACCCCGTTTCATTTTTTTAGAACTTAAAAACTTGTATCCATTAACTACCTCATGCACTAAAACCATGTGTTGTGAAGTTTATTTCTATTTTCATTTATATTATTTTACATTATTTAGTGAAGTTTACTTGGCTTCGAACGGCAGTGCCTCACGCACCGACAGGTAGGTAACATATGTGCAAATTTGCCGAAAAAGCAATAAACTCGTAAAGTAATGACGCGTCGCGAATCAAATTAATGGAAGTGAAAGCCTAAATTGTGCGAGGTTATTATAGCGCGGGCGTATCGGCCAATCGGGAGTCTTAAAAGTGCTTTCCGTGTCGATTCGGTTCATAGATTTGATTTAGTGACAAACGCGGCGGGCGTAACTCCCGTACGGGCGAACGGGCCCTAGGCCCGGGGCCGTGATATTTGTAATAAAACGCAATTACCCCGGCCGAGTGTTGCCGATTTGATATCGGGTCCGGCCGCGAGGCCCCGCGGCACTTTGCGCCCGCCCTAAATTACCTCCCTTCAAAATCGCATACGCTCGTTTAATCACGCCTCCCTTTTTTCTCTTCGCTTCAGATCTCATTCCCGACGGGTTGCTATTGTACGCCGATATGAGTTCGTTGTGATGTTTTAAAATTTTATTCATGTGTGTTTTTAACACGCATCTGTAGCGACACAATTCTTTGCGATTATTGCTTTTCATCATTGAATTTCTTTTGCCGATAAATGTTCAATAAGACAGTATTTAATGAAATGTTTTTATAGTGGACATTTCATGATTAAGCAATCGGTTTACCTAGTACCTAGACGTATAGAACTTTCAGATAATGGTACAAAAAGTCAATACAAAACCCTCGAATCTTGTACTCATATATTTTTTATATTCACTACCATAACAAACTCAATATATGTTACATGATTGTCCTTTGTAAACGATGTCGATAATCAGTGTATGAAATTGTGATAACCAATATCTGACTGGTGGTAGCTTAGTGACGAAATTATGATAACTAATACCTGAGCGGTGGTGGCTCTCTGACGAAATTATGATAACTAATACCTGAGCGGTGGTGGTTCACTGACGAAATTATGATAACTAATACCTGAGTGGTGGTGGTTCATTGACGAAATTATGATAACGAATACTTGAGCGGTGGTGGCTTACTGACGAAATTATGATAACTTATACCTGAGCGATGTTGGTTCACTGACGAAATTATGATAACTAATACCTGAGCGGTGGTGGTTCATTGACGAAATCATGATAACTAATACCTGAGTGGTGGTGGCTTACTGACGAAATTATGATAACTAATACCCAATGTAAGAGCGGTACCTGTGGACTGAAAAGTGTCGAGCTCGAACCTTGACAGACGGCGAATTAATCAATGAGCTTTTAATTAGAGTCAAATCGAACCATTCATTGGTCTTGGAGTTGTCATCGCTTTGGCGACCACGGTCGTTATTCGCCCCCGCCGCGCACCGAACCACGGAATAGCGCAAGATGGCAAGATCCAAGCCCCTCGAACGGAAATAAAAAGAATAAGACTGGGCATGACTCGGCAACAGAGCGATCGAAACTCAATAAGACAATCATAGACGAAGTTGTAAGGCGAATTCTCTCATAAATACATCCAACGTTTATTCATTGAGCTTTAATCAAATGCATTTATTTCTATTAAGGCAGAGATTAATCGCTTCCAACTCAACATTTTCAACTATTATACCCGCATCTAAGTGAAAGCTTCGTTCTATCTAATTCGCGTCAAGTTTGGGAAATCGCAGGAAACTAACTTTCCCATTACGTTTCCGTATTTGGATGGACTATGTTTGGGTTGGCTTATTTAGATATTTCGACTTTCCCTGAATCAAAGTGGAAATGTTTTACATCAAATACATAATATTATTGACTTCGGAAACTAATGAAGAAAGTCTTTATGGATTCACAGTTTAATCCATCATAGCTGGAGTCTTCGAAATAAGATATTTAATGTATAATTGTTATCCATTGTAAATGCTCTAACAGTTCCGAACTATTCTATTGGGCACTAAGATTTTTTTTTGATTATCAAGACACATTTTATAGAACATTATAAACTGTAAAAATGCAAATAGGTTTTTTGTTTATTTTGGTGTGCCTGATATTATAACGGCAATTTTTACCTAAAATAACATATTATATTTTTATATATTAGTAAAGTGCTGAATTTATAATTTTGTACTAATTTACAAGTAAGTATCTATCGTTAACAATACATCTATACATATAATACAATTGTAACAGGTCGATGTCTGTACATTGTGAATATTAAAAAAAAATCTGCAAATTTCAGTGAAATTATAATGATTATTACTAATTTTCATTGAACTCCTAACCAAGGAACCCTAAAAATAATGTAATCTACTTCCCTTTTCTTGGTTTAAGCTAAGTCCATGCCAAGTTTCATTGAAACAGATCAAATTATATCAGTGCTTTAAATCTTATAGGACACCTGGAACCCATAAACCACTTTCAGTGCTCTTACTGTGCTAATAAGAAAAATATGCAAATTTCAGCAAAGCGGAAACTGTTACACTCTTTCACACGTCAGTCCAGTTTTAAGGACCGACTTTTACTGTATCTACTAAACTGGACGCCTCATTGTAGTTCAGTTTACCAGGATCAGTAAAAGAGCGTGAGGGTTATTAGTGATAATCATGGTACCCTAAAAATGTATCCTATATTCTTGACTTCCAGCTATTTCCATACTAAAATTTATTAAAACTAAAATTTTGCGGAACCTTTAAAATGTATTTTGTGGTTTTGATTGTCTTCCGTTATTCAAAATATATCGAAATCGGTTTAACTATAAGATTCTAAGTAATTCTTATGGAAATTTAAAAATGTTTACGATATATTCTTACTATCGTACTATTGGCTATCAACTATCATATAGCTTCAAACTATTTTCATACTAAATTTTATTCAAATCACATGAACTTTAAGGTTCTTATAAATTTTATTAGAACCCCAAAAAGCTCAAACCCTTCATAATTTTTATTGCAGATAACTATCGCCCGCGGCTTCACCCTTGTGGACAAAGCAATTTTCTATATATTTTTATTGATTGGACACAATATGGACACATTGTCCGTCATGATTCCGATTCTGCTTCTCATCCTTGATTTCATCTGGATCTGATTCCTATTCCACCTTTGTTTCAAATCCGATAACTTATTTTACTTTAAAGACTTTTATTTCACGTAGGGACCTAAAATTACCGGAAGAAAAATTACCTAAATATAGCTCCTCTACCTTTCAGTGAAAATCGCATCGTAATCGGTTAAGCCGTCCGAAGATAGTCCGTACAAACAAACAGAACGTACAGATAGACAGATATAGAAAAGAATTATTTTTTCATTCAAACCTTTTTGAGATTTACGAAGAAAACAAAGTGATGTTCTTATAGACAAGCAATCGATTTTTATTTACACAGATTAATTAATAGGCTAATCATACCAAAAGAGGTCTTTTGGTAATGGAGTCTGATACGTGTTTATGTTACAAAACAGATCACTGGTTTATTAATCATTAACATTGATTTTTAGCACTTTTTCACAAAACACATCCCTCCATTCTCAGATGCCGTATATGTAAAGAATTCGCACAAAAATCTAATATAAACAACACAAAACTCGACGATATATCACACAATAAACCTAGACAGTCAATGGGGTTTCTAATAGAGCAGCGTGCAAAAGCTCATCAAACCGGAACGTATGCAATTTCCATTCGCACGCGCATAATTCGCACCGAACGGCCGCAATGCATGAATCTCCCGTAGCATCGCTCCCGCGCTTTGATCGAGCGCGGTTTAGGCGCCCGATCCGGCCGGCCGCTACAACAATACCGACGTTTCAATATAATTATGTGCAGCGGTAAACGTTACTCCGCAATCAACTAATCGAATCTTGATTCGGCTGTATCGGATCGTTTTGAACAATACAATCGGTTGGTAAAAAAATGTACTCACAGTTAAGGCTGACTCACATCGTATCAAAAAAAAATTTGGTTGCCTGTAAAGTCGGTATACGGGCGAAAGTTTTACGTGATAACGACTTTGAATGGTAAAATCATTTTAATGTGAATATTCATTCGTATAGTAGGAAGAAGGATGAAATAATAGTAACAATTTAAAACATTTATTTATACAAAATTATATTTAAAACATTAATTTATACAAAGAATCTCGCACTGAATTTCATATTAACAAATTTTATTTTTACCTTACACACACATACGTATTTATATAAAATATACATACAATAACTTGCAATACATTTGCAAACTATGCACTAATTCTCTAGTGCGCGCGGCAGACCGATCATAGTTGAGTGGGAGAGAGACGCAAGGCATTCGGCGGCCTCTCTCTCGTTCGGTGACTCATCGTTACGTTACCGAGCGTTACACTTTTACAGTGACTCCCAGCCGCAACTAATTTAAGACGTTGTCACGTCAAAAAACGATTTGGGGTGTTTATTAGAGGAACAGAAGCCAAATAAACAGATTTTAGAATTTTTCTCTGTCTGTTTGTCTGTATGTTTGTTACCGTATCACGTAAAAACCTCTGAATGGATTTTGATAACGTTTTCACAGTTTGGTAGTTTGGCGTCCAAATTAATATCTAAGCAATAGTTCATCAAATTCGGTTGGATAAAACTGGAGATACAGCTTGACCTCTCCGTAGTACTGTCTTTCATATATTAGGGAGATCATTTAAAATGGTCCTGTGGAAAAAATATCAATAAATGTCATGAGCGTTTCTAAAATGGGCGAAGCTGCAGGCAAAAGCCAAAGTCTAAAATAAAAAGAATATTCTAATAATAGAATACCAATACTTAAAATTATAATATAGCAGTCTTCTAATGATTGTATTCTATTAAATTTGAATAAAGTAATTATAAAATTTATATGCTACATACAGTCTATTTTGTATCAGTTTCGATTTGTTTCACTTGTAATTCTGAAATTGATTTAGTCATTATTCATTAATAGTTCAAATGGTTTCAAGTTTTGGTCGGCATTGGGTATCTAAATCAAAATACTCGTTTCCGTATAAATTTGTCTATAAAATAAAATCGAAATAATTTGTGATAGATTTATTCACTTTTCATCTGTATTGTTTTTAGAAATACCGACTGTCAGAGCTCTTACCAGAATAACTAAACTATAATATGAAACGTGATTGATTACGTGCATGAATTAACCATTTTACAAATTGTAATGTGACTACTTAATGTTTTTAAAGTAACAAGTCCGCGAAAATTATTATTAATTTTATCGTGCAAAATAATAAATGATATCGATTTGTTGTTTGATTCCGCGCTATCTTTTATTTATATCGTGCTGTCATACCAACGAGTACTTAAGGTAGGACAGTCTTGTTGAGAGTTCGGTTATAATATTAATTTTCTTTTATCATAGTAATTATTAAAAACAATAAAAAGCACTTGTGTTTATCCTCAAAATCTATTTGAGAATCGTAATGAGTAAAAGTATTATACAGAGGACCAAAAATATTTTTTTTAAAACTACATGAATGTTTTTATGAATATGTAGTATGAGTTTAAAATGAAATGATACCGACATGTCCTTTTTTAAAAGATATAATTTAACTCCTAATAAAAATACGTATTTATATTTATTGATGTAGAACTGTGTCATTCATCGATTATTCTTAATAGTCATATTAAATAGACATTTAATACAAAACGACCCTCCTCTAAGTTACTTCTTGCTGCCTCTCCTTCGCATCGTTTGATGACGTGCCATGTCGGTACTCACAGAAGAAGGCTTGTACGTCCGTGAGGCGCGCGGCGGTGGATCCCCTGACTAATGACGGGAGTTCAGACAAAAACCGCGAGGGCCAGGCGTCTGGCGGCCGACGCGGCTCCCTCTCTGGGGCCCCGGACCCCCGGAAATTTCGCCTTTATATTTATTGCTTATCCGTTTTATTACGTCCAACCTTTTTCGTGTTTACTACCGCTTGCTAATATAGAGCTATGAATCAGGTGATAGTGGACATCGAGTTTACGTCTTAAGACTTATAAGATTTTACTATGTTTTGGACTTCCGATTTGTTTCCTCATGTGGTAGCGAAGTTGAAGTGAAGCGCAAATTAATCATGTCTTAGAAAGAACCTCAAAATATACCTATTACACAGGATAAAATAGCTTACTTATATGAATATGCAAAAAGAATCTTTGTACCTACATGCATTCTGTCGAAACTTAATAAGTTTATGAAATGCCAAGATAAATGAAATTTTTGTGAAAAAATTTTAAAAATAAAATATTTTGGTTCACATGTTCTTAGCCCTTTCCTTTGTAGTATTTTGAAGAGGCATACGAGCATTCGAATCACCGGAGAGTCGTTATTCACCTCCACTCATTAACACCCGCAACCCCAAGGAATCACAACGAACTGAAGTCAGGAATAAATATCGAAATGCTTCTGCTCAGTGTTGACCACGGTGCTCCAAATTTGATGGACTTGTATCTTATCAAGTAAAAGGCGATGGCCCGGTTTGATGTACTGTCAAGGTCTTTTGAAAACAGTCTACAAGATATAATAATTAAGATGATTTTGTTCTACGTTAAGAGCTCCGTTGCTCCAAAACATCAAGGGACAAAATTGTCTGTACATATGAATTTTGTATAACAATTACCTAGTATTAAATATTGGTATAAGTACTATATTATGAAATGAATATAAAAAATTTGAACCTCTAGAACAGGAAAAAAAATACGAAATAAAATAGGACAATAAAAATAAACAAAATTTGAAAAATAAAGAAAATAAAAACTTTCATGCATACACAAATTAAGTACATGATTAAATTCGATTTATCATCAAAAATAGGTATTATAATTACTATTTCATTTTTTTGCAAGACGTTTTGAAATTAGATATTGTTGCATTATTAATGTTAGCCATACCTTTTAATAAAAAAATAAAAGGATTTGAAATAAGTACGTATGTCGTGAATTTCTTGTTTCATATCAGTTAAAAATTACTACCTCGTAACGTTAACATTGACATCTTTGCTACACGCTAACTGCTATTGGCTCCTGGCAGACACTTATTAAAAGTTACGTGACACGGTCGTTACGAGGGCACAATTTGGAATTGGAGACCGACAACAATCCCGCAAAGTTGGTCCAACTCGGAAACTGCTGGTTATATAGCCTACGTGATGTCGCCGCCCGCGGCCCGTTCGCGCTCGTGTCGGCCGAACGCCGTGCACAAAATAGGGTTACCATAGCTCGGGACCGAGAGGCTTGTACTTTGGTTCACCTCGATATGGCTTCTGGAATGTTCTAATTACGTATCTAGTTATGGCCATCATTGATCATATACTTTGGTCTATACGCAAGCCTATAAAGAATGTGTTGACTGAATTGGATCAACCGTACACAACTTACAATTAAATTTACTCTTGCTTTTGCTGATAATAAATGAAGCGCAGCGCCCGTTGCAAGGTATCAATTATGCATGTCTACAAACAAGGCCCTTCAAACCGCACGTGATTTACAGATGTCCTCCGAAAGATTTCTTTCGTAGATTCAATCTTTAATATCATCAGTACCCTCAGTATCTGTCGTATGCAAATATATAATTATTGATGTGAAATAATTTAAGATTCGATATTATTATTTCAATTTTCATTTGTTATGGTTATTTCTAAAAAAAGAACATTTGCACAAAAAATACTAATGGTGTCTCCACACACGAACGCGACCGAAGTGCGTTGTTTAGCTTAATGACACGTTCGTGTACGGCGCGGGCGCTCGGGCGCGGCGCTCTGAGGAGGCGTGACGACGACGCCTCGTTATTTTACAGATTGTAAAATATTAAGGGCGCTCCCGGCCGATAACGCCGCTCCTGTACTCGGGTGACTTGACAGTGATATATGCGATTGCTTTAGCCGTCGCCCTACAAATATTTTGATTTTCCCTTAGTATTATGAATATCGATCCGATCGGATATAATTTTAGAACTTTTGGAAAATCTCAAGTAGTGACAGTAACGTGTGTTAAAAGCTATTATAAAAATGTGACTTCCCAAAAATTCACAACTCTACACGTTATCAAATTCTTATTAGCCCTATCTTCGATTAAGGGTGCCGCCCGCCGTTGACAAGGAGGGTGCAAAGTGCGTCACTTATTTACTCGGAGGCGGTGGTAGTTACACGCACCGCTATATACCCATTCGGATTATGTATTAGCAACTATTTGATTACGGCTTATCCGCGGAGGGCGACGTGAATGAGAAGGAAGGCCCCTTTTATTTGGAGATTTAACTGTGTTTTGTAAATGGGATTTATTTGGGGCTGTTACATGAAATATGTTCTCGGCTGTGTGTGGGGCGCCCTCCGTATGGAATTTAATTTGGGTTTTCAACTACACACGCAATAAATATTATCTAATATCGGAGATCGTAAATCAACTATTACATTATGAATATTGTAGTCTGAGGGTGAGTATTATTATATTTTTTATTAATATAATGAATCATTAGAAACATTTGTATAATTTAGAGCTAAATATAGAAATTATAACAGTGTTTAGGTAGTGTTTGTATTTGCATTTATTTTATCAATGACTAAAATATAAGTAAATAATATACATTATACATATTGTTTGAATGTTTCAAACAAATACTCTGATTCCATACAAGTATTGTAATTAATGTATTTAACTAACTTTTGCCTGCGATTACGCCCGCATGGACATAAATGAATTCCTTCGTTTTTATGTCGATCTATCGCACTGTAAACTATGTTCTCGATTTCGATCCCAATCTAGACTCTGATATCGGTCTCACGCTCGACTCTAATCCCAGTTCCGCACTTGATTCATATCTCGGTTTCTATTTAGATTTTGATTCTGCTCCCGCTCTCGATGTCGAATCTCTTTCTGCCCTCAATTTAATTCCGTCCAAATATTCCCGAGGAACGTGATTGTTAGATAAAAAACACATATTTTCGCAAAATCATATTACTATTAAACGATCTCACTTCTACTCGTGCCCCGACTTGTCTTTCTAGCAATTCTAATTCCGAACCGGTGTTGATTTTGGTCCTCTCTTATACATTGTTGTTACTAATAACTATCTGATACATTAAAGTAAAAAATATGTTCTATATTCACGTAAGTGAAGCTGTAGGCAAAAGCTATGGTGTATATTAATCCTGACATTATAACATATTTCCATAATAAAAAATGAGTTGTTAAGCGCACCAGTGTTTCTCGAGTAAAAATCTCACAAACAGACAAATAGAGAGATAGAAAGAAAAACGTGTTTTTCTTATAATGTTTGAGATATTAGGTTCCCTTCACAGTTTCACCCGCGTGGATATTAGAATGTTTCTTCGATAGCTCTCGCTTCTGGTCCCGTTTTTACTCCACCTCCTCTGCTTATTTTATTTATTCTGCAGTTTTGGCGGAAAAAGAGAAAATACTGCATTATTATACTTACATTATGTTAAGTATATATCAACCACTGTTGCGGCATACCCTCCAAAATATTTTCATTTTAAATTGGAGGTCTTAGACCTCAAGTCAAATCCTTCGCGCTAACCCAGACCTTATAGGCTTTACCTCCTAGTTACAATCTAGACGATTTAAATATTCCTGTTTTTTAACATATAAAGCTGCGAGAAAATCTTCATAAAAATATATATCATAAAACAACACTAATTTAGATTAAAAAACATAGCTATATCAATGGGTACAAACTTCCAAGCAAAAAGTATTTTCGTACAAGATAGATAGATTTGCGTCTAGGGACTTATCATGAAATGGTTATTTGTTACAAAAGGGTCCGAAAAAGCTTTTAATAAAAATGAAAAGGGTGTTATTCGCCGCGGTATCATTAAAGCGTCAATTATGCGTAGGGGCTTACGTTTTGTGATGACACTCGAATTTCCGTACGCCCACTTTCTCGGGTAGCCGGTAGTACGCGATTTAATCTAAAGAGGCTATATATTGTTGGTGTTGATATATCAAGTACTCAAAAATATATTCTAATTTTTATACTTATTTTCAAAAATACAACTTTTAGTAAATGTAAACAATTATTTATATGCTTGCTTGCTATGTTTTTTGTGGATAGAAATTGACATCGTGCATGTGTTTATAGATAATAAGTGTACTGTCGTATTGACAATGAAAAGCGCTAGAACGGATTCTGTACAAAAAGTCGCCGGCAACGTCTCACACCGCGCTTATAAAAAATGCGCATAAGTTATAGAATGTTCAATGCTTGTTGTTCTATGTTCAATTCCGCAAGTACGTCATTTTATGATCAGATTCCTTCTACAAATTAGTCTCATCCCTTGTGAAAGTTGTGCTTTCTTATGTATTAGACATCGCTATTCCACTATCGAAAAATAATAACTAAAGCGAGAGTAAAGATTTCAGACAGAGTAAGCATGGCTAAAAGAATTCCGAGCTTTACCGTTGTTCCGGTTGGTGGCCCACCGACGGTGGCTACGACAGATTCTTCTGGACAATTCATACAATAGGAAGAAGAGTTTTCACAAGCAAGTGTATTAACAAACTTCAAGTCTTTCAAATTTTTCTAGCGACCATAACATTCGTTCAAAATATTGTCTATAATCTCACAAAACACGCGCTTGTAACGCTGTTGAACATTATGAACTTCTATTTGCCCGACTGGCGCAGATGGTAGTGACCATACTTGCTGTGTTGGGGATCGATTACATTATCAATTATAATTGATACCAAATTTAGTTCTTTACAATTACACGAAAGTTTGAAACCTTTTAATATTTAAGCCTAAGTAAACAATATTGCTAGTCTTTTTCTATAATATTTCATACGAAATATCTGTCTCAGAAAATATTCCTGAAAACGCATTTAGAAAAATAAATAAATTCAAATTCCCTACCTTTCGCAATTAATTTGATCATTTCTTCAAAAGAAAAAGTCGTAAAAGCTTACATTTTAATGTATTTATTTAAAAACACTTCATCAGCACAGGTAATGCTGTTTTTGAAGTAAACCTACTAAATAATTACTTAAATCACTTGTCCTAAGAAAAACAACTATAACAAAACGGTGAGAATGTAATCATGATACAACGAAACGAAACGGAACGCAAAGGAAAAGAAGTTTACTTCCAATATTTTAAGTACGCATACAAATCTTCACGCACACAGACACACTTTTTCTATGTAGACGTTGATAACTGGGTGGTTTTTATTTGATGGCTGGTAAGCATTGACTAGTTATACTTTCGGCCGTTGGCGGTGCTAGTGCAGCCTGAGTTCCCCACATGCGGTGAACCGCGTAAATTGTCGCGTTTTTAAAACAACTAATTGATGGCGTGATAAAATAAAAAATATTTTTATGGCATGCTTTATTACGTGTTATATTTATCATTTAGAGGCATATATGTACGGGCACTACAAGATATGCCCAGCTTATTTACTTATATTGAAGTCACGCTTATGTGCCTAGGCTTATTATTTTTATTTACATTATTCTAACCGTATCAGTCTTATATCAATATCGTGTCTATCTTGTGAGATGCTGTTGAGACTGCTAATGTTGTCTCGTAATAATGAACAACAGATTTTCATGAAATCCTTATAGGATTCAGATTATTGTTTAAGTCATATGTGGGCAGCCATCGGCCCGCGGGCCGTATTCAACCCACTGTAAGATTTGATCCGACCCGCGAGACATTTTGAAAATTTTCATGTCTGATATCTATCACTAAAAATTATGAACACTAGTTTAAAATGCACTACTTTTTGAACGCGGCCCGCGAATGTTTTTGTACACTAAAGTTTGGCCCACATCATGTCAAAGGTTGCCTATACCTGGTTCAAGCTAATCAACTACTAGAGACCTCTACTTAAACATCGATTTAATTAACTTTAACTCCTAGAAAGTGGAAGTGGAATGAAAGATTCTGTATATACATAGATGTATTTCTCAAGGAAGTAAGTATTAACAATTCAAAAACTTTTGATATCTTTAATCAGTATTCAACAAATAATAAAATGTCATATATATAGATATAATATGGAATTTCCCTTGAAGAAATAGATTTAGTTAGATCATTATTATATGGAAGTTCTGTAGCAAAACATGGAAATAATTGCCCATTAAAATACACAGTTGCTCGCTGTATTTATGATGCATATATATTATATGTATAATAATAGGATAATATTTTAGCCACGGAAAGACGATTTATTAAATTCCTTGTTTTCTACCATTACGGGTATATCGATTTTCGCCTGAAGTAATTGGAATTCTACGCACTATTTTTGTTCTTATACTATTTTTTATTTAATATGTTGCTTCGTAACTAAATCAGTTTCATTCTTTAGAACGCAATTTACGTACTGCGTCCATGTTCACTTCTTTTTGTCTAATTTTCCCGTGTTTCGTACACAGTACGTATGTCAGTTAAATGGCATGTGACGACATGTCTCCTTACATCTTTATCATGCATTTAATGGGCTTAATCTAATCTAATTATCATCAAAGATCTATTTTTATAACTGACAAGCATAGGAAGGAGTGCGAGCTACAAAAACAAATAGTCTCGCCGCAATACTCACACGAAACAAAATAACTCTCGTTCGGATTCCTGAGAAATACTCTTGCACATGGACGTGAGCAACACGTCCTTTGTCGGGGCCTCCTCTTTCCCTTTTTCTCACTCTCTCACTCCCACTGTAGTAAATCGTTTTCCATCGAAATAAGGGTGTTGTTATTGCCGAAATTCCCGTTTCACGTTGGCAATGAATCAAACACCGTACAATGTGGGCGCGCGCGCGGCCGTTCGCATAACGGCCACGATATTGCTTTTACCCAGCCCGATAAATAAAGAAGGAATAAGTAAGTCGGCTATCAATCAGGAGTACCTGCGTCTAGGCCTCCGCCGATTTAGGCCTCCTAATGTAATTACAATCCATCCTGAGAGATCCGATGTGACGCTACAGTTATTGATCGCCCGCCCGTATTCTAAAACGCCACCTCGGGAATATATCCGGCTGCGGAGAGCTGCTGCGCCGTCCGCTTCGAATCCGTCCTGTGAAATGTTGAAATTACTGTTGTTGTAATAATAAACAATTTGAAAATCAAAAAGATGTGGTTAGAATAGAAAAGTATATGTTCATTTTGTCGTCTACAAAGGACGAATGAAAACAGTGTCCAGAGAAATCTACAGAATAAATATGTGTTATGAATGAGCCCGGCTAGGGGTAAAATTTTATGCAGAAAAAAACGCGATATATTAAAATAGGATTAAATTTTAATCATCCTGAACCGATAAATTTGTGTATGAAAGGATCAATGAATGTAAGTGTGTAAATGAAATTGTATAAGAGAAAGAAATATGTTAAGATTGGTATAATTATAAAAACTAGTGTGAGTTTATATATGCACTTTCGCCTCTTCTACCTGTGTAATAACGTTTCTTACTATAAATATACATTAATAGCAAAATTCTAAAAAAATATATCTTTAATAATCTAATATTTTAATTGAAATAAATGTTTGAAAAGAACCAACCAAGTACATATTGAACTCATACGACAACGGTTCCGGATTAAACATTATATATTTGTGTAAAGTACTTAAAACAAATTCTTTTCATTCATTCAGTTGCGAATTTCTAGTGTGAGCCCCATTCACACTTGACCGATTTCCTTAATTTTCCACTATGACCATGTCAAGTTTGACGTTTGCATATATAGCTGCTATTACGGTAAAGCGAAAATAAACTAACACGTCCTAAGTACGCACTCACGTACGTAGTGAGTGTCAATTTGTATAAGATTGAAATGAAATGAAGCAATCTATAGACTTCTTATAGGTTTTCTTATAATCTATAGGTAAATAATTATTTTCTGTATTTTTTTCAAGATTTTAGGTCCAGTAGTTTGGAGATATCAAGAATAAGAGAGAGTCAATTTTCGTCTATTTTTTTAAATGAATTCAAAACTATTTATCTGAACATTATAAAAAAATATACTTGAGATCTTCACAACAAGGGCCCGTTAATTGTGCATTTTTTGTTTTTAATTTATAGTAATAATAACTCACGCCTGTTTCCCAGAGGAGTAAGACAGAGACTATAAATTTCCACATGGTACGTACGATCTCTGCATATCTCCTTGCCTCACTGACGTCCATCAATCTTTTCATTCAAGCTCGTCTTTTTCGGATGCTTAAAATTTGACTCTTTCTTAATATGACCCCAGTATGGTCTATATTATATAGACCATATTGGTGGCATATTAAAAAATTCTATATAGATAGGATTTTCTAGGGCAACCCTTGCCGACCTTTCCATCTCACGTATTCGCTCTATAGATTTGTTTTGTCAGTCTACTATCCTTAATTCTTTCCAGATGGTCAAACAATCGCAACATATCTCTTTCTACTCTAATCATTACATCTTCCTTTAAAACACTTTCGAACACCACAGTTTCTACTTCTATCTTTCCGACATACTACACGGCGATCGCATCTCCACGGCATTTATCCTACTTTCATTTTTCTTCTGACATACCCAGTGTTTAATATTGTTTACATACGGTTTAATTCACACAAACAATTATATGTATTATTATTATAAATTATATACGACGGTATATATGTTTCCTTGCCTATTTCCTTTTCTTGTTAGTGGAGTGATAGGTGTCGCTTTTTTGTAACTACCGACAAGACAAAAAGTGACCTGCAACGAATGCGACGTGTAAAACGCTTGTGCGGTAAAGGTAATATAAAAAAAAACCAAATTGTGCGGTGCCACGTGTGTGATCCCAGGATGCGACAAGGGGTAAGCCTTTTATTTCCTCATTATTCCCTTTTCCTATGGTATTTATTTCGACAACATACATGAGCAAAGTTCGGAGGCAGACTGGCATAGTTTTTATGTTTCGAGGAAACTGCGATACCATTAATTTGAGATTTTGTGTTGAGCAAGAACTTGAAATTAACACCCAGCTTTCACTACCGTACATAAGCGTAGGGATCAAGACCCCATTATGAATAGGCAAGTGTGCTTGTCGTGAGACACTTTTTACTATTCACAATAGCGAGCAAGACTTCATTCACCTTATTTCCCGCATTCACTCTCTTTTCGATATCTCTATCTTGCTTTCCATCATTTGTAAACAGAGTATCCAAGTACACAAACTCTTTCACTTGTTCAACTTTCTCACCTTCTATAGCTATATCGTATTCAGTCGTGATTTCTCCCTTTCAAACACCATCATCTTAGTCTTACCGACATTTACTTTCATATCCCTTTTCTTAACACAATAATTCATTTTATTTACCATTTCCTGCAGCCCGCACGCCGACGGCCCGAGGATTACTTGGTCGTCGGCGTACAGAAGGCAACTCTTATCTTAAGACAGACAACTCCTACATCCTTAGTCCACACTCATACTCTTTCAAATCTTACAGACAGCTATCCATGAATATATTGAATAGCCACGGTGGAGTTACACAACTCTATCTGACACCCTTGCGGATGTCAAACCAGTCAGTGTATTTATTTTTAATTTACCCCCAAAAGTGACCCTCATATCTAAAATTCATTTATTTACATCAGACGTCTATTTTTAGGTCACACATATACGTATATGTACCAAATGTCAACTCAATTGGCTTAGTGGTTTCGGAGCAAATTGGTTGGGACAGACGGACAGACAGACACGTTAGTGATCCTATAAGGGTTCCGTTTTTACCTTTTAATGTACGGAACCCTAAAAGTATATAATACATTTCAAGTAGTATATTAATTTACTTGGTGGCATTTTGCTTTTGCTGGTGTTTTACAACCAACACTTTAAAATATTCAATGAATAAACGAGACAGTAAAATTGATAAAGATAAAATACTGCCGCTGCTGAAATTTCATAGTCCCATAACTTTTTATGCAGCAAGTTTTTATATGTCGTAACACGATAAAATATTACAAAAGCTATGATAAGTATGCAAAAAGAAGAAAAACGTAAAGCCTGGGTCACATTCAACCCCAGTACATTTAACATAAGAATAGACATCGCTACATAAAAGTGAGGTACCGGAAGAATTACGTCGTACACGAACAAAAATAAACAGTAAAGAGACATCTAAATGAAAAATACCGACCGAAGACGCGCCCCGAACGTACGGAACGGTGTAAGCATTAGGACGACATGGCGTGTCCTTAAAAGGGTATAATAATACTGTAATGCATTAAATATGATAGCTGTGTACTCCTTCGATAAATATTCTCCGTTTGTTGCTTCGGATTATTGTATAAAATCGTTCAGACGTGTTTTTCTTTTTTTAATAATCTAATGTCGTGAATATCGGATGTTAATTAAGTTTTTATAGCCACTGTTTATAAAGATTTAATGTATTTGTTAGTCAGTTTTCCAGCTGCATGTTTTAAATTCATTGTAGCAAGGTTTTTGAATTGTATTCCTTAAGAAAGATATTTCATTTATAATTCGCAGTATAGAAATTGGATGGGGAGTAAACTAATTGTGTAACTTTAAGTGAGACTTATATTCGATTGTATTAATAATAATTGTATGTATATTAATTTATTTTATTTTCTTACTGCATTCTGATTGTTTTCTGTTTTCATATAGTTACCACGGCTACAATTTCTGCCGAGTCACTTTTACTAATGTTTGTATAATATTCTTACAAAAGATTGTAGTAAACTTAACATGTTGACACTTATATGAATATTCATCAAAATAAAATGTTTCTTTCTTTCTTTCCTTCAAAATCGAGTGTTAACGAAATGTAAATTATGTTGCCCGTTCGCGCAACATATTCAAGCACCTTATATTTTATTTATAATATAGATAAATTAAGCTTTGATTTATACATACATTGAAAAACGTAATTGCGTTGTTACTAATCGTTTAATTTACAGTCGTTAGCAATGAATTTACGATTCTTAAGCAACTTTGTTAGTTATCGTTTGGAAGTATTTGATTGCTGTAAAAATTAAAAACATTATAAACATTTTTTTTTAAGTTTCTTTTCTATGCTTCTTTTATTTTTCAAAGTTCTACTGCGATAATTTTTTTTTTTTCATACGTCTTTAGTACCACATTAAGAACTTTAACAAGTGCACAAATAATTACAACATTTACAATATATGAAAGTTACGAATTACGCGTACAGACTTAAGAAAACGCATCAATAACTAAATGTGTGTAAATCGTTTGCATCACTCGTTTACCTACACAAATGACGGCACCTACCCTCGGCTGCAGATTTCGTTTCAAACGATGTCTTCCGACGAGAGAAGTCTCGTTTTACGTAAATGATTTACTTGTTCTAGTAGCTATAGACTAAAACCTATCATTATTTCAATGTTACATCAATGATAATTGGTGCCTGTGGGCAAATAACATTTTTCACTTAGACATGTCCGGGCCGCTATAACTTGGAGGCCCCGTATCAGTGATACTGCTGATACGGCGGTATTAACGTCCCTTATCATCAGACTAAACTCCGATCGATCCCGGGCGGAGAACCAAAGTTTAAAACGACCTGGAATGTACGAAAACGTAAAGGATTTCTGAGGTGTCCTTCGAATTTAGTCTCACAGTGTATTTTCCATTTGCGTTTAATAGTTGTAATTTTGGTAGTAAATAAAAATTTCAATCATTGCAAAATACGATGTATTTTATATGTGACTTTACCGTGTTATTTAAATTATAAACACGATTATATATTATGTTTATTCATCAAAAATTATTGTACTGTACTAACTTACATTTATTTGTTAAAGGTATACCCCGGACCTTTTTTTACTTATTTAAATCACGTAAATATACAAATTCGTTCTGCATTACTTTGTTGTTTCTAACAAATCAGGCAGTATATGGAAGCAGATCACTTGCAAACTGTTTCTCCAACTTAATTGACCAATACCATTAACGCTTAGCTTCTACAAGTGTTACGGATTTTTTTTATACACGTGAGCAATCATAACATTAAAAACCAGAATCTAATACAACCAGCGACTCTCAAGATTAACGCTATCATGCGAACAGACAGACGCGCCGAGATCATTTCTTTTTCTACAACAATGATAACCTACTTTCACGTCTATCTCCTGATTTTAGTGAAGTATATTACTTTACATAAAGCAATCTCGAGAGTTGGTTACATTTGGCCAAGATAAATAAAGCACCGCAATCGACGTGTAACGCGCCCGTTCAGTCGTAAGTGGGGAAGGCCATTACCGGGGCGCGCTGAGTGGCCGCGAGCTGGAGGCGATGTCTGAATATGGCCTCGTGCCGAAACTGACGAAGCGCATTCCGCCGTCGGACCCGAGTGGATGTGTGCGGGCCGCGGCCCGATAGACCCTCGGAAACACTGAGACGTCATTCCTATGCCATTCTAATGAATTTCAAGGTATTCATGTATTTTAAAAACGAAGGCCGTTGTCCACCATACCACGAAGACTGCGATTATATAAAAAAAATTGCTAGTAACTTGTCCGAATATATGAATTCAGGTCATTTTGTAATTATTACATTATGACACAAGTAAAAGTATGGTAAATATAGAAAAAAAGTCCCACTAATATTGAAATCATATTCAATTATTACATATTTCAGTTTTTACTTAAAGTTCTAATTAGTTTTAAGTTATTTGCAAATAATGTTGTTAAAAAAAGAGAGCGTCAAATCTCACACGGTATTATATTTAGAACGAAGTAACGATTTATTATTTTAATTGATTGGGATAAAACCTGAAAAATCCTTTCTTAATAAATATCCGAGTCATGCATTAAGATATGATGATATTAGTAGAAATAAAAGTGAAGAACCAATAATTGCAGCAGATCATTTCAAACAATTCCTTAAAAATAGAGTATGATTAAAGTGTACAAAATCATCCATAATTTTTTTTTTTATATATACGTTTTTTAATTTATCCATCTTTAATTGTGTTTTTAATATAATGTGTTATCATAATTGAATTAGTAATACCAAGTTCAATCAAAAGTCCTGTTCACTGTCTATTAAGGTAAAAGGAATAAACTTTGAAAGCTGTATTTATTTCATAATAATAGCTTCCTCTCTTTTATTTATTAAAAGTTTGCTGAAATAAAAAAAATAATGTTTTGTTCATAGATTGTTAATGCCAAGACCGGTAGCTAAATAAAAAAACTATGTTTTTTTTTGCTGTCATCAATGTTACAAATAAATCAAGTAGTCTGTTGCTGAAGTGTTAGCGTGAAAATTCGCTAAAATGTCCCAAAATTCGAATGTCATTAATATGACACGTTAAGTTCATATTCAAAATATTCCATATTCTTTTAATAATATAGATTATAATTAGAATAGAAAAATTGTGGGGGGATAAATTTAATTTATTTTATATAATGGATTATCTATATACTTAAGAGAATAAGGAATATTTTGTCTCCAACTGTTATTGTTAAATTTGATACCGCCGGGAAGGTCTTACTTGAATTTGTGTCATTTTAACGTTTCATGTTTTTCGACTATAGTTAATTTTATTCAGTTTTCGGAATAGTTCTGTTTAGCGCCAGAGATCATTTATTTCTATTTTATTTTGTACATAAAAATGAGACAGAATCAAATATTGATTATTATTTTTGAATTAAGTTAAATATATATATATATATGTATAGACAAACAAAGTCGTTAAAATAATAAAAATAATAGTACATTACACAAGTAAAACTAAAGGGTTTTTTAACTTTCATTTGATTTCTCGACAGTCACATAGTGACTACTGGCTGCTAGTTGATAATAGAAATCTGATAAATAATGAACCTTAGTTTTGAAAGGAAATTCCGCTGGCATAATCGAAATCCACTCCACAGTTATTTGTGATCCGTGATTAAACCCAAAAAGGGATTTGAGTTATACAGTTGCAAGAATGACTGTCTCCAGTTCGATGTGTTCGATAATGGTCGCGAGAATTCACGGGAAGATTTCTACAACTATATTTCTTTATACGCGACGCAACAATATTTTACCAAAATACATGTTCTGTTCAGTTAGGGGTCTTTGACGCGATCAGACTCACGCTTAGGCGGTGTTCATTATTTTTGGTTTTACCTTAGAGTTTGCACTATGATCGCATTAAATTTAACGCTTACATGTGTTACCCTTTTTACGTTGGAACTAAAACAAAAAAACGCAGAAGAACACGTATTGCATGCGCACCATCTATGATTAGATTTTTTTTTCTCCTTAATTTTAATAATACGTATACTGTAAAATGTCAATCGGTTATCTGTTACGGTCAAAAAGATACAGGGCTTTGAAGGTGGGACAGAAGGACGAACAGACGCTAGTAATAATGTTGCGCCTCTACCCGCGGTTTTTATCCATGAACAAAACCCAGCGAGGTTCCCAAAAGCGAGCACAACATGTATAAAGCTTTCACCTATGGGTGTTAAAACGAATGCAATCGCGATGTACTTTGTAACATTGCACAGTAAGGAAGTGAACAACAATACGAATTCCCAAAAATGAGCACGTACTCCTGCTTCGGTAATAAACGCAAAATAATTAAAGTCGATTTCATGAAGCGTATCGTGTGCACATAATTCGCGTTTAATTATTCAACGGAAAGTTTGAAGTGCTAGCAATTAAAACTTTGAAATTATCCCAGTGTTTACGGTGCCGCGTTTATCTTAAAACTTTCGGTGTTTTCCCGATTAAAATACCCTTACATGAAATCGAAGAACAAACGTGCTCCTTAAACCCTTAATGAGGTAAGTTAGGCGCAGGGCACGTGAGCTGAATTTTAAAAGAGAGCATCTCGCATGTCTACGAGAGGCCTGCAATTTAGAGCTTGGCGCTTTCGGAGTACACTTGTGAGCGATTTCCATTCAATATTAAATTTTGTTCTAAAAATAGAAATGGTAAAATTTAGTTGTTATATATCGGCTGCATGTATTTAGTGTATTAATACTAATAAGTATGGTCATGTAGACATATAAAATAAAACTTCAACTTCTATTATATGTAATTAGATTCTGAATAGACTTTTTTATGAACTACCGAATTCTCACACATTAAAAGCTATTAAAATTTTTTTAATAATTTTAAACTTCCCTCATATTTATATAAAAAATAGGAAATCTATGTACTATTTAATACTGAACCAAAGAAAACTCTATTCTCGAGTTCCTTTACTGTCAATACAATGATTGAGCGTATTAGTGTAGACCGCGTCGAGTAAATTATTACGTACTACCTATTACATATAAGTGATTGTTTAACATATATTAAACAATAATATATGTTAAACAATCACGTATAATTAAACGATAATATGATACATATTTTCTTGCGGTCGCCATTTGCCACTTTTCTTATATTCACCAAAAAAATAACTAGTTTTTTATAAAACGTAACCTACTATGTGTTATTCCAAGACATGATCTACTTTCATGCCCAATTTTATTAGAATGAATTTAGCCGTTTCAGCGTGATTAAATGCCAAACACCCAGAAAACCTTTCACATTTATAGTCAAATAAATATAGATTTTTGTATTTTTAGAGAAATCAAAATAAGTAGTTGATTAATTTTTGTTTAACAATATGAATATCAAATGATGGTGTTTAAAGTGTACCTGATGCCTGTTGGCAATAAAAGCACGAGGCAAAGAGCAGGTTTCAATTTTTTTTTGATAGAAAGTAGTGGAATGGGCTAGGAATTGCACCGTAATTGCATATTTGTGAATTTGCAAATACAGTGCAATATAAAGGTGATTTTAAGCTTTTTTTGGAAAATGTAGGAAGATAAGATCCATTATTGAAAAATGGAAAGTCTAATAATCGCGATAATTGAATACAATTATAATATAAGGTTTGATTGAAAATCTCGCTTTTCTTTATTACATATTCTGATTATATCTACAAAAGTTTAACACAAATTGTTAAATGTGTGTTGTACGCCGTCGACGCCCCGAGAGGCCGTGTGCGGCGTCACTCGCGTCCGCTCCGTGCGGGACTTATGACATGAGACGATAGTTTATCTAGAAGAAAATGGGAAGCGGTCATGCCGTTTAAATTGTACCGTAAATGTTGCCGTGTTTCATATATCTCTTAGTGCGTAATGATGTTTATTTACATTTAATTCAGGGTATCGGGCACACAGGTATCCGATAGGCTCTCACGCTGGTATCACAAGATACAACAGAAATGTTGAAATACGCCAAAGTAGATGGCGGCGGCGTGAGTAGAAATAGAATATCGTTCACTATTTAAAAGTAAAAACGAACTAGTGTCGGTTTATCTGGGTTTAAAGAATATTTTTATAGTGTTTCTCGTTTTTCAAATTTCCATTCTCGCGGTATCTGTTCTATGCATCAAAGTTTAACTGCCATTTGCCCTATATTTATGTAAAAAATTGCTATTTACTATAGTTTTATTGTGCTAATTAGAGCTACTTGAAAATGTGCGATTGAAAATCAAAGTACTGGGTGATTTGCGTAAGGAATAGAAGTTAATCTCTACTTTCACAGAAGATCGATCTCGACTGAATTGTAAATTTAAAAAACAGCTAATTGCGAGGATTTTCGTCCTTTATATTATTTGTTAAATCGTTCATATATTTAAATTGTAACTATTTTACTAAAAACAAGTTACTATTTGCATATTTTTATTTAAATTCAAATTTCTAGAGCAAAATCCGAAAATATTTCTTTAATTTGTTTTTGTTCAAATACACCGCTCTTGTCGCACATCAATCACATAATCTAATCAAATTATTTCATTTTAGTGACATCCAGAAACATTTAATTTAATGTTTTCTATCGAAACACTCCTCGGCAGTTATATACCGAACGAAAAGTCTGAAAACTAATCACATCGCTCTGTACCGAAACTTACGTACATCGTGATCAATATTGTTCACATGGGCCGTGTTAAAACACATTTTTCTCTGGGCTAATGAACACGAGATAACGTCCCCCGTCCCGTCGCGTCGGCGATGACAAATGACAGGTGGCGGCGCTCCGCGTAGGGCGAGTCCCTTGCACGTCCCCCTCCGCCTTGCATCGGCCGACCGAGGCACGGTGTGGATTCCAAGCTCATACCTGAATTGATATTGTTTTGTAATAATGTTTCTAACAATGTAAAACAACAACTTTTACCGTAGTTTCCAAATCTTGAAAGGTTCGTCTGAACTCGAGATCATAAATGATTGCGAACAGTAGGAGGTCTATGAGCATGTAAGTTGGATTTATATAGTATTTGAAATGTACTATGTCGCGGCACATAGCTGTAATATGTATTGTATACAATCCAGTACCTAATACATGACAAAGGCATTATTACATTGGCCAAAGTGTGCCATCCGTAAGGTCGAATGCGGATGTATTAAGTGTGGTCCGACTCTAATTGATTACTTCCCATTCGTGTGATGGTTTGTTTATTCTGTAACGTTCTTTTATCGCCGCACGTGATGGATGACGTGACGTGACGTGACGCGTGACGCATGCGCCCCGTGTCGGTTGCATCACACACCCTCTCTTAATGATGCACTCACCGTATTGCACATTACCGTCGAAGTGGTTCTGGTGCATGCTGCTATAGTGCTAGTTAATTGATTTGCCCGGCCTACTAATGGCTCGTTGTTGATTTAATTTGTTCAGATTGCGAAGAGATAAATTGGTATATCCCTGCGACAGATATTCAGGCCAGTATAACACAATAAATTCTAATGTATTTAAATTATAAGCATGTTCGTACCAAATTTTCCTGCACATATTGTATTGTTATTTGTTTTAGATTCGTATTTATTTTATGTTTTTTTGCGTTTCCTAATGCACTGTAAAACATTGTGGCTTATTGACGAAATATATTTTTGTAATAAAATTTTATAAATAGATAAAACGATGAGCAACATTCACATCCGCGTAGACTTGCTCTCTTGTTTTCACTTTTTTGTTTTTTTCTTTATTATCAATTTTGCGTGTGCGACCTTTTTAGTGGAAATGTTTCTGCGTGAAAACCCTCCGAAAACCAGTAATTTAGAGCACTCTTTATTAATACTTGTTATATGATAGATAATGTTATATCTTATTTAGAAAGGTTTTGAGTAGATTTTATGGAAAGGTTTTTTAATAATATGAAAAACAAAATTTATAATGAAACTAAATTATTTTCATTCTTTATTATAAGCAAAACCCTATAAACGCAATGAAACCTTTACCACATCGTCTATAGTATACAGTAAAGTAAAAACGTACACAATATTTATAAGTATCTTTTCTGGGAACGCATTAAGTCCGAGCTCTTAGTAACCCGACGCGTCTGGCTTCTCTGGCGTCGCTTTTACCATGTTTTGATTTACGACGGGCGCCGTACGGACAACTTTTGTAGCATATTGCAGTTCCAGTATTCCCTTGTCGGTTTCTACTTACATTCTAGGCCGTCATTGGAAAGTGTACAAGAAACTCCTAGATAAATAACATTACAACCTCGGCGCGTGTGGTAAAATCGTGTTTCACACGGGCTTCTGTTGGTTATTGTGCCGTTGCCAGTTTCCGGCAATACTTGGAAATGTTTTTGATTGCCGGTCGTTAGGAAACACGGATATTACGCGATCGCGGCTCTATTATTACTTTGATTACGGCATCGACTGTTCGGACTTTTGTGTAGAGCTTTCCTTGCTGGACTGTGCATCGCAGGGGGTTTATTAGACGAGGGAATGAATGGCGGGTTTGTCACCTATTTAGAAATAAATAAAATAATAGATCGGTCCAAATCTGATATTTTGATCATTGCACAGTTTTTGAAAAACTTTTCACGTAATCCGAAATCCAAAAATAAAAGTCGGAATTGTTCAGCCAACATCGGTCCTATTCAAGTAGCAAACCTTTTTTTTTTTATTTATAATCTCATTTCTCAGAATTTTTAGAAGGTAGGCAGAAATCACAAGGTTTATACATGATCTTTGGGTGTCTCTCTTTTTTCGCTGATATCCATCAGCCATTTTGGGTAAACTTTTCGGCTTCGGATGCTTAAAATTTGGCTCTTTTTTAATATGCTGCCAATTTGGCAAATAGAAAACTCTTTTTCTTATATCTAAGGTGGTGATCGAACCGATCCCTTACAAAATTTTATTCATTGGAATTCGTTTGGGTATATCCTTATCATTTCATTTTGGCTTAAAAAAACGAGCAGAAGTTATAGTAAATCTGTTACACATAGATCTACATAAGAAGTATAACGTATTAAAAATACCAAGCCTTTCTCGTCTTTGGCCAAATCTTATATTCTAGGAAAAAATAATATACCTAAAGCTACATCGTACCTCTATACATTCTCACAATATAAACATCGGGTTTATAGGCAATCGAGATCGGGCCGCCGATGAAGGACAGGTGAGGCCGAGGGGGGCAGGAGGGAGCTAGTCTCGTAAATTTCTTTACGACAAATAAAAATAGGTCCTTCAAAAAAATACGACCGGCGACGCGTGCTCCAGAATAAATCATTCAATCTTCTAGAAACTGTAATATTCGACAAGTTTCTGATATGATGGTGAACGGTTTTATCCTAGTGTATGGTTTGAAAGCGGGTGGATGGTCGTCCGAGCTAGAGATTCATTTCTCAACAAGAGGCAAATTATGTTTGCTAACCTATTGACGGAGGATTGTGAATGCGTTTGTGAGTCCTCAAATCATTATTTACGATTAATGACAATTCAATAGATAATTTATCACATCATATAGGAACGTTATGAATAATAAAAAACTGGACGAATGTAAATCGAAATCGCATTATTAACATTCCGAGCTATCATTTTTATATAACAGATTTACCGTATCGTAATATGACTTTTAGCATTCGACTAACCATTTCCATAGACACTATTCGGTGAAAACAACAAAGTACGCAGCGGAATTCAGACGAATAGTGGCGATCTTCATGTTCTACGAGGGGTACTTCTAAATGATCGGGAATAAAAAGAATCTAAAAAAATGCAAAATGTAACTAAATTATTTGTTTATTGTTTTTTCAAGTGTTCTCCAGTACAATTAATACTCTTTTGCATTCGATAAAATCAATCATTGAAACAGACATTCCAGTTTGAAATTAATTTTGATAATGCCTATTTGTAAGCTTCACTCCTACATTTGGATTTTTAAACTTCTGACTACATAATAAATCCTTAATTCTAGGAAATGTGAAGAAATCATTAGGTCTCTGGTGAGGACTGTATGGCGGGTTGACCAACAATTCAACATTTTCCTGCCTCAAAAAGTAGTTTCCTTAATGAGCGGTGTGGGAGCTCACATTATCATGATTTAGGATGATGCAACGTTTTGTCTTATCTATACGAATTTCAGCTATCATTTCTGGCAAACAAACCATGGTGTACCATTCGATGGTGATCTTTCTGTGTTCCTATAATGGATTTCTGGCAACGTTTCCTTTTCACGATATGACCAAAGCGACTGTTTTCTTCAACACACTGCGGGAATGCATTACTTTTATTGGCTTGCGCATGTCATCGAAGACCTAAATTGCCGATTGGTGTTTTCTTTCAGGCACATAGGAATTCTTCACTTCGATTCGTCACCTGAGACGATGTTATAAATGGCTTTGGATTTCCTTCCATTGAAGCGTTGCAGAGTAGACCGCCACCAATTAACACTCGCTTCCTTTTGTTCATTAGACAAATTATGGGGTATTCAAACTAGCTCTCTAACACTTAATTCATTATGCGAAATAGTATAAATTGCAGTCATTCCAATACCCATAATTGTCAGAATCTGCTGGTATGTTGCATGTTGGTCATCTCGTATATTTTTTTGCATAGTAATGACATTTTCAGGCGTTACCCATGTTTTTGATCGACTTGTAGAAGGTACGGTGCTTAGAGAGGCAAGACCTCGTCGGTACTCTATACTAGCGGTATATTGTCATTTGAATAGGTGCTTCAACATCATAAATAGAACAAACTCAGCGAGACAATCATTTGGAGATAATTCTCGATGAAAGTTGTCATAAATTAGATATAGCATGGAAATTTTCACACGTAAGCTCTTATTTTATCTACTTGTAATCTTTAAACTGTTTTATTTTTTTAAACATTTCCTTATTGATCGTGTAAATGTTATCACGGTCCTAAATGGTAGAAAGTTCAAATAAAAAAACAGTTTTATTCTAACTCTATTCCAAGCACTTCATTCCTGATCATTTCGGTGTGTCTCTCGTAGAATAAAGACCACTAATTGTAATTTTGGAAATTAAGCTTGAGATAAATTAGCTGAAATAATTTTAATTATTTCGTTTTGAAACCGAAAACTATGAATAATTAGAGTAAAAGAGTTAAATTACTTTTGTTATAAAAAGTACCGTTACAAAAACATCAAAGGTAACAAAAAAAGAATTAGGAAACTTAAAAATAAAATTGCTTGGAATATAGATTTTTAAACTTATGGACTTCATCATCATCATCATCATCATCGCTCAACCTTCAGCCAGTCGCTTACAAAAATTGTATCACAATCTTACCTGTAAATGCATTCTATATGGCTTCAATTATACCAAGAAACGCACTAGATCCAAATTTTATTACGAAGATCATACGAAATGTATCTTCGTGGTAAAATTTGGATCATGTATGCATGCAAATATATGCATACAACATTACTTATTCAATGTCGAAGTTTATAAGAATTATTAAATCGGAATATTTCTATTCTATATTTTCTCTATATTAATATAAAAATATTTTCCGTTTTTACAATTGAAGTACAAATCGTCAATGAAATTCTTGTAACCACATACTTGATCCTACTATAACTCTCGACTACGTATTCCTGATGTTAAATTAAGTCTCTGAAATCGATCTCGTTCATTTCAACGTATTGATTTCTCAATTTATATTTGTCGTTGCGGATAGGCGAGCAAAACACTGAATTATTCGTGAAGTAATAATGGTCATCATCGAAATCCTATCAATTATTGGATATTGATTTAGAGTTGGTGGTTAGTGTGTCATTATTAGTATCGTGACCATGTGTGTTGTAATTATTACAGTTTTTAAGCTTTAGTTGCTAAAACGAATATAATTTTAAGTCAAACGGAGTCGGCTGGAGTGTAAAACTGTCCCTCGAGCCGGCAACTGTAAAGGGAACTTTTAAGGGCGTCGTCGCTGAAATTCTGCTGAATTATAGATTGTGGGACCAAAAGTTTGATTTACGAATTGCTTTGTTAAGATTTATGTGTTTCCCGACTAGAATTGAATGTATAATGGAGTCTAGAGACTTTATCCACTCTTTCCTTTGCAGGTGAAGTTTCTGTTATATTTCAGTATCAGATTTGACGACTACCTTTTGAGTTTCTTGTTCTTCGTGTTCATAATTATCGTTTGAAACCTTTCCTTTTTCGATGGTATTGTTCTCATTTTAGAAACAATTGTATATATATATATTTAATTACATATGTATCATTACGCATGGGTTCTATAAGACTTTCTTGATTTTCTTAAACGTGATTTCTATAGCGAATCTATTTTTTTTTAAATGTGTGCAATTCCTTTGAATGTTTAAAGTTTTTGTCGATTGGTATTGGAGGAATATACCGAAAATCTGAAATATTGAAATTCATCCCAAACCTAAAATACTTATGTAATAAATCAAAGCTGATACAGCACTGTTTTTTTTTCTGTAAGATTGATTTTCACTTCAAGGAAAACATAGTGTCCCTATGGAAAAAGTGTAACATTTCGTGAAATCTATTTAAGCTTTTATAGCGATTAATTATGATGTTACAGTGAGATGCTCAAATTGTTATTGTTTTCAGACAAGCGTGCTATGAAATCCACTATTTGTGTTGAAGGACAGAATACTTAATCTTTAGTTCTAGGTTCAAAATCCCGAAGTCAATAACTAAAAAAAAAAATTTACGATGTAATAATAAAAATTATTATACATCTTCAAGATTTACTGAAAAAATACCAAATTTGCCCTCAATGTGCTTTCCCAAATCATTTATATTAAATAGATTTATTAAGAGCATTTTCATCGTCCTGACAGTAACAATTGAGGTATGTGATGATCGAAACCGACTATAAAATATTGAATTTTTTTAATTTGATGAGAATGCTCTTTGTATTATCAGCGTGCGTTTTAATTTTTAAACAAGTGTCTTTCTCTATAACGGCTATTTCAGACAGCAGTTCCTATTCACGTCGCCTCCGTGAGAATCGATAACGACACCTCGTCGCGTTATCGGCGACATCATCCTTCAAATATTGACAATGCGCGTCGGCGCGTTCGCGGACCGTGCTCTTACACTACACTATTTAGGACGTCCATTTGTACTCGTTGGTGAATTTATATGTTGTTGTTATTCTGTGGTTTATATCACGGCGAATATTAGTTTTATATCATGTATTAATGAGTACTAACAAAGATACTGTGTTAGGTGTCTTTTTTTTTTCATTTTGTTTCGATAATAATATTTGTCTCCATTCATATGAAGATGGGCTTTTTGAAGATGTATGTAATTTTTGTAATATATTGATCCTATATAAAATATATTTGATATAATTTATTTGTATAGGTTACAATACACAATGGTATAAGTATTTTTAAACTATATTGGTTATAGTATGGTTAAAGTGTAATTTAAATGGTTAAAGTATAAAACACAACTGTACTGTGGTAAAACCATATTGTGGCCAACTTGGCTGCAGTACAAAAATAAACTAGCGGCGTCCGCTGTTCCGTTTCGTTCAGTGAGTGAGTGCTGCGGTGGCCCACTTCTTCCTCTCCCATCGGCCCGATCTCCCCTTCATTAGATATTCGTCTTTCTCTCCTAAGAGACCGACAACGCACTAATGATACATCTCGGATTGCGCGTGTCGCGCGATTTTTAATTATAATCTTCAAATGTATGGTTAAAAATATTGAAGAAAATGTACGAAAATCTAACGTTTTGCCCATTATATCTAAACCTATTGATTCTATTTTTTTTTAATACGGATTATAGAACGTCACTCGTTCATAGGAAAACCTAAGTAAATATGGTAGGTCTTTAAGTTCTCACTGAACTGTCTCCACGCACGTTTTAATCGCTCTTGGCCTTATTTTTATTAAGTAACTTTAATATTTGACTATAAGACAAATGCTTACTCACTTAACACGTCTATACGTAATCGTTTTGAAAGTACAAGACCGTCCTTGGTGTATATTCTCCTTTATTTCATAGTGAAGAACATTATAAGGGCGTTATTAATGCGTAATGAAAACACAATAGATATTCGATTCAAGTACACTTTTATTAAATTGTGCCTATTTTTTAAATGAAGAAATACTACTGTTTTTCCTATTCCATAAGGATAATACTATGACAAGTAAACACCGTCAATATAAGTTAATATCATCATTAACGTTTATGTTTCGGATGGTCTATGATAGTCGTCCGTCACTGACCGAACTTATATTTGCATAGAGGTGATAAAATGAGGGTTATTGAATTGTTATCTGGGGCCGTCGACCTGGACACGCACCGGTCGATAACGATTTAGTGTCGCTTTCTCTCAACCCTAGATGTTTGATGGTCTGACGGATGTAGGTAGTCGTGAACTGTTTGAACCGTTGGATGTGATCCAAGGTTTGATTTAATCCCGCGTATACATGTTTTGCGCGAGCGCAATAATTTATAAACCGCATTGTATTTGTTCATGAATAGATTTATGGAGGTGTGGTACGTGTGTAGTTACTGCTTTACTTATTGACTTTTTTCTTTGGTTTATTACACTTTTAGAGTAATTGTTGAAATCCGAAGATAATAATTTTGATAGTGTATTTTTATAAAAGCTATCCAATGTTTTACCAATCAACAATGATTCATATTTCTTTTAATTAATGCATCTGTATCTGTTGTAAATACTGTCATTAGAATACAACACATTTACAGTCAAGTATTCGACGATACACCCACAATACCCAAACTCGGCAGTTTGAATAAAGTTTGCCACTCAAAATTTTGTACGTATCGCACGAGATACTTAACGCCCGACGAAACTTTCAGATTCCGTTTGCCACAAAAGTTTTTATTAATGCCGGGACGCATTAAAAGGGCATTCTCTAAGCGTTCCTATTAATAGGCGTGTCCGAGAAGGAAAACATAATGTTGGCTTCTCGACTTTTATGAGCTTGCGTGAAAACATCAATGCTTATAGACCAAGTATTTAATAAAAACTAGTGTCGTTCAGGTTTATGGTAAATATGCCTATCCTACCAAATTTTTATTTACAAAAATAGCAATATCGAAAATGAGGGTCCTTTATCGTAACACAATGTGACAGGGAATCTTTATTTTCCTAAAATAAGATTTCATCTCGACGTTCAGACTGGACAGCATTTGGGTACTACATCATCAATTCTTTTTTTATTTTGCTTTGTTTTACTTTGGAACCACTGTGACACAAGGAATTGAATGACTCGATAACATTTCTGTTGTTTATTTATACTCTGCGCGTACAAATTGGCATAATAGCTGCAAAACTTAAGAATTTAACCTAAGTAACCTTACCCTTACTTTGGGTCGTATTCTATAACCATAAAAATATCTATACATTTCCCTAAAACAATATCGTGACCGTAAAAGGGTATCCCCGCCGACCATTTCCCGATATCAATTATATACCTCGGACGCATGTCGAGTGTCAATACGAGATACGAGGGCGTTGTTTGCGCGGGCTAAGTGGGTTACGCGCCAGTTTTATTCCGACGGGCCCGCAGCGCGTCGCCGCAAACAATACTTTCGATTCATTTCAGCCGTAATAACCCTTCTTGTACGCCTGTAAACGAGATAATACTATAGGTCGCTGAGTGCTTGCAATTTCAATTTAACGGCGTTCGAGCGGGTTTTAATGGTTCAATGCGGCCGAAGCCTTACTCGTGTTGTGCTAAAGCTACCCGTACTTAATTTTTTAAAAAAAGTCTATTAATATACGTTTTTTACTATTCTGGGAGATAGTTGTGAGCTTATAGATGACTAGCTGCGCTCGCGGCTCTCCTCAGGTGGACTACAGAATTATTGTTTAGGTTTTTTTTATTAATAAATTAGTATGCGAATTGTGCTGATCGCGCTTCCACCGGCCACACTCAGCGATTGCCCGTCGTCGATCGCTAGGTAACATGTTAAATACAAAAAGCCTTATTATTTTGTTTCGGAAAATATACATATAACGGACACTTTTGTAGGTCATTTTAAAATCTACAATTAAGTAGTACGTTGATGTGATATATCTCTTATGGCTTACTCAGCGTAAACCATTTGAGTGCCCCAAAAACGTCTCCTTTTATTCTGTATCATAGTTTATGCAACAAAATATCAGTATATCTTATAAATTGGTCAATGTTGAATTGTATTAATGATTATGTGTTTTTTTATTTCGTTGTTCAAAATACTATTGAAAAATACTTCATAGTATAATGTCATAATTTAATAATATAATTAATGAAATTATAAATGAATATAGAACATTAAATATCGATGGACCATATCCACATGATATGGTATTATTTTGTCTTAATTATATACTCTTAACTGTATAAGCTGTTAACTTGTTAAATGTGGATGAAAAACGAAATTCCTGTTACTAGTAACTACAATTAACTAAAGCAAGATACTTTTGCATGTGATCGGCAGACTGAAAAGATTTCTTGTCAGTCGCAGTACGGTCGTCACGACCCATTATCCCCGTGACGGCGCCGAGTCGTCGTCGCGGGCCCTCCAACTACAACTCCGCCGTCCGCGGGCCGGCGACGCGACAAAAAACAAAGCGCCGCCGAGAAGAGCAATTTAACGAAGATAAAGTGGAGCGCTCGCAGCCATCTGCAGGCGGCGGCGCGGGCGGCGCGCGCGCTGATAGCGCCGAGCATCGCTTTATGAACGTCGACACGCGAAAATGGGGAAGCGTTAAAAAAATTCCCCGCGCGAACTCGAACATCATATCTTTTCGGTTTCCGTGAAAAATTCATATTGTCGGCTCGTTTGCTCTCCTTTGGACGCCTTGTCGTTGCGGCGCGACGGCGCGTCGACAGTGTTAATATGCGGGACGAACGCCGGTGCTCTTTCACGTAAAATATATTTCTAAAACGATACTGGCGCTGTACCGCCTTTTATTCTGGTACCAGTACCAGTTGAACTATTTTCGCAAACGTTGTGCTGTGATTGCAGCTGGTGGATTGTGTGGCTGGGATCGGGCACATTATGATTTTATATTGATAAATATAGCACAGACGAGAACGAGTAATGTTTCTTATTAACAAGAAATACATAATAGAACGTCTTCACGGGTATTGGTGAATTTTTAATTGCGATATTTATTGTGGATTTTTGATATATGTATAATAAATGTTCATTTTCTTAGTAGTATAAATTGCTTAGACGGTATAGAAGTTGTACAAAATACCTCGACAAATATATTGAAATTAATTCATGTACATTTATCAAAATTATGTAATATATAGGAATTTTAATGGTATGAAAACCGTAAAGGAGATGAACGCCACTGATACCGCTCATTGTTCCTACCCAGTTTTTACCAATTGGGTGTATTGATTATTTAATATTTTTGTAGATGTCAAGTTTTCAAAATTAAACTTCCGAACTGTTACTCACGCTAGACTGTCTGTTTATCTGTAACATACGAGCTCGAGAAAATACATGTAAATACAAATTTAATTTGCTCACGTTCAATGTTTTTTACCCTAAGGTTTATATACAAACTTATCTAATATGTGGCAGTATTTGGCAGTACTTACATTTCCTGAAGATCCTAGGATATTCCTAGGAAGATCCTAGGATCCTAAATTTCCTAAAAAGTTTTATGTTTATTATTTAATGGCCCAAAATTCTGTAGGCATCAAACAAATAAAGTGATAAGGTGTCGGTTTTTTAAAAATTATACCAACACAGGGTGGATTTAATTTTATTAGCTTATAACAGAATAGTTTAATGGTTCATCCAATTATGCAAAATAACCCCACTATCTTCAGATCTGGTTGCGTTAGCGTTAATTAAATGCTGACTCAATGATTTACACTTACGAAGGGTCTTGTAGTATTATTATTTTAATTTGCCTAATTCAATTAGCGTCTGCGTTTCTGCTTTTATTAAAAGTTCCGCTTGAATTTCATCTTTATGACATTTGTGTTATTACAGTGCAGCTTAAACGTTAAAGCTGAGATATATCTTTAATTACTATGTGTACCTGAACATATACTAAAATGTGTAATGCTACGTATATGCATCATCAATAAGAATCACCTATAACACTGAGAATCGTTTTGGATTGCCTTAAAACAAATGAACATTACAATTTCCACGTTTATTGGTAACTCGTGCTCAATTTGGCTTTTTCTTATAATACGAGAGCTCAGAGGAGTTGAACAACGTCATAATCGAGGCGAAAAAGTAATAATTTGTGTGAATGAGGTTTGAGAACCTACCGAACAAAAATGGTTGAACAGTTTCAAACAGCATCCTCAGCACGACGTCAAGGTTTAAGTTATAGTGAAATGATAAAAAAAAAAAACTAAGTAATATAATATAATATTGATAATAATAATATAAACTCACGCCTATTTCCCAGAAGGGATAGGCTGAGACTAGATTTCCTCATGTTTTACGATCTTTGCAAAAAAACTAGGTGTTCAGCGCATGAGTTTCACGAGGGTTGACGCAATAATGACATTAAATGCATGTGCTACAAAGTATGACGACCAGTGTTCACCACATTATGTAACAAGGTAAAGTTTGCAAAACTTTTTTTTACTTTAATATTTTATCCCCAAAAGTGACCCTCATATTTTAAACTCATTTATTTACGTTACAGTCCGTGCTTGGATTTCAGGCATAAATATGTGTACTAAATGTCAACTTAATCTCTCCAGTAGATTCGGAGCAAATTGGCTGTGACGGAGGGACAGGTGGACACATGAGTGATCCTATAAGGGTTTCGTTTTTTATTTGGAGGCACGGAACCCTAGAAAAAAGTAAAATGAGAAAAATAAGTTTGTTCTGATAGAAAACAAGCGATCTTGTACATTTAAACTTTAACCGACATTGAAATAAATAACTTCGTTTTTGTCAAATTTATTCGATACCAGATGTTTAAAACCGAAACTTAAAACTTATACCTTCTATTAAATCTTCGTAATTATCATAATGACAAGTTGTCAAATAAAAGCCTGTTACAGCTTCTTTTTTATTCCTGCTGTAAAACATAGATAAAAGCGTGTTACATTAAGAAATAACAAAATACTATCTGTTCTTTATTTAACAGAAGGGTTATTTTTTTTAATTATATTGTTTATAAACGTATTTTGCAAGAATAGGATAGTAAATCTGACCAGTATATTACCGAAATTATTGAAATAAATTACTGTTGTATGCAAATGTTTTATACAGACTGAATTTTTTTAGCAGCAATCATAGGGAAATCTAACCCATCGTAAATTTCCTACACTAATACTAACACTGCAAATAATCATAAACTTGCGTTTGGAGAGAATAAGAATGAGTTTTTGTTTTTTTTTTGAAATGTAAACTTCTTTAGGCGCGTTGGGCATTTTTAAGACCAAAAAAAGCTATTGAATTCTCGGCACTATTACCACTACCGTAACTGACACCTCTGCCTATAAGTATCTACATAAATTGACCTTGTTTGCATGATGTTTATACAAGAGTTGAGTTTGGGATGAAATACATTGATAATTTAAACATTTATTGTGTATATATGTACAACATAGAATGTTGGAACTTTTCGAATCGAAAAAACAAAGATTTTTCCTGTTATAATCAAAAAAAAAATTAAAATCTACGCCTTTTCATATGCTGTCTAATGCATATATGCAATGTATTTCTACCTCACCGACGACGAACAATCTAACACACTTTCGATTGCGAGAATCGCATAACAGTTCAGTATAGAGGAGCTACTGAGTGCTTACTGTTTTTACTAGTAATGGGGGCACGGTAATCGTGGGATAACGAGAGTTAGAAAAAGAGAAAGCTTTCAGTAGTGCTGCTATTCAATTCGTTGTACGTTTCTTTTAATTCAACATCGATATTATAATTGTAACAATTCTTGAAATTCATAAAAATATTTTTTTCTTCTTTGATTTAACTAGCTAGCTACAAATAATATTCAAAAAATACACGTAGTTGTTAAAGTGGTTTTCACTTCTGTCGGCACTCCCGGAGTGCCACTGTTTTTTTTTATTATTAATAAACTTTGTTTCAGTGGTAATATATATGAAGAAACATAAATGTTCTATATAGATGAAATAATTCAATTCATTATGAATTAAATCGCGTACGGTAACCATAAGATCTAATCGTAGTAGAAGTTATCTAATTTCGCTTTCATTTTGACGTAGTCAATGATTTAAAGAGTAGAATTAAAGACCTGTAAATCAACATAATTGTACTGACTGCAAGGTCATAGAAATATTTTTAATTTAAAAAAATAAATAGTTTTGTCATAAATAATATTGTTTAATTCAAAAATAAATAGTTCTGAAATTGTTTATACAAAATTTCTAATTATTTTTATATCAACTGGTCCAGGTAATATGCGGAGAATAATTTCTTTCAAATAAATAGGTTAATTTATATTCTCTAGATGAATATGGAGCAAAATATCGTCCTCGTATATAGAGAACGTTACTTTTTTTTCTTTTGCAAACGGTACTTAAGTTGTAAAATTCGTGTGTCGCTTCCTCGGAGGATGTAGTACTTAATACGATGTATTCTTTGTTGCAGGTAAGCGATGCGTCACCCGCCGACCGGCCAATGAGCCAGCGGACTGGAATGCAGGTTATTTAAACGGCTTCCCACGTGCTCGGGCCTAAATTATGTCTTGTGCATTTTGTTCTTTTTGAAAGAACAGCTGCATTTTTATACCGATACAGTTTGTGATTACAATATTCTTCGGATGAGATTCCGCTTTATCGATTGACGCTTATAAAGTTTTGTCACTACATTTTATAAATTAAGTACTATGCTGCTTCTGCTTTTATTTTTGCATCAATTTTAGAAACTACTGTGATAGTTTTCGTTCGGTGTTCTCCAATAGACATATCCACAACGAATATACGCCATATAATTGACGAGGACTGTATGCGTATTAGCTGATGTTTATGATGATTTATTTGTTGATCGCATTGGAAATATCGCGCCTCTTAAGAGTTTTTATGGCGTGTGGTTCTTAAATCGATAAAGTTATATGAAAATTGAAAACTGGTTCTAAAGAAAATTTGCAAATTTTTACAAGTATACGTGATAAAACTTCAGTTTATATGAATCGTTTGGGCAACAAAATGCAAATCTTTATCAAATTAACTACATTCACCTTTTTATGCATTATATTTAGAGTACAACAGTAACTATCTAATAGTATTTTAGTTTTCACAAGTGTAGACAAAAAAGAGTTGAAAAAGAAACTACTTTATTCGACGTAAGATCTCTTTATAACTAAATAAAACTCTACCACGATTCAGAGCTGATGTTTTGTTATCTTATGTTTTGTTAAGAAAAAGTGTGAAGAGATTATTTACAAAAAGAAAAAAAAATTGAAAGCGGCAATTGAACATTGAAAAATCAAACAAGAAACGAGTAGAATGGAAAGCGTAACAAAATTATCTATTAGATGATTTTATACAATCATTTAATCGTGTACTGATTTCCAAGCTAACTAGATGACTACTTGTTTCGTGGTTTATTATAGCATGCATTATTCGCTTTAAAACTCGTTTATAAAATATTATTAAAAAAATAATTAAATATTATTAAAATTAACACGTAGTACAATAATCAAGGAAAGAATCGAATCTTCATTTTCATAACATTCATATCTCATTATATTCGTATTAAGTGCATATCGTATTTCTTGGTATCCATTATTTGATAGAGAGAGAGTTAATAACATAATTTCCATTGAAATTGTTTGAGGACCTGTACAAATACGATGTTAATATTCGCATTATAATAATTTGACAAATTGTTTCGCTAGTTAAACAGTGTACTTGGTTAAATATTTAAGTGCGTCGCCGCGTGTAAGGGCGTGCAGTCGCACGCTACGCGCTTTCAGAAATGTGGCTTCGACAATCGAGGCATTCATTTTCATATTAATGTTATTATAAAGTTAATATAATTGTACGGTTTGAACAGTGGTTTGAACAGTGCTTTGAATATTAGCCCATCGTTTCATATGAATGATTAATGATCAGTGATTATTTGCCATAGGTGCATTGTAGCTTTGATTGTATACTTATATTTCCTATACACTATTTTCACCTTTACTATTACGTACTTAATTGGTATTAGGAAAAAAATGCGTGTCTATTTTTGAATGGCGGTAACTATATGTTTATGTACATTGAACTTTCATGCATACCCTAAATAGTTAAATATTTTAATCAAAACGTGTCTCTGTAAGTAATACGTTAATGAACTTATTTCTGTTTTTCGTTTTTTACAAAAACGTTGTACTTATACAAGTTGGTGGTATTTAATGTTGAATCCCTAATTTTTAGGTGCGTGTCACAACACCATATATCTTAAAATGTCATATATTGTGATTGATCTAAGAGCTTATGGTAAGCTGTCGAGGAGTAAAGTAGGTGTTCGAAAAGTGATGCTTCACGTAATTTAATTTAGACGGTGTGCGATATGGTCGCGTACCTATTATCGACGTTTACATGAGGGTATTTCGATTTAAAATTTATAAAAAAAAAATCCAAAGACACAACCTCTAGAATTCAAAGATTCATCTCCTGGCATTGCTAAAAAAAATATTGGAGTACATACCAGATTATTCCGTGTGGTAAAAGTATGCAATTTACAGTGTAATGTGATGGTATGAAGCTAAGGATAAACATACTTATTAGATTATTAATAAACATGTTTCGGAAGAAACCGACAGCGTACCGCTAAGGACCTTTAAAAACATTTCGTCACAAAGGCGATCTGCCCAAAATATCACAGACATTATTAAGTCTCCAGCCAAGAAAGGGTGAGGTCTTGGAAATGAAAGATTCGCAGTGGACGTAATATAATAAGATGTAAGATCAACGAATATTATAACGCACGAAAGGGTACCGCCTACGCTACAAGAAATATTAAACTTTTTGAAAGACCATGGTATAGTCAGTTGTTGTCGTGAATATTTACAACTGTATATCCTTATCTGGCGTCAATGGATAAATGACAATTGTATCAATTAAAGATGCAATAAAAATTAAGAGATATCGAGCTCAAGATAGACGTAGGATCGTATACTGTTAGAAAGTATAAAGACATAAAAACTCTCAAGGGATAGATTTTGTTAAAGAAATTGAAGCTGCATCAAGTTTAACATTTTTGCTTCCAAAGAAATAAGGCTGTGGCCAATGATAGCCTTACTTACAATTCAAATTGCATATTGAATAAATGTCGCAGCACAATAAGTATGGAGAATTCAAATTATTCTGAATTTGTCGCTCAGAAGAACTATTTTTGCTAATAAACATCAGTTTTGAATGATGTGTGATATATCACAATTAAAAACTCCACAGATCCTTAAAAAGAGCTTAGAGTGCCCACTTACAAAAACATCGATTTAGGGTAAGGGTCGAAAAATATTTTCAGCAGTTGAAGGTGTGAGCTACTTAAGCCCCTGGCGCACCTTTACTTAAAATACGAGATAGAGAAAGAGAGACAATGTCTAAGCGGTACTTGCTCCGAATTCAATGACATAAAAGCAAAACAAAAATTTTATTTGCATCCAATTATAAATTATCAATTTAAAATACCTTCTTTGCGACTGAAGTTTTATAAATTTCCAATTAAAATCTTCGAATAGCGGAGATAAATGTGTCGTATTAAAAAAAAAAAATATGCACTGATTGCAAAGATTATTTAATTATTATATCGTGTTAGGCGTTCGCGGAAATTCATAATTAGTTGCTTGCTTGCAATATGTGTTATCATGCAACAGGTAATCCATCGCCGACCAGTCAAATAATTATAATGTTATTTCTATGTACGTTTTATGCCAAATCAGCATCTCCTCAAAAAAAAATGCAGACAGTCACATTTACCAGAGTGTCCGGTGTGTTAAAACTACCAACAGATACGCTCCCAACCACCTCACGAGACTTGCAGTCGTGCTATGTACAATACGTCCAATGGTGACAGAAGCACCTTTAGACCAGCAGCCACAGACCATCACCCATAGACATGCTTGTTAATTGTTACAAACTATTGCTAAAATTATTAATGCAAGTTATAAATCGGCGTTGTTGGATGCTTGTTTGGGTTTGTCAACTAGTCCAGTAAATAGATAACTAAACGTTATTAATTTATAAACTGAAATATTCTCCGAATCCGATTACGATTTTAACGATAGGGATTAATAACAAAGTTGCCCTAAACTAATCTAATAGTTATATCTGATTTTACCAATTTGTTTAAAGCAATACATTAGATTTTCGTGAACAGCTTTCGATGCCTAATGTACTTAATTTGAAAAGAAATAAAACAAATAATTTATTTTTAATTAACGCGAAAGTTTTTATTAACTTATTTCTCTTTATTACCTTTCTATTAATATTCCCCAAAAGCATGAGGACTTATCCGAAGATATTGTATTTCGATATCCCATCTTGTAGAGCAAGCCACGTAGCGAATACAGGAACAGTCAGCTTAAAAAGTTGTCTAACTATAATAGCTTGTTTTTAGTGAACGGCCAGAGCAGAGCGCGAGAGCTTTCGCCCTCGGAACGGTGGAAACGCTCTAATTGCGTAATAACGAGAAAACTGTTCACCGGCGTTTTCTCGATGGTCCTAGCCTTACGTCGATGTTACTAGCCAAACATTTAGTCCGTTTTATGCCCCAAAGCATCGACGTACCAGAGGCAATATGATAACCTTTCAATATTCAATTAATTTCAATCAATATTGAAATTAGTTGAAACACTATCACTTGATTGTAATTTTAACTCAGTCATATCATCAGTCTGCCTACTTAAAATTCAACAAAGTAGTTGTTTTTTTAAATACTCTATTCCTACCTCAGACAATCCAGTAGTCTTTAAATAGTCTCTCCACTTGGCGGATTGTCTCCCCGGGTACATAATCTGGGCTATGAATATATAATTCACTCTTTTTGTTCGTATTAGATATGTAAAATTTTTAAAAAATGTCTCTATATTACACTTGGTAGACATCTCTACTTAGGCTTTTTAAAAGGCCTGATTCGTTTTTAGTCTGAGACCCAACAAATTTTTATAGCATTAAATTAATAGAAGTTGTCAATGTTTCAAATTAAAATCTATATGCATCCGTATTTATCAATAAAAAAATTGAGTTCAATCAATTAATTACATTATTCAAATAATATCTTCTTTCTTTGAACTTTACTATTGTTTACATGTATTAAATAACAAATATAATATTATTAAAGTGAAATAATAAACCTAATTTTATTATTTAAAATTATTGTTCCTATTCATTGCTCACTGCCTCTATACACTTGTATCGATCATGAAATACTATTTTAGATCCCAAACTAGACATTTAAATGCGATTTCGTGGCCTTTTTCAACATTATGCGGAAAAACACTAAGCTGAATATTGTATTTGAAGCGTGTAATAATACTATTCGAATATGCTCCGAAAGCTAACAAAAACTAAAAACTGAACAAAACGTAAAAATCTATACAAAGCGGCATATTGCAGTTAACAAAATGCTGAAGATGTAACGTAAAATCTATTGGAGAAAAGTGATCAACGAAGTCGGCTGTCTTTTTTTTGCATTAAATAGTATTAATTTCAAAATAATTTAAATCTCATTATGCTATAATTATTCACAACTATTAAACATATTTTATTATGACTGTGCGTCTTTGATAACGTGTAAAGGCCCTCGAATTTCACTACATTACCGTGTCTTGGAGCGTTATGACAGAACAGTGTAATAGTAACATATCCAAATAGTTCTACAATTACATATTACAGACGACTCATGAACATCTTGAAACGTGAGATATCACTGATATGGTAGCGCGTGATTACCATCGCATTCATGACTGAGGATAAATTGGATGTATTTATGTATCAGATTAAGTAATAACTTATTTAGTGTATTATTGTTATGAAATATTGGGGTGTGAGGATTGAGACAAGATGAAGAAGAAACACTCCGAAAACAGAAGGTGTATGTATATGCAGCAATACCGAAATACAAAAATGTATTATGGAACTGCTATTACACTTTTATTCATTGCACTTGTGAACGCATTGATCGCTAAAAGATTCAAAAGAAAACTAATTCGTTAGCCTTCGAATTCCGGCATATGTACACCTCTATGACTTGTCTAGTATATTCTCTGAATATAAACAAGGTTATAAATCAATTTTAAGATGAACATGTCACGTTCGACGTAAACAGACAACACCTACCATGATCTAGAGGAGTCTAGCTAATAAAAATGCGGAAGCAACGTAAACAACCACACATTTCGAGATAAACAACTGGGTACTATTCTCTATTTTTTTTAATTTGGGAGCTATTCTGTTATTTCATTATTTAGTTTATGAGCATAGTTTGCAACATTCTTAGTTTCAGTGGTTGTTTGTAAATACACAACTGATAAACTGATAAATACACAACTATCGATACAGGTTTTTTTTAGACAACTTGAAGTTTATTTTTTTTTCAGTTTCAAATTTATTTAAAACCTTATACATACATATCTTGTGGATTAAAATAATACACTCGGTCAAAGCGCTATTATTCACAACCACGCGTGCAACGAGAAAAATATTTTTGGAAACAGTACAGAATAAGAGTGCGGACAAAGCTGAGAGCTTAAAGCGTTCTGATCTCAAAGACTGAGCGGGCCCGTGTACATCGTCTGCGGCAGGTGGCCGGCGGCCGCGGCCGCAGACAGCGCGCCGAGACCGGGCGTCACTCTGCCGAATATCAAATATTTAGACCTTCACGCTCTCGTGGGTTCATAATAACGACGCTATTGCCATATTGATACGCAAATAAGTATGTGTTTTTGAATACAACAAACAGTATTTTAAGTTTAAACATGAGGATCTCAAATCGAAATGGTCCATTCTGTCCATTTAAAAAAAAAATCATACTCTTGTGCATGCATGCATTCAAAATGCATTCTCCGTCATTTTATTAACATTATCAGATGCTTAGTTCCGTACCAAAAATAAGTATTTATTTATTGCGGCATTATAGTTCAAATCTGATGCCTTTCAATTTTTTTGGATGCCGAAAAAGCTATATGAATTATGACAGAACGTGTCCTGAAATTGTTATCTATGATGACAAATATAATTATTTCAAAAATACTTTTCTCGTGTCGTTTGGCGATGAGGAGTGAATGAGGTTTAAATATAAGCAATATTTTATTATATGTAGGAATAAATGTAACAAAACTGGTGCTTATATTTTATAGTAAATTTTAGTTGACAACATTTTCATTCCTTAAAATAAATAAAAATTATTAAAATAAAATTAAATAATGAAAAATATATATCTAAAATAATACAATGTTCAACCAGTACTTTGTTTACAACAACTAAGAGAGTATATATTAATGAAAGTTTTTAAATTTGAAAAAATTAACTAGTTTATACAATATGGCATCTTCCCTATCTGGACATTGTTAAACCCCCATTACTCGACAAAAACGGCGCGAGCAGGTGCTTTCGGGCAGCTTTCGCGCCGAGTGTTGTATTATTTCTTCTTTCTTCGTTTTCGATGAGCCCCGAAAGATGTACTTCGCGGACCGGTCTGATTTTTCTTATTCCGTCAGAATTTCATAAAGACGCCAGGAACAGATGTCGCGTAGCCAGCTTGCTTATATCTCGACTTTTTTTTCCGAGGAATATATTTGCCACACCTGTTACATCGTATTTTTTAGTGTTTTATATATATAAGTGGAAATTTTAGTGCAAATTAGCATGACGTTTGTTTTTGAGTAAATCATTACTTCTGTTATAAAATTATATCTTTAAGTATAAACTTAAAATTGTCTATTAAATTGTTTGAGTTTGTTTGACCTAACGTTGTATGTATCTAATTTTTTGTTATGTTCAGACACCATACGCAATCTAAAGTGAATACTTATAAAGGCAGTTCTTTAATTTTTATGTTCGTAAATGCACAATTGTTATAATTCGGTACACCGTATAAGCCATTTAATCGCACTTTTGTAGAATAATTTTCGCGATTCGAGGATACATAACAGTTTCTAGCGTCTGTCTAGCCTCTGACCATCTGCCGTTACGCTTTCATAAACCGCGGTCTGCGACAATCTTTATCGTCACATGGGTCTTTATGGTATAACATATTTTATGTGTGCCGCACTAAACCATAAAATAGTTATTTTTATAGCATTATCAAAATGCGAACGTTTTTTAATGAATTCATAAAAGAGTTTGAATTGTGATAAAACTTTTCATAAAATAGCGTTAAGGCTAATTATATTATTATGGATCACTAATAATTATTTAGTATGGGTATGTCGACAGAAAAATCTTACGATATCAAATATAGAAATATCCTAGAATAGGCCGGGTAATAATGATTACTACGTGTTCGATTATTTTGTATATTTTTCACCTAACTGATAAATATAGGTATGTTATAAACAAGAAACATAATTCTAGATAAAGAAAAATCTAAACAAATAAAATTATTGTTTTGAAATAGTATGTTGAAATATTCCGTAACCAAATCTTAAGGAGGAATTTTGTAATATTTCTGTCCGTCAAGGCCTTAAAAAGCCGTCATCGTTTCAACATCTCTGTTCAAACAGAAGAAATGTCCGTTAAGAACCACCATATAGCAGTGTAGTAAAAGTAAAAAAGCAAGTCAAACGATAGTTCTACACAGTGTCGATTGGGGTTTTTATTTTCTTCTTGTATGCGACAGACCTTTAAAAATTTCGGAATGTCGCAGTAAAACGCGCGTATTCTCTGTCTCTGTAACTTCCCAACTATGTTAATAGAATTGAAGATAGTAGTAGCGTTTGAAATTTAAAATAAAAATTGTTGTGATTTGGAACTTATTTACATATGTATAGATTAATAAGTTTTTAAAGTATTAACAATGTTTAACAGGTAAGTATTTAAATAACAGCTTCATTTGATAGATGTGTGATTATAAGTCTTAATTGTTTTCCTTAATCTCACCTAACCCCATAGATATTTTAGCATCTTTATTATGCCGTGCTACTTAGTACGATATACGGAACCGTAAGTAGTCTTATATCCGTAACGTACTTGAAAGGCTTTCAAGTTTACCTTCCAATAGTTACTGTTATCATGTAATCTTCTTATCAAAATAGTATTGTAATTAATACCATTAAGTAAACCATAATGTTGTTAACATGTTATCTCGCAATGTAAATAAATAGTTTGACGCCTCCCATTTAACTGTCAGCGCACTTCAGTCATCAAGGCTCCGTCGAGCTAAACAATCGACATCGAAATGTTCGAAATAGGGATGTAATAACAATTTTAAGGAAAGTTTTAATGGGGGATTACAATATAGTAAGAATGTAAGTTTTTTTTTAAAGATTGCGGTAATAAATATAGAAATTATAATTTAATATGTAGCATAATCTATGATGTTTTGATCATAGATGGTTATTAAGATCTTTTTAGGGTTCCAAACAGAAATGGCAAAAACGGAATCCCTATAGTTTGGTCATGTTCGTTTGTCCGTATGTCACAGGCATTTTATTAAAAAAACTACAAGACGTATATTAATGAAATTTATAGTCTAGGTGTCTTGTATGAGCTGCTACTTGGTGTGGTTAAATAAAAAAAAATATTTCTAAGGGAAAAATTTTTTTTAAGCAAACATTAACGAGTTGCATATATTTCAACAATTTTTTTAAAAACACTAAGGCTTCTAAGTAGTTTTTTTGATTACGTGAATAATTTCAGAAATAATTGCTCCGAAAATTGCAGAAATTGTGCTTCCTCCTTCTATTTTCTCAACCATATATTCAAAAAATATTAAAAAAAAATTATGGTAACGCTTAATAAATACTTTCAACGAAAATTATTTTGAACATAGTCGAATATATTGTTTTTGAATTATTGTCGTAAAACTTATTGCTCTTCTCGACAAAAAGACGTAAGTGCCATGAAGGTAGCTTTTTTTTTGATGCACTTTAGTTTACACTAGTTTGATAGTAATAGTCGAATATTAAATAAATCGGGTATTTCAGAAACCCCATAAGTCCCTGACTAATGGGGTTTCTTTAGCATATTATTTTTTTTAATTCCAATTTTTTTTCCTGTGACAGAGACTTTGATGTTTTAAAACGAAAACTAAGACAATATGATAGAATTTACACAATTAAAGGAGTTGCTCGGATTATATTGATTGCTTCGTCCTCTAATATGTATTTGGTAATATTCCCTTCAGTTTGAACATAAATTACTTCAAACAATTGTGGCCAAAATATTACAAAAGAAACATGTTATCGGTTGATTCAATAGATAAGAAAGTTCCTAAGACAAAAAGATTACATAAAAATTGGTCAGTACACATTTTTTTTCCTCTGAATGAATGACAAGATAGGGTAGTTAGTGACTACAAGTGAATATATTGGCTGGCGGCTTTGTGTCACATTCTTTTATCCTGAGGAATGCATCTAGGGCAGTTTTATCACTACCCACAAAGCCTGCCTATATCGAGAAAAGACCCATAATTGTTAAGAAGATGCGAGATCAAACAAAAATTTGGAATTTACCTACCTGAAGAACGAAAAGTCAAAGAATTTAATGATAAACTATATAAATGGTCAGTTATATATCGTGAAAAAAATGAGGATTAAATCCATTGTATAATTTAGTCCCTATTTTGGTCTCAAATTGCAAATTATTAATAAAAAAATTAAAGTTATTTATTTTTTTTCTTTTATTTTCGTGTATTTCAGAATCCCCATAAGTCCAAAAACTGTGACGTGATTTTTCAGGCACTAAAAACAACTTTATTTTATAAAACAAAACATTCTATTAATACTTAAACTTTACTGATGTGTTATAATGAAGTTAGTTCAGAACAAGTTTATATAACAAAAAGGTTTTTAGCTTCTCCTGGAAAATTAACTTGCTTGACTTATGGGGTTTCTGAAATACCCGATTTAACTTTTTTCTAGTTCAAGCGGCTAAAGTATTTATAACCATTCATTGCGAGAAGTATGGAAAAAGTTTAACAACATACTTTTTCATCTGTAGTGCATTTCTTTGTGATAATGGCTTCGGAACCCTATAATGAGCATGGTCCGACATGCTCTTGGCCAGTTTTTTATTATATAACTAACAGTCCTAGGTCGCATTTTATCTAAAAATAAAGCCTTCGCACTGGGAAGAAAATTTACAATCATAAAAAATAACCGATAACTCTTGTTTGTTGACGAATTTTCTCAGCAAATAGTCGACATTATACGTAGAATAATAAAACTGAAGAAATTCCTTTTGTGAAATTCGACAACGCGCCGAACGTCACCGAGTACGTTTTACGTCCTGCATTTGCATCGCGTCGTAAACTTCTGAATCCGAGTTTTTCGTGTACAAATTTTATTCGATCGCGAACAGCGCGAAAGAGCTCGGCGCGGCGCACGACGCGACGCCCGTAAGTTTAAACCGTGTAACTATGAAACACAAGCGACCTCGTTCAGGATCTACGTGTCTACGGCCGCATCCCTTTGTATCCGCGCCCTCGCCCCCGCCCCGCCCCCGGCTAATAAAACAATGATTGACTCTCGCTACGTAGAGACGGGCACGTGACTCGAATTTTACGTCCAATTTTATATCCGCGCGTAAAAACGCCCGCTCCTCCTCTACGTGAAAGATTCATGATGCCGCGTCCGCGTGTGCCCGTACGCACATCGATACCGGTGGTCACAGATAAAAACATTACCGCCGTCCCCGTTCCATCGGTTGCACGATCATCTTTACAGCGTGTAAGCGATCTGTGGCGCGCGCCCGACCGCGTCGCCGCTGTGTGTACGGGCACGAGCTGTCGAAGATCGTCGGGCGGAGGCGTACAGTCGATATGTTTATTTTATATGCTTCGTTATTTAGGCAGTACGCTGACGTGGTTATTTATATGACGGCATGCGAAACGGCCTTGCGGTACGCGGCGGTGTGCCGAACGCGCGCCGACGTCGCTTTAGCTGTTGAGCTGCTTGTGGGCCTATGGGCCGACGGGGAGTCTCACATTTTGACAATAGTAAGTGACTGACTACTACTCGTACGGTTATGAATGGAAACAGAATGCATATGCAGTTGTTCGTACAGGAATATTTAATAATTTATCTAATTTTATCTAAATTGCAGTAAAATCCACTCCAATATGACGGATTGAAAAAACACTGCGAGGCCGTAGGTATTTGAATAATGTCGATTAGGTTGGAAGTTTTTTTAATTTGATTTTATTTTTATGGAACTGCGAATTTAAAACAATATATATACCGAGTTTCTTAAAAAAACTCAGTAAATTATTTTGTGATGGTGTAGCACATTAATTATAATTCACAAATTTATTTGCATGTGTACACTATAACATACTTTTACATGAAATATTTGAACCTGATAACGAAACTGAACGTTCATACTTATATTTTTATAACTCATTTATATGAACCCACAAGACCTATTGTTATGATATAGGCTTCTTTTTTAGAAAGAATTGATAAGGCCTAATCATGTAGAGCCAATGCGTATTGGTAATTTAAGTTTGGCTGAACCTTCATCGTTTTGTAAGTTTCTTCGCAAATTTTTGTTTTGTCTTAAAGGCCATTTGATAATAGGCACTCAATCTGCATTTGAGGTACAAAAACACTTACTAGTACAACCTTAGGGGCTCGCTAATTATTAGATACAAGATTTATAAATAATTTTCCCCGTCGTCGTTTTCTTCGCATCTACTCTTAAACATTGTTTGTATTTGAGATTACGTAATTGTATTCTCATTCCGTATCAAACAAACTATTTGCGAATGATGTAGCGCACTATTTTTGGTTTTTTTTTCTGTCTGTCAAAACAATAGCTCATGCAATTTTTTATCACAAGGGTTGTTTGTAACATCGTAAAATTAAATTAATACGATGCAAAGCGACGTATATAAACGACATCAATTAGAGGATAAAATAAAAAGGAATGTGTGGTCAATTAAAGAAACACGATCTTAGACATCATTCTATATCATGTCTGTATTCACGTTATGTCACGTCACATAAGTTCCAGGTCCAAATATCGTCAATTCGTAAATTCCCAATAGGACGGCACATCGAAAAAATCCCATTCATAACTTAGCATCGCACCGGCCGGCCTGCGACGTCAGCGGTGCCTTCCTTGAGAACGTTAATAGAGCTCATGTTAATTTTCCGCGACCGCGGCGCCCTTTGTCTAGGGGCCCGCGAAGGCCATTAGTATCCATCCCGCTCCAATAATACACTTTGTAGGATTTAATTAAAATGCGACACGAATCCCAGTTGCCGCAGCATCGAGGTGGATGCGAAGCGACTCCGCTTTGTTTCGTTGTCATTAGCCGCCGCCGTTCTATTAATCTTCGTTGCGCGGTCGGCGCGTCCGGGCCGAGACGACGCCGAGGCGGCGGGAGCGTATGAGTTTAACGGATTTCAAGTGAGCATCTCAAATGCAAGGCTTTTAAATATAGTCGCCTATCTTCAGACGTTTCTCTTTGAACCGCGAGCGGTTCGAGGTGAGAGGAGAAAGGCCGGTATCGGAACCGAGGGCGAAATCGAGCTCACAACGGAGAGCGAGTCCGATATTGGAACATGTCGCATACGGGATGGAAACCGAGAAAAGAACAGGGATCGTAAACGAGATTGCGATCGACATCGGAATTGGTAACGAGATTGAGATCTACATTAGGGGCGAAGTTGGAAGCGAAAATAGGATGGAATTGTTGTGAGATATGAGTTAATTGCCATGGATCTATTCAGCAAATAGATAAATAATTAGTATTGTATATAAAAAGCTCGTCTAGTAATGCAGCTGCAGACTAAAATTTTCTATAAAATATTTGAAATTTGGTTAAGCGAACAGCGGTCGGGAGTATCTGACACCGATACTGCTATTCTGCGCCCTAATAAACCTATCAAAGTGTCTCGACGAAACATTGATTTATCTTGCATTGGTGGCGCCTATAAATGAATTAGTCAGTGAATCATCCATGATTCCATCCATGACATCCATGAATCACAGTAGTTTATTTTCATTAGACTGTAATAAATGAGCTTGTAGTTATATCCTAGTATATATAATGTTCAATCGATAATGAAAAGTACCATAAAATTAGGAGACAATGAATCATACAGATATGTGTGTCGTAAAAAAGTGCACAACGAACGTAAAGACATTCCCAAAAATACGGAAGATTTTTTCTATTATTCAATACTCAACTCAAAGATTATTATTCGTGAAACACCTCAAATAACGCACTAAGAGTAAAGTTTTTGCGATTATAGTTTTCACAAATAGTCGTTTTAGATACTAAATCGTTAGTAAGTTGTTTCTAACTGTTGTATATATTGTTCATGTAGTTAGAGCTTCCACTTTAATCTGTTTGATATAAAAAAATATAAAAACTTTCTGATAAACATTTTGGTAACACATCATGTTTATAATATGTGTTTATTTCATTATTTATTTACCTGAGAATGCAATAAACAGAAAATGAAAAAAACAGTAAATAAAAGTCATCGTAAGAATAAATGTGAAATTACCTTATTGGTTTAGTGTGTTGTACATACTCAGCAGTGTGCTTCAAGCTCTCATTTGCAATAGTTAACTGCAAACTGTTAAAAGTTCAAAACTAAGCATGTCAAAATATCGATAATCTTAGAGATATTCACATTTGTGACATTAAATTAATGTCACAAATGTGAATATTTTTAAAAGTTAAAACAGCGTATTCTTATGTGTTTAGTTTTTAACTTTAACGGTTAATTATTTCAAATAAGAGTTCGAAGCACATTTCTGTTGCAATCTATATATCAGGGATTCCAGTTCCCCTGTATGAATAGGGAAGTCAAATCACCAGAGGCGAACATGTTTTACTTGCACTCTCTATTACAGGCATGGTAACTATAAAACTTACGACGGACGGAAGAACAGCTCACTGACGGCCACAACAATAGAATCCGATTTATTTATTTAAGCATGAAAAATAAAATAAGCGTACATCGCCTGTCTCGAGAGCATCCTCTTGATAAATAATTTATGTCAGAATAGCGATAAATCGCGTGTCAGTTAAATTTACGAGGTCGTTAGTAAATTCAACTGCCGGCGATAACTCATCGTTATTAGCCTACCGAAGTCACTTTGCAGGCGCCGACGTCACGGCTCACCTGTGTACACTCAATGGTAATCGTTTCGCGGGTGAATGTGTGTGCGCGTGTGTGTTCGTTTTAATCATATGTAACTATTCAGAAAACATTTTCATATGTAACGTACAATCCTTTTGATGCCGTGACGTTTTCGTTTGATGGAAGTAGATCGCTTCTTCAAGACAGCTACCGTTTTATCACATTGTAAAAAAGCATGTCAAAATCTCCAAATAATAGTAAAACTTTTTTTAAGTCTTCTTTTTTCTTGGAAGGGTTAACTTTTTGCAATGCTCAGTTATAGGTTTCTGACTGAACATTTAGAATATAGTTTATATTTTAGTATAATTTCAAATATTTTAAGTGACTTGTTTCGCTATAGAATAATAGATTAATATTTGGAGATAGGATTTACACGTTTCAAGTAATGTCGATTCAATTAGAAGTAATATACGTTCTTTGAATTCAATAATCCATATTACTATATTACTTGTAGTTACATTATCATTTTTTTTTTGGTAAATCCATCTTTTATAATTACTCAATGGTTGTGGAGAGATCTATATTGCCAAAAAAACTCTATCTGTCTAATATTTAATAAAAAAAATGGCTGACATGACCTTCAAGAGTACGTTCAGTAGTATCCTTTAATGCTATTGGAAACGAAATCATAAAGTAATTTGAAACTTAATGTTTTAGCCAGATTACGATGGATCGTAGAAATCAATAGATGCAAATTTGTCAATAGCCTTCAACGACGTTGTTCACGAAGATGCGAGAACAAAAGATTGCCAAATTTCTATTAAAATCTCAATCGCTGTTACGATTTACATTTTGATAGAAATAAATAATTAAGGATTTTCCTAGAACAGCCACCCGCAGTCGTACATCAAGGGGTATCCTCGTAACATAAACATCGTACTAACGAGCCGACTGTACCGCGTAATCATAAACTAGTTCAATATATTACCGAATTCGGCACCATCCGCCCTCCGAGTTAATTGCTGTTCCTGTTGCCGTTAGCTGAGGCGCTTTGAAGTAGGCAGGTAACGAGTGTAAGCGATTATTGTATCGATGTAACGAAGGGCGGAGGCCGCCCTCGGGTAGCTCGGTACGTCGTTAAGGTCGACAACGCTTTGTCGTCCTGGGTTTCATATAAACTGCGATGTTAATGATTGTTAATTGAAGTTTAAAAATATACCGAGTACGAAAGGCATTCAAAACTCTGCCATGGGCTGTGTTGTATCATGAATAGTTAGATAGGTCGTTTCTTTTATAAACATGACAGGATGTATATGTAATTTAGGAAACGGTAATAATTATTCTTTTATTATTTAATATATACATACAATTGTTAAAGCTTACATAAAACTAGCCTTCGCCTGCGGTTTCGTCCGTGTGGTCATAGAGAAAATTTCTTCATCTTTTATATCGTGCGATCTCGTTATTGCGATTTTGATCCCGATCACTGATCTGTTTTAGATTAAAATGACGATTCCACTGTCTTTCTCGATCTTGATCTCGCTCTCAGTTCGAATGCCAGTTTCCGTCCTGCTTATTTCTTTTCTCGTCTCATTCTCAAATCCATTCTGATCCTGCTCTCGATTACGATTTCACTCTCAACTTCGCTCTTCGCTTCGATGTCACTGTTGGTTCTCATTTCGGTATTGTTCTTGATTTCGATCCCGGTCCGCTTCTCGGTTCTACTCTCGATATAAGGGCTGAATTTTCATTTTTTCTTGAGCGTGTATTTTCTTCAACATTTACTCTTGAGCGTGTATTGGCGGTCGGGGCAGACCGCATGCTTGCACAGCTAACCTGGTAACCGTATCAGACCAGTTAAACTAAAATATAAAAAAAAAATAGTATAAAATATTATGATAAATTTTACAAATCTTCATATAAAAATAATAAATGTATACGTAAGCAAAATTGAGAGAAAGTTTACCATGTTATTTGTAATAAGGTAAAATATCCATCTAAAAATCCAATCGATATTATATTGGATACCATAAAATTAATAAGTACACGAAATCAGGAATAAATGTGAATTTGAGAGTAAAAAATAGATTATAGTTTAAAGGGATAATGGCTTCTTATTTATTAACGAATTATATACAAAAATCCGTTTAGTAGTTCTTAAGATTAAATAATTTTCGCTTACAAACAAACAAAGAAGCAACTAAAATAAATTAAATATGTCATCCCTTTACTATGTGATTATAACATGTATGTACCTACACGAATAAACCATAGGTGAAAGTTAATAAGAGAACAAATATAAACGTGAATATGTATTCGACTTATTTATTAATGGTCTGTTAAGGAAATCTATAAGTAAATAACGTCGTTATGATAAGGGCAATTTTAATTTCCTTAACCTTTGTAACAAGATCGATTGAAATTTATTTATTCATCGAGTTAATAAAACTTCAACTTATATTTACGTACAAAATAAAATTTCTGATATAACTAATGTACTTACTTCACCAATATTACGTTACATTATAAAGTGGATTCGTCAAGCAATAGGTACCTATTGATTTGCAATTCTCACAAAAATATAATGGGAGAGACTAAAATAAAACCGAAGCGGCCATGCAGGTGCAGTGCGGCGGCACACTCATGGAACTTTCACTCGTAAAAGCGAGTGACCCTAGGCCCGTCGTCGTCGCGGTCGCGGGCGGCCGGCCCGACGCGGTCGACCAAGCGTGGCGCGCCGGCCGCGTCGTGAGAAATTATTATAAATACGTAACGTCACCCCACCCTCGACGCTGTGCCCCGGAATCATACACCGCTGCGAAGATACTATCGAAGGCCGAACAAAACAGCGACAGAAGAGATTTTAAAACGAATGCCACATACTAGCGTGGCATACAAAATAAAACTCTCAATAGACTATTGAATATTCGGATCTGAATGCTCGTATTATTACAGAATGACTCTATCGGAGATACGCAGATTGAGATCAAATGAAAAGAGTCACATAGAACAGCAGAAGGTGTATATTTAGAAATACAGAATCAGAATAGATAGCTACAGAACTAGTTGGTTGCTTGTCGGTATCACACTTAACTTGTTGTCACTCCAATCACAAGAATAAAATTCATACTCCTGCGCGTCACAGTGCTTGCTCTATTTGTACTTGCCGACTGTCCTCCAGAAAGTCCTCGAATTGTACAGAAAAATAAGACGTAAACATGTTACGTCCGACACAAACAAATAAGAATTATTGTCTCTCGAAGTCATCAGGGCAACCGGCTGAGACAAAGGTCGGCGCGCGGCTCGCGGGGGCTTATTTATTTACAGAATTCTATTCTCGGATATAGGGAATTATTTTGCCATTTTATTTTTAACCTGCCAGCGCAGTTCGTAACAATATAAAGCCTCTATGTACCATACTTTGAGTATCTTTATTCTGTTATTGTGACACATCACTTTCGTTATGCACGGTCTGATCTATTCGGATAGGTCGTGGATTCGCCGCAGTCGAGTACTTGCCGCTCGACTATGCTTGCACAATAAACTTATATACAATTCAATGTGACGGCGGTATCTATGTAAATGCGTTTTACGTTAAGAGTCGACTTTGTCATATTCGTGCTATTTTTTTGAGTAAATACGTTCATCGAGATCCGTAAAACAATAAATCGAGCCGGTTTAACTAGCTTGGTCCTTACGTAGACATAATACGTGAAACAATAGGTACATATATCTCATCGCACTGTGTCGAGATCGAGTTCTTTTCTTATGTTTAACAGAAAACTTTCGTCACGCATTCATTGGAGACCGGAACGATATCATATTTACTTGGCTTTAATTGTACAGCGCAATACAAATCTTTTGAGATAGCTTTATACTATTATATTTTTTTTGTCAATGTCAATCGACATCATATAAGTCGGCACAATTGAGCAGTCGTTTAGTCGCCGCCCGGTATCCCCGGTGACGGGGCCGAAGCTGACCTCCGAATCTTCAACTTTCACACAAAACACGCCTTCCACTGAGCGCCTATACTCCAGATATGTAAGGTTTCGTTTTATTACTTAAGTTAACGTACTTAATAATTCGTGTAAGTCTTCATTAAATCATTTTGATACGTATTTCTGTAACAGTAAGCTCTATATTATAATAAATGTCGAATAACACATTGTCATACTGCCACTGAGTAGTTGTACACTCCACCACGACAACCTGTACATACACACATAATATTTTTTTCAAAAGGCACATTGATTGTTTTATATACAATATGTACAAATAATTGTATTATTATACAATTATTAACTATATAATAAACTATATTTAGTTTATGTTATTAAGGACGTACCTATATGTATTTGTTTTGTCTTCATATTTCGAATATACAATTCGTCTTTTGATAGAAATCTGAAATTAATTAACAAATTAAGCAGTAGCCAAAATTATCATTTGTATTATTACAAATCATTTTATTGATTGGCCTTGAGGGGTTACTAAATAGTAATATGTAGCTAGTGTATACGGTGAATTTGTGGAATTGCTATTTGTTGCCGGTGTACAATTTATCACAAGCTACAGCGATCGTTCTCGTGAACGTCTCCATTTTAATAATTAAAATGAACGATTTCGTTATTAGAACCACATGAATTACATTCATAATTTACTGTGATGAACAAAGGAAACAGACTGACTTCTCTAACGAGGGTTCTGAGGGCGTGCACGTATTACACACTAACGACAAACTCACTTCCCTAACTCAACAATAACACGGCAATAACAAAGGGGAAACTAAGGAAAATCTATTCATTCATCTTGCTGAGTATGTTCGGCCGACATTAGCATTGTACACGTCACACGACACCCCCGTGTGTTGTCCACCGGCCGACAACTTTGAACCCGCGCTCGCGGCCGGCCGTCCCTTCCGACTTATGTAAATGCAGGAGCCTAAGATGTTACTGGACGTCATTAACGTACGAGAGAATCCTTCGGTAACTAAGTTTATTCTAGAGTTTACGCAATTTCTAAGTCCGTAAGCTAATCTATTTTAAACTTAACGTCCCTCGCGATCCGACTATGTGCCCGAAATTCCTTGGATGTCGACGAACACATGTATATATGCCTTCTGCAAATTGGAAAAATAGGTTTGTAAACATTAGAATCTTTTTTTTTACGAATATTGATGTTTTGCTCAAATTCCGTGTATTTTTTACAGGAACGTATACGTCGCGCATTATCAATAGTCAAAAATGATTAAAAGGCGTTCTCGTTAAAATGAAATACATTATTTAAAAAGCGGTTATTGACATTTGACAATATGATCCATCCAAAAAAATGTTACATTGTGCATATTAGGAAAAGATTTAATGTGTATGCATTTACTCGGATTATGTAAATGAATAGATCATAATAATAAGAAACAATAATAATAAAAAAGCATATGGTAACAGTTTTGTTTGTAATTTGCCTTTACATAGTTAACTTTGTAGCCAAACTTGATTTGGATGCTGAAGATATTTTGGGAACGTTGTTGTGTTAAAAATTCCGTTAATAATTGTACTCGCAAATTAATAATCGGTCCTGACGACCTTAACTCTACATAAACATATAAAATGTACTTTAATCTGCTGCCCAATTCTTCACGATCTATCACATTTGAGCTATTATGCTGATTTCTATTATCGATAATTATCTCATTTATTATTTCAGTAATGTATTTGTTATAGCGGTGTGAATATCAAAAAAATTGAACGTGAAAAACATTTAATCAAACAACACGTCGATCGAAGCTATATGTATACCTAAGGCAAAATAATAGCAAAATAATGCACTCTTATTTCTACATATCTTGACAATAAATAAGCTATTTTTTTAAAATCCTGGTGACTTAACCGTTAAATGTTTTTCAAGTTTATATGCTGATTGAAAATAGCAACTGGGGCTGTAGTTATAATGATCTTGCTGAACCCTGGTAAGTTTATGCAGTGACTATTTCTATAAATAATAAAAATTAAATATCTTACAATTGCTCAAATTAGTCTCTAAATGTTTGTAATATCTTCAACTGACAGCAAATATACGAATTATTATTTTCAATAGCAATTTAATGAAATAAATGATATTGCATGATATCTAATAGCGCACAGCGCCATCTACTGAATGTTACTTAAAGTATTTTCCATCGAACATCGACTTCAGCATTTGAATCCGTAAGCAACGCACAGACTAATATTGATTTTTATATGTATTCATTACAACATCGTAATGAACTCGGAATGTCTATCTGCAAGTTCTAAAGTTCCCAACGCCCATTCTCACATCTATAATACATCTATTCTTAGCGTAAGACACATGCGGCATTGTGATGTTGAATGACTGGTACAAGACAAAAGTTTATTTTATAGTTGCCAGTCGACAATCGAATGGTGAACTCAAACAATTAGTTAAAACGAAAACAACAAATCTCCTTTAACCTAACAAGAATCGTAAACTTTGTCAAGTTCATGATTTAGCTAAAAGCTTTCGCACAACTTTAAATCACCGAATTCGCCATCCGTACTCGATCCGAAATCGTCCGTGAAGGTATTCCCGGGGACGATTTCGGCCCATAAAGTTCACGGTACTATCCCGGCCGTCTACGGCGGCGACGTTATAAGCACACAAATAAAACTGTATTATATTGTACATTTTATCGCATAAACTTTCCTTCGCAATTAAGATTGTTGTATCTCGCTTTGAAATGTTCTCGTTTGCGTACAATTCATAAAAAAGTTTCACTCCCACAATAATTATACCGCACACTCTCGGCACGTGGGAAATGGATGATGCTACGTGACGCTTCCTCTTTTCGTGCCTTTATCGATGCCAAAGTGTGCCTGCGAATGAACGACTATTCTGTAACGTAAATAACAAACCTAACTCGACGACGTATCGGCTGCTCTATCAATCTACAGATTTAATTCGTTGTAGTCGATTTAATTTGGAAACTTACCGGCGTCTTTCCTTAATTATTTAATTGTGTACAAGAACTTTTTGCCAGGAATTGAAATTAAGTTCTAATTTTGGTCACGTCATCGTCATCATTCGTTCAACCTTTAGCCAGTTTCAATGACTGAAAGGGACAAGCCCTGATACACCCAAGAGAGCGTAATTATGTGAAGGGGATGTGTAGGTTTCGGTCTGGATTAGGGGTGACGGGAGTGTAGATCCAGCCGGGATTCGTGCATACCTTTAGCCAGAAACTGGATTCAGGATAGGTAATAGATACTATAGTGTGTCAATAAATATAGTGGGAAAGGTTAAGTTTCTTCCGTTTACCTTTAGCTTGGTGCAGGCTATCAGTATCTGTTTCTGAGAGTTGAAAGAGTTCATCCGCAGTCTTTTTAATCTCTACTTTGCTTTGTGCTAACGTGCCAACCTTCTTAGTTCTTATTGCAATTAAATAGCTCATTATTGTCTACGCGAATCTCCTGTGTATAACTGGACGTCTAAATTTACTTTGTGTTGTAGTAGATCTTAAAGCGGTATTCATTAGATGATGTCGAGAACTTCATAAAAAATTCTTCGTTCATATAAATATTTCGATTTCACAGAAATATCTTGTTAGTTAAAAAAAAATTAACGTTTTAACTTTTAGATATTAATCCATAAGTAACATAAATTATCTTTGGAAATATGTTTTTGAATATGCTATTTAAATAAATTGACACAACAATTGTAATTAGTTACCTGCTTTGAAATAGGATGTAAAAAAACTCTTCTAAGAAATATGCGTGAGGTTAAATAAGCTGACACGAAAAGTGTTAGTGATGCGGAAACGAGAAAATAACTAGGTAGTTTTTTTTAAGTTTTCTATATCAAAATTTTTTAAGAATCGATTTCATATAGGTATGTATACATGCGGTAAGAAAATTTTATGGATACTTAAATCAAGTGTATCTAAAAAAGTGTAACGTTTCTATATACATATTACTTGATATTACCATCGTCAACGGTAGATAGTATAGACTTGAAACTTTTTATGTAATAAAAAGTTACAAGCCTATAAGATCTTGTCCTCATATACCAGAGGGCAATGTAGCTGTGACTGTTTCCTCTTTCTGTGGAACTCGTCAGCGGTGAACAGCATAGACATAAAACATTGCATATTAGCTGTTATGACGATGGATCATGTCCTCGTACACCAGAAAGCGATGCAGCTGTGGGGGTTTCCTTCTACGGTAGAACTCTTCAACGATGAAGTTGACTTCCTTGGACGATGGATCGTGTCCTCGTATATCTCTGATATACGAGGACTATGTAACTAACTATATAACTGTGAGCATTTCCTTCTACAGCGGAACTATTTAACGATGACATTCATAAATATGGATAATAAATGTATATATGTTCTTTGAGTATTATAAAAGATGTGTTTATTTACTCTATTTTCTATTGTATAGTGTGTATATCATAACAATCATTTGCATGAAGTTAAACTCCAGTCGTGCGTCGGAGCTGTGGCACACATTTTTTTATGGTTTTTCGTCTAGTAGTTGTATAAGTAAAAGGAGAAATATGCTAAGTTCGAGCAGGTCTTTATAAATATACTTTTAAACTTGTTATATATGTACATAAAGAAAATTAATACTCGATTTTTTTTTTTATTATGGCTTCAATATCATCTTATAGGGACTCCGTTTTAATTTGTGAAGTACAAAAATTAATTTTTGTGTATATAAACATACATTTTTAATAAAGCATATTTAATAATTCGTTTTATAAATATTTAATTAACCTTGATCTAACATTTTGATAATCAAATATATGTTTTGTCAATCAATAATCAAATATAGGTTACTAAATCATTTCATGTAATGTTACGGTGTGATGGCTGGATTACGTATTTCATAAATATAGTTAAACAACTCAACAAAAATATAGTTAAACAAGTAATTGTATTTTTTTAAATAAATTAACCAGTTTTTGATAAAAGGTGTATTTTCAAGACGATCTTCGAAGGATTTCATTTCATCAAAACAATTCACTAGTTATTGGTACTCGAGTTCTTTGAAATGCTGAGGGTCCTCGATCCGCCGCGACAGGCGGCCGATGATAATATCGCCCCCGCCCCCCGCCCCTCTAATACGGCACTTGGAAGGCTTCCTGCTGGCAACTCGGAACGAATAAATTTTGAATTGTCTTATCGTCAGCCGGTTATCGGCCGCTGTCGGGCGACATTCTGCCTGCACTCTTGTAATGGTTATACTTGGAAAGTGCCGGCGTGATTTCGATAAGTGACGATTAATAGCGGCATATTATGATAAAGACCGGCCAATCAAATGGAAGGGTCTTTACTTAAGCGACATAAAAATATCGTTAATTTTCTATGGAAGTTAAATTGTCATATCATCTGCATTATAAATCACAATATTTTTGTATAGTCATTAACCATTGAATAATAAACAAATAATTTTATTATTACTGTCAAAATAGTTTCATTTTTTCATTTCTTATTTTTATTAGTCTATAAATATTCCATTTATAGACTTAAGATGGAGAAAAATAAATTTAAATTCGTTTTGAATTCTTTACGTTTCATGGTATCATGACATGACAAAGAATCACACAAATCGAAAATAATATGTAAATTATGTAACAAGATACAAAATGATCTGCAACATAATATTTTTAAAGTATCGTGAGATAAAATATGATGTCATCGCTGTGTATAACGCGTGACGCGAGAATACTAAAGAGAATGTAATGCACTAAATTTCTTTAACAGTACTAAGGCAAAAATTAATTTTGGATTAAATGTCATCCCATATTTTTCCTGGACATTTCATAACAACTCTTGTACAATCTGGTAACTAATAAAGCGTTTATAAACATCAGTTTTCGACCCTTGCTCATATGATTGTATTACAATTTTCCATTTGTATGCAGGTTCTTTGTTTGATACAATTTGTATAAATAATCTTACAAATGTGCGCGTAGAGTATCATATATATAGTGCATAAGATTAAAAAATTGTTAAGAGTATAATAAGAACACTTTTATGATACAAGCATAAAAAATACAGGCTTACGAAATATATTTGAAGCTATAAAGTTATCTTTCATGTGACAATCACGATTTTGCGATTCTCACAGGTGATCATGCGATTCTTACAAATCACGTATTGAGTGGAAATTGTAAAATTGCAAAAATCTGGATATTTAAAACCGACATATTTTCTGAAATATTAAAGTTAAAATTGTATTTAATAGACGAAGAATTATATTTTTATTAGACTATTATGTTATAATTATTAAATCAAAATAATGACTTAAAATAAATGTTGTTAAAAATTGCAAAATCCGATTACTTTTTCGAAGAATAATCGCTATGACATTCAAAATTTATTAAAGCATATGTATTCAATATAAAAAATATGTTTACCGGAGTGAAAGAGTGAAGGAAGAAAATGCACGACCTACACCTGCGTCGTTCAATAACCCGGCATCGTTCAGTCTGCGACGTGTAATTAACGCTTCTGCATGATGTTTTTCATACGTCCTTGTTAGTTCCTCAAGTTGTGGACATATATACAATATTTAAGTTCTTGCAATTTTATAAAATGGTGTCAATTTTTTTGTCTATTTTCCGTCGATTTCTATAACATTGAATTTCTCACGCAATAATATAACGCTAATAGTGTAGTCACCTCTCACCGCATTTTTACGTGTGAGCTGTACGCCCTCGTCGCCCTCCCGTCATGAACGACGCGCATCTTCGAAGTCGCGGGACACAATAGTACTACTCATTCGATATTTTAAAGAAAATGATCACGACCGAGTACGCCCTCGTGATTCATGAGTTATAAGTAGGTAGTCGACGAAGTTTTCTTTGCAGTTGGCAATGTGATTTTCGTTTGACTGAAATATAACCGATCCTTACAGTTAGTTCTCCAGTTGTTATCCTATAAAAAGATGGTAAATGATACTAGTACTAGTAGTAGTACGTGCGTTGTTCGTGATCTGACATGCATCATCCGGTCAAGGACACTTTTTTATATCACAAAGGTGAAGTATTACAAACCGATTTATATTATAAGCTTTAGTCAGAAATGTACAACTAAAAAGGTCACGTTATAGCATATTCTATATATTCTAAGAATTTTATCTTCTTATATATGTATCGTAAACATTTCCATTTTATGTTTGGATTTGAGAATTACGATACCAATTTACAAATCTTGCCAGTAGTTTTCGCGTGATGAGTGTACGAAGAAAATCCACAGCTAAGCCAGATTTAGCAGCTACTTTCGCATGATCGCAAAATGGGATTTCTTCGACGGGTGATTTCTTATGTACACTCTTTATAATATAGGTCCACGGAATCACAGCTTTTTCTTTCAATAAACGATAAAATAATGTTAAACCAATAGTGACTTAGACTATTAAGAGATTTCTCTTCCTAAGCTGAAATTTCATCTAACGAAAATTACTACCTAAAATTACTTTGTTATTACATATAAATAGGCCAGGACAGTGAAACAAAAAGTACTGTCAGAATAATATGGTTTCACATTTTTTCATTTCTACATAAGTTTTTGGTAGGCTCTTCAAATTAATAGTAAATCTCTATCTTTTTAAACAATGAGGTTCAATAAAAATGATAAGCAAAAAAGTACATACAACGACTTTAATCTCGTTAAATTTGTATTGCCATCTTTACTTCTACAGTACGAATGACTAATTAAGTGCCGCATAGCAGCGATAAAACCGCTTTACAACACCGAACGAACACCTAATCAAAAACCTCCCCATGGCACCGCGACGAAAGCTCCGCTCAGCGGACCGCAAGAGCTCACGCGGAGAACAATCGGAGACGGCGGCTCGCCCCGATTCACGCTACGTGCGCGCACTTTAATATTCAAACCGGGACGCGGCACAATGGCCGCGCTCGCGCAGCGCCGGCCGCGGCGGGCGCCCGAGGACGCCGCTTCCGGCGTCTGCGCGCTCGCGCTTGCGGTCAGCGCCGCCGCCTCGCACTCCCTGAGGTGCTTGCTTTCGTCCGACGGGGAGAACTATCTAAAGATTCATTCTTAACTTGCTCAATCGTAAGCAACTATGGATCGAAAATTGAAATCGTTTTCATTCTTAGTAAATTAGAATTTTGAGCATTCAATACAGGAATAGTAGCTTTCGCTCCTGGATCTATCCTCGTATGTACGACCTACTATTATGCTTCCCTGTGCATGTACAATATGTATAATCGTTTTTTCCGATATTGAAAAATGATTATTTAATTTGTTTTAATGGCGGCAATGGTAAAAAACTCCTACCGAAGCAGATGATCAGATGTTTCTTTTGAAGTTATTTTTTAGTGATCACTGTTCGATACCGTCTTATTAGGTTAGACGAAATATGTATTGTAATTGACTCTAGGTTCAGTTATGTGACGAAATAATGCACGTCGAATGGTATTGTTATTATTGAATGTTCTCACAATTCAATGTATTTTTACATGTACATTGTTTTATTAGTATAATAATAATTTATAAATGGTTTTATAGTGATGTATTTGTTAAGATACGAGAGTGTTAGTCGCTCTTTATAAAGATGAGTCGTTTCGGTTTCTTATGGAATTAGGGAGTAGAAACAAAAAAAAAATGTTTATTACAAAGATTGAAGTCTGTCCTTTTAAATAACGTAAATGTGCAGTTTTGTAGTTATACATACGAATAAGAGGATTACTGATTAAAAAAATGTATTTAATTAAAACTCTTCATTCAATTTTCCGATACAAGTAGAAATAAACCCTCGACCAAAGTTAATAGCAAAGACTGATGGAATCTTGTTTACTGATGTTTATGCGTAATAAACTAAGATTCTTTCAAAATACATAGGTCAGTCTGAAAGTCTTTAGAATATCAAGAACTGAGCATACTAGCGAGTTATTATTATTGTTTTTCGAAGTAGTATCTGTTGAGACAAATACATTCGATGGAACCACTGAGGGAAACACAGCCTACTCGCACTTGGGGTCCCTTCGACAGCCTTTTCGTATGCAGTCACTGCTTCCTCGACGTCCGTAAACCACTTTTCTTAAAGTGTTTTTCTGTTATTTTAGGAAATAAATAAAAATCGCATAGTTCGACGTCAGGGCTGAAAGGCGGGTGAGCCAGTATTTCTATACTTAATGTCCCCAAATAGTTAGTTATTTGTGTGACGGTATGTGGTGAGGCGTCGAGATGAAGGAGAATCCTATTGCGAGGTCGCTCTTCTCCATTTTTTTCCAAAATAATAGGCAAGCAATTGAGTGTGATTTTGTATGATCCAGTTTGTAGTGACTGTTTTTTTTAATCTTGTATTCTATTCTATTCTATCAATTGTTGCTTAACAAACTGTGATTCTCTAGAAATAGGCCACCATCTTTTTTTTGACGCTTCGTACTCGTTGTACTTTAGTAAACAACTCATCAAAAGGAAACATCCACTGAGCAGAGATTGTCTTTTGATTTCGGGATCGTAACAGTAAGTCTAGCTTTCGTAACCTGCAACAACGTTGTATACAGCATTTCAGTCACCACCGGAACATATTGCATTATTTTGTGGCACCATTTAACACGACGGAGTTTTTGAGTTTCTGTTAAATTATGAGATATCCACCGAGTACAAAGCTTCCTGTACTGACTGTTAAATGACTGACTGATTAATGTTTATAACGGATTTGTAGACTTGACTCATACCGATGCCTAAATTTGTCCAAATCTGCTGGTCGGACATTCTTTTGTCAGTCTCCATCCGTACAGATCTGACGTTGTCTTCCGTCTTTACGTTTGAACTCGTTAAATCAGTTATAAACAGTGGCATAGACGGAGCATCATCATGAAAGGCAGGCTGAAGTCTGTTGTAACTTTTTTGTTGGCTTAAATGACAACTCAAGTCACAGAACATTATTGCACGAAAATTATTACGCTTTAAATTAATATTGATGTTAGATAAACAATTTTCTTTTTAAAGTGTCATCTACTTACCTTAGCAGCATAGTTGTTATTCTAGTAGTCGTACAATGAACTTTCTCTGGTTTTACTTATCGGTATATTATATAGGCTCTTTGCAGTAGTCGTGTGTTGGTTTAAATCCACACTACGATACGGGCTGCTTGGTTACCCTCCCGTTAACAAGACGCAGGTTGCGGGAAGTGCGTTGCCTCCCAACGGCAAAATGTCATCGTTTAGTTGTTATATTACGGTCGTGTGTATAAGATTGAATTAGTTTTTTTTAATCCTTTTAAATATAATATTTCACTTGTATAATGAATGTCAGATATATTTAATAATATCACTAATAATTTGAATTTCGACAAATATATAATAGAATAACGATATAATCCTTAAAATTTTATTTTTTACATTATTTGATCATTTTAATTTTTTTGAATTCGCATAACGTATGTAAAAGAATGACAAAAATTGTTTTCGTTTTTCAACTTTGACTCATAATAAGCTGAATATGATATAGAAACAATGCATTGTTAACATCCATCTCACAGTTTATTATCTATATAAGCCGTTATTTAGCGTAATATATGTAATCTACTATATAAACCCAGTCTTTGCCACTTTCGCGACACATCCTCGCACTAGATACGTATATTACATTATACGACCCCTGCCACAATTCCTTCATTGTGTTTTAAGTTCACGATAACTCGGCGCTAAATTATGGGAAAATACGAAATAGTGATGTAGACACATCAAAATAATTATTAAAAATTAATGGGTAACAGGAAATGCAGTCCGCAGAAAATTTATAGTTCTGTTGTTAATGAATATCTCTCTATGTTTCAGACAAAAAAAAAAAACAATCTTAATTAAATTTGGATAACTTAACAACACTAACTTTCCGTTTCGTAACCAAGATAAATAATAATAACAAACACGAAGTCCGAATTTGGTTACTTACCATATGGCAATCAACAATTTGAATAATAAAAGACGCACAATTTTTCTGCAGAACATTAGCTATAAATAAAAAGTTTCCTCGTCAATTTTCATGTTAATTACACACCTTTCGTTTTCTTAATATTGTTTTTTCGAAGGTCTGTAATTCATAAAGGGGAAATTGTTAGAAATTTACATACACACGACCCCCTTACCGCGGCCAGGTCATGAATGTCAACCGTCATTACGAAAGGTCCACGTGTCAGGGTCAAAGTAACGCACGCTCCACATAATAGTAGTTTAGTTTGTCGTTTTGGTTTGTTTTTCGTGCTGTGAATTGTCAAAACGCGACATATCCCACTTTGAGAAGATATTTATTTATTAGTCCAAAATTAATTAGTGGTGAATAAACGAGAACGAGACGAAAGGCCGTCATATTAAAACTTCTTTCTCATCAATCTATAGGTAAATTGTAATTATGATCCATTGGAAATTCGATTCTAGTAAAAATCTCTAATTAGGGTCGCATATACTAGAAACGGTCCGGAAGGCAGTACTTATAATTTTTACTTATACAAAACTTCAACCATCAAATTTCAAACGATAACAATATCGTGTCTTTTTCTTTAAAAATATCTATGTTAAGTTTGATGTTTACAAAGATTTCTATGAATACGAAGTTAGATTGGTCACTAACGTTGTATTTATTATTATGTTCCGGTTAATTAGAGCTGGTTAACTTGATTAAATATGTTCATGAGAGCCTTCTTCAAAAATCATTCAATAAATGGCTTTGAAATGCAAAGTCGGAGAGGTCACTCGACCGCTCTGAAAATTCGCAGCGCTTCGTTCGTCGTGTTCGCATGTACGATTTCATTTGCCGCGAATAAACAGCCGGCATTACAAACGACATCCATACGCGTGTGTCTCGTCCCCCCGTGCGCTAGGTACACGCGTGTATCGTCGTTGTTCGGTATCGCGTAAAGGAATTCGTGCACGAAAGAAAAAACATTTACATTTTCGTAATTTCTCCGGCGCGTTTCGGTTCACGGGACACCTCCGCGTGCTTGTTGCTTGTGATTTTGTTAACATCACGCAAATTTGTTTCACGTGTTGAAACCTCATTGATTACTTCTCGAAATAATTGATACTCGAGTTAGAATACGTCTTCCGTATTAAACTAATAAAATTTCCTTATACGTTAATTGACGTGCGTCGACGTACATTTTAATTGGCCTAAAAGTACCCATGAGTAAACATCAAACGATGAAGTTCGTGATTAGATTGCTACTTATTAATTTGAATGAAGTAAACTTTATGCTCTAAATATAATAATATAACGAATAAGGTAACGACGATTAAAAATGTTGAAATTGAGTGTGGCAATTTCTTATATTTCATTTAAATTTTAAAAAACGTATGATCCACTTGTATCCATACTAGGGCGCTTCGTTTGAGACGACTATTTTTTTTAACTTTCCGCTATGAACATTTTTCTTAATTTTTTTTTGTGTTTTTTACAATTTTTTTTTAACTCTATCAATAGATTCCTAAATCTATTCTGTTGTTCTCCTGAAGAAAAAATACGATCGTTGCTAAAATCGTCAAAATTGGTTTACCTGTTCAAGACATATTGTTGAAGAAAATTTTTGAAAAAGAGGTTTTTTTTATTATAATATTGTTTAAACTATTCTACCCGTGAATTCTAAATTATAACTAGCACTTCTTTCTTAATAAACAAGGTCGATCGTCGATAACTGCATCATCGGTTGTTTCATTCGAGATATATCGTCAACGAAATGTTCGAAAAAAAAAAGGATTTTTGCAAAATGAATTGAAATTTTTGATGGATTGATATGTTTGGTACTCGGTCATTTTTTCTATTTTTTTTTATTTATTTTTTTGTTTAAAAACTGCTTCGGATACCATAAATCAGATCAAAATCAAAGTATTTCAAAAATATTGTCGTTGAAAATTTAAAGAAAGTAGGTTTTTTTAATTGATCTAGATTTTTGAATTCGGAGACCTCAAAACATATTAGAATTATATTTTTGAGCTTGGAGAGTTTGAAATAGCAATGAAATCGATCTTTTGAGCACTATGAACTCAATAATTTGCTGCCCCCTTCATTTTAACACTTTGAGGAAGAAAGTAGTAAGAAGTTTTAGGGATAGTCTGAAAGGTCAACTGTTTTTCAAATTTTTGAGCTCAAAAAGTATTCGACAATATTTATAACTTAAGTAGCTCAAAAACATATATCATAGCGAAAAGTTTCAGGAATGACCTGTTGGGGCAACCGTTGTAGCACATTTTTTTTTCTTTTCTTCATTGATTGTTGCTTTAAACATATAAAAAATATTCTCATCAAACATGAACAGTTTTTAATTTTAAGTACTCTCTAAATAAATTTGAAATTTTTCCATTTACTTAACACGTATTTTTTTTTTAATTATGCTGTATATACTGGTAATTACAGGCGAAAGATAAGGTTCATCTCGGAAACTATTTGCTCTACAGTTTTAAAACTTTACATTCTGCACTTTTTTTTGTAGTAAATTGACTTCTTTACAAAAAATTCTAATAAAATTTTCTTTTAAAGTTAATGGTTTTACGAGAAAAATGAGATAATAAAACAAAGCAAACAATTTGAGAAAAAAAGCGGCTTTTTGATTTTTTTACTGGCGAGGTGGTTTACAGATCGTAAATTAGGTATAGACATTTTTAAATATTTCCACTTTTTAATTGCCACCTATTACTAATTGAATATCGTGAAATCTTCCGTTAGAGAACGCCAGATCTATCCACAAGTAAAGCGGAAGCCCCATTTCCACTCAAGTTACATCAAATAACGTTAATTTATTAGATGAAATGACATGTTAAATTTATGATTTGTTAACATATCGATCTGTTTTAACCATCTTTAAAACTAAAGTAAAACCATCACGGAGAATGAATTGTCAGGTTTTAATCCCACAAGTTATAGTTGTGTCAATTTTAGTCATCCCCCACTGCAGTGCCATGCCCTCCCACATACTTTTTATTGGAAATGGGTGGAATTGGGCCGGCTTGGAGGCTACTAATGACCGTCGTAACGTGTGCACTAATGCGATGGAAACGACCGGGACTGACGGCTTAATGTGCTGTTGGAGAACGGGACGAGCGGTTTTATTTGATTTTAATTAAAAACCGATTCTTCTAATTGCCCGCGTTCGAAATCGAACCAGGTTTTCTTCTGGTTCGCTCCTAACCTAACCTAACTAGTCTACCATGGCTACACAATAAATAGTATGTTTTGTGCATTAACATTCAACGTAGTGACGACCCCTTGTCGCGTGATTACGACTTGTTTAATTTTGAAGTGCGGTCCTATGGCACGCTAGTTATAGCTAAAATATATATCGAAGATTCCATTCAAACTATCAGACAACCATGTAATATTATTACTTATCTACCTTTTGAATTGAGAGTGGGTGACAGAATTTCGGATCAATTTGCAAATTTCCTGTTAGATTATAATTAATTGTTGACTTCGCTTCGCTTCCATTAATTTCAACTTTCTTTGAATATTCCAACATGAGCCTTTTTTTACCTGCTAAGCAGATACAACGGACTATGTCACCGACTGCAAAATAGTTGTTTTATAATTTTATTGTATAGAATGGAATATTTTTTAAATGCAACGAAGCTTGTCTGTTTGGTTTAAAAATGATTAGTTTCGAATCCTATTCTTATAAAAAGAATATTTTTGTATCAAAATCCTACTGTAATTAAAAAAATAATAATATAATGAATTTATTGCATACGTCATAAAAAAATCTCCAAGACTCAATATTTCCTTTTATATTCAAAACTATTTATGACTAAGGGATATTTCTATATAAGTTTTTTGAAACGGCGCCCTACATCCGCAACCATCAAACAATTTGTTGTGCGTTTCGATCGCAATCCTACCTAAACACGGACCTAGTTCCATTGGCCGGGCACTGACGTCGCCGGTCGGTCCCGTGTCGTTGCTCTCCGGCGGCGGTCGAGCGGGCCGCAGTCTCTATCGCCTCGTATAGCAGGCTACAGGCGCGGGGCCTTTAATCCTTTCGCCCCACAAAGAAACGGTGTCGCGGTCGCGGTAAATACCCCGTCGCTATAAAAAGGTCGGGCAATAATGGCGCAGGGCTTACTTCTTCCAAGGGAATTTCGAGCACTTGTGAATTATGATTCATTAAGATGTCGGCCCCTTTTTTTTTTGTTCGCGCTGTCGTGGCAATACTTCAGTGGAATTGTTTTTGACGCGGAAAAGATTACGTTGAAAGTACCGCATTGTTTATTGACGTCCATGTTTTAAGGGTGCGTCGGATTGCTTTCGGTCGTTTGATAACCTTCTTATCTACTGGTCGTTTTTCGGTGTTGATACGAATCTGCCAGAGACTTATGTGAAACACTGGATAATTATTCATTTATGTTCTTATCATTATGACCCAGAAACGAGGCTATTAAGTTATCTCCTGTAAGCATTTTGATAAATTTATTTGGATGACTTAGGGAATTCGTAGTCTATTTTAGACTACGAAGACTAAACATGTGAAAACAGCTATCATCATACATCTTATTTATTAGTGAATAATCTCTTTAAAATTAAATTGTTTAAATTGTAATCCAATTGTTTTATATCGTTATTTTTAGGAGGAGAATATGATTGAAACTTTTGTCTACGTTTGTAATTATTTAAAAAATTAATAAGTAGCGAATCGGTTGTTATAATATAAATTTAAGTGACTACACCCAGAGGTTTGGTTATCTATGTCTGTTTCGTTTTCATTTCACCTCAGGGCTGATTTTTTGCAAAAAAATTAATCACATTTTGTTATTTGTAATATGTAGCCTAAATATCAATTTTGACTGTATAACGTTAGCGTTGTCAATTTACCACACAATATTATTTTACCTTTTTCTCCCTCTATTAGGTGTTAAATTTCTAGAAACCACTTAGTGCTTACCTACATTATAAAAAGAAGCCTAGCGCAAAATTTCATTTTTTTTTGACCTAGAGATTAATTCAGTTAGTAAATTAATCATTTAGCCAGTCCATCAATTTCTCCTTTTATAAATTTTAAACAAGATAAAGAGCTGGTTAAATTTTTTCTACGTTTTCGATTTTGCTTTCAATACACGTTGATGGTCAGGAAATATTTATCTTTCCATCCCATACGTTCCTCTGTTCGGTCGAAGTCTTCCTAATTAAGGTCTCTATGCTACTGCGATGCTATACTACTCGTAGGAGTTTCCTACGAATGCAGTACTAGTACATGCTGTTGAAAGTTGTAGTGAATTTTCTTGGATATACATAATTCACCACCTTGTTTTTATTTATCCTTAAATGTAGTAATTATTGCTATTTCAATCCGCACATTCGAATAACTGTATAACTTATCATCACTTACAGCCTGAAAGACGTGTTTTATGTTACAGGGAATAATTTTTATGGTACATTTTATTATAAAAATAATATTGAATATTTTACAATTTTAGAAGATTTTATGTTCTACAAACTGTTTACGGAAGTGGCAAATCGATACATAGACATTTAAATGGTCAATTTTAATATTTGTTATTATTTGCCAGAATTGATGCGAACACGTTAAACATCTGTGAATATTTCAATTGACTTTATATTGCTTTATGAAATGGAAGTCTGTGATGGACGACCAACGAACAAAGGGACAATGAACGATAAAGGATCATAGACTCAGTATTACTATTCGCTCAGTTTTCGGATACGAAACCTTACGAAGTATCTCAATACTCAAGTATCTACATTACTTACAGTTCATTATAAACCATAACTTGATTCCTGGTTTTACTCAGAAATAAACATTGTCCTTTCAAAGGAGAATTGCTATTTCCTTAATACGTTTTCAGAATATCCGTAGTATCATGAACGACGGTATCACTGCACGGAATCGCAACAAACTATATGTTAATATCTTGTGTATATATTCTGTCTCGATTTCGGATCGCGACCGAGATGAGAATCTCGATCAGAATAGAAAATATTATGTACCCGCTCGAACTCGTCGCGCCGGCCGTCGGTAACGTGCACGTAACATTAGCCGTAAACACGAAAGCACAATTGCCCCGGCTCGAGCGCGTACGGCGGGCGCCGCTCGCCCCTTATCTCCGCGCCGCTCGGCTCGCGTTATGTTACGCCTAATGCTAACTATAACCGCTCTAATTGTTATGTAAACACCCGCGCCTCCGCGTAATCCGACTCGGCTGATTGTGAGTCGCTGCGCGCTCACGGATCTCGTGTGGCTCTTGCGGCGACGTCTCGCGCGACGCGTGTCGCCGCCCGCGGCGACGGGTGGATTTTAAGGTTGCTAATTCATTAACGTTGCGTGAAATTGAAATTTTTTTAGGCGCGTTAGGCGATTTTCGAATGATGACAATTTTGTTAGTTCGCATCCCTGACATGTTAATGTTTGGGGTATATTTGGAAAATTTATATGGGAATTATGTTATTAAGTTCTATTACAACATTAGTGTTGATTTATTTAATTTGAAAAGCTAGAATTTTGCAATCCAAAGCTTAATATGGACATTGACTTTTATTTTCAATGTTGCGGGCTTGTACAGCCTATCATGTATTTTGATAAATAAATAAACCATATGAAAATACAATTATTGCTCGTAATGCCGATAGATGTGAAAAACAGAAAATCCATAAAACACTGTTTTTTCATAGTTTTAAGTTATTACTTCTTTCGATAGGCCCCAATGACTGTCAGTTAATTTTGTTCGTACGACACCACCGCTAATGTTATTCTCATTAAAAAGGTTTTTAGTGCTTAAATTCGTTTAGAATTTATAACAATTGAAATAACCACTTAGATCCCATCGAAAGGAAATTATCAACAATGCTCTATTTGTTTTTTATTTACTGTTGATCAGTATTCTATAAGTGTGATAGTTTTACAGAATCAGCTCCAATTAAACTTTGAACGTTTTCTCATTGTTTTTTGTATTTAAATAGCGAAGTCGTATTAAAATTGATATTATGTCCAAAGGGATGTAACATCAATTTTAACACGTGGAGTACACTGAATGTTTTGCGTAAATTGTAAATAAAACAGTTTACATGTTAAGTAAAATATTTAATCCCTTTCAAAGTATTCTCAATTACATTTTACACACTTTTTCATTCGTTCAAACCATTTTTAAAACCATGAGCACCATTGATCTGAGGGCATGTTTTGCACGTGCTGGTTGAAAGTTATCACGGCCACTTCTGGCTCCATAAATGTAAAACTTCTCATCAAATCTTTGGTTTTTGGGAAAACAAGGAAATCGCATGATGCTTAAGGTCTCGACCAAATACGCGATGGGTCACAAGCTTTACCTTTTCAGAACTCAAAAATGACATTGTCTTATTCGCGGTGTGCGGCGAAGCGTTGTCATGAAATAGGATACGAATTCTTGGTCGTTTTTCGCTAACTTATTCTAAGACACTGTGCAAACAAATGGTGGTGTACTACTCAGCATTAACTGTCTTTTGTTCTTCAAGTGGGATCGTGCAGACAAAACCCGTCTTGGAGAAAAAAAACGTAATCATTTTTTTGCCTACGCTTCTCGACTGCCTCAATTCTGTTGGTTTGCTGTCGCCCACGAGCCCCATGCAGGAGACAGTTGCTTTCATTCCGGCATGTAACAATATATCCATGTTTCATCTCCTGTCACAATGCCGTATATGGCATTCGAAACTTTAACAACATTTATTTTACACCAATCAACTCCGATCCTTTTATGTTCGGGGATGAGTTCATGAGGAATTTAATGGAAACAAAGTTTTCTAACTTAAATGCTGATGTGAGATTTTTTGAATTTGGCTAATATCAATCCCAAAATATCCTCGAATTTGCTCATAGGTCATACGCGGGTTTTTTTTAATTAATTGCCTGACAGTAGCCACATTTTTCTCAGTGATCGCAGTTAAGAGCCGACCTTCACGAATTTCATCATGAAAAGAAACAAGACCACGATCAAATTCTGTATATCAACGCCTTACAGTGCCTAAACGAGGTGTTTCCCTCTCAAAAGCATTTTGAAGACGAGCAGTGCAGTTTTACGGAGGCAGTGAATTTTTAAAATCATAAAAAGTCATCGGACTAAAATCTTTTTGCGTTAATTCCATTTTTGCCACGGACAATGAACGTCAAACTCATGTTAAAAACAATTGACACTTGACTTCCCGCGAAAACATATTTTAACTAATGAATAAGTTTATTATGTTTTAAAAATATGCATAACATTATTCGAAATTCAAACATTTATGAACGGCCAGGAGTGCAGAACTTTCAGTGTGTTCTGTGTATGAGACATGTCATAATTTATTTGGGCGGGAGTAAAAATTCTGTACCTCCCCGCGACCTGCCATTTGGACAGCTTTGGGTGTTGTCGGTATTATCCGACTCAGCGTTTCCATCTCGACATTCGTACTAAAAGCTTCCCTCTCCATTACAGTCACTTTTTATGTGTGTTTTAGCGTATCATCGTGTCTTCTTACACTAATTCGTATAGCTTTATCCGTAAATATCTATTCGTTTACTTAAAACCTTAAAATCATTATTAATTTCTAATGAGTGACGGTGACGGTAAAAGTAATACTAAGAACGAACAGTTTCAAAACGAAATGCGACACGAACTGTCAATTTTAATTTTGTTCTTGTTTTCATTTAAAAATATTTCAATAAAAAGAAAATCATAAATTTAAATATTTCGCATCTGTCAGACATACCACGATGGTACTGTCTGATGCATACTTATTTCAGTGGCAAAGTTGACAAACACTATTCTACTGACCAAATCTTAATTAAGATTGTCCCTCATCAAATTCAGTGGACGTGTTGAGTAACATGCCTTTTTCTTTTGCAGCAGAAAGAGAGCACAGCTCCCACCACATCACGAGGCTACGGCATTCGCGGCATTTAGACGGCTACCTGCCCATCCACACGACGACCGTGAGTATGACATGTCGCGTCACCAGCCCGTGCCGGTTGGCACTCGGAACGTCCCGAATAGCTGTCAGAGCTTCCACTCCCTAGAGTTTTACGATTTATTTGATGCTTATTATACTAACAATTTTATTGTTGTTGTTATTTATAAACGTGCATGCATCTATTATGCCTCCTTATTATTGATCTATTACGCATATCTTAATTATACAGAAATTCTTCAAAAATCGTGCTTCTGTGCTTCATTTACGATCCAATAAATGTTCATTTTTTAATGTTTATATAATTCTCAAATTAATTTATATAGCGCAAACAGAAGCAATTGTAAGTACGGTTTTATAGGCACTGTATTGTTTGATGGAATCTGTAATTAATTATTATCACATTGATCATTCGTTAAAGTTAAACAATGTGTGGACTTTTTATTTAAAAAGGTTTGTTTGTTTTGATAAGACAGCATGTTTATGATGCACGAGAAAATTAATTAAAATAGAAGATGAATTTTTATATAAAAAGACGCAACATTCAATATTTGCCCTTGGCGCCACGATCTTATATTTCAGCTGGGGACAAATTCATCTCCCAAGCTGGCAGTGAAGGACAACCACAAGCCCGTCTTCACTGAATGCTCTAACTATCGACCCAGCGTGAAGGAAGAGCAACCTGTGGGGACCTACGTTTTTACAGTAAGTAGCTTAAGCAGTGACCGTTTTTTAGGTTGTCATTTGATCTAGATTAGAATTTTAATATTCGTTGCAAAAAAAAAAGTAGCGGTCACGTTAGTAATTCTTTTTCATTATGAATAATTTATGCAACGTCTTAACGTTATAGAAACAGGATTTGGTGAGCTAATTTTTATTTGTGAATGATAATCCAAAATCGAATGTTACATGCGAAACAATAAGAATTGATTGCAAAAATCATTTTAAACAGAGAGTAAACTTTCTAAAAATGCTTTATCTAATTGCATGGATTTTGAATGGAACGGTCACTAAAATCAAAACGAAATACAACCAAACAGGTACACGCAGCAGACAAAGACCCGCCGGACATGGGTGGAACCGTCACCTACAAGTTCGTGTCGACGCCCGGCGAAAAGGAGCGCTTCCACGTGGACCCGCAGAGCGGCGCCATCACCACCGCCGATGTCAGTAGAGTCGTCAGAATCACACCGCGATCGGCGAAGTATTCTTAATTAGAAAAAGAAAAAAACTTTTAAGGCTTTATAAAAATGGCTAAACGCGTTCCACATATTCGTTCAATTTTATCAATCACAATTCTACATGAAGTTAACGAATTGGTTAACAAATGATGTGATTTTTTCGCTATTACATAAGCGCTTTAAAGTTTTTTGGTGTCATCAAAAAAATCTTGTTCGTAATCAAATACTTTTTGACATAATACAAAAGACAAAGTATAAATAATGAAGGTTAGATGTTTCAAGGGCATTGTGGCTTTAGATAGTGTTTATATACACTTTCAAATATATTTCACTTTATATTTTTATAATTCATTCACTTACTGTATATTAATATCTAGTTAGTAATAATAAAAAAAAAAAACATAATCACCTCATAGAGATCAGCATCAAAATTATGTGTTTTCTTAAGTAAATTGATTAAGTAAGCCTGATTAACATATTCAAAGATTTCTTAGAAATCTGTACTTTAACAATATCTTTGTACTTTTTTACTTATTATGTCAAACTCTCAAGTACCTAAAATGCTTGGAAATGCCGGACTATAACAATGTGTTTATTTTAAAATCTCCATGTATTCTTTTTTGACATTTTTAATAGTAAAAATAATTTTCAATATAGTAGTATCATTAGTGAAGTAAAACCGATTATAGAATGTTTGTGACAAATTTTATTTCTTTTGTAGAAAAAAAAATACTATTAATGTTTATTACATGCATACATATATATATATATATATATATATATATATATATATATATATATATATATGTGTGTGTGTGTGTGTGTGTGTGTGCGTGCGTGCGTGTGTGTGTGTATTTATTCATTAAAACTAAACTTTAATTACTCTCATACTAAATAATAGTAATTTGATACAAGGAACATTACGCTTTGGGCTTTATCCTCACTCTGTTTACAGTACGGCTTACCGAATGAACATCGTACGCATACAACTCTGGCATTAAACGGCTACAACTTCATATTTTTCTCTTTTTTGTTTCTTCAATACCTGACATAGGTATTACTTATGTTGCATTTCTGAATTATAATAAAGGAGGCCTTTCATTCTTAAGTGTTTGTACATTTTATCATAAAATAGGAAAAGTATGCAAATTATATTTACTTAATATCTTCATTATATTAAAAAAAATTCACTTAGAATTTAAAAAAAAATCACAATCTTTAAAAAAATCAATATATATTAACAATTTATAAATGTCAATCGCGACTTAATGTACAATGCTTCTTCATCTACATCTCCACCCACAATTTGTTCCAATATGGTGAATAATTTTAATTGTTTTATTCACCATATTTGTGTGAGAGTGTTGCATTATTGTAAAACTTAAAGTAAATAAGATTATGATAATTAATAGCGAATTTCGTTAATTTTCTTGATTGTGCAATTTTGATGTCCTTTACAATAACTCAGCCCAAAGTACGTTAAACGTGTCTTCTTTTGTAAAACAATTAAGAGAGCACAAATTTGTTTACTAGTAATTGATAAAAAAACGACTATTATAGAAGTATCGAAGACATTCTGTGAGTATAACAATGGTCTCTTATGCTAGCATGGTGGTTTGTCGACATATCTCAATGGATTCGTGGATTTTATCTTTTATTTTATAGAAACATGACACCCAAGACATATTTGATTTAGGTAATAGTAAGATACATTGTGTTGTTGTAATCATTCCACTGTCTTGAATGTATATAACACGATTATAAACATGTTCCTAAGTGCTCAGTTAATATCGACAGATATTCGATCGTGACGAACCGTCACGAGAGAAGGAAGCCTACATCACGGTACGGGCCAGCGACAACGGGCAACCGCAACTCGACGACGCTTGTACCATCAAAATAGTCATAGAAGATGTTAACGATAACCAACCAGTCTTCGATAAAGTTGTGAGTATATCGTCACTGCGGATGCTGTTCTTAATTTTCCTCGACAGTTATAACTTTTATAATGCTATAATCATCGATAAATTGATGTTGAACGCATTTAGGTCTTGCTCGTGGGATTTTTTTTCAATATTTTGTGTTCACCATTCCTATATATATATATATTTTTTCTTATATCTTTGAATATCTTTCTCCTACCGCCATCAATGATAATAAAAAAAATCGTAATGTCACTTACTCATTACATGTCTCGCTTTATTGTCAGGTTCATATTTATGTTATCTACTATTTTGGACGTCTATTTTTTTGTCGTTTAACAGTAATATTTTTTTACTTAATTGTATCCATGAATGTACTCACTTAATTATTGAAATTGATCACCCGGTGATTAACACGTGCCTGTTTTCCCAAGGTCTTCCGAGGAGATGTTTGGAAGGTTTGTCAAGAAATCAAAAATAAAGTCAGATATAAGCACATATTCGCGTATTTACACTCAATTAATGTTTATACAAATCTCTTTGGATTGTTACCATTGACGTGTGTTATGTGAAAGCGTCTATCTGTCAATTATTGGTAACGATGCCAAAATAAAAGAATGTAATAAAAGTATTTTCTTTACTTGCATGTTGCTGCATGTCTGATTTAGGACCGTAAGGCGCCACTCAAGGCGATATTGGTAATAATTTTCTGTCTGTTTTTTGTTTTGAAATTCACTTTCTTTGCACATTGGTAGACGATGTACTTTTGTTTAGCTAGGCCGCTCTTTCCCCCACTAGGCGCATTTTATCACAGTGCACGATTATGATTATTTCGGAGGTCTCACAACTTTCTCTACGCTTCGGGCATGCTTTGCGTAGAGCGTTTGAATAAAACGTGTTTCTGTGGAAACGTTTGAAAGTAACGGATCTGGAAGTTCACAAGGTTTTACGTCACGAATTTACCGCTGTGTTTACGATAAGGAAATCGTTTCATGAATGAACAAATGTTCCTTTATTTCCTTGTACGATATACTTTAAAGATAAATTTATGTGTTCTACAGTCATATTCCGAGTCGGTGCCTCAAGATTTGCCCAGCGGTAAAGAGGTCATGAGGATATCGGCCACAGACATCGACGATGGTAACAATTCGATAGTCCACTACAAGCTTGACGACAATTCGCCGGATCAAGCTTACTTTTATATAGATCCCGATAATGGAGTGATATTTCTTAACAGAACTATAGACGTGAGTATATATTTATAACTAATTTTAAAGATACGGTTTGTGATAATTGTAATGATTTCGTTTCTTTGTATCGAGTGAATTCGTTCAGTAATTTTGCAATAATTTCATAGTAGAATTTACAAAAGGTTTTTTTTATAATATATATAGCATAAGCAATATATGTTCAATCTGTGCATTTTATATTCGATGATTGTCTTATTTTAGTTTTAAACTATCGAGACACTTTCATATTAAATCTAAATAACGGTTTTACAAAAGTAAATTTTTATAATACTTTGTTTTTTACAGAAACCCCCTGGTTATAAGTTCAAATTAAGTGCAATAGTTAAAGACAAAGGCGAGCCGCACCAACAGAGTTCAATCTCACTTGACATTCAAGTAGTCGAGTCGAATAAAAAAAGTCCTTCATTTGTAGAAGTACCATATGGACCTATAATATTAAAAGAAAATTATGCGGATTTCAACGCTCACATTGCTACCGTGAGAGCTGTGTGAGTATCTATTTTACATATTTTTATTGCTTTGTTGTCAACTGTAAGTAAAGAACTTGAAAAAGTAATAATTTCATATTGTAGATCGAATATACCCGAAGAAAAGAAGTTGCTATTTGAATTAGTAACTGGGCAGACGGAACAAACAAACAAGTGGCATACTTTTGTATTAGAATCAGAAGCTGATTCTGCTTACATTAAACTGGGAAACCATTTAGATTATGAAAAAATAACAGACTATACGTTAACTGTTCGTGTACGGGTGAGTTTGAATATTTGTAAAAAAACATAAATATTCTCTAGTGCAATTGTTTTTTAAATAAAGATATTCATTTTTATGTTTTTTAAGCTAAAATAAAAAAGTTACAGTCATGCTTAATCAATTAATTGATACCACTAAACGGGTATAAAGAAAGTTAATTTATTTATTACAGAACAACTATAATTTAGCAGCTGAAACAATTATCCAAATTGAAGTAGAAGACGTTAACGATAACATTCCAATATTTAGTGAAGTAAGATCAGGAAGTGTACTAGAAAACGAACCTCCTGGTACACCGGTCATGCAAGTCAGAGCTTTTGATGCGGACGGCACTTCTGCCAACAATCAAGTCACTTACGAACTCGGGGACCCTTCTGACCCTTTCGCCATAGATAGTATAACCGGTAACATAACGACATTAAAAATGTTCGACAGAGAAGAGAGGAGTTTCTATAACATAAAAGTTATAGCCACTGATAACTCCGAGTCTGCGCTTATCCCGGGAAAGCATAATTCTGGCCAGCAAGTTTTTAGGATAGAAATCGCTGACAAAAACGATAATCCGCCTCATTTTACACAAGACACTTACGTCGCTGATGCGATTGCGGAAGACGCTAACATAAACGAACTTGTAACGCAAGTTACTGCCCTGGATATAGACACGGCATCTGTCGTCTCGTACAGTATCGTAGCAGGTAATACCTACGATGCGTTTATAATAAAAAATTTCACTGGTGAAATTAGAGTTAATAATAAATTGGATTATGAAAATATAACAAGTTACACGCTCGATGTTCGAGCATTCGACGGTTTGTACGAAGATTATGCAAAGGTTATCATCAATATTGATAACGTTAATGACAATCCCCCAGTCTTCCTCGCCAATATCACAAAAACTATAGAAGAAGAAAAATTATATGAAGGCTGCATTGCAAAGGTATTATCTTTTTATTATGTATAATGGAAATAGTATATCCGTATCTGAATTAAATATTTATTAAGGGAGTAAATTTAAAATTGCTTTTCCATAAAACTTCAGACGGTTCTGTCGTAGTAGTCAAAACGTAGCAATTAATTTAGTTAAAATTAATAATAATACTTTGTTAAATTTTTCTATTTGAAAAGTATTAAGATTATTGATGCTTATTTGTCTTTGATGGTGGACAATCTAATTATTTTGAATAATTAGGTGGAGGCGTATGATCCCGACATCAAAGACCGCAACGCTCCACAAAACATCGTCTATTTCATTGTGAAGCAAGAACAGCAAGAGTTTCTTCAAATAGATGGAGATGGTTGTCTCAGGTTGACGAAACCTTTAGACAGAGACGCGCCTACCGGCTATTCCACTTGGCAGATCATCATAGCCGCCGTAGACCAAAGAGGCGGACCTACCGGTCTCCGTTCTACTATTGAAGTCATTCTAGAACTCACCGATATCAACGACAATGCCCCATTCTTGACTAACGTAAGTATATGTTTAGTTAAATAGGAGAATAATTATGCGAATTAAACTTATGAGATATTTTGGGAAAACACCTTTTTTTCACTTTCAGAGTAGAAATAGTAAAAACAATCATATTAATAGTAAAAACAATCATATTAATAGTAAAAACTGTTTTAAAATTCCTTGTCAAGTTTTATGATAACAAACGACGCTAAAGACGAAGTCTGGCTTGCTTTCTCTTTATGGCATCAATATTCAATAGTGCAAATATCACTAAAATTTGGTGGTTAATTTATCAAGTAACTTTTATTTATAATAAGTAAACTGATTTCACATAAATAATTGTATCTTATATAATTGAATAAGATGAAATTGAAACAATGGGAAAGTTATTTTAGACTCCGTGCGACACAATCAAAATAAAATTAATATTTTCGGCCATGTTTGTCCTCTAGTGCCACCTTTGGTATTCATACAAAATGGTTTTATGGGTATTTCTTTAAAAATAAGGTGAAAATTTATTTTTAAATGTATTAGATATTTACATAATCAATTTTTTTATCGTACGTAAAACATAACTATTAGTATTCTGAATATAATTAACCCTAAATAATGCCATCAATTTTGCGACATTTATTCGTATAGTTTATGCGAGACTTAAATACGCAGGTATGTATTGTCACATATTCACACAACCGATGATTACCGAGCGCAGCCTCTTACTAAAACCTGATATCAGTGTACTAATTGAATGAATTAAAAGATGACCAAATTTAACCTTTTAAATGCTTACTCTTAACCTGTTTAACATCACAAGATAATGTTGTATATGACTAAGTTATTCTACAGTGAAATCATATAAAGGTCCACTGAATTTTAGAGTTTCATGGCAACAAACAGAAAAGTTTCACGGCAACTCATTTCTTGGCGACTATCGTATATATATATATATATATATATATATATATATATATATATATATATATATATATATATATATATACGTACGATAAGCATCACTAACGAGTTAGTTAAAGGCTTACTTTGGGTTCGAATTCTTCCTTAATTACGCTATTTAATTATCCAATCCATTAGCTTTTCCGGACGTAAAATTCTTTATGTAATAAAGCGTCGGGCTCCATTAAAGACGTCCTTGATGTCTCACAAAAGGGGACGTTCCCAAGATAAAAATTGAGTCAAAACAAAAAAGCTCTGAGTTTATTCAACGGCGCTCGCGGACAAAGGTCCCTCTCAAAATCTCGTGTTACGGAAACCTTTCATTATCAAGGTGTATATATAGGCCCACGCCCGCCGCACGGCCGGACGGGCCGCGATAGTTTTTTTTTATGCAAATTCCCGTCATCCCCGCCCGTCGATGTCCGCGGCCGAGCTGGATGTTGTTCCGATGAAGGTCCTAATTACGAATTCGGAAACTGTGGCGCGTCGCTCGCCCGTCGGATTATAGCGCCCCGCTATCGGGCGCTCGCGCACGCCGAATATTCAAATTAAAACAGTCAGTCAATTTCGAGGATTTTGGATGTTTCGACGCTGCGACGCTAATCTCGATTTCCCGGATTACTTTAAGATATCATTATAGCTGTTGAATTATTAGCTTTTCGATTAATAACGCTTTCGGTTTGATTACCTTGCTAATTTATGGGAGATAAAAGCTGTTGTCGGCGCTAAAGGCCTATAAACAATTAATATTGTGCAATAGTAGTAGTTTAAGGATGTATTATTCGTCACAACTAGTTAACCAAATTTCTTTGGTTTTCTTATACTCACCCGAGTAATTTATCGATATAGTGATGTATATCTAACATCACTATAAGAATAGTTACTTATATATGCAATATTTGTGAAATATGTGGTAGAATTTGTAATTAATGTGCTAATTTAAGTGTCAATTTACTTTTTAATTAGCACTTCTCTCTTTGTCTTTTATATTGGGAGCATCATTAATTGTATTTTAACCTTTAAATTTGTTATGTGCCCTTTTCAAATGTTTCTGTCCAATGCAGATGTTTCATCAATCATCAATAAAATTAATGCCGTTTAATTAAGCAAATCGAAGGTTAAAGGGAGAGCAGCGAGACTAAAATTATATAGGCCGCTTCGTGACATTTACTGAATATTATATAGAAAAGGAAATAAATAGCAACACTAAAATTATTTCATGAACATTGTTATTAAAATTATTATTAACGCATTATTTTATATTTCTGAGGTAAGAAACAGAGATTACACCCTAATCAGATTAGTTTGATACTTATTAGCTAAAAACTTAAATTATTTCAAATCGATGTCAACTTACAAGACATGTGGTAGAGCGTCATCAAAATGTTAGAACTTCTAACGAAAGTTACTGCCGTAATCTCAACTTTAAGGTCTTTTAATAATCAACCGGGAGGTGAGGTTGAAAATTTTATAAATGAAAGAGAAGCCGAAACTTGTGTGTTAAAAGATTTATTTGAAAATGTTCAAGATTTTATTTAAACGTCAATCTGGTTTCGTTTTAAAGGAAAAAAATTTATTTTGAAGCCAAGGTGACTACTTTTATATAATAAAGTGGACACTTTGATTTGTCAGAAAGTTTGTACATTTGATAAGAAATTTCTCCCTTGTTCCAATTAATACCTATTAAACATTAGACGGCGGCACTAAAAATTCTGATCTTTAGTTTACATGCAATGCTCTTTCTCTATATATACATTTTTTCTTTGATATTAATGTTACTTGGACCACTTGTGTCATTTATTTATAATGAAGTATGTATATAACATAGCAGTTTATAAACAACGTAAGTTTTTTCACCTCTAGTTTAATAGTATTCCTTTTAAGTTTTTTTTTTTTTTATATAAATGCCAAAATTCGTTCGGCACGTGTTCATTACCTTTTCGCATTGCTAATTTGCGTTGATCCCGTTCTTTGCCGCGTGATTTAAGTGATCGTTCGTCATTATGCCAATTTTCGTAAGACGCACCAGTTGCCCGGCAGCGTGTTAAGGAGCCTCGTGTCGTCGGGTACCAAAGTTAATGGATCCGCATCGGCCCGGGGCACGCGTCGGGCGCCGTTCGTCCAGCGACTGCGATATTATTTATTTCGCACACATCCTAAAGCGCTTTTTGTTTGTCAACGCAAATCCTCGTGACATGGGTCGCGGCGCGTCTAACAAAGCGGACAAATATTTTCAGCACACTATTATTTCATGATCATGTCGCGCGTGTTGTGTTTACGCCCGTCGCGCGGATGACTACTTTTCCCATTTTCCTTTTGACATCACCCGACAGCGTACGGACTAACTGTGATCTCGTAATAATATATAGGGAAGGCGTCATCGCAAATAAGAGACGTACCATGAAGATATCTTAAGATGTACTTAATACGTTATCTTCCTCTCCGGTAGCCATGCACATTAACGTTAACAAGATTTTCTAGACGATAAGCCGTTTTTACTTAGCGGTGAGTAGTGTGTACCTTAAGTATTGATCATCGGCTGTTTTAAGATATACACACGTCATTGTGATTATAGATAATTTGGGACCGTCTCGTTTGTTCGTGCGTAAATTAGGTAGAGCTTAGGACTTTAAGACTTTAGCATAAATATACTTGCGTCATGAAAATTTGCAAACCTTCTATATAGATGATTTTCGACCAACGTTGTTTTAAAGGTTTCCCACCGCTTATTGACGTATTGTTGGCTTGTTGACGAGGAAAATGCAGCAAATATCTGACATTTAAAATGCAGCAAATATCTGACATTTTTGTTAAGTATTTAGTCAAGAACAGTGAAAAAAATCATATTACTATTGAATATAGTGTTAAAGCATATATACAGACATGCATAATATGAATTCTAGTAGTATATAAAACTACATTTCAATTATGCCTGCATTACCTATTGACATGCAGCATGCAACCCACTGCCGACCAATTGACAAATATCGAACACCTAAGCAAGTGTTATAGGCAAGGGTTTAATTATAAATTTCTACGAATACGTTACACGTTTTGATTGCGTAGTAGTTTTACTTTAATAGTTACGTCATTTAAATTCGATGCTGTCGAAAGAGATATTTTATTGTCGTTTTAGTACCGAATAAAATATTGTTCTTTCGGAAATTCTAATTTTCTTTGTTTTTATATTTTTTAGTGAAGGTAGTTAGAAATGCATCTTTACAATCCACTAAATCAAAAGTGTTTTTATAATCATATTAAAACTTAGAAAACGTATTGACTATTTGAAAAAGTATTACGTAAATGTCTTTTGTCTTGTTTTTTTTTATGATTGTATTAAATTTTATAGTATTGATAGTTTTTTATATGATTCATTAAAAAGTCGTCACGGTTTCATTTTAAATAAACGATGTTCCGACGTACAACGACGTAGCTACAATCGACAATATGAACATTTTGTGAATCTAAATTATTGTATTTGTAGTATGTACAAAAAATAAACAATAACTATTCAGTATCTATGTAATATTTATTTGTATTTTACGTGCTAGCCTATTTTAATTTATATAGGCAATAATCCTTACAAATCTTCTTCAACGAAAATTTTGATTATGATTGTCGAGCGTCATCGTTTGACATAGGTAAGCTATATAAATAAAAAATAAATGTCGTTATTTGGCAAGTGCATCAGACAGACAAATAAATTATTCAGTATAAAAGATAAAGAAATTTATTCTATGACCACGCGGGCGAAACTGCACACGATTGCTTGTCAATCATAATTTTCAATTTTATGTTCGAATTGAAAGATATGGACAAGGATGTATTCGAATTATTAAAAGACTGTGGCACGCTCGCGGCTTCGCCCCCGGTGTTTATTTTTTCATACAAACCTTGACAAATTATATACCTAAACCTTCCTCATGAAACACTTTATCTATTGGTGAAAACCACATAAAAATCTGTTTAGTAGTTTTTGACTTTATCGCGAACAGACAGATAGACGGACACAGCGGAGGACTTTGTTTTATAATATGTAGAGATAGAAGTGATATATTAAGGATTATTCAACAATTCGGGTTAAAATCTGTCGGTCGGAAAAAGGTCATGTTAACTGTACAATGGGTATTTTGAAGGAATAATTTTAAATTACGTGTGCCTAATATCAGGACCATAAATTCGACCCCATGGTGCTAAAATTGCATAGAATATGTACTATTATATAAACTAACACATCAGTGAACCTGAAAAGAGTAACGCTTCAAGCATGCGCACTGGTTATACATTTGCGTAACAAATTTTTTCGCTGAACGAAGCACATCTGACCTTTGCGCACAATGGACTCGTAATGCTCATGAGGGTATGGATTCGTCTCATAAATTTTGTGAATTTAAATCGAAGGAATGGTATCGTCACTAAATACAAAATCATTTGTATATATCAATTAAAGATTTCGTTATAATGTGTAAGTGGGTTCAACTTACATTGAAGAATGAAAGGTTTTAGTTCACCTTTTACACCATTTAATTTGATATGTCAAAGCCTATACAAGTGGCCAACTAAAATTGGCCAAACGGTCAAATCTTTCGAGTCACTTCCAAAATATCCCCTTTTTCTCGAACATCAAGTAATAATCAACAAAAATTTAAAATACATAATTTTTGTATCACTGTGTTTGCCTAATTATTAGAATTGTAGGAAAGAAAGGCATTCCCTATTTCAGAACGGTTCACGTATTTTCAACAGACGACAAGAACAAAGCAGACACTGTTCGTCAAGATCAATCACTGCGGAAAAACAGTTCGTTAATATTATTTCAAGTAAAAACAACGTTCGGTGCTTTAAAATAATATTTTATGCTCTGATTGCGTGCACAATACGATATTTGGAGATACAGAACTCGATCCGAAAGTTTTCAAGAATTATTTACAAGAAGAAACATCATAAATAACAACCCACGCAGACCACTTAATAAAGTTTCCTTCTGCAGTGACATCACGTCGTGATGTCACACGAACTATCTATCGCTAGCGTTTTGGCACAAACTTTGAATTTTAACGCGTATATAATTTTGTTGAAAAAAAAATCTCAGATCACGCACAACGCAACTGTCAAGGGCATTGAAAATCACCTTAGGAAAACCAAAAGCAATATGAATTATTGTTTTATTTGTCGTTCCCATCTAAACGTAGGCAAAATTTCAAAATATTGACGTTTCTAGGCTTCTAATTTTTAGGATTCTACACCTCAAAAAGAAACAAGGGATCCACTCGTTGTCCATCTCTCCGTTGTCTGTCGGAGGTGTTAAGTTGATATTAATATCAAATACTTAGGTTTGTGGTATCTTGGAATTGTAAAATTAATCTTCTAAGTCGAAAAAAATACGGCCATTTTGACTGCATATTTTGACTTTCGCAAAGAAAGCAAAACCTACAGAGTACTTCTCGGTGAGCTAAAATCATGAAATTTAGCAAGAAAAAAGATCTCAAGTGAAGTGAAAAATCTGAAAATCGTTATTTTATAGATAAATATAAAGCGTTAAATATTTATATTACGATTGCAATTTGACATTTGAAGCTGTAGTATGGATCGTAATGTAAAACAATATGTGAGAGATGACATTGTAACTCATGAACCTCATATGAAAATTTAAGATTTCTTTATTCGACCATAAATCTATTTCGGATAATCCCGAAATTCTATACTACGATAACGACCAATCCAAGAACATGAGTGGGTTCCCGTATTAGCTTTGTCGGCCGTCGACGCTAGAATTGTCATATACATCGAGACCGAAAATCGACTGCAGTGACACTTCAGAGTCAACATCTCTGACAGCCGTCTCGGCGCGCAGACCCTGTTTTGAGGCACCGTATCTCCTGTATTCACGAACCTCCCTTATTGATTCTTAAGATGCCCTCGTGAAATCGTATAAAGAATTACAAAAATACTTTTTTACTTTTTCATATAAACATAACAATCTCACACAAATATTTTCTGTTCGTGAATATGTAGTAGATATTTCCCAAATATCTATACACTTTTTACCAGGGCCCAAAAGTTGTGATTATTTGAAAAAAATCTTATACATTATTGTAGTACTTTTGATTTCATTCATTTTGATACTTCATTATTGTGCCTGCGTAGCCTCAGTATTTTAGAAGAAATAGGTTGTCTTACTTTGAGCGAGAAACGCTTCCTCCCCAGCATTGAATATATACTTCAATGCAAAAAAAAAAGACAATTATATTACTTCCAGATGATCCATTACGTAAAAACATGCTGAATGAATATCCTGCTAACCACGCGATTTCCCCATTGAAACGAAATAGCAGTAACAAAAACGGTGCAGAAATCAGGGGTCGGTATGCGTGTAACATTGTGATAATTGCGTTCAAAAGTTAGTTTTGTAATCGGAACAACAGTAATGGAGTTAAAGTTAATTAAGTGTAGCAATAAAATTATGTAAATTTTAATACCGGAGAGGGTACTTGCTTCCCGGCGCGTTACAATTTCAGAATTCCAGCAACAGTTGTTGACTTTAACTCGCTTTGGAGAGTTTTGTTTTTTGTGTAATGGCTTTCCGAATTGAATGTTGAGTTTCTGGAAGGTGCTTTTCATACAGAATCTACTTTGAAAGGTTGAAATGGTTAAATATTTTGAATGAAGTCCATGGACATCAGATTTTTAAACATCTCTTCAATAAAAAAAAAAAGCAAGAGTAAGACTTGCACGCCAAAGGTTTCTTAAAAGGTATCAATATATTGTGATTGTAATTTGAAATGTTGGTAATACGTAAATTGTAAAAATTCATAAAAAAATAATAATAAATAAATACAAAAATTAAAAAATAAATAAAGGACAGCTTAATCTAATTTCGACCGCGGGGCGAATCCCTTCTGAAAGTACAAGAGTAATATATAAAAGTATTATAGCTTATTTTTAAATATATTGTGTGAAACTATGTGCGAGTTTGACTTGCACTGGCCTTTTTTTTTTAATAAAAATAACTATCACCTATGATTTCTTGTTTGATTACAATTTTTTGATAGTTCATCATAATAATCGAAATTTATTAGTTTCAAATGTTTTATATGGTCACCTGAAGATGGCGTGTCGACTCCGCCACGGCCTCGAGCGTTCTTAAATCTGTATCAAGTTCAAAACATTTTACTGATATTCGTGTTTGTTTATAAAAGTCGTACGGCACCGTGGGAAATATTCATTTTAGACACGCGAGTTGCGTCAACCCGCGCTCATTCACGTGCTCGTGCGCGAGAATTCCATACGTAATGGACATTATATAAAACTAGAAAACGTTATGACTAGAAAAGACTCCCCAGCCATTTGCTACATTTTGTGGCAAAATATACAGGATTATACGACCGTTGGAAGAAGAGAATATGGAGGAAATGCTCTGTTCGTGTGCTTTTCGTGGTTTTAGGGTATATTACGAAATTATTAAAATTTCAAAGTCTATATATACTATTCTAAATTATAATCGAAAAAATAGAAATACCAAAGTTTGGTTTTGGAACAAATGACTACCTTTCTTTTCATCTATCTAAAGTACTATTTGTAAACAAATCAAATTATTTGTACGTCAGGAATTAATATCTAGATTTTGTAATTTTTTCAAACCACATTATTTCCGAGTGGCATATGTTATTTATTATATATAGTGCAAATGTTCTTTCTTTTGTTTATTCTTTTACGCGAAAACTAATGCATAGATCAACCTTAAACTTGTACACGTGCAGTAACTGCTCCTCTGACGAAAAGACAAAATAAAACGTACTTACAAAGTCAGATCGGGTATGGATTAGGGCTGGGATCTGGCAGCAAGACAGATGTGTGTCGAAATAGAAACCGAAAGTGGAATCGCAACGAGAATCGATAGTAGTACTGCGATTGTAAAACCTAGGCTGGGGAGCGGGAAGGAGACCAGAACTGGAGACGAGAACGCAACAGTGTTCAGAACCGAGGTCGGGACAGATATTCTTTTTTTCATTTCCGACCAGGATCGTAAGGAAGATCAAAACCATAATTTATACCTGTGAGTGCGCCTGAACGCATAAATGGAACGGAATACATAAAAAGGATGAAGAATTTTTTCCATTTCCACGCGGGCAAAGCTGCTGTAGTATCATGTAATTCATTGGCTGCCGTACAAGTATCCCACCGAGTTCGGGGGTGTTAAAGAGCCGGTTCTTCCCCTGGTGGGAGTCGTCGTCTCGATGCCGCTGTCAACTTTTTATGCAAATAGCCCATGGGTATTCAATTCGCCGGCGCGGGCGGCTAACCGGCGGGGCCGGCCGCGCCGGCGCCCGCTTAATTTCCATTCCGTCGGGCATTCGCTAAAAGGATATTTTCGTCATAGAATATTTGATTAAAACCGCCGCCGCGCCAGTTTACCCTTGTTGGGAATGCGGGCGCCCGGCGCGCTCTAGATCCGTATCGGGATGTCGTATTCGACTGTGCGCCGGCGATCGTGTAGGTGACGTGATTAATGTTTGATCTAATGTCGTGAACGGCGTGTAAGGATAATATGCGATGAACAAGTTCATAAGAAGAATACCTATCGATTTAATGTAGCTTTAATATATCATCGAACGAAATCCACGCTGTCCAGCACATACAATGCAAGTAGAGACAATCCTCTAAAAAAATAATTAAAATGGATTGTATTTAACTCATGGCTATGCTTAGGAATCTTATACTAGATCACATGCTTGTCTGTTACGTTCATACGGCGCATAGGATCAATATTTTTGTTGTTCACAGGGTAATGTAAAGAGAAAAGCTCATTTTGTGGAAAATACGTAGTTGACATTTTTGGTAAAATAATTTAATTACCAATTTCAATTTCTTTCACTGTACAAATGTAACAAGAAAGCAAATATCTGCTATTTTAATATAAACGTGCATATTATTTCCTCCCGGGCATGAAGGCAATGTTTTATCGTATCCTCCAGATTGCTCGTGTACCTGCAAATAAAATACTTTTAGTCTTATTTCTCTTTCGAACCTCCCACGTCTGGGTCCGACGTGGGTGTTGTTATAAATTGTGAAAATTGCTAGGAAATAGCAGCACAAATAGATAGGTGGAAAGTCGTTCAGAAACATTTAATTACATATCAAGTTACTTTTCTCACGAATCCGTTATAATATTTTTATAGAAATGTATAATGATGTAAGGATGATTCTTCAAAATTAACTTTGAGATTCACGGGAATGTGGATAAAAATAAGATAATCAAACTTTTGTTGAAGAGTGCATCGTGGAACTATAGCCGTATTGTGTTGGTTACTTGTCCGTACCCGGATCTTTAATTTTTCAAATTGCATTAAATAGTAATAATATAAACTGACGCCTATTTCCCAGAAAGGTTGGCAGAGATTATAGATTCATACATTGTACGATCTTTGCATATCTCTCTTGCTTCATTGACGTCTATCAATTTTTTCATGCAAGCTCTTCAGTTTCGGATACTTTAAATTTGGCCCTTTTTTAATACACCACCAATATGATCTGTTTAGGGTTTTCTAGATTGACTCTTGCTGACCTTTCCATCACACATTCGCTGTATAGATTTGTTTTATCAGTCTACTTTCAATCATACTTTCCAAATGACCATACCACCGCAATATAACTTTCTCTACTCTTGTCACTACATCTTCCTTTAAACCACACTTCTCTCTCACCTCACTATTCCTACATCTATCTTTCATAGATACTCCACACATACTCCACCCAGAGATCTCATTTTCACTGCATTGATTCTTCTTTAATTTTTCTTCTGCCATGCTCAGTTTTTGACACATATTAAATTAGTGCACATTTAATGTGTGTGTTACAAGAAATTAATTATAACAATAATCTCAAATCCACGACATAATAGTTGAAATCAGGTGAAAATTCAGGAAACTGAAATGCCTATATAAAAAGAAGTGTCCCCATTGGCAAATATTGGTGACCGTTTGAAGGTCCCCTTGTTGATTATAGCACATCGACAAAAAGCTGATAGTAAAATTGATGAAAAAACGAGCTCCAATTTTCGATCGATTTTCACCATTATTTCTTTATTTTCGCGGGCGCATAAAGGTTTAGATTTAAAAATCGTTCGTCGGCTATATCCACTGCACTTTGTTCGAACCGACTGTCATATTTTTTGATTGACATAATTAATCGTGCATGGTATACAATGTGGTTTATTATTTGACTAAATAAATATTTATACTAAACTTCCTCATATGAAACCTAATTTTACAATTAAGCTTAATATTATAATTCTCTTACGTAGATATTTATTTTTCTACGAATCGAACGAATCGCCATCAACCAGTTTTTTTGTAAGAACTAAAGTAGGGAAATCTCGTCTTTTCCTTACAAAAAAAATCCTGATTGGTTTACTTTTAAAGATGTTATAATTAATAAGCGATGCTATCCAATTTTCAATATAACGCCTAAAATAGCATCTTATATTCTGTGTAAATAAAAATAATTTTTCAGTTTCTTCAACTCAAGCCTATTTTTGCAGGCACAACCAGTGATATGGTACGAAAGGGAGCCGCCCGGCCAGATCGTGATACTAACGGCCAAGGACTACGATTCGAACGAGAACGGCCCGCCCTTCACCTTTGCCCTTAACGATTCGGCGTCCTTTGACATACGATCCAAGTTCCAGATACAAGGTAAAGATTTCGTTATTTATTCTTCGACGGTTTGTTATTTAAAAGGTTAAGCCATAGGAATCGTTTTCAACTGGACGGAACTCTTATAGCTCACTTGAATCGTTTATTTCATGTCATTGTTCTTTTACTCCATAGGTATAGCAAAATATGGTATCTATAAGCCATTTAATTGCTTAAAATCAAATAACTCGAAGAGAAATTTATGTTAAAACACCAAAAGGAATTCCTGTTGACCTTTTATGAGAAACTTGTAGAATTAAATATTTCATATACGTTTACAGGCTTTTTGGGATTTCAAAAGGCTAATCAGAGTGCTAACGTACTTATTAATACTTAATTTGCTACGAATTTTGTAAATTTAACAATTTGTAGAAACAAAATAGTTAGAATGTTGACATACCTACCTGGTTTTTTAATGGAATACATTTTTATGCTCTTCACTTTGTTGTAGCTCGCCACTAGACGCTTTGCAGTGCATCGACTACCGCGCCGCACTACCCGCAGATCTGCGGAAGGAGGCGCGGGTGAGCGCACCTCCTTCCTAGGATCTGCGGTTCAATCGATCGTCACGAAAATCGTTATACATAGGTACTTTAATACGGAGAATATTTTCGCGCTATCCATTCTATTAGACTTAAGCGCACCTGTCACGTCCGAGACGGGCGTTTAGCTTCGATATAAAACTAAAATAAAGACGTCGTATTAACTCGAGCCGAAAGGCGGGTCCATACTTTGCGAGCATGCCACCTACGAAAAGGGTTGAAAAACGTCTGACTGGTCTGCTAGTATTGATAGAAAATTGAAGACAATTTTTTTACTGAGTGAATAAATAATTCTTCAAGTATTTTTTATAAGCATGACTTTTCCATTGTCGAAAGACCAAATTTTGTCAACAAATAATAAAATGGGAAATTTCTGTTGAGATAGTTGTATAAATTGTGTTTGTCGATAAACTTTTGTCTCAATATTTTGTTTATAGATAGGGCATTAATTCGATTTATATAATTTTATTAAAATATGACTCTGATCTTCGTCTAAATTTATTTATTATTGCCGTTTGCCCGTGGCTCCGCCCGCGTGGAGACGTAATTAATTCCTCATTTTATATATTGCGTAATTTTACTATCATTGATATCGATCCTATTCTATTTTCGATTAAGTTCCGATTTCATAGTTAATTCTGATTCGGTCTTATTCTCTATTCCAGGGTTTCTCAAACTTATAGCTCTACGTACTACGGACTATAGATAAAAAAAATAAAATGTTTTCTTGAAATTGAAATATAGTGAAAGCAATAAATATTTAATTTTTAAAATTAACCTGATGACTGAGTTTGTTTCTTATTGCAAATGGAGTTAATTCTCGAAGGAATACTGCTTAATTTCAGTCTTAATTTATTTAACATTCATTCGATTCCTGTATTTTGTTTTTATCATAACCAGGTATGAAAATATACTCTCACATAATAAGTAGATTTCACAAAGGGCAAAAGAAATTTTATTGCCGTACATGAAAGCTCCCTGATATTCTTCTCGTCTTTTGTTCTTCATTTTGATTGTGATGAATTAGTCGCGCATGCGCCATCACGCTTGTCATAAGACTGAATCAGTCAAGCCGCTGCCAGTACCTACATAGTTTATGTCGCGTACTTTCTATAATTAACTGGTTTAACTCAAGAGGAGCACATACTCCACTTTGAGAAACCCTGCTCTATTCCAATCCTGTGTCCCTCTCGTTTACGATTGCGTTGTTGCTCTCGACTACAATGTCTATCCTGATTTCAATATTGATTCCGGTTTCTAGTAAATTATTCTACAGAACTTGATTAGTGGAAGCTATAAAATATCATGTGTACACGAAAAAAATTCTGTGCTAATTTTTATTCATATCCGTCCAGCTCTTTATGAATAATTGAACAACCAAACAACAACGAACAACCAAACATTATAACATTTTTAATATTAGAAGAACAGTATATAATACTGAAAAAAAGACAGTGTAAAAGCTCTATCGTTTGTTATAATTTACAATGATTTCTTTATTATTAAACCATTATTATTAATCATATAATTACAATCGGATTGCAGGCGCTCTCTGTTACTTTCGCTTTCACCTCACTTCACCGTCTCGTGCCGTATCGTCCTTTTGGACTTCCCTTTCAATTCTCATCATCCACTCTACAATCACACCTTGTTTAAATGAAGCAAACAATAAGTGTGGCCGACAATGTTTTTCGCCTATTTGTAATAAAACATCAAAATGTATCGAATTTCTACATTAGATTTACTCATTTTTATGGACAGAAAAATAATAGAAAAACGGCGGAACACAGCTTAGATTTTTTAATTTTTAAAATATTATCTGTTTAATGGTATCAAAACTAGCCAGATACAAAGAACATAACTAAAGAGATTTTACTGCACCTTTTTACTTATAAAATACGAAAAAAAATTTTTCTCCGTCCTAATATTTTTACCTATTGTTGAGTTATAAAAATCATATAAATAAGCAAACAGAAAAACAAAGAAAAGTAACATATGTTCGTTTCCTGGCGTCGAATTATTTTCGTGCTAAATTTTATCATAATCAGTATTACCGTTCTGTAGCATTCATCAAAAACGAGAGAGACAAAGACACTAGCATTTATAATATTAGTATTTATAGTACGGATTAAATATACTAAAAATAATAATTGAAATGACATTTTTTATATTGATAATAGTCGTATTTTTATTTTAATTTCAATTCTAAACTAAAATGAAAGCCGTGCTTTTAAGATTAACATAAGCCATAAATATATTAAAACTTACTACGTGCATTTGTGTGACTTAAATTTAGTAAATATTATATTACTAGAAGCTGAAGTGAATCTAATGTAACTCGGAAAGCAAGTTAATTTAAACGGAGTTTCCGATATTTCTGGATTTACATATCAGTGACAATAGGGCGGCGGCGCGGCGGTCACGGCCGGCCCTATATTTCAGAGGGCCGACTCTGGGTGGATTTTCAAACGGAATAGAGCCCTTTTAATGAGGAAACTGTCACACGTTGTGTGGACAAAGGGCGGCCTTAACAGATTTCGGGTGTCGCTGCGTCCATACCGGCTACGTTATATTGCTGCTTGTCTCGCGATTTCAATTCCTTGTGAATTTGAATGCAGCAAAAATAGGATTTTAGAAAAAATATCTACATTTAGTTTATAATTATATATAACTGCCGGCGAATCAACTAATGAGTTTTTAACTTTATTAAACCGCCTGCTCTGTGCCTGGCAGAACATGTTAAGCTGTCGGCCCCGGACGTAGTTCCGCGTTGGTGACAGTTATCATTAACGGCCGTCTACCCGTCTGTCTCAGCGTGCATTGTTCACGTTTCAAGCGTCAGTGGGTCAATAAACACGACACAACATAAGACATTTCGCCCGCGTGAATATACAATGAATTGCTTATATTTTAAACCGCGATTGACATAATTCTATATCTAGGTGTATGCGAAGCCGCAAAAGGACTATCTTATTCTGAAAAAATGGTCTTAATCATTTCGAGTACTGGCGTTAAGACATTGTAGCACATTCTAGCAGCATAGCAAAAATATTAGGTAATAATTAATATTATTTCCGCTGATATAAATGCTTTTTTTTTTCAGAAACATTTTTTCATTTGTATTATCATTATTAAATATTTTTGCGTTACCTTATTTTGTTGTAACCAAGAAAGAAGGTATACATTTTAATTTATAATGGTATTTAACTTAAGATTTAGAGAGCGATGTGTGTTTTCAGTTTTCGGGAAAATTATTTTAAAATGATTTGTGTAGATTTGAGGTAACATTAAAAATGGAAGTTATCGTGTGTTCTATTAAATTTATTATACACTCAATACTGACAAGAATAACGATTCTGAAACTAGATGAGGATTTTCTCGACCTGTTTATTGTATTTAACGAGTTCAGTTCGTAAAAATAAGAGAAAGTTTACATTTTTAAACTCATTTGTTGGACCTTGCCCGATCCTTCATATACAGTCTTCCCAATATCGAGTAGTATTAAGCGTCTCCCCATGGAGTCATTTTGAGAAACATTAAACTCCTACCTTTAGATTTCGTGTGACTCTGAATGCATTTCCAAGATCCCGGGTCTGTACAGATCGGGTTACCTTCAATTAGTATTCCTAAAATGCTATACATATCACCCGAGTCCACCTAACGCTGTTTCAACGCCGAGATCTCGCCGACCGCGTTTGTCTCGCGTCAGTGATGCGTCGTGCCGTGCGCCGTCCATACAATTGAACGCGAGCGCGAAAGTAGCATCGCCGACGAACACCGCGTCAAACATTATTAGACTTGGTTACAGTAGACCAAGGTAACTAATGGTTACTAAAAAAATCAGCCAAGTGGGACTCACGCACCGCGGGTTCCGTATTTGTGCCATATATTTATAAAAAAAGTGTTCGTTTTTCATTAATTTCAGGATCGTAAGCGCGAATCCGACTATTATTATGTTTTGTTTTGCTTTGGATTTAACACTATAACCGTACCAAATTGGAGGTCTCCGTTTTACAATAGAGTCAAAAAAATGTTGCATAAACACATTTTTTATAGCAGAATCCTCCGTAGATTTTTATTTTTTGATTTTGTTATAATTTATTAGAATATCCGCTGTAATAATACATAGTTTGTAAAAAATTCTAAATAGCAAACTATTAAAGTTTAAGCGATATAATTTTCTAAAGTTAGGACGTACATTCAGACTGACAGATGGACTGAACAGACAGACTGCATAGGTTTAATAATGGGATCTCGTTGGCACTCTTTTGGTACTAGTCGAAAAACGATTTACTTATACTCACTGTGTAGAACCTTTCGTGGACGTGTCGTTCGGAAGTTCGATTAAAAACGGCTTCCTTGACAAGTTTCTCGGGTAATCTAAAGCGATTCAACTATCCGTGGGTTCGCGGGTGACCCGGAATTTTAAATAGGCGCCCGTACAAATCGGGTCCCGATCAATTAAGCTCGTTAAAATGCAATAAACGCCGCCCGCGCCGGCGTAGCGCGGCGTCGGCGCCGCGCCGCAGTCTCGCCGATCCAATTTGGGCTGTGTGCGGACTGCGTCGGCGTGTTAATAAGAAAACTGTCACGTGTTGTGCGCCACGAAATTGCTCCACCCTCGAATAAACACACCGCGCGGCGCTCGCGTCCCTAAATCGAATTAAAAGTTTCGTTTAAAGCTCGGAGCTTGATTAGAATTAATGCTCGGTGCGGATACGCCGAGGGTTTGTTGACGCGATGATTCGGTGGGATGTTTTAAACCGTCCGATAATAATACATATATGTCAAGGAATAGCGTGCCGAACAATCGGAAAGTGGATTTTTTTATATTAACTATAAGAATCAACCGAGGTTTACGTGTAGACAGAAAAACGTCGCAGCAACGGCATAAAAGTTATTTACCAACGATTCGGTTTCGGCAACATCTATCTGAATTCACATAAAACAAAACTCCGCGTACGGATTCGGGACAAAAATATCAAAGGAAATCAAAAATGTTTAGCTAAAGAATTTGGTAAACAAGTGCTTTTACCACGCTCCACGACGCCGCTATTGCGAAACTGATCCGGCACAAAATAATATGTTTCCTCGTTACCTCTCCGCTCGGCCGCCGTAATATTTCGTTCATTATTATTCTAAGAGGCTTTCCGATCGCGGCTGACTTACAAAAACGTTAAATTTATTTCTTAAACGTCTCGCTTTTTGCGGCCGACTCCCGACCCGGCTTAGGGCCTATTATTATTTTAGGTTCGTTTATACGTACAGTCGTTAACGGAGACCCCTTTTTGTGTATACGACATTAGAAATTAAAGTTAACTCCTGCGTTTAACGACTAGACGACGTGTGTAACGCTCGGAAAGGGATTTAATTTTGGAATATATAATTAACCATTTACGGGGGCGGACTGAACTTTCTGCGCTCTTCCTTCTAACCGTTAAAATTAAACGACGAAACAGCTATGGTATGCATTAAATGTAAATAATATATTAATTTTTGCAACGCCTAGGGGTCTTTGTTTATTGAGAAAGCTTTTTTAATCCAGTTTCAGCGTTTCTTTTTTCAAGTGTTTTTCGAATAAGGAAAATCTTTTTATTTTATGGTATTGTTAACTTGAACATTTTAAACATTTTTTTTCACCATAACAGTCATTACTTTTTGATTAACGCCATCGAAGTAGTCAGGAAACATCTAATAGGGTAAATTTACATTTACACGTTTTAGAAAGAGATAAATTCATTTTTACACTATCTCTTTCCAAAACTTATGTAAAAGTAGTAATAAAGCCGACTACGATAATACACAAGCATTTATTTAGTGATAAAAACATTTTTTTGTATGGATACCTACATGTAATGGATCCAGCACCTAAAAAAGGTTTGGAATAAAATGTGCTGTAATTTAAATACTGGCCGCGTCAAATATCTTACAAACCTGTCTCTAAAATGCTCTATGTCCCAACAGGGAACGTTCTCTCCTCCCTGGATGTGTTCGACCGAGAAGAACGCAAGGAGTACCGGCTGCCCGTGGCCATCACGGACTCCGGCACGCCCCGGCTCACCGGCGTGTCCGAGCTGCGCATAGTGATAGGCGACCGCAACGACAACGCCATGGGCCCGGGCCACAGCAACATATTTGTTTACAATTACAAGGTTTGTGTTTTTTTTTTGGTAATGTTTTTTTATGTATCAAGTTATAGTTTTCAATTAAGTTGTTTTAATTGTTGCATTGTGTTCCCTCACGCTGCCAACAGACGGAAATATATTTCAATGAAATATACAGCTGGAGGTATTATGTGAGTAACCAGATATAGTATTTGTGTTAACGGGTTGAAAAATATTTATTCAAAATGTTTTAGAAATAATGAAATTGATAGATACTCAATTCCTTTTTATTCGATGGATGTAATTTGGTACAGTTTAGCGTAGCAAAGATCGTGACTACAGTGACTAATTTAACATTACAAACGGCTGTCGTTGAAATTTATAGTAAGTGTGAAAGAGCAAAGAAAGTATAATCATAAATTTGATGTGTAAGAAGATATTTTTTGTACTTTGTCAAGTTTCATACTACAATAAGTAAATATTTTCATTTAATGACAAATCAAGATTTTGTTATGACTTCCATTTCAATAGAACAATTGATTTGTAAAATTTTGATATTATAACAAAATTAAGAGCTACTCTTAGTCGGTAAACTGAGATTGAATGATACAAGTCGAAACTGATCTCGGGTGACCCGAAAGGACACTATGAACGGTATGTATTCCTATCATTAGCATGCACCCTGATATATCCCGTATAGGGAATTTGATATTTTGATCATACAAGGCGTCAGAAAAAAAAACCAGTATTAAAATCACAGGCATGATAGCTATCAAAAGTACAAATATGTTCATCCATTTCACAATAACCCTTTTCTTGCAAATGGGTAGAAAAGAATATAAATTAGACTAGTAGATGACGCAGCTCATACATAAAACGGTGATTGTTCCGAAAACAGCTCACAATAATGAAGAATGAACTCATTCAATTCTCATATGGATTTTATTGGAGTCAACTCCCAATTTTGCTGTCGATCCTGATCGGAATTGATCAGATTGAATTGAATGAACTCCGTCCTAGTCTCGATTTCTGTTCCGATTCCATTGATGGTTTGGTCCCCTGGCACATTTTCAAATCCTCCTCCGGTCTCGATGTCAATAGAACTTAGCCCTCGGCCATACCCGCAAGAGAATATATATTCTAGTCTAACTCCCGATCTTGAATCAGTCCCGACGATTCGTGCTCTAAATGTCTCGTCTAGGTCCACTTCAGTTCCGCTTTGCATTCCGATCCGCTCTCGACTTCAATATCGTTACCGGCACTAATCTTGGTCTTCCTTTGAACATTGCCGTTAGCAATAAGCAATCGACGTAAAGAGATGAGGTTTGTTCCATATTCACGTTAGCGAAACTGCGTTCAAAATCACGTAAAACATTCGCGGATGTAAAATAATTATTAGTCCATGATATAATTATTAGTGGCATCGAATCATATGGCAAATTTATTTTAATCAAATAATTGTAATTAATTAGTTACAAGAAGAAAAAATATATATCCACAGATTCATGTTTTATGTCCTTTTCTTAATGACAAGTTCCGTCCTCAACTTTTACATTTTAATTTCGCTTTACAGTCACTTTAAAGTTTACTTTATAGACATGCTGTGGTCAACTTGGCTGCAACACTATCTCACTCTACCTCATCTCACAGAATACAGACATGAAATAACAGCTACCGCTGTTGTATTTCGTCCAGTGAGTGAAAGTTTAGGTGTCCTACTCCCCCTCTATTATCCCATTCCCCCACCGTCAATCCTCCGTCTATCAGATAGATATCCTATTCCTACCCAAAAGGCCGGCAAAGTACTGGTGATTGCTCTAGGGTTGCAATGTCCACGGGCGACGATTACTACCTACTCTTTTATGGCTCGCAAGCTTGTTTGCCACTTAAAATGCTATAAAAAAACAGTCATTTTAATCTTACGTTTTTTACTAATACTAATAAATTCATAACATAAAAAGGCTTTTGGCCCAAAATTATGTTGGACACGAATTGTTCCTTTTCATTTTGCTTATTTCGGTTACCATCTACTAAAAGCATGTACGAACGTTAAAGTTTACTTTGATCCTCATTATAATATGTAATTATATTATTTCAAAGTACAGAGTAAAAACAGAACGTTAACGGAATAAGTACGTAGGACAATGAAAAGTGACAGTTCGTGTAAAGGGTTGCAAGAGTACAATAACGTTGAAATGTTGAAATGTCTCAACACTGCCCGCGGCCTTCATATAATAATTAAATAATTATTTCGCTATTTCTTCTCTCCGGCCAGTTTCACCCTCATCGTCGGTCTCGTTACATTTTGTCAATATTAAAAATCTTATGCAGTCTACACGTGTCGGCACAATATTTATTGCTAACGATACAATTGCTAACGAACATTTTAACGGATTTTAGCTATGACAAAATAGCTAAAATCTGTCATTGTTCCGATGTGCGTATATTGTATAAATTCTCAATAAAATTACTTACACCTTCGCTTGTAGATTGGAAACATTTCTTTTATTTTAAGTGCCTAACGTCAAATAAATGTCATTTGGTTGCGTAATATAAATTGTTCGTACATAGGTATTGTTAAACGTGTAAAACACACCAACCCACATGAAGCTTTGCTTGAAATCTATTAAAATGATAACATGTTTTGTTTGTAGCGAATACGTTTTGCGCTATTATTTTCTGCAAATAAAATAAGTATAGGCGGTACAATCTTATAATTTAAAAAAATAATAAAGCTTCTGCCTCGACGTAGCACTATTCATAATTTTGTTAATATTTTAATAAACAATTATGTTGTCATAACAGTGTGTCGTTCAATAATAGCTGGAGCCGATTGCGATGTGATTTCATTAGGGATTCGCTATTATCGGATCCATTTCGCAAATCCTCGTGCACACAATTTTTTTTAAATCGATAAAATTCAATTAGTTAGCTCACAGTCAAACAGTTTGTCACGACCGCTTCGTGCCCGGCTCTATGAGAGGGCTAGCGGCAGGTTTAATACCTACTGTCAATCGAGTTTGAGTGCGCGTGTGATTCCATTTGCAGTAAGCGGTCATTACTCGGATTGCAATGGCATTTATTAATGCTGCTGTATCACGTTGTCATTTTAATTGAAAAGTGGACGTACACTGTATGATTATTCTTATTTATTGAATCTATTATGTCCGTAATCTCGGCATACCTAATGATAATATATATGTGATAATTAAAATGGATACGTCATTAATGCTCGATAATATTCCCTTAATATTATTCCTCATTAACTTGTCTTTTAAAAACGCTGTAGTGTGAGAGATGCGTAAATATGCAAATTATAATGCGATAACAATGAATATTAAAATATGTTTGTTCGTTTTTGTATGTTTTAAGATAAACTTTTGTTTACACGCTTCATATTAGACAAGAGACTTTTTGTGAATGATTAAATACCAAGATGCTACACTCATGTAGAGATTTGAATTTCTATATTGTATTATAGCATACAATACAGATAAAATCGTAATCTACAAATTGAAATTCAATGCAATGTGATACGCGTAAGTGTAAGTAAGCAATAGTTAGCGACCCGGGAGATCAGTTTTTGTATACAAATATTGTCAATGACGTCTTCTCTATAACTATATTATTTAAATCTCTTTGGTGTAACAGTATCTCACTGACCTGTACTTTTACCTACCTGTTTCATCTCTACGGTCATGCGTAAAATCATGTACAATAAATTTATACGTTTATGCGCGTAAAGGAACACCCGCTTTGTTTCGGCTGTTAGCGGAATAACACATTTACCTAATTCAAACATACATAATGATGCCATGAACTTAGGGCCATTGGTCTCATCAGCCAATTGCTGGGCCTAGATTTCTAACATGAACACTATTCATTACGTCTCACATTTAGAGGGTGTGCTGCACTCGCCACGCTGCACAGGCTGGCGGTCACAGCGCCAGTACTGCTGACCGTCGCCGGTCTGAGATCTGTTGAAATTTGTGATTATTGGTATGTACACTTTGTGCAGGAATCACGGAGTGCATAACAATCAATGCAACGGAGACCTCAATGTTTTTAGTCACCGTATAGCGCAGCAACAGCTGAGTTAATCTAATAAATAAGTTTGTACGGTTGGATATCTATGTATTTTTGTGAAATATAGCAATTTTTCATTGTTAATAAAAAAATACGAATGCAGCGCTATACTGACTAACAGTAACATAACGTAATAAATAGGCGATTTCGTTAAAATTAATTTTAACACAGTATATATCATACAATGTTTTTACTTTTGTGCAATAATTTCCTTGCAATAATTACAAATTTTAATAACCTTTTATAAATTGTCGGAAATTCATAAACATTATAAATACATATATTCATCTAAATTTAAAATGTGAATTATCGTCATATTATAAGAAAAATATTTATGATAGTGCCAAGTATTAAGATAGCGCATTTGATGTTTGCACTTCTCTGTGCGATATTTCATGTTTATCTATATTTATTTTCTTTTTATCCCGTAAAATCCTAAATATGTATAATAATTCTCCGTGGTTCACGATGTCGGTGATATACACACGTATATCTATATTTGTAAACCCAGATATAGAAATATATAAATTCGATTATATTTGTACATATTTTCTCATACCTAACAATTCGTTTTATGTTAGTTAACCGAAAATGATCTATAAAATTAAAGCGTATTCATTAATTCCTTGTCCTCCCGCAATGTAATTTTAAAATAATTTACCTATGAATTTCAGGCAACTAGTTCTATACCGCCAGCACAGAAATGGGCCGTTATTTGTGTAAATGTGACACATAGTGTATTTAATAGGACAATATCCGAATAAGGGATACCCCAAAACTGTCGTATTCCGTGTTTGCCGTTACCCTTTTATTGGACCAATATATCGGACTAATCGCCTCGCGGAATGAATGTCGGGCCACGTGCGCGCCGCCCTCGCCGCCGGGCCCCCGCGCCGCGCCGCACTAAAGCTGACTTACGACGCGTTTACGCCGGCCGTAATGTTTAAATCTGCGGTTGCGGCCGTGATGAATAATTAACTCGATATTACTCGATATTCGGCTATCCGATACGCTTTACGTACGTACGTATAAATAGGGGCGGCCGTAAAACCGGCACCGGCCGAGTTAACGGTTACGTCCGCGTTCTATAATAAGTAATATGTGGCTATTAAAATGTTAATTTTGCGCCTTAATGAAAGCGGGTTTAGTGCGTACGTCCTAGCCGGGGCGTAAACGGGGATTACTCGGGGAAGGCGCTTTTTACTGCCGCGCCCTGATTTTGTACGCGGCGAGCGGCCCGGCGCTCACGAGCAGCCAGCTCGACGCTTGGCGTGAGCGTCGTGTTTGGTTTGTGCATCCGCCGTTTACGCTCGTGCCGGTGCGCCCGGTCGTTCTGCGTTAGTTATCGTTTTCATGAGACGTAAGATGTAGATGCCTGTACGTAGTGTCTATTTGTAAGTGGATTTCACGCTTTATATACTGACCGTATGATGCGAACGAATCGAATACGATCATGAGATGTTTCTATGCAAATCTGCCTATATTCTTAGATGCCATTTTTTAATAATTTCCCGCTAAGGTTTCAAGAAACTCTGGAAGCTTGGAAGATCACGTTTGATCGGACGCCAACATTTTGAGGTCCTACGCAGTTATTCCGAACATATTGAAAGGGTTATGAAACTGCCAGCATTTATGTGATCGTTCTAAAGGCAGGTTGCACCAAAAGTAAAAACGTAATTTGTTAACCTGATCCGAAGATTTGACAGAATATCCATACATTATCTATCAATTCATACGGATTACTTTTACGAATTACGTTTTTACTTTTAGTACAACGCGGAGTGTATCTTTTGAACATCTAAACTAATTGAAGTCGTTTTCACAGTACACGAAATAAAGTATCTGTCGGCATAGTTGAATAAATTTTAGCGTCAATGAGTTTAGGATATGCGAAATAAGGAAAATTAGAAAACAATTTTTTAAGTTTCTTTTTTGATAATTACGAAACTAATCAATCAATCGATTTAAATAAAAAAAAATTGCTACAAAGGTCCACTATTTTTTTCCCATACATAATCACGTGTACAATTTATTCCTTCCAAAATTGTATTTGACTCCCCTGTGTAATATTATTTTCCTATCACTACAAAAATATTCTATTCGATACCTACCTTTTTAGTTTAAAAAGTGTCGTCGTCACTTCTAAGTATCTATCAATATTGTAGTCTAATTTTTAACTATTCGACGTATTGATTAGAAAATTTGCTAACATCTCAAGTTTTACAAAGAATATTCGATCATAAAAATATGTAGTTTTATTCGTTAGAAAATAATGGTCTTTGAAAGCTTTCTAATTTTTTAGGAACAATCTCTCCAAAATTAAATTAATTTCAAATTCAAAGAGATCAGAAATCTAAACACCTAACTTAATATTTCGAGTTTTGAGGAGACCGATCTTAGCGTGATATCAACTCTAATCGATGCTCAGATAGCTCAAATGCTGGGAGGTGGCGCTTCGACTGTTTTCTATATTTTTATTGTTCGATGATGTAGTATCAACGAAAACGTCGTATATTAGGTGATTTTAAACAAATATTCATTAAAAATAGTTCTTCCATTTTTTTTTATCCCATATCCTTCTGTATGTTTCTATATTATGAGGTCCACTTCTGAATGCGTCGTGTGTGTTGGCATTCTGCCGTGTAATTGTTTCTTATTCGTGTTACGTGTCCACAGAAGTTTTAATTTTTCGTCTTCCTTACTTCCAACCTTTTTTACCTTAAGATAAAGTTACTGTTAAGATAAATATGTATTGTCAATTTGAAACGATGTACTGTCTCATTAAAAAATTTCAACTTATTTATAGACATTTATTTTAGTTTTGCAGTGTACAAAGTAGTAAAGAAACGGACACTGTAATTTCACGTTAACGTCCTGTCTCATGATCTTTTAATTACATCATAGACGTATAAAAAAGATAAGATGCACGCGTACTATTTTAACGGCAAAAAATGGCTCAAAGTATAAATTTTGTCTCTGTCCTACATTTTAAGATACCATTTTGCAGTGCCACAAAAAAAAAGGAAGGTACATTATTTATCATCTGTCATTTTAACCGAAATCTTATAACATAAGGTTAATTTTTAAATTCAAAGAAGAAGTAACGATAATTATTTTATTATTAGAAGACAATAAGTCCTATTTTTTACACGTGCTGTTCTACAATAAGACATTAGTGGAGTGGTTTAATATTATTTTAAATTTTTATTATTGTTATTTTGCTTTAATATATGAAAAAAATCATAGTATATTTTTCTTTATAATAAAGCTTAATGTAGTAATCACCTAAGATTAAAATTAATATGTATCTTTAATTTCATTATGTCGGTGAAAATATACAAAAAGAACTTGATAATTTCTAAAGTGTGACTATATTACTATTATTCTTTTTAATTATTATTTATGTAATAAAATAAGATGATTAATTAAACATTGAAATATTTTTATGAACATAATACTTATACGTAATTTGTTAAAAACAAATTCAATGCAATAAACATGTTTTTTTTAGAATAGGTTTAATCTATTTTAAGATTTCCCTTTATACATAATTTTAAAGTTTTATAAATATATATATAAAAAAACAAAAAATTAAAAGGCGACTCTATCAGTACAAGAACAGAATGTATATTTTTAAGCGTCTGAATAATGTGACATCGCAAGAAAAGCGAGACCGGTGTTGCTTAGATCTACTTCTTCTAAGTCGGTTTATATTTCGGCTTTTGATGCTTTTGGTGATTTAAATGAAGAAATATAGTATACTCTACCATATACTTCTTATAATACATGATTGAGCACGTATCATAATTAAACTAAATTTCGCTTATCGGAAATAAGAAATACTATCCTTTTTCATAGCTTTTGACATGATATTTTTGCATTTTTTTAACAGAACACTTCAAAGTCGTAACAGAAGGTGCGACGTAACTAAATTGAACGCAATGAGTGCTAAGCTGTCTGTTTTAGCACTCACTGCTGCCGTTTTTAAGCGCGGGACTGCGCATTTTATCTTTTTTATAGATCAATAAATCACATACAACTTTTGCCGGTGATGACAGCAAAATTATTGTATATGGCTAATATAAAACTCCTGGCCGATAAGTTTTCAGTAGAAATACTTAATATACTTAATATAAATACTTTTATATTTCTCACACTTAAGGTGATACACTGATGAAAAGAGCGTTTTATTTTTTCGTCGTTCTCATTAAATACATGAATTATGAGTTTGATTTTCACGTATATGTTTTTCAACTATTTAATGTAGTGTACTGTAAAAGGAATAGACGATTGGACAAAATATTCTCGATGGAATTAAATTTAAAAAGAGACCCCGATAATTTGCCTTTTTAGCTGTTATTCGAAATCGATAACAAATTTCTCTGTACTTCTTTTTCAGGATAACGGTAATAACATTTTTTTAACAAACTCGTCAAACAGTTTTTTTATTTATTACTGACTTTTTATATGAAACGACTTTTATATGATTTGACGCTCGCGTCTTTTATTTTGAGTCGACGCGCGCTACTGCTATTTCGTTTTACGTATGCGTTAGTCGTAATGGCCCTTACTCGTTCACTCACCGCTCGGGCGCCCGTCCTTGGTGAACACACGGGGACAACCCCTTCTTCTCACCGCGGTATCGCCTTAATGCATAGGTACTGGGTGACTGTTGATAGAAATCGAGACGGAATTATACTTCGAACACTTCGCTGTCGACTTTCGAGTTCGCTCCTGTTTAGAATGTCTAGAATTTGGCACTCTTTCGGTGAACATGAATTTAATGAATTTTGAATACTTTTCACGGATTAGTCTTTATATCTATTAATATTTATTTTTCAGAATATGTTTTTTAACGTCTCCGCCCACGTCGACGTAGAATAAATATTTATGTGTGATCTGAATTCAAATTATCTCGACCTTTGACACTTATGCCCATTCTAGTTCCAATCTCGATACTTAAGCTAATTTCACCATTTCGATTTCAAAGTCGAGTTTAATTCCTCTCCTAATTCCAATTCATCTATATTTCCACCCTAAATAATTAAATAAATTATTTAAAGTAGGTTTTAAAATAAAGGACCTTTCTGGAAATTAAAGCAGTGAATGGTAATTAATGTTGATTACGATTACAATTTATAATCTCGTTTCCACAATTTCATAGTGTTGGAACGAATTTAATAATTAGATTTTTTTTTTAATCCAAACAAGGAAATAGGAACGAAGATTAAAATAGCAAGTATTTAATCAATTCCAGAATGTTTGGTTCATAGTTTATAGTAAAGGTTACTTTTTAATTATTTATTAATTCCGTATTCTGTATATTTATAGTTACCTATTTATACCTAACAATTAGAATATGCCAATCTCTCTTATTCAATTTTTAACAAACAGTCTGTCTTGAATATTATTATATCTATAAACACTGGATTTCATACACAATAGGATAATGCATAAGTTGTGTTTAACGTGGAAAACAAAAGAAAAACAATTGTAATTTAAATTGAATCTTGATAATTGTTTAATTTATTCAATCTTCTAACACCACCTAAATCTCTCATTTAAACGCTTTTTGAAGTAAATTTCGATACGCAAACGTCAATTTTTGCTCCAATCGAGTTAAGTATCATCGACAACCTCTTTTTAAAAGCAACCAATTATTTTTTGAAACTTTAAAAGTTATGCCTTATGAAAGTTAATAAAGATAGTCGTCATTGCTATTCGCCGTACTCGTTTGTAGATCATAAATGCGAGGAATCTGAAAAAAAAATAGAAATGTAATCTTTAAATAATCCGAGTATTTCCGATGGAAATTATAATTTTAGAGTAAATCTCCTACTACATATAGGCTTCGTGTCTATGTGAGTTATACGAGTGAGTTTTATATACTTGTAATATGTCTCTTATCATGAATACCGTGAACAAAGGTGAAATTATTTTTTCATTTTCAACACAAAACTTTAAATGCCGTTTCGAAACAATGATACGGGCTATAAACGAGAAATGTTAAGAGTTAAAATTATTTTAGCCAATTGCGCCAGGCGTTAATCGGCCGCGGGCGGGCTAACGGCCAGCTCTGGCCGCGTCCAACCGGAATGCCCCGAAACTAAGGTCAAACTAACTTGCCCATTTCGGCGGGACCGGCCACGGGGCCGCTAATGAAGATATTAACAAGTCGTTGACGCTCCTTAATTCGTTTTGGCACTGAAATGTGGATGAGTGTTTTAAAAAAGTTTCAAATTTTCGGCCATTTGTTGTATAACTGAATTAAACATCATTGACATTTGTCATAAAGTACAGATTAATTCGCTTGATTACGTGATTTTAACACCGATGACGATGTGAAATTATTTGAAAAGATTTAAATTGTTTTGATCCGAAAGTCAATGTTATGCTTTTAATAGCAAATGTTTAAATTACTTGTAAAATCGTAACGATATTATTATGAAGTGCAATTTTTTTGTATCAACAATTTTTTTAATAATTAGGTCAGAAGAAAACGCGTAATGCGAGTTTTGGTTATATTAGACATTTTATTTCATTGCAGTTCTAAAATAAGATGTACAAAAAATAACAACAAGCCTTTGTTTGCCTTTTTTATAGACTAATGTAAAAAAAAATTACAAAAAGTTATGAACTTTGTGAGTAAAATTTTTGGTTTGTGTGAGTTTGCTTCTTTTCAATATTCACTCAGTCATAATTACACGGAAATGGAAAACTATGTCAAGAGTAGACAAGCTGCTTTTGTTACCATTCGTGCATACATGGACACTGAACGAATAAAACATCTCTATCGACAGGGCGAGGCGCCGGACACGGAGATAGGGCGCGTGTACGTCAACGACACCGACGACTGGGACCTGCCCGACAAGCTGTTCATGTGGCTGCCGTCCTACGAGCAGCGCAGCCCCTACTTCGACGTGCACCGGCACACCGGCATGATCACCATGAAGAACGGCACGCCCAACGGCACCTACCTCTTGAAGTTCAATGTGAGTCGCTGGGGCCATTGCTCTTTTACACTGGTCAGGCTTGTCGCTGTTGGTTTTATGTACGGACTCGGTGAAATATTGGCAATTTTTCATTCGTTGAAAGTTATATCGTTAAGGACAGACTATATATTTTCTGGAACTGTCTTCTAGATATCAGTTGAAATCATGTTTTATATGTTTAACGACAAGAAAAAAATTAAGATTACAAATGTAAAGGTGTGTTAACAAATATTTTCGCTGACTAATTTACACCGATATTATTGAGGTCAAAGTTTGTATATTGGGTTTATTTCTGGAACTATATAATAAATTTTAAAAACTATTGGCTTAATTAAAAATGACGCTAATTCTTAGTAATATAAATTACATTTTGTGTTATTTTTACAAGTGCCAATTTTCATTACAATTCATGTAATTTCAGGGTTCAGTGGTAACAAAAATACATCTTCATTTACTTGTTTTCATCTTTATAACATTAGTATTAGGTGATATATAGTTTTACGTTTGTTCGGGGTTGCGAAGCCATAGATCGCCACAAATACGCATACCTCTAACTGTACACGTTATATAGAACTGCGGTCATTATTGCAGCCACATGAGTGAACAACACAAACATAAATACGAAATAGAACTTAATGAACGATGAACAGACAGACGGCAAACACCGCGGTGCGCCATCGACATTAAGAATGATCGGGATCGAGAGCGAAACTTAGATCAATTGCAAACAAAACCGGAGTTGGCATAAACAATGTTACCCGGAATTTAAATTCAAATTGAAAGAGCGATCGCTTTTACGATTAAATGAGATCGGCTGGACATTGAAAACTCGAACACGTCAATTAATTACTAGTCATTTGCATTGTAATCGCGTTGATTTTTCGATACAGATATATAGTGTCATACGTTATCAGCAATTGGTTAGCTAATAGATTCTTACCTCGTTTTTTTTTATATAAATTATGAAAAAACACATTAGTATAACTACAAAGGCATTGATTCAAAATTAGGAACTGTACACACCGCACCATAATAAAATGCACTATAGAAAACTAATAGATACCGTTGACCGTAGAGCACAAAGATGAGACTATGCCGGCATTACTTTATTTATAAATTTATTATTTTTAATTTGTCCATTTGAAAATAAAATAGTTTTAAAATTAAATAATCCATCCGAAGGAGACTGTGTACGCGTAAAGAGCCCACGCATGTCGCACCGTATTTATGATTTTCCTTATGACTGTTAGGTTCTGAACTCAATAACATTCATTCAAATGGGTCAAGAATGTCTGGTAACAATCGTAAATTACCGTGTTTGTTGCTTTACGTATGGATGTTAAGTTCTAATCAATGTATGTACAATAAAGCGTTGGGATTGGAGTCGATTTCATTTAATTTTTTTCATTTCATCAAATGACAAAGTAGAGTGATGAAAAAATTTATTTCTCGAAACCTCATTCTTGCCTATAGAGGCACATGAGTACCTTTATCACTCACTTCCTTCTCCCAATCCCCTTCGTCCAGAAAAAGTTCCGGAAAAGTAAAGTAATACCGAGAGATCGCTCGATATTATATTTTTATCGAGCAATTTATTGTATGTCCAGAAGGCGGAGCCGCAGACGAAAGCTGTTTTTGATATATGTACGATCAGTTTTTTATTGTGATTGTTTTGACCGTAATTTCTAGTCCTATCGAATGACCCGACGTTATAAATAATTTAATTTTGTATATAAAAAAATCTCATTATTGTAACTATCTAAGTCAATGAATCGAAGGATATTCCATTTATAATTTAGGTCACCGAGGAGAACGAACCACTGATACCATTCCATTGGGTCGAAGCGACGGTCAACGTCACAATAAAAGAAATACCCGAGGAGGCAGTCGATAAGTCTGGGTCGATACGGTTCGTCAACATCACAGCCGAAGAATTCATCACCCCGGAATATGATGTGCGTATGAACATTATTTAACTTATTTGGTTTTCGTAACTAATATTTCACAATTATTTTTTAACTGTTCACCTTTGTCGGAGACCTGCGGAGAAAATTTGAAATAAACCTTGTATATAATGTGTTACATGGATAGACCTAAGGGAGGCGTATAAAATGGCCGCATTAAATTAAGTAAAAAATGTTATCTAAAAAAGAGGATAAAGTCTCACGGAGAAGCACTAGGAAAAATAAATTCGTTTTCATAACATCTTTATGATAGATGTACTTGAAATTAAAATTTTATTTTTAATAATTTTCATTTCCATGAAATTTTATCTTTTTTTTATGTATTATTATTTGAACACTTGCGCAATTTGGAGTTTTCATCTAGGCTTCGTTCTTTCACGTTACGTACTTATTTTTTTTTAGAAAATAATTCAATTTGCAATAATGTGTTATTAGGGTACCAGCAAGAAGGACAAACTGCATCGGCGACTGGCACAGCTCTACAACACGTCTTTGGACAACGTGGATGTGTTCACGCTGTTCAACAAACAGACAGTCAAAGACGCGTTTCTGGACGTGCGGTTCTCCGCCCACGGCTCGCCCTACTACGCGCCCGAGAAACTCGACACCATGGCCACGGCTATACAGGATACAGTGCGTACACTGATTTTGTAGTCATGTGTTTTTTATAAAAAAGAATATATAATAGTTCTTATTGTTAGAAATTTTTAGATTTCCTAATTTTATGATATCAGTAAATCAGTTTCAATTCTTTGATTGTTTTATTACAGCTTGCATTTCAAGTATCAAGGTGTCCTTAGTTAAAATAGGATTGCTCATAGTTTTTCTCATATGTCTTCGACGCACACAATATGTTAACTCTGTCACTATGGTATACAATGTTGGAATTTGACCTTAGCCATATATACCTTGCAAAGTGGTGATATAGAATAAATTAATAACTTTACCTATTTTATGTTGGAAGCAGAAGTGAATTTTTCCCTCACTTGCCTCAGCGCTTAGTACATCGCCGTTTTAGTCCAAAAAAAACTGTTATCTGATTACGAGATATATAAAGTGTTCTAGTTTCTACATATCCTTTATATTTTCTAACAGTTGGAAGAGGAGCTACAAGCGAAAATCTACATGATACACATCGACGAGTGTCTAATAGAGAAGGAACAGTGCAAGGACTCCTGTAGGAACGTACTGATGAAGTCGAACGTCCCTCTCGCCGTCTACACCAACACCAGCAGCTTCGTGGGCGTGTCGGCCAGGGTGGAATCGGAGTGCACCTGTGACCTCGGCGAGCCGCTCATCTGTTTCAACGGAGGTGAGCTATCGTTTTAATTGTCGTTATTAACTTTTCATTGATGAACCATATATAAATTCGTATAGATTTATAAACATATCTGCCTTAAGATAATTTCCTTTTTTAATAAAACCGAGGAAAAAATATGCATGTTTAGATACACTTTCGAAATATACTTAATAAACCTATTAATTTGCTTTCCAATTTTTTAACGCAATTTCGAGCCCGTAATTACATTTGCGACTGGAGTAAAAAATAACGCAATGTAACGCCTCAATTAGAAGTGACTGGCATTTACATTGGAGCGGTTGTATAAATTGCGTGTTTAGTTTACTGTTAGGTGCGACTATATTAGTAGTAGCATCTAGCGTTTTTTAAATATTTTTTTCCATTTATACGAATTGCTTGTTATTCTTGGAGTTTTATTTTTGGAACGTGTGAGCTTAATAATTTTTATTGTAATTTTTTTTTAGAATCTCACAGAAAATAAACGCTGCAGTATATTTATCTATATTTTAATATTTTGATAAGGTTCGTTTGAGGCAACCCTAAAATAAATAAATAAATATTATAGAGAAAGATTGGCTTCTAAATATAAGTAAAGATATTCTGACAAATATACACATATAAAGTTGGAAAATAATTTGTTAAACAAAAAATATACTAAAAAATGTCTACATATTACAATACATATATATAATTTGACTAACCAATAAAGTATACCACAGATTTCATACCACAATTTCGAATATTGTGCAACTAGGGCAATAGTTATCACAACTTGACGTCGACAAACAACCTCGATGTTCATGGCTTGACATAATGTTCTCGCAGTAAGCTCATTAAATACATTCCCTTTGATCTTATGTTGACTTCATCTCGTTAGGTACTCCGTTTGCGGATAAGTGCGAATGCCCTAGCGGTTTCGACGGGCCACGTTGCGAGCAAACCTCCATCGGTTTCCACGGTAACGGGTGGGCGTTGTACCAGGCCCCGCCGGCGTGTCACGAAGGGAAGCTCACGTTGACAATATTGTCACCGGCGAGCAATGGACTCGTATTTTATTTGGGACCTCTGAGGCACAACCCGCTGTTGGACGTGCAAGGTTAGTTTGACATTTTTTTTTATGTGTCGTGAATGCTAAGCATTGTAAAGCAGTCGGTGTTCTTGTAAATTACAGTTTTACGAGTCGATGACTTTTCAATGCTAACGAGGACTATAAACATTAACGAAGGGTTTTTTAGAAACAGATTTAAGTATGCATTTCATTCGCATCGGTGGTAATCTATTATGTAATATATAGCTCTTACTATTATATGTCTAAACAGTTTATATAGCAACAAACCAATATATGTGTGGATTGGGCCAATACAAACATTAAACGCGTCAAGGTGATTTATCATAACGACAGCTGTTCCAGAAACTTTACAAAATCCATGTCCGACTTTGGTCCAATATATTTTGTTTATTGTTAACAATGAAAATGTCACAATCGCATCGCGCCGACTACTTGAGTTATGATTTCCTGGCCAGATTATACACAAAATGTAGCTGCGTTTTCGTACAGAACCAGGGCTGTAATGATTTTTTAATGATCCATTAATGACGGACAGGCGTGCGGTGAAAGACTGCGATATGATTTATGAAAGTACAAGACGATGGGCTCGCGTGATATAACACGGGCCCTATCGTACTTGGCCGCATAAGGGACGCGTCCGCTACTATATTGGTTTCCTATCATTAATTATATTGCTTGCCAGTAACATTTACGCCTATAGCTATCGTTAGATCACACAATTAGAATTAAGTTTCAATGAGCATAAAATATATAAACATTAACGGGATGGATAATTTTCTAAGAGATTTCAAATATAATTAAAAGTCAATTTAATTTGAATTTGTTAATTAAAATTTGCATGAATCTGAAGATTTTTTCGTATTTATTTTAGTGAAAACCTTACAGGACAAAGGTGGTTTGTCGGAATAAGATCTTTAATAAAATTATTATTGTGATTTAATTCTGATCGTTCAGATTTCGTGTCTCTCGAGTTGATGGACGGCCGTCCGGTGTTGCTGGTTAACTACGGCTCCGGTACCACGCGGCTGACTCACAAGGAGCTGCACGTCGCCGATGGCAAGCCGCATCTCATAGAGATTGTGCTGATGAAGACCTCCATAGAGATGTTCGTGGACAGGTGCAAGATGAGTACCTGCATGAGTCTCACCGCACCGATTGGCCCCAAAGAAATTCTCAACGGTTTGTAATGAATTTATTCTGTGTTCGTTTCATATATTAATATATTTCCCGAAAATAATCTATCCGAAGTTTTACTACATTTTGTTGAAAGATACGCATTAAGGATTTACGCTTTTATGGGTCAAAATTTGCTTAGGAATTCAGTCATAAAAATATAGGGTTGTCTATAGTTTACTCATTATTTGCAATATAAAGATGGCGAAAATGTATAAATTTACAAATTTATTAAGAAAACTGTCCCTACTTTGATTAGAACAATTTTCTGGTTGAATGCACTTACTTCATTCTTAAAATTGAATTAAGCCTTTAATATTGAGTATAACAAAACGGAATTTTATCAGCTTAATTAAAGCAATGAATCAGCTGTTACGGTATTCAACGAAAATTTTCATTTGCAACTGAGTCGAGTTCATGGATCAACTAAATTATATTAAATTAATTTAAATATCTGTTAACTATTATAGTTATTTATTCATCTTTGACAGTAAACGGTCCATTGCAAATTGGTGGCGCGAGTGTCGACCTGTCGTCGCTGGGCCACGCTTTCGGGTGGGAACACCAACCCACCACACGCCCCTTCATCGGATGTATTAGTAACTTCACGTACAATGACTTTGTGAGTACACAATAAATTAGAATATTCGCGATTTTATTAAGTTTTTTTTTTCGTTTGTGCTGTTGCCATAGAAAAAATGTATATTATAATGTTCAGAAGTTTCATTTTAAGACTAGTATGTGAACCTAAGCAAATAAAATGTAACTTTATTGTACCTCCGCTGATAGTATTACAGCGACTAACATGATTTTTATTTTATTTTTTTAGACTTACAATTTGGGGGAGCCGTCATTGTTGCAAAACGCGGACACGGGTTGTCAACTACACACAGCGAAAGCTATAAGTTTTGGAATAGATACCAGTTTTCTTATAGCAATACTCGTTTGCATTGCCATATTAATCAGTAAGTGGTACACTTTAATAATCATCAACTGTTTTTACATAAAATTTTGTCAATAATTGTTGTATTGTTAATTTAAAGCAATTTTCCAATTCTATTAAATTCCTAAGTTTAGAATTCAAACCCTTCAAATTGAATTATATAAAACTTTAAATTTAATTATTATGTTATTTCTTCGAATTTAAAAATTTTGCGATGCTGTAGTAAATCAAGTTTTAATATTGTATTTATTTCTTATGATAAATTTATTTGAATTAGATTATATAGACGAGAGAATATGTATATGCATATTTTTAAAAACCTTACTTTAAAATCTTAGTAAAGCCTAAACTTTCTAAGCTTACTTTAAAATGTTCCACGCAAGCATATTGAGGGTTATATATATATTTTTTTCTATAGTACTACTCCTTGCTGTGGTCGTTCATCGAAAAAGAGCCGACGCCTGGGCAGAAAAAGAGCTAGACGACATCAGGGAGAACATCATAGCGTACGAGGACGAGGGCGGCGGGGAGGGGGACGCTGGCTACGACCTGCACGTGCTGAGGCAGATGTACGACGGGCCGCCGCACGACGAGGCGCCCTACATGCACGCGCCCGGTGAGTCAGTCAGTCGCGGACTCGGGCGCCGCGAATCGAAAACCGGCCAAGCGCGCATCGGACTCCCGTAGAGGGTCGCGTTACGCAATTTTATTATGTTTTCGGAAAACAAATGCGTTTTTTACTTAATTCGGGATTGTTAACGCGAACCCAACTTCACATTACAGTATGCTATGTGATTACACCAAGTTTGAAATATAAATATTACGATTAATACGTTCGAAAAAAACAAAAAAATAATGTTCAAAACAATACGTTGTCTGTGCAGCCTTTAATTTTACTTTTTGTTAATTGTATTATTTGTAAGACATGCGTTATATTAATTCAAACTTAGGAAATTTTGACTGGCTCCCTATTACTGTTATAAAGATAAGACCTTTTATAGCTAGGACAAGCAGACAGACGGTGTAGGCTTGCATACGGAACCCTCGAAAATATTTACTCACATTATAAATGAAAATTGGAGAGTTTGCGTGTATAACCCATTTAATATACCAATGCTGGGCGCGGGAGTTGATGAGTTATTATTTTTAAATTATTGTACCTTTAATGTTATACGAGTATTTCACCTGCAAAAAGTTTCCGTTGTTTGTAGATTAGATTATTATCGGATCTAATGCATTTTATATGCTGCCGAGTCTGTAAAGTAAAGAATAAGTAGCAGATAGTTAAATTATGTTTGAAGGAATTGCTTAAGTTATAATTTTGCTAAAATTTTATCGAAATGAGAAGTTGAAGAATGACTTTGTTGATTTCTGTTTATTATTTTAAATAAGAAATTGACGAAATACGTTTAGATACTGTTTTACTTAAATTACCATTTAGAATATTCTTTTAAATGCTCTACATCTATCTATCACCTATTTAATTAATTTCAATTCAGATGTTTTGTCATTTACAAACTATTTGTGTAATATAATCACATTTTTTAACGCTATTTCGAATATCGTAGTATTCTGGTTTTTGGAATCGACTCAGCGATATCTAAACAAATATTGTATATCCCGGCTCGGAACGTCTTGACATACAAAATTTTCAATTTAGGTATTGTACACGCAGGTGTGGTGGGCACGGCCGGCGACATCAGCGGCTTCCTGGACGACAAGAAGTCCGTGCTGGACCGCGACCCCGAAATCACGCCCTACGACGACGTGCGCCACTACGCCTACGAGGGCGACGGCAACACCAGCGGATCGCTCTCCTCGCTCGCCAGCTGTGAGTGAAACTTTCGTAACTATTCAACTACAGTATACATGGAATAATATGTACTTTGCAACATGATACAGATATACATTGGTATAATGTATGATGCGTGAATAAAATCGTGGGAATGTTTTTGAATGAGATTATCAAAGAAAAATTTAGTACTTACTTCTTTTATCTTTGTGACATGATCATAAAATATGTATATTTTATGTTCGCCTTCTGTACACTAAGCCTTCTATTCACCAATGCATGTGCATTATTTATCACATACCCTAACGTACGTCAGTTCATTGAAAACCTGATTATAGTAGGTTTTCTGTAGTTTATTTGAGAAGGTCCGAGCATTGTTTCATATTTAAAAATCACACTGTATTCCTTAAAACTCACCTATTTTATAACGCACTATCTTTCCGTCCGCGTGGACATAAAACATATTCCTTCATCTCTTATATTGATCGGTCTTTTCAATTCCACTCTCGCCCCTGCATTTCATTCCGTTCGCGTACTGTTCCTAATTACGATCCCGGTCACGCTCTTGATTCTAAATCCCGGTCGGTACTCAATTTCAAGATCGGTTAATTTCTCTATTTCTGTTCCGGTCCAGGCTGGCGATTCTGCTCCCCGTTTTGCTTTTAATTTCGATACCGCTGCCGGTCACGGTACCGATTTGTACGAAGCCGGTGCAAATGTTAATATTAAATAGAAATGTGTGTAGGTAGCTTTCTATAGGTCAATCTTGTTTTAAAGTTGGTCTAATAGTTCGATTCAAAGTACAAATATGCGGACCAAGTAGGGGACAAATGCTAATACATTCAGAAGTAACACGCGCGCATTCGAATATAATATTGTGTTAAAATTTCAATCAAAGGACTACTTTTCGAGTTTTGAGTCGATAAACAAATATAGTTGAATTTTTATCCATGATGATATTACTAATAACACCAATAACGATTTATCTATCAGGTACGGATGATGGCGACCTGAAGTTCAACTACCTATCCACGTTTGGGCCACGGTTCCGCAAGCTGGCGGACATGTACGGGGACTCGGACGACGAGCGCGGCGCACACGAGGAGTCGTGGTGCTAGCAGCGAGCCTGGCTCGTGTAGCCAACTCCTGCGCACCAACTAACAAGATGCCTTAACTGTCCACGTCTATCAGTGTCCTAACCCACCGTTCCGTTTTTTTGTTTCACAGTGAATGGATTGTTCACAACATGTACGTGTGAGTGGACGATGTTTATATACTGTGATAGTATACAGCAAGTTCGAAATGTAAGATGGTGATTTTGATTCCTCTGCCGTGGAAGCTGCGCATGCGTGAGTTTGACCGTCGTCGGATATCGAGGTCGAGGATATTTTATCTTTTTATATTAAAACCTAGCGACTGAATAGATTCCGATAACTTCTACATTACCGTTTAAGATTAGGTCAAGAAGAGACGAGACGATCAGAAAGAAGGTACTACATAAACGATTTTCACTCTACTTTCTTTTTGCGTCTCACTTCTTCCGACGAACGCTCTGTCTGTATGTAAGGAGTGCTGTCCTTTGCAACAACTGTGCCCTCCTACGCAAACACGACTTCACTGAAATTGAAGCATGTCTTCAAAACCAAAGAGATAAATAACCTGTACTTACACACGAAGCACGTCATTACAAGGGAACACTTCTGGCTTGTTTTCTTTCAATTTTTATTAATTTTTTGGTTTTCCCGCCGCCGAAGTAAAACGTTGAGTATAATATCCGTCGACGACAAACTTACGTGCGTATTTCCACGACAAGACAGTTTTCGCCGGACGTCTAAAATGACGCGCCGACACGCCGCAGGCGCCTGTCAACTTATTATACGAATTCATTTAGGTAAGCCAGGATCTCGGTGTGTCTTTTTACGGTGGCCCGCGTCGCTGGACGCGTGTAACATATGTTTTAAGGAAACGACTGATTTCTAACGTTGTTTAGGCAAATTGTAGATACGCCTAAATTATTTCAGTGTAACTTTAATCTTTAAGGTGGAAAGTAAAATTTGAATTAATGTAAATCTTTTGATATGATTCGTTTCGTGCACATTATCTGCGAACATAATTTTCAAACCGCTTTAATTTTATATAGGCTTATAAAAAAACAGAGGTGGTCTAATGTGTAGTAAGTGCCATTATATTTTTCATTTGTTTTTCACACAGCAAAAGAAGGACCGACATGTGTGCGTCAATTATTATCATTGTAGTATCTAAGTTTTGACTTTTTTTTTTTTTTATAAATCCATATTGATTTTAAACTAAATATAAGAGAAAACGCTACTGTACAATGTGCGTCAATATGTAGGTTTACATTGTATGACATATCTTTGTTTTGTCATTCCATTGCTTTTTATACTTTTTGCATTTTGTTTTTATTGTTTTTGATTTATTGCAATGATCGCGCAATGGTGCAATTTTAAGAGTATCCTTAATTTGATGATATGTTATAATAAAGAAAATGTCTTTATTTCAATAATACGAAAGTTGTAGCAATTTTATTTTGCTATTTTTTTTTTGTCATTCACTTCCTTGTGCGAATGTTCAAAGACTACAGTCTTTAATTATATGTGTAAATATTGTAAATTGAAGTAGGCATATGTATAATTGCGTTAAGTTCTTGTAGCGAAATGTGTTTGTATGAATATTCCATCTGCGGATATATACAAGGTGTCTTATAATTATGCATATCAACGAAAATATAAGAATTATATTTGTCTACTTGTTGAACGGTATAGTTTCGCCCCAGCGTGTGAAAATTATTAAACGATCCATCTAACGGTACATAGTGGCGATCGAACAGAAGTTGAGTTGAATGTGCTTATCGTGAAATAGTCGAAGAGATATTGATTTCCTGCCGTCATTTATGGCATTAAAATGTATAAATAACTTACAATAGTTGTATTATATATTCATTTCTGAAAAAAAAATCCTCTTCGAAGCCACCATTGTCCCGTTAGGCCACTCGATCCCTTTTCAATTTGTTGTCTATTAAAAATATTCTATCAGTATATCTTAAAGTGACAGCGTAAATACGCACATTTTGTATGTACCAAATTTCGTGCCATCAAAAAACCAATTTGTCTGATTTTGTTTCATACTTAAATTCAAAGTTCAGGTCTTTGACTACTTTTAGAAATACTAAAACGGCTAATTTGAAGTGTCATGTAACGAGATTGTGAAATTCAGATAGACTTTTTGAGTAATTCAGTTTGTTTAAATAGTTTTTATTTATATAAAATTATGCCATTATTCTAAACGGTTGAATTAATTGAATTTATGTCAGACATGAAACGTGATTAGCGTAATCTTAAATGAAAATTGTTGTTTTAAATTGCTTTTTGAACGATTACAAGAAATATGTCAGTTATGGAATAACTAAAAAAAGTCTATTCCGTTTTTTCTATTGGAATATTTCATAAATTTGTGTCTGTCACACATTTTGTATGATTATTTTTTCAATTTTTTTTCTATTTGAATTCTAGGTATTAAAATATAATAAATATATTGGATTTTTTTATTTTTATATGTTGTAAAGTTTCTAAACATGTAAAAAAAATGTTACTACTAACAAAATATAATAAAAAATAAATTTCCTACCATCTGGATATAGCTTCTTGGCAGCTAAATATTTTCCATGTCATATAGATAAGTGTTATTTTAAATTCACTTGAACGTTCGGGTTTAGGTTTAAAGAGGCCTGCCCCTGAACCACCCTTGATATATTTTAAGGCAGATAAATAATTTCTATTGTCTAACATTCCACTGAAAAAATTATAAATTTTATGATATACTTGTTGATGTATTTTACTGTTAGTGTTAAAGGGACAATTATCGTACTTAGAATGGTTGATCTGATGGTGAATATTTTTTTTTTTTACAAAATTTCGTCAGCGATATACGACAATACATATTTATCAGCTTAAATATTCTTTTAGCTTAATCTAATAAATCTTTTATTTGTGTTTTTCACGTCTAGAGCACAAATATTAACTGCTAACGATGTTTAAAGTTAAAACTAAATTTCCAAAATTGATTTATGTGATAGATTAAAAGTAGTAACTATTATTATCCACAACGTAAATAGAGAAAAGGGCTTCTAAAATATTACATCTCTTAAATCGCTACAGTGTTTCCACTGATGGCGGTACATACATTATTTTAAATGAAAACCAGGTCAAGTGTAAATGGAGAAGTTTTGGTTGTACGTCCGTTTCGCATAACTCCCGAATAATTTATCCAATTCTCCAAGATAGATTTTTCTTTATATTGTTTTACACACAAACCTTCGAAAATCATGTCCGGTAAAAGATGAATTTTAAAATGTATACCATAATAATTATATAAAACTAGAATAGTAGACGTTCTTATGTTATATATTATCTTTCGCTTTAAATATTAAAAAATATTCACCTTCAAAAAATTAGTCCATACACTGCCATTATTAAAAATATACAGATATATTAAAATAATGTAAACGAATCGCTGAGATTTTTGAACGATAATGCGTTAAGGGCGATGCGACGTTGTGTGCTTATTAAATTAAATTAGATATCGGGCCAATTATATGTTGCTAACTTTCCTTTTGACGTGCGCGCGCGGCGGCTGGCTTTCGATTATCGATTGGTCGTAGCATCTAACAGGTGTTACGATACATTGTTAAATTTTTACTCAAATTTTTGTAAATCGATAAAAAAACCCTCACGAAATGCTCTATGACCATCAATACAATTATACGCACTCGGACTTGTCTTAGCGGTCTATCTTTGTAAAAGGGTTTTACCTTGAAAAGAAAACATATTTGATCACCATTCTGTAGCTGGTAATATTGGTTCTTCATTATCTCCATAGACAAAAGTTTTTTTTTATCTTTATTTTTCTTCCTCACTGGGTTCATTTATTCACCTAAATATAAATAAACTTGTGTAATGAAAAAGTACTCGGGATTTTGGGTCTTAATTATTTGGATGTCTACGAATTTTTTAATCTTAATGGAGAGTTCCAACTATAGCACTATATTGAGCGCTTCTTTCATAACCACCTTTGACATTTGTTTTTATCTAAATTAGCTTTTGCAAGTCAGTTATAAGGTCAAAATTTATCTGAAAAGGCAGTTTTGGATATGAAATATTTTTAGGCGCGTTATGATAAGAAGTAAAAACTTTCTTATGAAATGGCGTGACCTACCATTCAATCATCTTCATGTCTTGTCGGCTCTCCGGCCCAGGGGAGTGTCCCTCTTAATACCTCAATTGAACGCTTCCCTCTCATCTATTCTATACACTCGCTACTTTACGTGTATGTGTCAGTGTGAGCGTGCCTAAGTAGTTTTTTAAACTAACGTTTGCCAGGCGCGGTTCTAGAATTTAGTTCAGGTGGTGTCATTTTACTGGATTTCGTTGGGGAGAGGGAGGCATTTTTTGTGTGTGTGATAACTTATTTTCAATGGGTTGCAGACAAAAAAAAGTACTTACGTCAGGGGGCGTAATGGTTCCCGTTGCCCCTTCGGATCTGCGTCTGACGCTTAGAGCCTCATTCCTGAATAGTTGATGTGTTTGAAGGAATTTGTGAATTAAAATCTTAAAAGTGTTAATTAATCATTTCTTGGAATACAAATTTATTTATAGAAATATCAAATTATATTTACACTTTCAGTAAATGATGAAAATATGTTGATATTATAATTTCGTAAAAAAAATAAAACTTGTATTTATTTTATCATATTATAATAATAAATAAAATGTATAATTTTTATGTTAATGACTCTTGGAATATTTCGTTGATTTTTATTGTTTTCACTTTTTTGTTTTTATTTCAAGAAGGAAATGAATCCGTTTAAGTGTCTCAAGACGGCTAAATTTTTTAGTGAAAGTCAATTCAAAAGGAGGTCATGAAAGAAGCCCTAGTGAAGAAAAGATTGATCTAATGTCTTGTGTCTTGGTTTTCTTTTTTTTTTTTCAAAAAAGCATACTGATGGTCATAAGTAAATTGATAAATTCGTTATTGGTCGTTACGTGAATAAATGTAATTATTTATCGACCAAAGAATGGTGCGAAATTTCATGAATGATGGGACGATGAACTTGTCGTATTCTTTTTTTTTTTCTATAGGAACTTTCGTAATCGGGTGCCAGCTAGCGCGTGCGGGTCAGGTGTGATATAATAAGAGTATCAATGTAAGTGCGAGTGTATTTAAAGAAAAAAAGTCTAATAATCTAAGCCGCGACCGTGTGGAGTCCGACTGAAGTTTGTCATATTAACGATGTAAGTTAGTCGTTTAAGGACGTATTATTTTTAAATTGTTTATATAGAAATAAAAATATTCAATTCAGCATTGAAATAAAGTGATGAAATTGATTTTTTACAATTTTGATTTTATTGCCTTTGATTGAAGGTCCTTTTCGATTCACCCTTGCCGAGTACATATGCTTATACCTGTTTTATAGGTGAAGAACACTTACTCATTTCCAGATCAAATAGTGACGTATATCATTTATTATATCGTTTAACCGAACAATTCATTTCAAATGCACGAGATAAAGTTGGAGCGGAGATAACCTCGCACCCTTGCTTGAGGCTCGGAAACCGCGTTCCAATCTCAGACCTGCATAATACTGCATATTAAAATACACATCAGTTGGTTTATAACATGAACTTTCAAATATTTGGCAATAAGGTAGGCAGAGACGTCCACTTGCCTTTCACACACACATCCTTATGCGCCATTTTTGCTTCACTGTAGTATATCAATTTTATTTAAACAATTTTACCGATTTCGTATGATTCAAAACAGATCGCCCATTATAAAAGCGACAATACGTGACCAGGATTAAAATTATTCACGTAGTGGTCAGTTCTGACCATTTAGGCGAGTTTTTAATAGGTCTGATTAATTAAAATTCTATTTTACGTTAGAAGCAAATTGAGTTTTATTACATTACAAATAGATCACTAAAATACTAAAGATTGTAGAGCGAAATAAAAGTAATATAAAAATCATACACCATGGATGGAATTTAAAAAATGGGTGGTCGCGGGACACCCATCAGGAACACACTTATTTTTTGAATATGAACAATGCCAAGTAAGGAACAAAATCAGAGTTGTGTTTAATTTAAGAAAAAATTAAATTTACTTTCGTTGTGTTATGATTTCTGCCAGTCAACTCTTACCGCAAACCGCGTCAAGGGACGGCGTTCCAAAACTTTAATAAGATTTTTAGTCATTTTTCCAATGACTCGTTTTCGAAATGGAACCACGCAAATTGAGTGCATCTTGTACTATAGTAAATTGATTGTTCTCCTTTGACCCTTTAATATGTAACTAATTTGGTATACGTAACATTATTTAGGGCACCCTTCGTCGACCTTTTTATCACATTTTTTTTTCTGTCGATTGACTTTCAATTATTCTTTTCAGATGGTCAAACCACTTCAAATACTCTTTCCTTTTATAGTCGCTATGTTTCTTCTATTAAATCATTCTTACATGATATTGTTAATATTCATCTTTAAGGGTCTATATACATTTCGAGGGATCATCTTTATTGCATTTATTTTATTTTCATATTCTGCAATACTTTCGCTGCAGGAATGATAATTATTGCTAAACATATTTACCGTGAATGTTGGGTCCCGCATTTTTAAACCGAAATGCTTAAACGACGTAAGTTTTATGGAGCAATATATGTAATAAATGCTTGTACAGGTAAAAACTGTTTCATATGAATATAATATACTAAATTGTAGGCGGAGAGCAAATTTTAGTCATGATAAATTAAATACGTAGTAATTATCCGTCTATATCCAATACATTCGACAACATGAGTACATGTGTTTTCATACATACTATTTAGATGTATTTTACAAAATACATTTTCTGTTTAATAGTACGCTCATCTAGCTGTATGTCGATCTATAGAAACTATCAAGAGCTATCACGATCAAGATGAAACAGGACCGCAGCAGGAATCGGAACCTAACCTGGACAGAAACAAAAATTGAATCAAGATCGGAATAGAATTAGAATCTAGGCGTACAAAGTGAGTTGGGCGAAATTTCCTGAAATCATTTGGAGTACTTTTCGACGGCCATCTAATCTAACTTCGATGCTAAAGTTGCGATACAGGATTGATTTCTTTTGAAAGAGTTAAAGTTTACCAGAAAAAAAAAGCAGATTCGTACAGTGATCTGTATTTCTTCAAGCTGTTTGTTGTTAGACGAAACATTTCTTACGACAGTGAAAGTATATTCTTTCTAATGTTTGTTTATATACACAATAACTCGACCAACAAAATTTAATAATTCTTATATAAAATCCAACATGTCATGTAGATTGCTATACCCTTAACAGAAAGGAATCATTTTCTTTCTCGATTTAAAACCACAAACTGGCTAAAATTTTGAGTTTTTACTGAGTAAAAACTCAAAATCGCCTAATCTTCAATTAAGACGTGAACATTGTTCATCAATATGTACCAATAGTTAGTGTACGCTAATGTATATGAATCTATTAACTTCCACCACGACTCTTTTAAATTATATTTTTAACAAAAGTCAATTTTACAAGTTAGGGGTCATCCATATATCTAAAAAAATTGACATATCTATTTAAAACCTCTTAGAATCGACGACGAATCAAACATCTACACATATAATTAAATAGTAAACAGCCAAACCTGTACATTGAATATGTTTCAAAAAAAGTAAATGGTATGTACTGTATACCATAATACATACATACTGATCCCAAAATCGCTACTTTTAAATTTTGGTGTATTTGTCTGTTTCTTTGTTGAAATCGCTCACTCAAAAACTAATGAACCGATTTCAACAAAACCTTTTTCAAAATTCTTCTCATTCCTTAATTTGAAGTACCTACAGAATAGATTTGAACAAATGACACTTACCGTTAGATTTTTTGACAATACCTAGTGTTACAGAAATAAATGTCTCTAAATATCCATAAAATTCTTATTTTTTTAAAACAATAACGTTCATGAAAGTAAAAAATTTCGCTATAAATATTGTGGCTTTGAAGAAGCCATTACGTCTTACGAGATTATGCCTAAGATTCTGTGGATGATGAAAGACAACGGAGAAATGAAATACAACTTTTACGTCTTTTTAAAACGTTATCACGTTAAATAATCGAACGAAGTCGCGGATAATAGTTAGTTTTAGAATATTTATAAAACTTCATATATCAAAAGCGGTGAATGCGAATTTTCATAGACTCGATACATAACAATTAAAAAGCAACGGTTTCTAAATTTTAAAATTGCCATGTGAATCTCTAGTTAAAACTGGTCAATTACTTGCTTTAAACAAGTCTAATCGTTTACTTAATGAATAAATGCTTCATTTCAATTCTGTTAGAGGGGTAACCAAAAATTTGCTACAACTAAAAAATTTAATAGTCCAGAAAAGCGCTTTAAACACAAACTACGCATTAATATGGCCTTAAACTACTTTTTAAGAATCTGCCAAAAAACCGATGAGTTTCAGGATCATCTGAAACATAATCGTGTATTAACCGCGTGATAAATTCCTTAACTGGTCCAATTTTTTTTTGATAATATTTATGGTGACATGCAACGTTATAAAAACTCGTAGTCAAGTACAGTACTAGAAGATACTAGTGAAATATTACTGAACTATTTTAACTTGTACAAACCATTGGCCCTTACTATTAGCGAAAGAGAATTATACCGCCACACAGTTGGATCTAAGTGATTAAATTACATTCTTCCACAATGAAAACAAAAATCGGATATTCCCAAGCCGACAAAATTTTATTTCAAGGAAACGAGGGCTTTTATTATAAAGATGCTTATTCAAGCTCTTTTTTATAATTGAAGCCGTTAGTGGAGCTTATGAAATATGTTATTTTCTTTCTTTTCTCGCCGCGCATATAAACGAGCCACTTTGTAATACAGTAGACACCTATGGTAAATATTATGTTTTTAAATCTACATATTGTTATTTATGACTATTTCGAATATTTTATCCTTGTTTCGTTTAGATAAGCATAATTTGAAAATTAATGTCTATATTAAATTTTTGTTTTCGTGATTTTAAAAACACACTTTTACGGAGTACGCGAGTTGAGGACATACTTTTCTTACTGTTTATTTGCTATTATAATTTATTTGTAGATAAGCTTCCTAGACTAAAGATGAATAGTTTGCAATACTATCTTCACCTAAATTAATATTTTTATCACACATCTGCATAGAGTATATTTCTTATTCTAAACGAAATGAAAGAAAATAAACATTCTTAATCAACGTAAGTTTTTACATCCTTCCATTGAAAGTTAAAACAAAAGTTTAGCGTTGCGAACGTCCATGGGCGACGGTGACTATCTAATCTCTGAGGGCTCGTTTGCTTGTTTACCTCTCGGCTATTCTATAAAAAATCTTTATTTACTTTGCTTCATAAATACAACTGACGGTCCATACAGCTACAACTTTTGACTCTTGAAATATCTTGTACTTTAGTACGCACTCAAATTAAACAATAACAAAGGAAACGTAGACGTGGACAGTCTGAACTGTGGGCCATGTTTTTGTATATATTATCAAAAAGTAAAAGGATTATAGAGAACCCACAAAAAAATTTAGAAAGTCAATTGTACAAAAATAAATCTAATCTAATCAAATGAACAAGTATGTTCAGTTACAAGCAACTACTACTAGTACTAAAAAACACGTTCATTTTTGATGTACTGTACGGCAACCTAGTCCAGAGTGCCATACTATTTGAAACATCTTTAAAACACATTCTAGTATTCTGTACGCAAAAGGTAAAGTTAAATGAATGGCGCCGGAGGACCCTTGACAGAAGCGATAATTTTCGATGGTAGTATATGATATATTTTAAAGAAAGCTTTGGAATCAATGTACACAAATGCATTAAAAATTTTTAACGATTTCCGAATATTTAGAAATATTTTTATTTTAAATATAAATTATTAATAAATGAGCATAGTGTAGGTTGTCATATGCACATACAGACAGCGCAACAGTTAAGCAAGCAAGGATAGAATGTAAACGTACAAAACTGTATATGTGAATTTAGTAGTGTAGCCGAGTATCAATGAAGGGCGAAGTTAACGATAACGGCGACGCTTTTGCTAAGTTAGCGGTAAGGGTGTTTTTCTGTTTACTTTCTGGCGGACGTATGCGCGATGACCGATACCAGAGAAGCTTCGCTTTTACCAAGTCCTAAGATGAGCGGTCGTCTGGTACGGGCTTATTTCATAAACGGTAAGAGATAGATAATTTTGTAATTTATTATTTTGTAAAAAAAAATAGTTAATTTTGGAAATCGCATTGTTTGGTGTGGCGAATGGTGAAGAATATTAAAAGGAAAAAGCCATACCTTAAGAAGTCCCTCGTGCATTACATTGGTGACTATACCGCCATGAGACTCCGGTTCGATGCAGTGCGCAAGAATTTACATGGCTAGCATTAGAACGACCTGTTCACCTCGGTTCGATACACATCATGGGAGATCCGTTAGATGGCACTAGTGTATCGTTAATATATAGCATATGCGCTAAAATGTTAATGATAGCTGTAACAAAACGAAATTTAATGTAATGATGCTGGCTGCATAGTTAACGTGTTGTTTTCGAGTCAAAAGTTTTTAATTTTTTTAGTTCCAATAAGATCGAACCCCAACCATAATTGTCCGTTGATTTTAAATTAAGTTAAAACACTTGCTCTATGCCCCGGAAAACAATTAAGCGACCGTTCTCGGACTTCGTCAACAACGTAGGAGATATTTCCTCTGGTGTGAAACGAATTCAAAATGATTTGATAATGAAAATTATATTTTATCTATCTGTTTGTGTTTTAATAATATCACAATTTTTGTTTCGTATTTAAGTTTAGTACGTTTGTTGGCGAACGAACACCAGAAATAGATTAGTCACGAACTTTATTTTAATGTTATTCATTAAATTTGATTTATCTTAAGCCTTAACTGTGAATCAATAATTATTATAATTGATCGGTCAAAGTAGAGAGAGTATGTAATGTTCCAATTGTCTTAATAATATCTTTTGTATTTTAGTCAACTTTAACTTTTTTTCAAGAATGAACCAAAAATTATTTTTTAAATGCAATGAAAATAAACTTTGTAATATTTCGAATGACAATGCTTTATTAATAATTCAGAACTGCATGACTAGATATTTACAGTTTTTACATGCGTTTTAGATATGACTATTTATTACTCGATTTTAAATTATTTATATTCAATTAAATGACGTAGATAGCTCGATAGATGTAAGTTCTGTGACTTTAAGTCTATAATATTCCAAAGTCATATAGGTTTAAACTATATAACTTCTTAGCACACTAGTTCTCCGGTTTCACGTCTATTCGCGATGAACGTTTGCCGGAAATTAACCGAGAAAGTTTCGAGCAAGTTCCTGGCGGATCTGAAGCTGAAATTTCAGTTGAAAACTGCAAAATAAAACTGAGCGAAATCGTTCATCAGCTATGATGAAATATCGATAAAATAAGATCCGCTTAATTTACTTAATAAAATAAGAAAAATAACGCGAGGAACACCAATGAATTCTCGGTATATATATAAAAAGGAAGAAATTTAGATTTTATTTTTATTTGCATTTAAAAAAATCTGCCAATCTCAATTTATTTATTAGATTTGTCATTTTTGTAAACCCATACAAATGGTATTTCTTGTTAATTTGTCAAAATGTTCAGTAACAGCCGCCTTTAGCATTACATTGTCAGCTTATTTTTTGCATCAGACGTCTTTTTTCAGATTTAAAAATAGGTAATAATCGTTGGGTGATAGGTCTGGACTGAAAGGCGGCCGAGTGTACACGACCTCGAGCCCACAATCAGAAGCTACAGTCTTTCTAGGCTGAGCGGTGTGAAGCATTATTATTGAGCAAGTCTTCAGCAAATTCCCCTTCGTTTCTTATTTAATGGCTGCTCTTGATTATCAAATAATATTGATATACCACGCTCTTGTGACATTGACATCTTTGTGTATATTCCTGATAATCCCATAACTTGATGGCCTGACTTTACCGGCTGAATGAAACACCTTGATTCTTTTGGGACGAAGAGCTCCTTTAATATGCTACTGCTTTAATTCTTGCTTGCTCTGATTGTCATAATAAACTACCTAAGTTTCATCTCCAGTATTATTTCTTTTGATGATTGAATCTGGATTTTATCCTCATAATTCCAAGTATTGTACATAGTAAAATTGATTTTTGCGGTGACTAGAATAGATGCTAGTCTGCGCAGAAAAAAACGATTTTCTCTTTAGTGCATTTTTGGCTTTTACCTTGACAGATTAAAATTTTAATAACAGCACGGATCTCTAATTTCACTTAAAATGTAAAATGGCTCGGATTGGCAGCGTTTAACTCCGACATTCACAGACTAATTTTCTAATTTTTTTATTATTTTCTATAAGTAAGTGTATATGGCCAGCATTTAAAAAAGTCGAGGCACCTCTACAACTAGAATTTATTGAATGCCTCTCGTATAGAATTTGTGTAATCAGAAGAATTAAAAACGTATTATATTTGTCATGATTTATTCACCAAGTAACGAAGTAATTTATGCTTAAGATAAATTCATATAATAAGTATTTTTTATGAGATGTTTTACGAAAAAGACTTTTGTTTCAATTGAAACTGAAATAATAATATATTATGCTTATTTGGTAAAAAAGTACAACATTATAAAGAGGAATCTTTATTCTTCAAACTTTGTATCAATTCTGGTCTCTCACAAGTTACAATTATAACAAATCTCATTGATAAAATATTGCTTGCCATTCAATTGGTCTGTAGTCGGCCTGTAAGGAGGTAATCTCTATTGAGCTTAATTAGTTTTATCAATTCACTTAATTTATTTTTGTAATATAACCGGATTCACGAGGAATAGAAGCCTATTAAATATGATCTCTTTCACATTCGTAATTTTTTATAACAAATTTAAAATCGACAAATATAACTTATCGAAACAAACGAAGAGTTTTGGACAAGAATGTCCGAGTATTCTTAACCGTATGAGTAAACTTAACCTAATATTTAAGAATATTTTTTTAGTTTTTTTCTCTTTTTCTTAAGTTATCACAACTATCGCTGTAAGTAAATTGAGCGGAAAATTTGAATTGTAAATTTTCGATCATAATTTTTTAAATTAAATTTTCATTCTGATTAGACAATATATTCTAGAATTTCATTATTCTATAATTTGTGCGTTTTATTAATATAAAAATCTTTTATCTTATATGCTTATTTCGTTCTAGACGCTATCGGCAACTCTTGATGAAAATTTTAACTTCCTTCACCAAGTACCTCTTGTACTCAATGTGATGATTGTGCTAACCTCAAATAATCTCCTGACTGACTGACTGCCTATGAATTCTATATATGATTGTCCACGACATCATGTATAGAATTCATAACCTCAAATAACATGTCCCTCAGCAGCACCAACGGTTTCCGTATTAGAATTTGCTGTTTACTCATTTTGGATAAGAATAAATTGTGTACACACCTTTTTTTATCGCAGTTTATACACAAAAATGAATATACGTAAAAAAATTTAGAAGTTTTTAATAAAAATATTGAAAGATATAATTTCAATACTAGAAATAAAAATAAACTACGTTTACATGTTAGTCGCTTACATAAGGCCGCGAATTCATTTAGGGGGCTCTGTGTGCACATGATTAGTAAGATTCCTGAGGATATGCAAAATTTGTCCTTATACAAATTTAAAGTTTTTATTAAGTAAACACTTTGCAGAAAAAGGCATTATACAATCTCTCAATATTTAGAGAATAAATGAACATAACCAGCTTGACTTACTAGAGGTTTGTTTTTCTTGCAATAGTTATATCCGTATATAAATACGGATGGAATCGATCATGCATCTTTCTACAAATATTTATAATATCATCCTTTTTTAGAACTTTACCAAAGTAACTATAACAAAAATACATTATTGAAAATATGCTTGTAAATAATATAAAACAATTTTGACATAATCTTAGTAAATGCTCGGCCAACCGACATAGCGAGGGTCGTGCCGGACGCCGCGCGTCGACGCGCCGCGAAGGGTGCCCCGGGCACGTGACAACTCGAATTTCCGCCTCATGTTCGGGCTATGCAATGTATTATTTTTAAATGATTTATGTAGTCACTTGCCTATAAATGAAACTTGATATTATCATGATGTAAACGTCGCCGAAGGTATTATGACACTAGTCTCTGATTTTCCACATGTGGTCCACTCACTAAACTTTACATAAAAAGTCACTAAATAAACAGAACAAATATAGGCAAGTTATCGCGTAAACGATATTTCACGCAACTTACGGACTCGCAGGCAGCAGTGTCACCTCTGCAAACCCCCGAAAAATAAATCATGTTTGCATATTCCACAGCAGTGCAAGGCATTTGTGCGGGACCGTTCCATCACACGGCCAGGGTGGAGAGCCGTTAGTGGGCTGTATTGCTGGACGTGAACCATGGAACCCCAACAGGGTAGAGAAACGCCGATCTTGCTAATGGTAGGGATCTTCCTCCTTGGATCCTTTCTTCTGAAGGTAACCAGTCGCATTGTTAGCTTGGATTGGAATGAATTTTTCGCATCTTGTGCCGGTTTATATTTTAATCCAGGGGGTATCTTCTCCACTATAACTTTATACATGTATAACATCTTTGTTTTAATCTTTGCCAATGGGAGGCATCTTAATTATTTACGAACCAATCGCGTGCCCACCTTTTTGGGCCAATCACAGTGCAGCAGATATCGCGTTACCTTCTCGGAACTCCCTCCGTAAATAAAACTACAAATAATCGTATTGTATTTGACAACTTACAGATATATATACAAATAAAAACATGAATTATAAATAAATATATATAAATAAAAATATGAAATATACGCCTAATATTGAAACGTAATACGGATTTCGGTCCCGGAAAATGGAGCATTCCCATTGATGGGCGGTGTTTGCGCATTTGATACCCTCGTCTTGCGCCACCTTGTCTACCTCGGTCCGATTTCTTATTTTCGATTCGTAATGCAAGAGATATCTTGTACATGCTATTTCAAGGTTTTTTAGATTTAGTCGTGTCAGCATTGTTATTAAATAGTTAGACATTAATCACACACAATCTTAGTTTTAAAAACACCAATATCGTAAACGGTCCATTCACAGACACTTGCGTGTGCTGGGCCTCTGATGACGTCGTGGGCGGGTTTGGTGGGTGAGGGAAGCGCATACTGCACGCTTCACCTATGGATGTATCTCGTGAGATTATACATTCACGTTTTAACTTATTTTTTTCAGGAACGGCTACTTCAATGTCTATGGTTTTTTTGGCAAAGTTGTTCTAAAAAAGAAAGAGATTATGAATATTGCGGAAAGATGCATGATCAATTCCATATGGTAGGATTGTAATTATAAATAATTTTGGTTAGAAAAGAGCTACCGTCAAGTTTCTTACTAATTGTTCTTGAGGGATAACTACCTTACGAATGAATGATAATTAAAAAAAAAGTAATAATGTTAAAATACTGTAAACTTTTTGAATGTTATAACGTATATCATTTGTTATATTATAAACTGCCAAGTAAAGATATTTTGAATTTGAATTTCTTTTCATATACAACAACATTCTTTCTTTTGCTGGAATTCGGTAAAACTCTCTGAATTGATGCACTGGGAACTCAATATGTCTCAGTGTCTGATCTGATTCCTCTTGATGCGCCAACCGATTCCTGAATAGAAAGTTTGTACGTTCTTTTCTGCTAAAACATAAACTCTTTTGAAAATTTCTTAATACCAGCGGATCTGTAATTTAACTTTCGAAATGCGGTATCTTATTTATATACTGTGGTTATTCTTTGAGAACAAGTTTTGAGGTGAGTAAATCTTAACCAAGTTATCTATAACATATGATCAATCCTGAAAATTAACGTAACCCTTTCATGTTTTAGAGTATTTCCAATTCTGAAAAAGTTTTAAGCTATCACGGTTCAGAACAAAACCCAAATCTGGTACCTCATGTCTTAATACCTTCACTTTATGACAACAAATTTTATATTTAGCCGTTTTTGAAATACGGTTTGACCTTTCCTTCTTTGCAAAACTAAACTAAGCAAACCTCTTAAAATATGAAATGTGTCACCAAACAAATATATATCGTCTACACATATAATATCATGTTATATTTCAGCTAATATAAAATGTGCTTAGCTCATTTTCAATACAAAAAGTACTAAAACAAATTCGAAAAATCCATTAAGAGTTACAGACGTTGTCCTATATTTGTCTCCTTCCACTATCTTTGTCTGCTAGTAGCCCAATATCAAATTCAGAGTCACGGACTACTCTGTGGAATTCAAATAAATGTTCATTGTCATCGGATATCCAGGAGAAGTCCGTATTTCTTATTTAATTTTTAATGATCTACATAAAATCTCCGTGCGCGATCTAGTTTCTTAACCAGTATGACTGGATATGAATAATTACATCTTGACGGTGCTGTGTTGTATCTTTTACTTGCTCGTATACCATATCTTTCCATCTTGGCGACATCCAATAAGAATCTTACTAATGAAAGCTCAACCGTCGTTTGGATAGATACCCACGACAACGCATACCTATATGCCTTATATTGGCTTAATTGTCCCGATTTGATTAGTTAATTGTTGCTCGAATTCTGCGCATAGCGCTGTCATTCTACGTCGTTCCTTAATAGATAATATTTTCATAATATATAATCGGTTCATTCTGTCATTTTTATTTATACATACCGTCTTACTTGAGTTCATTGAACCGCTTCTATTACGAGCCAATATGTAAAAATTTGTTGCTGCTGGGCTCATTTTTTTTCAAATCGAATGCCTTATCCTCATTTTTTATCAAATAGCATCTGCATAATATCGCGTTCAAAGTCTATGATCATGAGATTTTTCCTTAAAGAACTGTGTCCAATATCATTGAACCTTTCAAACCTTACAGAACATCATACTTGTTTAAATTCAACTCTCCTAATATTGCACTTTAAGGCAACTAATCACACAAACTTCATGACATCGTCACTCTCATTGCGCAAAGCCACTATGGATTTCCCAGAATAATTATGTTACTTTCGTCCATTAATCCTATACTTACATATGATACATTAGCCTCAGTGTCCACTAATGCACCTCTTGTATTACCCCTAAAGTTTATTTGCATGTAGTTCCACACTGCCCGACGTTTTACACCTTCGGACGACGGCGTGCGCCCGCTCACATCGCAAACATCTACGGCCACAGTCGTCCTGCGTTTGGACTGTATGATGTCTGTTTTGATCACCGTTTTTTTCATAGACAATATTATGGGATCGCGGGGATGCACCTTGTTCGCCACCCGTCGTCGACGTCTTCGGATACGCCATCTGCATCTGCTATTGTGTCGTATCTAAAGTGCAATGTTTAACAAATCGCACTGTCCTCCTTGTAGTTACTTTTATGTTTTAACACTGATGCTTTGAAGTATTTCATCTAATAGAAACGGTGCACACTAAAATTCTTCACAGCGGTTCATTAAGATTCGCTCATAAATGTCGAAATAAGTCTTTTCGTCTTTAACTACGGTCTTTTTGACCAGTACTATCAATTCAGACACAAAAATTAAAATGCCTATTTTTGTTTCGTACAAGACAAAAAATAACATAAATAAAAATGATTTAAAAATATTAAATAATTGAATATAATATAAAATACCATATTTAAAATCACCCATGTAATTCGGTTACACCATCACACATGTGAGCCTTAGTCATAAATTTAATGCAGCATTTCTATGCATATCACCCCTCATTGCTGCGCATGCTTCGAAATCGGCGCTTGTCAATAGTTCTTCAAAATCTTCGCTGGGAGTTCTTTCGATCGTATGTACTTTAACATGATTATGCTTTGGATGTCCTAGATCCATACTGAAATCTTACCATTCTTCAACTTATTTCTTTCATTAAAAAACAGTGATTTTTATATCACAACAAATCTAAAATTGTCATAGATAGGTGGCACAACTCCACCAAAATATAAAGGTTTACTTTCGTGCAGTCTATTGTTTGGAATCATAAATCTGGCTAACTGTAATCAATATGTATATTACATTTCATTTCATTTTTAAGACAACAATATAAAAGTCTTTACTGTGACTTCTGCCTTCTCTTGTCGTATATATATTATACCCATGTCAAATCTGTCATCCGTTCAAACGAAGAATATTCAACGACCTCCTTATAATATGGCGGCATACTTTTTAATGATTCTGTATTGAATATATTGTATAATTCCATTAAATATTAAAAATGTACATTTCATTATTAGGGTCTTTGCCTTAATCTAATTTTAAACTCACTTTCAACAAAAAATCCCTTCCAAAAGGAATTTTGATTCTAAAATTAATTTGTAAAAGTGTTTTTTTTCTAAAATGTGAATTTAAAAGGAGACTGTGGAAAAAGAGGTCAGTGTAATGTTTGGTCACGAGCAACAACGTTATCGTTGCTTATGGCAAAACAAAAAGCAATTAATTTCGAAAATCGATGAAGCCTCGCTGGCGAATCGAGATACTGGCCCAGTTCGGCCCTGTCGAGGAATCCTTTTATCCGTTTACAATTTCAGCCTTTCAGATCGAGTAAACTTTCGGAATAGCCGAAAAAAAAAATAAGGACACAATTTTTCCAGCAGTAAAACGATAATACCCGCAGTAAATACGCACACTGAGCCTTCTATTTCTTATTATTGTAAGAAGCCACATTTTTATTTTGCAGATTTCAGAGAGAAAGCCAAGAAACCTTTTCACGGAGAGTCGGTACATTAGAAAAATGCCGTCGGTATCCACTTGTCACGAACCCCTATTTCATAAAAATACGAATTAACCATCTATTCTCACTACTCGTTATATTCATATTGTTGGCTCGAAGTATGTTATCCTTTTCGTTTTTTTTTTCGACATTTTCTGTGACTCATTATAAGCTTATACTTATATTCGAAGAGATAGTAAAATTGTGTCCTTTGTTTGAAAGTAAGGAATATGAAATCATTAGAATTAAATTAAGCAAAAGCACCTGTCTCACAGAATTTTCTCTGACTTGGAGAAAGTTTGAAAATAGCAGTTAAAGTTTGATGTTGCTGGTATCCTTAATATTACAATTGGAAATATTTGCATATACGTCGAGAATTTTTAAGGAATATCAAAAAGTATATTTTCGTCTGGAATCGTATGTTATATATTAAATAGTATTGTATATCGAAGGAGCGGAAGGGTCTTAAGAAAGAGATGGGCGTATAATGATAGAAATGAGAACGAAATTGGAATGGATATTGCGCAAAATCCAAGATTTTCCAACAAAGCAACACCTATTATCAGATATTTTAGTGTTCGGCTGCTTTGATAAGTTTTAAATTTTTATTAATGCCTTTTCGGTGTTAATCAAATAACCGATGCAGACTATAACCATCATGAACCATTTTGCGATTAAGTACGACCAATTTTTATTGTAAAAACATTGTCCCTTACATTGTCTTAGACATCCACATAAAAGTCGCGTGTTTTATCGTCTCGTCTATCGGAATAATGCTAAAGAATGATACAAGATGTATAATTACATAATTACGAAGTGGGTGTCATGGGCGTATCTAGGCAGTATCGAGGAAGGAGTGAAGCATTGGAATTGAATTTTCCTAGCGCCGGACCCACCTTTTATGATTCAAAAGCCTTATCGACATGAAATACTAATCAACAATCAATCTTCGTGCCATAAAAGCTCTTAAGTTATCTTAAAATCATATAGCCTGATATGAGATCCATCGTAGTTTTTTTTTGCATACATATAAAAAAAGTATCACGTAGAAAAATTTGATATAAGATATTCTTATAAAACGACGAAAAAAAATTTTAATATGAAAAGCCAAAAATCTTCTAGAAACAGACTCTCGATTGAGATTTTTTGTACGTTAAAAAAGTCTAATTTCTCCGATAAACACTATAAATTTAAATTATTACAATCAAAGCCATATTTTGTTTTGAGTATAAAATTAGCCTCCCTTGTATAACGTGTTTCGTAACATCTTTTTTTTTTCTTAATTGCTAACTTTGTGGTTTAGGAGTCTCATTTTTACTTAGAACAAGATGTTTTTCCGACTTAAAGGCAAAGTACATAAAAGGAAAAAATATAAATTGTAACCGTATAAGTTTAAGATTTGACGTATAATGTATGAATGACACTAATTTACAATGTAGCTGTTGCCGGGGAAATTTTAACTGTTGTTGGCTATACATGGCATGTTCAGTTCAAATATATTAAAAGTAGAATTTAGCGATCAGCACTAGTTTATGAGTTTCCAATATTTACGGTCAAAAAAAGTTTGGAAAATCTACTAAGAAAAATTTTATTAAAAAATTACAGACATACATCAAACGTATATAGCAAAAATGATTTGGATCGTTTACACAACTTTTTCTTGAGGTACCATATTGCGGAAACTTTAAAAACTAATGTGATGAAAATAAAACACGCACATTATCAACAAATAAAAACATTTAAATGATGAAAATTAACAATAAAATCATATGAGCTGCACAAAAACTTCTAAGGGCAGATCTGAATATAACACGTCATAAGTAAATAAAAACTATTAATGAAGTTCATGGTAAGAGATAGAAATTAAAATTTTGTCAACTATTGCAGTCTATCGGGTCTTAGGACTTTTTCTTTTACTGCCTTATTTCATTTTGTGTGGCTTAAAATAGTTGAATTATGTAGAAATCTCTACTTTGGTTTACTTTTTGGCAACATCTAAACTATATCCTAATGACTTGACTGAATGACTGGCTAGATTATAATGATTAAAGGTTATGGAAATAAACATTTTATAAGTATTACAAAATATTATTTGAACGTTTATTTGTAGCAAGTTATATGTTTTATTTTTTTTTATTTTCTTCAATGATATTTAATAACATATACGCATATAAGCTGATTCGAAACCATATTTGATATTTATATATCGATATTTGTAATAAGCATTTGAATATTTTAAAATTATTTATTTGACTGAATTCTCACTTGCACTTGTTCACTAACTTATTGAAAAAAAAAATTGAATTTCCTATCGACAAAAAAGTATCATTTACAGAAAGATATCTACATTATTAATCGAAGAATAAATCCAATTTTTGTTTTCGTTAATCACGTTCTTGACCGGATTAATAAATTATTTTGTTACAAGTTTATAATTGTTAATAGAGTTTATTTAAAAATATAGTCTTCAATTGAGATATTTTTAAATTTCTGATGAGAAACGATTGTTTCTTGATCGAAATATCTATATAAAATATTAATTTTCGTGTAATCCAAGTTTTTATCTAATCTTCAACCATTACTGTCTCGTCCGCACGTTGATGTTACATTAACTAGAAAAGTTATTGAAAGTATACTTTATACGGTGACCGGTTTCGGTGATTCGAATTCATAGAAATATATCTCCATTGTATTCTTCTGGGATCTTGAAGTAATCTAGTAATTAACGCAGAATCCTAGTATTACCGCAGTCGAGCCATCTACTGGGTAACTGTACCAAAACGAAAGTTCGCGACATGTAACGTATCCGCGAGAGGCGTCAGGGATAATTGGTGTTTGTAACACGCGCAATAAACCGTCCTAACGAGCCCGTACACTCAGCTTCTATTTTGATTGCTTTTTCTCGAATAAGGTCCTCATTTATTTCCACTTTTATAGCATTGAGACGATATCTACTGCCTGTAAATTTTCACACGGACGATTTCTTTTAAACTTTCTCCTTAAAAGTTTAAAAGAATTTTCAGTTTAAAATATTAAAAAATATTTAAAATATTGAAATTATTGAGCACATATAAATGAGAGCATTAAATTGTATTAGTGTATTTTATTTAAGTAATCTTAGTTACTTATAATAAAAGTTGTAGCTAGTGTTTTATTAAATATATCATCAGGATAAATTCAGACAATACCTACAAACAGTTTTTACGAGAATGATCATACAAATTGTTTTTCATTAAGTAATTAATTGTAATTATTCATTATAAAACTCAAAGAAGTGATGATGACTTCTGGAATTTCCTAAGTTCTTCCTTTATTATGTAAAAGTTGTTTCGAAGAGGGCGATTGTACGCCGGCGTATTATGACGCACAGTCGGCGTACGCGTACGCAAAGAGGGGGAATCACAGTTTTATGTCCCACGACGGCCGCTTATGAGCACCAACCTCCGACATTAAACCTAGTTTGTCACGCGCGGCGCGTCGCACTCCTGCTGCAACATAAAACAATACTGGATGAACAAAATATCAGCTGGTACACAAAGAGAAATTTATATTCCTTTGTGTTTGTCAAATATTTAATTAACATATAATCGAGCACAGTTTCAGGTGCTGTTATTTTTAAAACGTAAGGAACGTATAGAATTTCACACTTCGGTTTTTCAGATCGACGTGTTAAATGCTCTTAACATGGCATACGTCTCACTCAACATCAGTTGATGATCGCAAAGTTTCATAATGTATCTTGTGCTCGAGAAATTTAAAAAATTTAATAGAGAAGAAATAACTCTTACTCATAGGTACGTCGTACGTCTAGACTAGTCGTAGAAATTCTATTTGAGGAATATTTTAATTTTAATTTAATCCTTACTACAGACACAGGCGGGGCAGCAGACCCGGCTTTGAGTGTTCAAAGTGTTCAAAGAGACAGTTTTAATTCGATGCACTTATTCATTACAAACGAAAAATGACGGGATCCAGCTATGACGCATGGATTTTAAGAGTTTATTTCTTTTTTTGGAATTCTAATGCTATAAACTACGAAGTTTACCTATCGAAAATTGCTGCAATTTTGATAATTCATAAATTTACCAAAAAAAAATAAATTTCTAGAAATGTCACTGAAATATACAAGTATCGGGATTTTTAAATGTCCATCTCAATCAATTAATGATTGACATAGTTTGTGAGGTTGTTTATAAAGAATATGAATTTGAAAATACATTTGAAATTGGCAGAAGCTCCAAATAGTAGCATATATGAAAGAAACTTTAAATAGTACAAATATACCATTTTTCATGTGAAATGATTTCCCACCCACTTATGTTAAATAATAATTGTTATAAAACAATATAATTTTTTTTTCTAATATAACAATCATATTAACTAATTATCGCGCCATTTTCGTTTTCGTTGATAACGGTAATGGCGCGAGGTGGAGCTAACTCCTTTACATTGTAAACATACTCTCGCACAATTTAAGCTACTTTCTCTACATCCCCAAGGATAGCGACACTCAGTTTTATAATAATGAAAATCATTTTTAACAAATTTTCATTGATTCATTACCTCTAATGATACATCTAACCGGTATTAGTGAATTACCTCTTTTTTTCCCATTCGAATTCTTTTGGTAACTTTTCATGTCCCATCCACAACTGTGTTTGTAAGTAAATATACCTGCTGAAATATCATCGAGTGTAGGTGTTAAGTCAAGTTTACATAGGTGTTTTTATTTGCAGCCTTAAGGAGCGATCGGTATCGAAAACTAATTATATTTTTTTCATATCTAGGAGTAATACCAATATTCATGAAATGGGCGATAGCAAAATATTAGTGACAGAACTTTCATAAGTAAAGATAGCAGCACTTTATATAACAGTACTATCGTCGTACAATTTGTCAAATTTATTTCACCCTTTTTATAAAATGCTGAAACTGTATCACATCCTATCAGTATCTGTAATACTTACAGATACTGATAGGATGGATTACTCATCCCTTCTCTCTCTATTACCACTCCACCCCGCCAATGCATAGTATATACTCATGAATTCATGGACAAGCACGTGGCTAATATTCACATTATAGATACATTTTACTCGTGAGTAGTCACGTTTATTTTCATATAATTTCAAATCGTCAAAACAATAATAAATATAGTAACAATGGCAAGTGAACTAACAAGTGACTTGAATGCAATAGACAGTGATAATAGTGGGAAATTATTCTATTTCTATGTAATTTTGTGTTGTTAAACAAAAATAAAGAGACATATTTTGTTATTTTAGTTGATAATTTTAATTACGATTTTTTTTTATTTTACATAATTTATTTTATTTCCTAAAATACTGAATTTCCTAAATACTTTCCTGTACTTAAATAAAAACTAATCAGCAAAATTTAAGAGAAAAATCAAGAAAACCTACATAAAATTGAGCACGATTTTTTTTTTGCGAATTGTGTCGATTCTACATTAGCCGAAGGAATTTCGTTCCTACCTGGTGTCCCACGACACCACATTTTTATTTTTATTTTTTTTTCTCCATCGATATCTTTTGGACAGATCACCCAATTTTTGTGAAGTTTACGGCAGCCGATGCAACTGTTTGGGGAAAAGAGCTGATTAGACTTTGGTATCGATAAGTAAAATAGTCCAAAAATGATTTCTAAAAACTTTTGTCTGATAACTTTAGTTTTAAGATTCATCAAAATCTACATGGCGAAATCGGTTCAGCGTTTCAAAAAGTTTTAAGTTGAGTGGACCTTTTTCGAATGTCGTAAGCTGCGTTTCGATGGGTTAATCTGTTCAAAAGTTATGATAGGTTAATATATTTATATGGAGACGTATACATATACGCACGCAGTCTCTCTCTCTCTCTCACACACACAGGCACACGCATAAAAAACACACACGCACGCATGCAAACACACGAACCACACACACACACATTCACAACTAACTAGGAAAATGATCAAAAGAGATTCCTAGGACCGTAAAACATCACTATCAGGCGAAAACTTTTTTCCAAAATCGGAGTGAAAACAATAACTTCCCAATTTCAATTTTCATAGCGGTAAGTTAAAAAAGGTACAAATGTCAGGAAAATGATAACTGGATACCTCGAACAAATTTCAATCACAGAATACAAGAGCCACTACTGAATTTCAATTTGCACCCAGCGAAGCGGACGGTAAACGGCTAGTAGTTACGATACATAAATTTAATTTGTAGGTAAATTATTTTCGAACGGCTATAATACGTTTCTTGTGTCATTAGCAAAGCCTGCTCGAATACATTAGTCGTCCTAGTTCTAAACTAGGAATAGTAGGGGTAGATTAGGATAAAGGAGGATACATTGGCGCAACATATCGAGTCTGGCCTAAAGTCATTTGTGGTGTGTACAGAAAAAGTGGGAGCGGAGGTGGCTCAGTGGTTAACTGCGCTGCCTTCGAATCGGGAGGTGCTGGGTTTCGAACTTGACCGTTAGCGACTTGACCGATGAATTTTAAACTAAAGACTAATTACACTACACATTTTATGTCTCGGAGACTATGTTATAACATCGATCCCTGAAGTTGTCAGTTAGCAGCTTCCAAATCAAAGGTGGCCTATGCTTTTGTACTAGGTCGTCAGTCCATTTAGTATTGCTGGTAGTTCGCGATCGCCACACAAACGCTTTTATACAGAAACGTTAACGATTCTGTGAGCTGCGTGTCCTGTTCAATGATGCTTCAACTTTCTAATTCTGCGACTTATCGTGCTTATTCTAGACCCACTTTCAATTTTCTCGTTGTAGATTTCATGTCGCAATTAAACTCTAAACGTAGATCTTTCCGTCGCACGTTAGTAAAACCTGACTTTATTTACGAGATCAATAGTAAGGAGGCACGGGCTGCTGCAATGTCATTCAGTAATTTATATTTTATAGACTAAAGTTATCCTTAGTGATGTCGCATCCTTGCCAATTTGAAAATTGGAAATGGCACAAGGAGTTTAAGAGACATAATGACATCTTCGTATCTCACATCTCTCTAGCTGTAATTGGATTAGGTCGTTGTTTGTTTCGCACTCGGGCTAACATATTAGTATTTTTTTACAGATGTATTGCGATATGGCAATAGTCAATGTGACACCTCTGAAAATATAGCATCTCCAAGGTTTCGAAAGAATAAAAGATTTTTCGTAGACTTTATACAGTAAACATAGCAGTCGTTTATATTCGATAGAATAATCTGCTGAAGCATGTGGATGTGTTCAAGGATGTTAAAGCCTTTTCGTAAACCGATTTACTTGGGTGGCTGGAAGTCGTCAAACCTGCGCGTAAAACGGCTTATAATAAGCCTCGAAAACAACCTACGTACGTTACTGAAGAGTGTCATGGGTCTGTAATTTTTCAGCAAGGTTTTTCTTGTAGTTCTCTCTGTGCCAAAGGGAAGGAAATTGACAACTCATTATAAAGTGTCACACGGAGTGTTCAACTCATATACACTAAAAACCTCCCGAAGACGATACGGTCATGCATGTAATCAAATCTTGCAAGTAAAGTTTAGACCACTTTCGCGTTTCCGATTGAGCTGAAATTTTGTATACTTGGGTTAAATGGGTGGAAATGCAATAATCTGTCACCGCCAAGATGATTTGATGGTGGAGATGGGCATTGAAATTCGTTAAAAATGAACAGTACAGACACGAAATTTCGTACATGCGTTTAATTGTAATAGCCCGTCCTGAAAAACATTATGATATGACTGCTATAATTAGAGTTAGCTTCTGGCGAGAAACTTCTCAATGACGAACAACACAGACACGAAATTTTGTATATAAATTTAATTGTGATAGTCCGCAATTGATATAGCTATCTCAGACACTGGCGTGGACAGCACGGCATGAAGATGTCATCGGCATGTGACTACCTTACGAGCAGGCATCTCTGCAAAGATCAAGTGATTTCTGCGCGGACCGAACTCTCGGGCGGGAACCGAGGAGACGGAGTCCGAAGCGCAGAAGCGCACGGCATCATTGACTATTGAAGGTTGTTTCAGCAAAGTGTTATGACCTTTAAAGAGGTCACTGATCCAAGTTTCAGTTGTTATACCTTCGGGTATGGCGGTATCATATAATTTGCAGAGTTTCACATCCACTCTCAGGAATTCAGAATTAATTCCGTTTTCACCTGGATACCGTGACAGTTTAAGAGTCAGCTAAATCTTGTACAGGCTGACGTACGGGATATTCTCTGTGATGTACTCCAACACTACTTCGTATCAACTTTGCTAGAGAATTTATAGCTGTACTGAGAACGATATTTGGTTTCGATGTATAGATATCAAATCCTATCAATCAACCTATCAATACTATTCTATCTACCAAGTCAACACTATACTATATATTAATGTTCGTGATCTATTTTTAAATCTCTGGCTATCAAAATATATATTTTTTCCCTTATAGGCCTTTATTTTTGTCATCTTGAACAACTATGATATTTTGATCTTCCAGGAAACTATTTTGACTGTTGTGTATGTAAATGTTATGTAATTTTCGGCTTTGCGGTGTTCAAAATACCCTGTCAATATGAGTTTTATAAAGTTACTATCGATCATTAAAGTTACTTGGAAATTTTCTTGATAATACAATATTTGAAACCTAATTTTTCAATTTTATTATTTTTAAATCAATAAACCGATCAAGTCTAAAGTCTGATCAGTTTAAGCGATTGATAATATCAGGTTCAAATTAATTAACATTAGATATGAATAGATTTGGAAAGGGTACACAAAAAAAATTATAATAATTATTACTAATATTTATCTTTTAAAGGTATTCACGCTGAGCGTGTAAACTTTCCCATGCGCTTAAATCACTTGAAAAATACCTCTGTCCATACTTTTTCAGATATCTCAGAAATTTCGAAAATATAGGCATACATCTTCATCGCTTTTGCCCTTCAATTTTTCTTTGATTTTGGGAAACGAGTAAAAATCACATAGTACTGAGACAGAGGAATATAGGATAAACACAATTTTACAATAGTAAAAAAATTAAGTGTTTTGCGGACATGTACGGCGCGGCGTTGTCATGGCGCCAAAGAAGGTGCCGGATTCATGACCTCGACTGTCACAACAAGCTGATAAAACTGTCGGGACACGTATTGTCACATATCACTCAGAGTTAACTGTGCTACCAGAGTAGCAATATGACCGGTCTAACAAAAAAAATGGCGACCATTTGTTTCAGCGATATTTTGTTGGTATTGCTTCATTTTCAAAGCACTATACGGTCCATTGTTGCTTTGTTTTGGGATCGTAGTTCACAGTAAACATCTCATATTTTGTCACTAGCAAATATGTGGCATACAATTTGCTTCGCTTCCGCCGAATTTCTCTATTATAAATCGGCACCACTCTACCCGGTGGTCTTTCTACTATCAGTCTGTTTGTGCAGCATCCATTTCGAACATCCCTTACAGAGGGGAAGTTGATCATAAATTTCCATCGTTGCTGATACAATAGCCAGTTCTCGCTCAAGGTTTACATATGTAATTCTTCAATTTTCCCAAATCAATTTTTCAACAGCTTAAACAATTTTTTGGAATTACTGCGTCTGGCGGCCGACTTGTCCGAGCTTCATCCTCAAAACTTTTCCGTTCTATTTGAAATCTAGAAAAACAATTAAAAACTGTTACTTTTAAACAAGAGGACTTACCAAAATTACTAACCAAAAATTCAAATCATTCCTGTGGATTTAAACCGATTTTGTAATCATAATAAATCATAGTGCAGAAATCATCACGTTAACTTAGTTTCATTGTTGCAAGCAAATTCTCGCTAAATTCTCATAATAACAAGCATTTTAAAGAAAAGATATTTAAATTAAAAGGTGTTCAGTTTTGAAATTTATCATTAAATAAACAGTATTTAAGGTGTTGTATAACTCGCTAGTATCAAATTATTGAGCAAAGAGTGTCTAATAATTTTTAACATAACCCTCGTAATATTATTATATAAACAAATTGTATAAAGAAACCTCTCATTAGGAAAAAAACCTATGAATGAACTTACCATGAACGAGGATCGAACCGAGATCTTCTTGGGCAATATCTTCTAATTGTATTTCTTGAACTTTTTATAACGAAATTAACCGCTTTACTTCGTTCTCTTAAATCAGTTTTGAACTTGTTTTTTTGTTTACAATGTAGTTATTAATTGTTTGCGATTGTAGCTAATTAACAGTCATTCATCTTGCGTTGCTCAATGAACTAAAATTTACTGAGGGTGCGTTCCTCTTGACAAATGGTGTAAACAAAACATCGTTTTGTTGTGTATAACAAATGGTGAATCTTTAAAAAGGTCTTCGAGGGCCCGAAGACTCTCCTTAAGAGAAACTAATTTTCTCTTGAGAAGACGCTCACTATTTTTGAGACAAAGTTATTGGAGAATCAATGATTAAACGACTACTTCAAAGAAATAAAGTAGGAGTAAAAAATACTTTTAATCTGTCTCAATCTTTAACGAACAATAAAACTAAGTATTAGCAATTAGATATTCTTTAATAGTTGAAAGAATATTTTATCAGTGTTACATATAGAGACTGAAAAAATGACCACTTTCAGTGTTCCATTTCTTTACAGTTCCGTTTGTGTGTGCCTGCTTGTATCAAATCTTTCAGCATTTATATCGACTGAAATGCATTATAAAATCCATATCGTCATATGGAAACCAGATCTGGGGATCTGCCAGTAACACAAACCTGGAAATCCTGCAAAGAATCTGCAATTTTGTCGGCAAAAAAAAACGGCAATTGAAATGCACCGAGGTTTATAAGAAATGTGAAAATACATGACTATCTGCATTCTGTAAAATACAAAGAAACCAACAAACCAACTTGCCAGAGACCTGGTTAGTACTGACAATGACGTCACTAGGCTGAAACGATGGCAAATATGCCAACTAGATTTGAGACACCAACTTTGCTGAAATACCTCTCGAAACATGACTGAGCGTAGAAAAACTGTTTATGGACTGTTAGCTTACATCGATCGATCACTTTTTTAACCACGATATCGATACCATCCCTGCTTTATGATATCGATATTATCCCTGCTTTATGATATCGATATTATCCCTGCTTTCGATTTCAGTCTTGACTCTGCTTTTGATTCCAATCCTGGTTTCGATCCCGTTCTCCATTCCATACCAAAAAAAACCCGTATTCTTACACCGAAACACACGTAAGACCGCAATATTTGTTTTATGGATCTATGTCATTCACGTCCTTGATCTTGATCTCGGTCCTGCTTGCAATTACGATACCTGGCCGATATTAAACTCGAATTTCTCTTGAACATTGTTGTTACCAATAACCACTCGGGATAAGTAGAGAATTTGTTTCACGATCACACAAGCAAAGTCACGACTAAAAGTTACTATGTACCTTTATAAATTATGGCCTATCTGTTATTCTGATGTATGTACTCTACAGTTTTAGATAATTCTGCTCCGCAGTCAAAGCGTGATTGAGTAACTAACTTCCAAACAGACATACGAACTTCCACATTTATTATGTTTATACAATAGTATAAAACGAAACATCCTGTATACAATCTATTCACAAAGCAAAGTATAAAATGTATAAAATAAAATTGGCACTACGTATTAGTTTTGTTAGAACACCAACAAAAATATTCTTAATTTTAAGCTAAGGACAGTATTGATGATATTTATACCGGGGAAAATTATTATGCAGTAGTTTCACAATAACAACAAGCAACCAACAGTCACTGGGTGACCGTCGAATATTAAAATGAAAATAAGAGATCCTCTTTACTTTCATTTATGTAATAAACATCTTTTTTTTTAATTACTTCAATTATTATACTCGATATTTGACTCTCAATTACATTTACATATACAAAAATAAATTGTATGCGCATGTGCAATTTTCTGTCACGTACGATGGCGCTTTGGAACGATTTACCATTGGCAGTATTCCCAGTGGACTACTGGACTTAAAGTGGGGAGTGGACTGAAAAGAATGTAGTTTTTTCTGAAAGGCCTGCAACGCAAGGGTAACTCTTCAGGGGTCGCGGGCGTTTATGGACGGCGGTGACCATCCACTTCCTGATGCCTCTTATAACATAAAAATACAAAATAAAACATGACCTCTGGCGCTAAATAGAACTCTTTGAAAACTTAACATAATACATGAACTAACGCCGAAAAACTTACGAAACCATGAAAAGGCATAAATTTATTTCAGTACTCCTCCGACGATACCCTTTTCTATTTACTATTTTACTTTACCTTTTTTATTTTGTTTACTATTTGACTATTAACCTTTATTATCATATAGATATAATGGATATATATTTTTTCTTTTAATCATATTAGATTACATTATTTTTTCAAACAATTTTTTTACTTATTTGTATTACAAACTACTCACAAAGAAATGAATTATTGATCTAATTTGTATTAATATTTAATTCGAATCTATCTCAAGTTCTTAAAAAAAAGGTAATAACCTTTAGAGTTCTTGAACTCGATTAACCTTAATGAGCTTACAAAAAAAGTTAGCACTGAAAATGTTCGAAACGTCTTTTCTTCTAAATTAATAATTATTGAGCCAAAAACAATATACAGAGCTAACCTTTTTTAATAGACCACGAAAAAAAAATTAGAACAGTCCAAGAACGGTCCATCGCTTCTTTTCTATTATTCTTAATACGTACATTTTGACAGTTCGACATAATAAATTAGCTATACTCGAAAAACGTGTATAATTATAAAAAAACACAAATGCAAGTTAAAACTTTTATCTATAAAAACCTATATCATCATATAGATATGCTGGAGACGAAGTATTATTTTAATAATATAGATTATAAGAATTCTGTGTATGTAATTTAATAGTAAATTGTGCTGCTCTATTTCTTTATTCGACGGAACATGTGTTTAAAGTAAAAAAATTTTAAGAAATTGGTAAGATACGAATAAGATTGGTAAGATTTTTGGGATCTTTTCGGATCGGATATCGATGTTCTGAAACCATAGGAAGCTGTAACAGTATCTACGATGACATTTATTTATAAATCTGTATGTACATGCGTGTGTACGTACGCGTCTGTATGCGTTTGAGCACGCTTGCGTGAGTGCCTGCGTGCACGCTAGCGTGCGGATTTGCGTGCATGCTTGCGCCCGTGCCTGCGTGCATTCTTGTGGAAGTGCGTACGCATTCGTGCGTGCGTGTGCGTGCGTGCGTACTTGCGCAAATTCACATACGGCGACTTCCAATTATTAAGCTTTGATTACGTCACGTTTCGTGTTGCCACGTAACCGTGCTCGCGGTGTTTTTCAGATGCATACAAACGAAACGGCCCATAATTACCCGGGCGTCGCGGCGCGGCCGCACGCGACATTCCGCCGCCGGCGCCTAATTGTTATTAATTTTTGAGCGCCGCCTTCGCGCCGTTGACGTAACGAATTCCAAGAATTTCCCCATGAATTTATTACAGCTGCCTCTGAGTGTAAATAAAACGTCCACTTCGTGACGTAAAATCGATCCCGACTGATTATGCTTCAGCTAGACAGTACACAAGAAACATATACCCTTCTAAAATGTGTAAAATATGAATCTGCCAAAAATTCTAATATGCATAAATTAAAAAGAAATATGTTGCGTAGCTGTATTTTCTTGGAATGTTTACAGCAGGAAAATATACGCATCTTTTGTAATATTGTATGTATTTACTTTTTTTTTATACGTATTCATTTGATGAAAATAAAAATTGAATGAAAACCGCTTTCAAAATACTTTTTCAATAAACAATTTGTTATTTTTGGAGTCGACGCAAGCTGAAATAAATCAGACGGCAGTTGTAGCTTCTTAGAGGAAGCAGATTTAAATTTGCTGTGTTATAATAAAATATCGTAGTCGAAATGTCTTATTGCCACTTGTGAAGTGATTGCCATGGAGCAAGCATGCGCCAACTTTAAAGCGAGTACAGCTCATAAGATTTATAATATAATATTAAATATTAAATATTGACTTAAAAATTGGACGAAACTATGGTATATTCTTAACGCTTGAAAAAAAGTCTTATTGGAATTTTTTTAGTTCATCTTTCAAAAAGTTAGGCAATTATTAATTAACGAAATTTTTTTGGACCTCGTTTCGTTGAAAATAACAAATGTTTAAATAATTGGCCTATAAATTTTTCGCTATGTGGAGTTTTATTACACACATACTTAACAAGATAGCGTTATAAAAGTTTCTATAAGTTGTTCATTTTGTTTGGTATGATTTATTACAATTAACAAAAAATAAAATATTCAAAAAATATTGACAAGTAATTTTTTTTAATGATATGTTACATTATTTTTGTTTCTGCATTTAAAAATGGTATTAAGTAGTGTTGATAAAAAATGGTTTTGCTTCATTTTTTTAAGAATTATTCATAAACAAATAGACTAATTTTAAAATTTTTTTTAACATTTCGTTCTTTAATTTTGTTTGGGGTTCTGTTTTAAGACGCGTGGTGGCTAGTTTATAAAAAAAAAAAATTACAAAAGATAAAAAAAATAATCTTATTGCTTTTTCCTGGAATTGCTTTCACTTTTTTTTTTCATTTTGTTAATAAAAGTTTGAATTACTTTCCTATCTTGACATAAACCATTAAAATTAATATTTGAAATTCGGTTCTTTTGATTACTTGCAATTTATTTGGTTGAAATTATTCACGTCCCTTTCACCGCTCTCGGGCGGCAAATTACAGTTAACGACCTTTAACATCTTATCATGAATTGTGTTGTAGTTACAGCCGGTTTCATAAGAGTTTCCAAGTAGCTGGTGGTGAGTCTTTAGGTCCTGAGTAAATATTAGAAGTAGATCACGTAGACGCTCGCCGTGTTTTGCGACTGTTAACTTACTTTAGACGTTTTTAATATAAAATGTTCACCTGTATTTTATCGTTATTTCTCATCACGAGCTTGCTAACTTTGATTACATTCGTTTTACAAATATTTATTTTCTGTATTAATTAAAAAAAAAATGCTTTCTCTTTTCAATGCCGATAGAAAATCATTGTGTCGGTATTGTGAAGAAAAAAAAATTTTTTTGAAGCTGAACACTTAATAAACCGTTTAATATCTAGTGGTTTTATATATCAAGACTTAAAAACTTTCCAAATTGCCGCGTGTGTGTCTCTTATAAATATCTTTTGACAAACTGTAGAAAAGATATTCAAAAGATAGATATCAAAGTGTTGTTTTAACATTAAGCTTGTACATTACACCTCTCGTTCGGACTTTTGTTAGCGCATCTACTTTCAGATAACTTTTCATGTTTTAGTAATGGGTAACGTATGCACGTTGTGGGATGACGTAGTTAAAAAAGAGTACAAACATCTCGAGCATTGTTGAGTCACCTTTATAGTTTTATATAAATTTTTGTAGTTTTGTATAAAAGGCACACCGCTTTACAATAATAGAACAGTGATGGTAGGATTGATTCTACTAATTTCGTTCTAACATCTTCCAAAAAGTACCATACGATAGCATTTAATAGCAAAAAAAAAACGGTGGAAAGCGTTTATGATCTTATAATTATTAATGTTACCCGAGAAGTCTCCATTACTGTGAAAACTGTCTAAAATATTTACATATTGTAGGCTTTGAATGTTATCTCCCTGTATGTCAATAACGGAATTCTTATTTATGTTATTTTAATTTATTATTGAGTAGGAGAGTCTTTAATCACCCAATATAAATAACGTCCATCTTGTATTTGCCTTTGATGTTTAGCAGTTCACGGTGAACTGTATTTATTGCATTAAGCGATAGTAATTTTAGAATCTACTTTACGAAACTTAATAAACAATTGATTCTCACGTCGCCTTTTTTTGTAACTTACAATGTATGTTAATAAGATTTAGATTATATTGGTACGAATTATGTCACAAACTAAAAAATCAAAAGTATAGAATTACCGAGAAACTAAAAAAAAAATGGGTGCGTGTACTTATGTACGCGCGTGAGAAGTTATACTTGTTCGGGAAGATATACAAACGAGCCCAAACTCGATGGGGTTGCGTCGTTTAATTACGGAGTTCCTATGGCCACCTTCCAGCTCCATCATCAGACTCTGGTTACCACATAGTACCAAAGTACTCGGCAAGACGAATCAAACGAGCCCAAACTCGATGGGGTTGCGTCGTTTAATTACGGGAGTTCCTATGGCCACCTCCAGCTCCATCATCAGACTCTGGTTACCATATAGCACCAAAGTACTCAGCAAAACGAATCAAACGAGCCCAAACTCGATGGGGTTGCGTCGTTTACATTACGGAGTTCCCCAATACCTTCATGCTCCATCATCAGACTCTGGTTACCATATAGCACCAAAGTTACTCGGCAAGACGAATCAAACGAGCCCAAACTCGATGGGGTTGCGTCGTTTAATTACGGAGTTCCATGGCCACCTTCCAGCTTCATCATCAGACTCTGGATTTACATATAGCACCAAAGTACTCGGTAAGAGACGAATCAAACGAACCCAAACTCGATGGGGTTGCGTCGTTTAATTACGGGTTCCTATGGCCCACCTTCCAGCTCCATCATCAGACTCTGGTTACCATATAGTACCAAAGTACTCGGCAAGACGAATCAAACGAGCCCAAACTCGATGGGGTTGCGTCGTTTAATTACGGAGTTCCTATGGCACCTTCCAGCTCCATCATCAGATCAGCTCTATGTCATAATAAGTTTTATGCAAAATTTCATATAAAATTTTAAAAATTAAATAAATAAATTTTATTTTCTTATATTAAATGTACATAAATTCTCATTATTCGAATTCTAAGCGGGTAGCTTCAATCTGTTAATTTTGTGTCACAATCTAAAATTTCACTCTCATTATTTTTTCATAACGCGCCTAAAGAAGTATAACTTCAAAAAATATTGGGAGTAGTATTTTTTACTTTATTTTCCCAGCGCTTTGCGGTAAGTGGTGGGCTTTCATCAGTAAGAGTGTTGTTTTGCATCGAGTTAGAATCGCGAACGCAAGCAAATCGGCCAACGAGGTTTGAGGCAATTCATTCAACAAGTCATCGAATAACTCGCTTCATGCTTCAGAGAGCACTTTAAGCCCTTGACTCCGGACGTTGGCATGTTCCCAATGCCCTTGGCAACAACGGCCGTCAGCGGCCTCGAACCTGCATCGAGCCTGCGTGGAGGACGTAAGTTTCATGGCCCTCAGTCTGAGAATCAGTAACGCTTCAGTAACGGATCGCTTAGCAAAATATGACTTAACAAGAATATAATTATTTCATTTAACACTGAAAAATTTTGCCATTATTAAGTTTAATTATCAATCACTACCAAAATATCATAATTAAAGGAAGAATTTAATTGACATATCGTCAAGAGACAAAATTAACTGTATCAATTTATGAAAGAATTTCAATTCCAAAAATTAGTTCATAACATAATATATAAATAAATTCTTCATGCAAAATAGATAATAAACTTGATTTATAGAGCTAATATCAATATTACATACCCCTTGTACACGAAGGAAGAATTAATAATGAATGTAGAGTGAAAAGGAATGTAATCTAAGGAAATAATACTAGAGGGGGTTGCGATCCCTGAGCGATAATTACACTTTTGAATAACACCCCACGAATTTCATCGCTAGACTTAATAACTATATTTCATTTGTCATCTGGTCACCCCATTTGATATTTCACTACGGAGAGCCGCTTTGGTCTTCGTTTAGCTGGTATTAGTGTTCCGTATCTTGATAACCATGTTCTAATTCATAGTCTGTCGTAGTTTGCAGTGAGAATGTGATGTTTTACAGCATGAAAAGTTGCTTATATTCATTTCTAACATTAAATATTTAGATACATAATATAAAACTACATAATGGCAAAAACTTATCTACGTAAACATATACAAATTTGTATGTGCGTTCTCAAACGTTCTCAAGAGTATGGACTTGAAGTAGTAACTTCCGCCGTTGTGTTTCGTCCAGTGAGTGAGAGTCTCGTTGCCCCACTCCTCTTCACCAGATCTCCTATTCCTTCGTAAACGTTCCGGTGACCTACTCCCTACACCATTAGATATCATATTCCTTTCTAAAAGGCAGGCAATACATTAGCGACTAGTCTGAAACTGCGAGTGTCCACGTGCAGGAGCGATCACCTACTCTCTGGTGACCAGCGTATTCTTTGGCCATTTGAGATGCTATAAAAAAAAATCATTTAATTCATGTAGTAGGTACCATCTTACATTTATTGTTGAGAATTAATAACGTAACAACAATGTATTTACCTTAGAATTATTCGAAATTTTCATTGGAATCATTTGCTTTCTAAATTGTGTAAATTTTATAACATATACATACATACACATACTATTAATATATATTGGACATAAATCAAGTCCCACTTCAGATCCTGTCGGCTTGTAAGACGTCATGCAGTTCCGCTACTTCATTAAGACAGGCGACCTGGCAGAATTGGGTGTATCCCGTGGAAGCGATGTCGGTCCCAAAACAAACTTTCGCCCGTCATCGGCCCGCGCGCCGCGTCCCGGCGTGATCCATTCACGAGGAACAGGCAAACAAACAAACAAGCTATTTGTTTATTCGACTGTCGACAAGTCTCTTGTTATTTTGAATATCTAATTTGCTACGCAATCGCTGCTTTGTGCTTTCTTAGGTTAACTGATGAACGTTTCGAATTAGCCTTTGCAAAGTTAATAGCAGTATTTAAATTAATATAACAGATAAATCAAATCGAATACCCATACCTCCTTTTGCGAAAAAAAAACTGTGAATAAAAAATTTAAGATTAAAATTCACATTGGCAATCAAAAACTGTTACGCATTGCCTTTAAAATTACAAAAAAATACTTTTGTTTTAAAAAACACTTTTTCGGTCTTATGCACTCTAAACACAATATACATTAACAATATATTTACAATAAATTTTATATTCATAATAATAAAAACCATATAATTTAATATATGGAATATGTTTAATTTTTGAAATAAGTACGTTCAAACTATAAGTATTATTATTATGCCCGTGAATATACATCATATATTCAATTCAATGCTTAAACTCAAGAAAAGACTAAAAAGGTGTCATCAATATCATTCTCGACATAAATTATGTTAGTTAGTGTCGTCTTGGTAAGTCCGGGTATACACAATAGATTAATTATTTTGACTTATTATCTGTAAGCAAAGCGATGTCTGAAAGAAGTATTACTGTTTTATAAGATTATCGCACAAAAGAATATATTACATGGTACTCTATAAAACAATTTTTTAAGTCTCGTTCAATGTTAATATCAAATAAGTAAAAAAATTAAAATATTATGTACCTACATAGTTTACATATAATTTGACGAGTTATTAAAACGTTTGATAAATATTAAAGTTCATAATCCACATCGGGATAGAATTCGCAATTAGAAATTTTCAAATTTGAATATAATTTATAAGCAAAACTGGGTAGAACATTTGCAATCCGACGTAGTTTTCTTCTATTAATGAAAATTAAAATTAACAGAATAATAAAGATTGAGTTACATTTACTTGTCGTATTATCGTTTTATATGAAAGAAATAATTACTTAGGACTTGAAATATTGAAAAGAATAAGTAGATTGTGGTAGGTTATAAAAGTGACTATACGTCCGGGCGGGACAGTCCCGGTTTCAGGCAATATGTCCCGTTGTCCCCAGCGAAGCCCACATAGTTCCGGTTTTGCAAGCAGACCCAACGATAGTTTAAAATTTATTTTTTCCGCTTGAAATGCGTGGCCCGACGCCCCGCACGGAGAGGCAGATGACGACAGAGCGCGCCGCCCGCCCGCACGGTGCTGCACCAGCGCGTGTGAGCAGGAACATATAAATCCCTTCCACCCAAATTCTTGTAAAACACTAAAAACTTCTTTTTAATTATATATTTCCGCAGACGTGTCCCGGTCTGACCAAATAAATAAATTGTCACGTTAGTTATACCGTATTAGTATGGGATAATTGAAATCTGACACAGCAGATCTATCGAATCTGTATCTATCGAATACACGTATCTATCTAGATACGGGTATTCATCGTATACACACTGACCTGCGCTTGACGATGGATTGCGAGTGTACGAAATGGTTTGATTGACCGTTCGATTGAGCGCACCACACTTCTATAGCTGACGGCGCAAAATAGCTTCGGGGCGGTATAAAATCGACGGTGTCCCGGAGATTGCGTCGGAAGCGGCCGACGTGGGCGCCCGCCATCGCCGCGGGGTCATCAGCCCATAAACTTCTGAGGAATAAAATTAGGCTCTCGGGTTATGTGATTAGGTTGTGCGTGACATGTCGCTCCCGCGGGCCTGCGCTCATAGTTTTCGAGTTAGCGCCTTTACGAGCGCGAAGGGTTAACGCCACGGTCGGCCGGCACTGTTTTGAATATCAACATTAATTTGTTTTTGTTTTGAATTTGAGCTTTTCGTATGTTTTTTCCGTGTCGAAAGAACCTGGATGAAGGTTTTTTTTAAATAATAAAAAAAACCATCCTTTTATTGACAGGTTTTAATGGTTTTGTAAATTTATAGATCATCAAGAAACAGTAAACACAAGCTTCTAGAAAGTTAAATCAATTAACGTTAATTGTGATATATAGTTTTTGCGACTCTATTTTTAAATTTCTCATTTATAAAGCCCCTAACTGGTGTCAGGGGCTTTGTGAATGTGAAACATTAACAAAATTATGAACAAAATCTATTATATTGAGTGTAAGATTTTTTATTTCAATTCTAATATAGGGGTTTCGTATACACAATAATTCCTTGTATTTCATTTCCTTGAATTAAGATAGACCAAATTATAGAGTAGGAATAAGCTCTCTGCAACTAATAACATTAATTACAAACAAAATTATGAAGTTTTATTATTAGATTTCAATGTCCATATTTTTGAAAAGTGAAATTATTCAATAAACAATTTTCTGTAAGGAATAAGATTTTTCATTATGCTTATAACTTGATCGAAAACGACATAATATTTTTGTCAGCCAACACAAGTAGGTACCTTCTAATTTTTAGTACTAGTATGTTCAGTGCCAATCAGTTATTTTTAGGGTTCCGTACCCAAGGGGTGTTAACGGGACTGTATTACTAACTCTGTGCCGTCCGTCTGTCTGTCAACGGGCTATATCTTATGAATCGTAATAGGGAGACAGTTGAAATCTTCACAGAGTGTCTATTTATATTGCCGATATAACAACTAACAATAAGATTGAATTAAAAATTGAAGTTGCCCCACCATACAAGAAACATGTTTTTTGACATTTTCCGCTTGATTTTAATAAGGGCAATAGGTAGACGCTTGAAATGTTCACACAGTATATATTACTATAGTCGCCATAAAAATGAAGAATAAAAATAATATAAAGTTATAAAGTAAAAAGAGATCCCCATGCAAAAAGTGTTTTTCGGCGTTTTTTGTTCAATCTCAATTATTGTTCTCGTTTTTCATTAACTAATTTTAAAAATAGTATGTAGTGTTCAATATTGGTGAGCGAGTTTGACTCGTATTCAGCCGGTTTTTTTTATCGTATATCAAACGTCACAAAACAAGCGCGCAACAGAAGGCACGATGGCGGCCGAGTGATGTAGGCATATATTTTCTGTGTCAATTGAATATAACATACAGTTTTCTCTTTCGGAGCACGAGACGTTCGGTTTGAATGTATCGGGAGAGATAGATATCTTTCAAATAAGACCTCCGTTACGAATGTTCCCGGGGTGAATTTACTTGAAATTCAAGTTGTTTTTTGACACGGATCCAGCGCCGGCGTGATGTTTGAACTTTATTCGAGAAGAAAGCCTCGATTTGTTACCTTACTATTGGCCAACGAACTGGTCTAATGAGAGATACGATAAGATAACGAGAAAGGTAAGTTCCTTTCCGATATGTCGAGTGATCGGTGCGTACGCCGATGCATGAACTGGTAGCAAACACATAGCATGGCAAAACCGACTTCAAGCGTGATTTGTTTTTTTTCTTTTCCTTTGGTAAAGTGCAACGCTTAATAAATACATTAAACGAAAATTTTTTTGAACATGATCAAATATACCGTTTTTTGTATCCAAAATACAAACTTTCAGATTTTTAATTTTGGTACGATAGCCTCGTTTTGTATATAAATTTATTGTATACATAATTAGCATACGACATGTATTTTTCATTTTCCCTCCGTTCCAAAGAAAAAAACACCAAAAAACATGTATTTACTGCATTAAAAACATTAACTAAATTTGCGTTATAATTGAGAGATATAATCAACAACACAGTGTATCTAGGACGAAAAATTGTGATTTAAATAGGCAATTGTGTTCAGTGTTGCTATTTTGAACGTCTACATTCCATATGGTCCCTTCCTCGTCAACAACCTTATCTCAACCAGCACATAGATTAGGCCGTTGGCGAATAGATTTCGCCGGTCCACAACGAATACTAAAACCAAATTAATCAGAATAAATTGAAGCGAATGGAATAAGGTTTTAATTAATTTTGTAGTGCGTTTAATTGCTGAATCCTTTAGAAACAATGACTGAAGACAGCAATAACGAAATAGTACAATAGAATATTTAAAGTTTTATAAAGCAGCTAAATGGCAACTACATCAATAAATATAGAGATATTTGTATTGATTTGATTAAATCTGTTTCATAAGCTTGCTCAGTAGTTTTTAGTTCTGTGACATGATATGACCGGTCCTTGTGGGATGAGCTTTTTTTTTGAAATCGTTAAGCCACGAATTATAGGATATGTCTGCCGCCTATAATCAATATTAAGATATACTTTTTGACACAGCTATTTCTAATTTTCACGTTTGTGACTGAGGAAAAATTGTAGAAATTGAAAAAAAATTAAGAAAAAAAATTACCCTTGGGTATATAATTTAATTTGTTCCGCATTAGAGAAAAAAATATGAAACTTTTATTACGGGTATCATTATTGTACTAGCTTCCGCCCGCATGGACATAGAATGGATTTCTTTTTTGTACATCGACCGATTAGAATGTTTATTATAATCCTGATTCTTATCTCGTTCTCGATTCTGAACCCGGTTCTATTTTCGATGTCGATTTTTCTCGCTCTTTATACGAATCACGGTCCCATTCTTCATTTCAATTTCTCCCGCTTTCGACTTTCGATTCTGTCCCTTATCCACTTTACAATAACCCGTTACGGGTTACAGTTCCAATTTGGACGAAGTCTAGATCAAATGCTAGTATCAAAATAAAATTTGGGTTATGTTACTCGCAGCTAGTATAGTTTTCTACGAGTCGAAGAATTTTTAGCATCTGTATTTGCATAGTTATGCAGACAAAGCCAAAGCTAATGTTAATAGTCTACTTAACTCATGGAGTTTCTTATTAATGAAGGAAATTTTAAAATCTGTTCATTAGTTAGGTTCCATACTGCAAATGAGCAGATGAAATCGGAGGCGCGAGTTCAACATATCGCCAATTTCATAGTAATTGGATGATAAATAGTAATAAATAGTTTAGCTGAAATCCTTTCTAAAACAGCGCGTATTACTTCAATTATAGTAACCTTTTTGTTTGTGAACCTATTGGAATGAAACATCATTAAATATTACGGGAAACTTGTCATAATAAATTTCTGAAAATCGCATTCAAATCTGTTAAGCCGTTTCTAAGATCAGCTTGCGTAAATGCACTGACAAACAGACAAGAATCCTAAAAACTATTTTGTTGGCCTCGGTAACATAAGTACAACGTGTATTAGTTGTTTTTTTTATTCGTTTTTAAGTTGGTGAGTTTTTATTACTAAACTCGCGCTAATATTTTTTTTCACATAGTTCTACATAAGTTTTTATTGACACATGAAAATTAAGGTTGTACGCACAAATTTATATTTCTACGGCAAATATACTTGTCCAGTACACTTGTGAATCCTATCGTTATTAAGTTCAGTTGATTTCAACCGATTCGAATAATTAAGGTTTCCCATAAAAATAAAATGTTTCATTTTACATATTAATATATCTTAATGAATACCAAAAAAAAAAGAAGTCGTAAAAATTAATAACATCAAAAAAAAATCCATTAGCCGTCCCGGTCGCGGCGTGCGTGCGGCGCCGGTCACCTGGGCATATATCTTCGTGAAATTGTTCATTTGAAAAATTGCCTAAATGTTATTTCGTTGTCCGCGTCACGTAAATCCCGATTTGGCCCGTTAACTTGTACATCAGACGTATGTCCTTGTCTAAATTCGGCAAATTATGCGTTTATTACGATTTATTATGACGTAACAAGTCAGTTTTGAAGGCTTACAGTCGGAGTTACGTTTTGCAGTTATTTAAAATTGGATTTAATCGTAACAAAATTGTGTTGGCAACTGAACGGTACATTTTCGGTATGAACACGTCTCGCTCTCGTTCTGTCAAAACAGGTGGTCACCGTTTTGTTGCTAAACTTGATTTTGTCGTATTAAAAGCTATAAATTGGTGATTTTTATTAGTAAAGCAATAAAAATGAGAATAACATACGACCAAAGTTTTATAACTATTGGGCGGTGGCTGTCACTGTTGTGTGTGTTTATCATCACTAGCACGAATAGTCGGTGAGTGTTCGTTTGAACACTCGTGAAGACAAATCATCGTTGTTATATACAAATGATATTACGCTACATTTTTTACTCGTTTTAACGATTTCCGTATATTTCGTATCTTTTTTTTGCAATTTTTTATCAGTCTCTAATTAGTTTATGTAAACAATTCTTGTATGTAAAAAAAATCCAAGCGTTATTCATAGCGCTATTTCTTAGCTGCAGTTAGCGTATAAATTTTGCATGTTATATCTGCTATATATATTATTATGTAGACGCACATCATATAAAATTTCACAGATTTGCATTAAAGAATAATGGATGTTATTTTCATATCCGTTATTTCTTAATGAAAATCTGTGAAACTTTTTATATTCGCCGTTATGGTTAGAAATATATATATCTCTTATAACAGTTATCGAAGATTATATATTAGGGGGTAAAATAAGGCATGGAAATTTGTTTAAAAAATCGTTATATTTTACGTTAGATGAATAAAAATTGCCAATTAGATCATCAATATTAAAGAAATGCTTGTTTTACCATATTACTACCTATAAAGGTGCAAATAGAGAAAAAAAATTGTATAAAAATACGAATTGTTTAACTCAAATCTATAAAAATTTGTGATAAGTAGAAAAAAAATGAGTTGAAAATGAGAGAAAATTAATTATTAAGTTATCCTTTTAAAGGTGAATTAAACAAATAGGGTATAAAAATTGTGTATCTGACAGTTTTCGTTGTTTGCTAAATTAGATATAATAAAAAACTATATCTAATACGTGTTATTTAAATAACGCAACACATTCAAATTGGTTGCTCATAATCTGTTGGACGATAAAAATAATATAGACCAGTAACGTCGAGTGGTTTTTCAAGTTTGTTGGTAAAATTGACCATTTTATGATTGAAACAGACATAAGCCGTAAGTTGTATTAAAAATAAGGCAACACAGACAACATGGGTCTTTATTGTTCATCTTCTGTTTATATTCTATTCTAGTAATTTAATATTGCTAAACCTTACAAATCTATGATTATATGTGTACGTCTGGATAAACATGATTCAATCACGCATCAATAACTGAACAGATTTGGGTGAAATTTAATACATACAGAAAATCTTCTTTATTGACACAGGTTAGTTTTAATGCCAGTAATGAGTTCCCATGAAACACGTTATACGGAACCGGGGGTGGTAACAGATGACGATGTCGCAATCGGAACCGAGAGATGAACTGAGAATGGAATCAAAAACGAAACCGGAACCGGAATGAACATTATCACCGTAACCGATATCGATAATGCAATCGGAACCAGCACCATCGGGAGTAATTGAATTCAGACTATTGCATGCGACCCGTTCTATTGTTGACTAGCTAGCTGGTCGTCTGCTGCTGCATTTGTGCGAACAGAGCCACAGACGGGCAGTTGGACGACAATGAAACTGGCGAAAAGCAAGCGAATCCTACTGATAACGTACGAGTTTTCATGTGAATACTAGCAGAGTAATGCCACTTTATTCAAAAAACTTGGGTCAGCTCTGTGCTATCTGAATTATTCTAGGTTCGCATCCTCCTGTATTTTTCCAACGAGTCCGTCTGTGTATTTTTATTATATCTGCGGCGAGCGCAGCGCTAGCCGTATGCAGATTTGGCGTGCTTTTGATTTCTGTGTTATTGGTGGGATTCTACCCTACATAAAACCTATGCCATAGACAGATAGCTCGGTCATATGACTAGTCTAGTTGTAGGGTTGCAGAATGCAGTCAGACCAAACGGCGTAATATAACTAGTAGATATGAACCGTTTTATGGAGCGAGAATAGCTATGATTCCATTTGAATAAATACGAGTGAGCAGTAAAACAATACTATTTTCTACTTTATGCTGCGCACGAGCTTTCGCTGTAGTGTTTATAGGTCGGCTGTCGACGCTAGATTGAAAATCCAACTCGGGGCTGTATAGGTTACACGATTTCGAATAGTCCGGCTGTACTCGCCTGCGAGAACAGATCACAATCAACTCTTTTCCGTACTACCAAGCCGCGCCATGGATTGGCACATTTGATGAATAAGTTATTTTATAGCTATTCGCCCGCAATCTGACGGCAGCGCAGATCGTATTCCACTATCTTAGCTCTCCACTTGACCGCTCTCGCTTGAGTACAAAGATTATCTATTCTACTTCTAAAGAGAAACCCGTCGGATGCTATTAATTATAAGTGTCTATTAAGTAATAGCTACGTGATAGCTATTAGACACTAGAACTTAGGCTGACGGCAGCCTTGAGTTTCATATAACTTTTAGTTTAACATATTCAGAAGACATAGAAAAACAAAAGTTTCTTTTCTGATAGTTCACACACTTTTCTCACAGCTTGGTAGGCTAAGAAGAAGCTAAATTTATAATAGTACTTTGTCTATATAAGTAGTATGTGCTGAGTACAATAGGAATTTGGCCATCTGGAAAGAATGAATATCAGTTGACTGACGGAAGCAATCTATAAAGCGAACGTTTGTGATAGAAGACTCGGCGAGTATCACCACAGAGCACCTTATAAAGGCCATACTAATGGCCTATCAAAGAAAGCCAAAATTTAAGCACCCGAACCGACGAATTTGCATGAAACGATCGACAGATGTCAGTGAAGTAAAAGGGGTATGCAAAGATCAGACATCATATCGTGTGGAACTCTATAATCTCTGCCACTATTTTGTGTTCAGCACTCACATTCATGTTGTTTTGTGCTCGTGGAGCCAGTGGCGGTGTCGTCTCTGTGTTCTATTTGGGAAAATAAGTACTTCTATTAGGAGATAGAAGTACTAGAAGAACAGGAGTTCTTGACATGTTAACTGTTAGGCGTTTGAGGGAAAGAGGGAGAAAGCGAAGCGGTAATGGACCAAAGATAACTTAATGTGCTGATATATGTACTTGCATCTACGAGTTTTGGTAATATACAATATTCGACTTTGCTTTGAAAGGGAAATATATACAGTATGCGGTTGTGATTTAACTTCGATCATGGCAAAAATAAAATAAAATATTGCTTATTTGTCAACACTATTAATTCTTGTGTTCCATATAAAGTATGGACTATTTCGTGACTTGGCATACTGTGGCTTAATAGCTTATAAAAAGAAATCTGCCAAATGATAGTAGTTAAATGTATGTACTTAGTTTCTTACGAATTTTCCTATACACCATTTAATATTTACATATGGAATATATCGAAAAAAAAAATGTTGAAACCCTGAATAAGTTTGGGTTTTAAAAATTAAATATTAAAGCACCATCAGCGAATAAGCTTACCTAACTATATACACATATACAAAATATTTTTTTTTATTTACAGACTACTATATATATGTAGGACAGATAAATCCGTTACTCTTCTTTGCAACGCAGAGTCGAGTAAAAAGATAAACCGTATCGTACCACTTAGCAGTGACTTAGACCGTATAATTTTATATATTGATGCAGGAATCACGTCGCCGATGCTACGGACTCGATACATTTTAAATTTGAATCCCAGTCACACTTTTACCGAGCTTGGAAAGCTCGTTGAATACTTTAGACATTCGAACGGCGGATTCGTTACCTTCATTATGTGTGTACGGAGTGATTCCTTTTTCGCACCGGTTCTAAAGCTACGTTCTGAAATCTCATTTCAGGCCAATGAGTGTCTTATATGCGCACATACTAAAGTGGTGTTTTAGGTAAAGCTTTATACATTACTCAAAGTTTTGATCATGGCGAAATTGTGATTTAAATTGACGGCGAATGTCCTGAGCTCAGTCGATTTCATCGCTACTTTCACATCGACGAAAATTTCATGAAACATTGGAAAATTTCATAGTCTCATGACCTATGGAATTTTGTTATAGAATCACGCAGTCGATATTAACACATTTTTGTGCTGCAGATGCCATTCGTGCTGTTTATGATTTGAGAGCAATGACATCTCTCAGAGAAAAAAATAAGGAACTTAATATATTAACTTTAACATCACAATACATGTAAGAAAACCTGGTATATGTCAAAAAAATATAGAATCATTCCAAAAAATGAGCAACAACAATAATATTAGCACTAGATATAAGAACGATATTGTTGCTCATAAAACCTATTTAAGCAAAATCAGCAAATAATTTAAAGGACAACGTGTGCGCTTTTATATTAAGATTACAGCCGAAATTCAAAACTTGCCATTTTATTAATTTAAACTTTTCATTAAAGAAAAGTTATATGGCAAGGGCTATTATACCGTGTCTGAATATATTAATGAAAACAACTATGGGATTGAACTGCTCGCCTATGGGGTTGTTTCATGTAATTATTTCTAAGTGTCGTACTAAATTATATATTATTCAATATTTTGTATTGATGAGTAAAAAAGAGCAAACCTTGAGTTTCTTGCCTATTCTTCTCATGGTGAATCAGCATTTGGATGGTAATGTTAATGTCGCAAACAATCGTTTATGACGCATTTCATGTGTAATTTGTTTACCTACGAAATAAATCTATTTTTTATTTTAATTGATTTGATTTGGAAAAGCTGAAAAAATTAAATAATCTGTACAAAAATGAAACTATTTCTGTGTATACATTGCGAAAAGTGAAAATGTAATTGAAAGTATTGCTTTGCAATTATAATAATGCATGGAATTAAATGTATGCCTGATTTTCTATTTTAATTTTTGAAACGGCTAAACGGATTGTAATCGTATTTTGCATAAAAGTGGATTATTTCCTTGGATATGACAAAGAATGCACTATGTAGAAAAAAAATATACATACTAGCAAATATCAAATTAAAAGAAAAAGATCAGCTATTTCAAAGGAAGAACCGATATCGTCGTCGAGATTGCCCTTAGAATAGAGCATAGGACCGAGGGCTAAGTTGAGACCGGAAACGATGATTTCAATATCGTAATTTACGCGCAGAAAAGTTAGCTAGAAACGACTAGCATTTAATATAACAGATTTTGTAAATTTTCAATCGATTTCTTTTTAATTTGGTTACATATTTTTTGATAAAAAAGTACAGGAAGCTTCCTTATCTGCAAACATATATGAGATATTGGAACGACCTGCGCGCGGCGTGGAATTGTCTGAGCCGAGCGAAGGCTAAAATTCATAGGTGTGGCCGCGAAATTTTCGATAAAAATCGGTCCATTAAGTAGAAATATAGCCGGGGTCGCCGGTGACACGGCCGGCGGCGAAGAAGCCCGAATACAAAGCGGGTCACATAAATTGTTGGGTGCTCGCCGCTTTGGCCGCGCGCGCCGTCTCCGCGGTCTCCAACGGCCCAGGTAGAGGTTGCATCAAAGTACCTTTAGGGGCGAATGGACATGTTCGAGAGGGTCGCTCTGATTGGCATCAGATCGGCCCGACAGAGAGATTCCAACGATTTCGAAGTCTGCTTATTAAGTAATATATGGCGTTGTATAAATTTACAAGTAAAGCGAACGAGATATCATTACTTGTTCGAATTAATGTTGTAGATTTTCAATGTGTTATATACCAGCTGTCGCACACCCACTTCGCTGGGTGTTGCGATTTATGAAAAATGGCATTCAAAACATAAATAGTCTATAACCATCTAAAAACGATTCCATGGCGAATGACTAAAGTCCTATATCGATATGTTCAGTAGTATTCAATCGAAGCTCAGACAAAAAAATAAAAACACGTGTGGCACTCGGGGACTGCCGCTATTGCATAGTATTTTTTTATCAAATTATGCAATTATAATTATTTATTTATTTTATTTATGTAGTATTTTTTTGAGGTGGTGCCCTAACGCCGAAACTCTAAGCAGGCATGAGTCACCAGATTGCGGGTCGAAGAGGGGGATTACGCATGCGCAGTAACGCCGATACAACCAATGCCACCTAGAGGCGAGTTGCTGAACTAAACAAACAAGCGTGATATTTCAAAAGAGTCATTAAAAGTTCTGCTATTCATCGATAGATAGCAAAAGTAAAAAGTATCACCGCTGTGCCGGTCGGAGTGGCGGGTGTTAGGTTATTTTCGTTACGAAATTTCTGGATTCGGTCTCCACGCTCAAGGCCCGCGATAGAAGCTATGCAATAGCTTAAAATGTATTCATTATATATATATATTAGCTGGCCCGGCAGACGTCGTTCTGAACTTGTCCCGTATAGTTAATGCCCGCAGCTGCACCAGCATGGACGTAAAATTATATATTTTTGTCTTCACTATCGATCGATATCAATTTCAATCCGAGTATCATTTTCGATTCTGATTCTAGTCACACTTTTAACCTCACACTCGTTTTCGACCGCAGTCCCGTTCTCAATTTCGGTTCGAGTCCCGCTTTCAATTCCGATTCCGCTCATGATCCCGTTGCCGCTCCTCGTCCTTGATTTCGTTTCGATCTAATCCCTATTCTGATTTTGCTCCTGATCTCGAGTGTGGTTCCATTTTTGATTCAATTCCAATAAATTATCCAATGTTTTTCATGCAGCAACTTTAAAAACATCGCAATAAAAAGTGCCCTAAAACTAGCCCAGTAAGCTTCCATTCTTTCCAGTGAAAGTCTCATAGTAATTGATTCAGCCATTCCGAAAATATTCCGAACAAATAGACAGACGGACAGATACAAAGGGTTATTTTCTTTTCTACAAACCTTGTCCTAACAATTAGGGACACAACAGGAAAGGAATCAACCAAATCGGTCTGGCCTTTCTCAAATGATGCTCTTCCATACATATGGCAATTGATTTTTATTTATATAGATATATATGTAGATATGAAAAGACTGGCAGATAGCTGCAAACTTCGCTGGGCGTTTATAGGTTACGAAAGTGAATTATTTTTTTTAGGATCCATGTGGTAAACGAGCATGCGGGCCACTGGAAAATAAATGGTCACCGTTGCCCATGGACAACTTCGATACCGATACTGGTGGAATACTGGTCTCAGGAATTCCGGAAAAAATATCTAAATTTATGGAAATATTCAATTTTCATAGCGCGAAGTTAAAAAATGTATGCGTTTTGAGGAAACCGACGCTTGCCTGCAACATGCATTAACATGCAGCATGCAACCCACCGCTGACCCTCGAATCTGCCTCTCCACTACGAATCTCTATCCAAATGATCGAATATTGATTCCAGAGGATTGACAGATATCGAACACCTAAGCAAGTGTTATTTATTTTTATTTTTATAATTATCTTATTCCGCCAACCGTTAAATTGTTAATTCTACGTACGTTTCATGCCAACCAGGCACATCCTCAGAAAATTGACGACAGTCACATCCACCAGGGTGCAAGGAGCGTTAAAACAACCAACACAATTTCGTTAAGAGGGCCGCTGCATGCAATGGTCAAAGAGCGACGAAAACATTCTTAAGGCAGCCACAGACCACCAACGATAGACATGCCTGTCAAATGTCACAGACTAACCATCACCAACATGACCCAAATAGTTACAAGCAAGCGTCCAATAATGGCGATTTATAAACGTCAATTTGGTCGCTGAGCATATTATTATTATCTTTATGTTTTAAAATTTCGAAGGATTCCAAAACATTTAAACGTAACCCCTTCTCACACACATGCAAAACATCGAATTTGTGATCGTTATTAAGCTAATGACCGGTTTTTAATAAATGTTTAGCAAAATGGGATCTGTCTGATTTATTATTTTTTAAAGGCCGAAATATGTTCTTTGTATCTTTTTTCAAAACAACGTCCGGTTTGACCTATATATATCGATTTACAGTCATCACAAGTTAATTTATAAATTCCCGATTTCTTATTATTGTGTAATTTATCTTTATTGTTACATAAAGTTTTCAAATTGTTATTTGTTTTAAAAGCCGTATAAATATTATGTTTTTTTAATAATCTTGAAATTTTCTCCGACATTGTACCAAAATATGTCAAACTAGCTATATATTTCTTTTGGTCTTTTGATTGTGTTGGATAGATACTTTTCTTTATAATACTTTTTTGGTTTTTATTAATTCGTAGTGGATTAAAGGTAATTAAAGATTCGTAGTGGAGAGGCAGATTCGAGGGTCAGCGGTGGGTTGCATGCTGCATGTTAATGCATGTTGCAGGCAAGCGTCTACTATGGATTTCCGCGAATTTACACCTCACACAATAAAATATTGAGGAAACCGATTATAGTGTATTTCAACTTGTATTTTTCTATATATTATTTCAGTTTTAAATACATTTTGAATTGCTTATTTTTTTTTAATTATCATATTTTTATACTTAGTCGAATGTTGGATACATATTATATAATAATCTATAAAACATTGTGATCAGGTTTTTATGTTGGGAGTGTGTCAATGAAATTTTTTTATTGTTTTGTAATCAATGGTCCGGAGGGTAAGGGAAGTTTACGATCAATTAGGATAAAGTGCAAGGGCTACTCATAAAATCAACTTATATCAATAATTATGTTATAATACCAACAATTATATTGATTATAAAAATGTTAGAAATATAATATAAAAAAAACTTGTCTGCATTATGTCGAAATCTGTGCCTAAATTCATTTAATTGTAAATTTAACATAAATTAGAACGTCTATAACACGGTGATAAAACTTCGAGGACTATTAAAACACAAAATAAATACGCTTTTTAAAGCATAAACATTATCAGCACACCAATATATGTATTTTAATTATTAATCAGTTTCCAAAATTTTTAAATTATGAACGCTTACTAACGTAGCAATAGCAATATATCACAAGAACGAGAGGTGTGTGTAGAATAAAATCAGGCACGATATGAATTAAAATCGAAAGAGGAACCAAGGTGTGAAGTGGGTATATACATATATACCTACACATATCTCACACATATCTACACAAAGTACACATACCTTAAAAAAAAATCTTAATGTGCGAGATGGTTAGTGAATCGCTAAGATGAGAAGTCGATTTCTTACAAATTTTATTTTAGCATAAATTGAGGAATATAAATTTTATACTTATTAAAAAAATGTACTAGGTTTGAGCTTTCTGAGGCAAATTCAGTCTGGATTTGTAATTCCTATTTCTTAAAATATCTAATATAACTTCAAATATAATATTTTAAAAATTAGTTAAATAATATCTTTAATATGCATGTCCCGAGGCTTATTCAGCGAACATTAAACTGCTGGTTTAAAACTTCGAATGATACAATTTAAAAAAAAATTACCCATTATATAATATGCACGTTTTAAATTTCTTTCACTTTTCCACAGTTTACCATAATTTAAAAATGATCAAACCTAGACTAAAAACATTCAAAATGAGCTTAACCCAATAGGCGTGATGTTAAAAATGAAACAGGAGTATATGTTTGAGGCTGCACACCGATAATTTGATTCAGTAAAAAAGACGGGAAAGAGTGTCGCCGTTGTAAATTTCAGCGGAGATTACATGGACCCAGCTTCCGTCCCGCGGGATATCAAAGGGGGTTACATAATATAAAGCTCTCAATAATTAGGCCCTTGATTCATAATACACGGAAAAGAGGTCAAGGTTTTTAAGGTCTTTATAGGGACTTAAGGGATTTGATGTGAGCTTATTAAGTGGCGTCTCGTTGTAGGTTCGAGTGTACTTATATAATTTGATGTGTTGTAATAAAAGGGCGTATAAATGTTCCGTTACAATTACTAAAGTAAAATAACATAGGCTATACAATAAAAGTGACCGCACTAAGTCAGTTTCACGAGCAGTCACTAACTGTATAACTACTTGTAACTACATATTTACAATGATACTAGATATATTAATGCTTCGTTATTTTAATAAATATGTGTATAATACTTTGCATATAATATGACATTTTATAAATTGAGTTTTATGCTATAAATTATTTTTCTGGTACGGACTTTGCGTGATACAGCAGTTAGCTTTTTGAGCTGCTATTAATAATAGCACCTGGGCAACTAAGCTTTGATCGGAGGCTTTCGAGTTTGTCGTGGGAATATGAAAACTTTCCGCGGGAATAGTTGCTTATGTTCATTTTCAATAATAAATATTAAAATACTTAATATCAATGTAGATGCAAAGCAAATATGTAGATCGAACGTGTGCGATAATGGTGGCCTTAAAAGATCTTATGCTGACCAAATTCAAGGAGGGTCAAATTTTAAGCACCCAAAACCGACGAACTTACACGTAACGATTGTTAAGTGTTAGTGAAGCAAGAGACAAAATCTGTAATCTATGCTTACCTCTCTGGAAAATAGGTGTGAGTTTATAATAATAATAATACCATACATGAAACTACAAATTAATATTTACGAAAATTAATAATTTAGTTCCAGTATTTAATTTAAAGTATGGACAGAAAAAAAGACGTAGATTCCGATTTTATCTACGCAAAGATTTATTTTATACTATAATTTTCATGAAAGATTTCTATAGCATTGTGTCATACAAGTAAGGATATATATGGGCTGGAATTTGTCACAGTATAATAGTTGTTATAAATCGGTAGGAATAGTTTCTGTTTTTCGGCAACATAAAAAAGCTGATTCTTAACCCTGAGACAGTTAGACTCAATATGTACTTCTGCGGCGTGGCCCGGATTATTCCGGTCACGCGCGCTAGGGGCCGCCCTCGGCGACCTGTCACCGAAGTCTCCGAATGAACCTTACATCAACTGCATAAAAAAAAACGCGCACAACAAACTAACAGAAATAGAAACAATTTTCTATGTATGTACTAGTATCTCTATCGATAAAAGAGAAAGAAAAGACAGATGACTTGCCATTATTTTTAAACTTGAAAGAAAGTAAAAAATATATATAATTTAATCGTAAATTAGGTACGCATTAAAGATTAAAAGGTCCTAGTAATGTTAAAGCTCATTACCATTGCACCGCGCCTCTACCGCGTTTTAGCGGAACTAATGTAATGAAATGTTTGGATAGGAACCGATCGTGCCTCCTGCCCGAGAAATAGCCTGAGGTGGTGTCGGGCTATCGCCGTTGCTGTTCTCGTCATGAAAAATGACAAGTTAAAAAAACTGAAGTTAAAAAGCTCTACTTCGAATGTTTTGAAACATTTTAACAAAAAAAAGAATGGGCATGTTATATTATATCTGTTGGACGTGTTGATTTGATTGTGATGGAAATAGTTTTGATATTTTTTTAAATTAAAAAATAAATAAGTTTAATCCTGCATAGTCATTATAAAATTTAAAACAGTTAATTCATGTAAGATGTTAAAATTGAAGAAACGAATAAATTTTCGAATTTTCATCTGTCAATGTCGATTCGCTTAGGCATATGTAGGCAACAACCGGCCCGCGGAACGCGTCTGGCCCGCTGTAAGATTTGATTTGGTCCGCGAGATATTTTGAAAAACCCATTAAAATGTATATTACACGGTTTACTCATACTATCGGAATTAAGTGAGTGAGCAAACCGAGTGGCGGCGGTCATCAAAGAGTGAGGCGGTAAACATCAAAGCCTTTGAAGTTTGCCGCTTCACTGGCAGCGCAACAAAAGATTATTGATTCTCAATCGTTATACACTGGACGATTCTAGATCATTCCTTCATTTTGCCTATATAAGCGGGTGGATGGCCCGAACTTTAGTTCAGTTCTATTTGAGCTACCGAGGTGATAACTTCGACAAGCGATATCCTTGGAAACTTCTAGTGGCGTGAATGTACAAAATGCTCCAATACACTTGCAAATGGAATTGATCGACATTAAAGAAAATTCACTCCTAACATCTAAATTTGAAGACGTGGAGTTGTGCGATTTCTACAAAAAATACCTCGAAGAAGACCATTTTCCGCAGCTTAGAAAATTCGCAAGAAGATTAATTTGTGCGTTTGGCAGTACTTACAAATGCAAACAGTTCTTTTCAATGATGAAAGTTAATTAAATCAAAACATCATACAAGGCGGACTGACGATAATTTGGAATTGGTTTCCCAAATCCAAGCTCAAGTGTCTCATTGATTTCGGTGTGTTATTTAACTTTCGTAGTTTGTATTAATTCCAAATTTCACGATTCAATTATAATGACACAAAAGCATCAAACTCTGTCTCGCTCTCTCTCTACTAATTACTTTTAAAGAGAAAGAGCGCGAGAGAGAGAGAGAAAATAAATGTGTCCACTCGCTCTTGTTCGATTCAGTCGGTTGTATCGAAAATATAACAGCACAAAAAATTATTTGTTTTAATCTTGTAGCGTTATTATGTATAATGTACATTTATAAATCATTGTAAATTAAATAAAATTGACAATACAATGTTTCTCTTAATTTACATGCTATTAATTTTTATTTTCCAATATATTTTGACTAAAAATTGTAATTTATTTTATATCATTTATATGTTGTATAGGGTTGGGGAAAAAGTTTTTTCGCATTTCATATACAAATACAACATAATTTTTCATTACATTTTATTGACATTTAATTATATATATGCCATTTTGTTCAACAACTTATTGCCATTTTGGAGGTAGTGAAACAATCCCATTGTTGTAGAAATTTTGGACTTCTGATAAAAAAACTATGGCGTTGTTTTGACTGTTCTTTCTTGATGTTAAATCTATCCTCCCTAAAGAATTCTGTAGGGACCGTAACAGGTGAAAATCTGAGAGTCAGGAGAAGTCAAGACTATACGGTGGATGCATTAACACTTCCCAAGCAAACGCTCTTAATATTTGCTGAGTGGCTAAAGATGTGTGTGGTCTTACATCTTACATGGTGCAAACCCACACCCTGCCAATTTGGACCGTTTTTTCTCTACTTATTGCTTGAGTCTCATCAGCTGTTGACAGTAGAGATTCGAATTGATGCTTTTACCTGGCGCTAAAAGTTCATAATGAATAATGCCCTTCCAATCCCACCATACAAAGCATCAACTTATTGCGAGTTAATCCCGGTTTCGCTATAGTCTGTTGAGCTTGCTTGTCTTTTGACCATGACTTTTTCCACACGTTCTTGTCGTTCTGTCATCCATTTTTCATCACCAGTGGTCAATTTTTTTAAAAACATTATGTTTCAATAGAGATTTGCAAATCACTATTCACTACATTTATTTCATTAGTCACGTGTGGGACCGAAGTATCGAGCTTCATGATATCATCACGCATGCGTAATTTTTTTTTTTGAAAATACTTTGATCAAAATTTCTGATTTATTTTTGTCGAATAGCATAAGAAACTTTGCTCATCTCGGGCGTCCTCAACCCCACATTTGTTTGAACTTAGTTATTATTAAAGAGATATAGTGACATTCAATATCAATTTACACAACATATTTTCATCTTAATAGCTTTAACGCGTTATAGCGTTAAAATAGAACAGCATTTTGACGAGACAAAAAACTTTCCTGTTGAAGCACACACCATCATCTTGCTGAGTATGCAATATCCCGACAAAATAAGTGCTTAAGTTTCAAGTAAGCCCAACTTATGTAAAGTGCATTGGCAAATTTTCATAGAAGCAGCATGCGGTCGGGACGCTCGGGAGTTCCCGAGGCGCTCAACGGGTACTTTGATTCCATATTTACAAAGTTTTCATGAAGAACGAAGTCATATAAGTTTTTGCATGGTTTGCATTTGCACCCATAATGGCATGACTTTCTGTCTGTCTATCTGTATGTTTTTTTTCGTAACTTAATAACGGTCTAACCAATTTTGAAGTGAATCAGTGTACAATGAGGACCTGTGAATGCGAAAATGATTCATGTTATGTTCTTTCCATAGGCTTTATGTTATTTCTATACACAGTATAATCGCTGCAAAAAATGTTTTTTTTTTCTTTAGTAATGATATCATTTCAGTTCATGTATTTGGGTGTGGCAGTATGTGTGTGTAATTAGCTTTTTATCGGAGTTAAGGGGGGGTTGAATTTTGTATTAAACTTTTTATGGGACGAGACACGCCTTTAAAAAGTGGTAAGATGCGTCTTCCACTCAACCCCAACCCCAATTGGGGTTGTATTACTCAACCCCAATGGGTTGAGTAATACATAAAAATGGGTGTGTATTTTGTACATTATTTTTTTGCGTTTTTAAATCATTCATCCAATTACTATGGAACTGGCCACATGTTTTACTCGCAAATGGGAAGATTTTTGATGAACGAAACTAGCATTCGCATCGGTGGATGACTGCGTATTCTTATCATTGAACTAAACCACTAAAGTGATGCTGAGAATTACTTCATTAATAAGAAACTCCTTGAGTAAAATAGACTATTAACATTTCGCTTTGACGTTATCTGCATATTTGTGTTGTTAGAAATTCTAAAAGTATTTAAATTCATAAATAGCAACACAATCTCCAATTAATACAGCATAAATTTTATATTGACACTAGAATTTGTCCCGGCTTCGCCTAAATTGGAACTTTGAACGGTAACGGAATCGAAATTGCAAACGGGACGAGGAGCAGAATAGAGAGCCGAGAGCGGAAGAGTTTAAAACCGAGCGCGGTACAAATACTGTAATCGACCGTGGGATTAAAATTAGATGCAAGATCATTACTGAAACCGGTATAAGAACAGATTAGAGTTGAGAGCGGGACTGGGTTCAAAAGCGGGATCACATCGAAAATTACTTAAATCGAGACCGTGTTCGGAAACGACAGTGGTAGAAACTGACATCGAGAACAGGAGCTGGATCGGAATCAAGAATGAGACAGCGATCAGGATCATGATTAATTATTGTAATCGGTCGATATATAAGATAAAGGAATGAATTCTCTTTACGCGAGCGAAGTCGCGGACGGATGCTAGTTTACATATAAATTTTATTAGTAGATACGCTTCTTAAATCCATACATCATTACTCATAATGGGTATTTTTATGAGTAACTAACTATATTGATTAATGTATGACCTACATAGAATCAGTTTAATAGCTGCCAAAAGTCAGTTATTAAAGCAGCCCTGTTATTGTACCGGGCTATTATTGCAATTAGGTAAGGCCGTAATAGCTGAGCGGTTAATGCAATTCCTTTAAATTAGACGGTTCGAGATTTGAATCCTGTGTAACGACGAACGATTCTACAGCTCGGAGAGTACTATCCCAAAACGTTGTCACTGAGTGATTATTAAAAGCACCAAAAAGCATTGGACTAAGGTGGAGAGCTTAATGCATTAGAGCTTCTATTCAATCGATATGAAATAGATGCTCCTCAACTGTGGTATTTTATTTTCTTTTAACATATGCATTTTATAAAATCGCAAAACATATTGTTAAAGATTGCATCCGCCATTCACGCTTCGCAATTTAGATGAAGAGAGATGTCATGAAGTGGATTTTTAAAACCTGCTATCTTTTCCTTGGTTAACGACATCCGGGTGCCGCGGAGTTTGTTCGATGAGTCATTAAGGTAAAACGTTTATGCTTAAGAACTTTCCGGTGCCTCGAAACATCCAAAGCAGTTTTAAACTTGCTATAAATTCCCTAAAAGATCTTACTCGCCCTCGTAGAATATCAGTTGAAGTTGCTGTTATTCGAATTAAAGTCGCCGAAGCTATCGCACTGTTATAATGAAACGTAAACATCCAAGAACATCAGAACTAGAGAAGCGACGAGGCTGTTCTGTATAATTATTCAGTTTACTGTAACTAGAACTACTAGAATCGACTCGTGAAATATTTGCAAATTTTAGCAGGATAAAGAAAGTGTTTTTCGACAAAAATTGAAATTGAAGGAAAATTGAAGCAATAATGGTTTCACCCTTCTTGGCGTTTTCTTGAAGATAGAATATCTTAGCTGTTATTTTAATTTTCATACATAGTTCAACACAATATCTGTGCGAACCTGACGATCCTTCTCTGACCTATGAGAACCATCATGATGTCTGCTTTCGGAGTTAACGCATTTTAATTCATATCTTTATTTTAATTCATATCATTACTGATACGCGATGAGTAACGAGAGTACCTGCTCAGTAGTTGTAGCTCGGTACTGGATTAAATATCGCGGCTCATTTTATCTGCTTCAACGAAACAATGTGATAGCTTGCACTGAGCCAGGAATTTCCAAGATCCATTTAATATATATGTATTCTTAAATTTTTTCTCTCCATATTTTATAGCGATTCAATTCTTTTCACTCTGTTATTTTTGGTCTCAAGTCTTGTATCAGTTCCTTTTTCAGAGTCGAGCCACGCAATTCTTCATTTATTTTATTTGGATTTATAGTATGCAGAACTTATAAACAAAACAAATAACTTAAATATATAAACGTATAGCTTATGAAAGATATTTTTATGAAAGTTAATTTATCTTATCCAATAATATTAAAATTTAGGCAAGTTTGCCAAGAAGAAACAACGCAAAGTTACTTTTGAACTTACGGAAACGCGGACGTAAATCGTTGTTTTTTAAATGCTATTTCATTCGAGGTTATTGATAACGAAATTCTATAAAAAATAAATATATTTAAAAAGCCTTTTAATATGCAATATATTTATATATAAAATTTAAAAGTCTTTTAATTTTTATCTACTGAATTTTCTATTAAGCTTTTATTTAAATCAATAAATTATTTAAATCAATGAGTGAAACTATTTTCTTTTAGTTTATTATCAATACCATAACCTACCAGAATAAGAATAAGTTTATAGATGCTTTTCTAAAATTAAATATTATTAATTTCTTATGATTTTCAAGATAAAATATTAAAATATCAAATAATTTTTTGGTATGAAAAACTAACAACCAACAAATAGAACGCAACCTAATTATTTTTTTGACAGACATTAGTTGTGAGTATCTGTGCGACCGAGGTGCGTTAGGCGCTTTTAGAGTTCGCCGTGATAATGCGATGACTCGCGGAAAGTGTCGCTTTTGTTCATTTCCAATGATAAATATTTTGATATATAATAATTATGTATTATATTAGTTGAACCCGCCAGACGGTGTCCTGCCAATCTTTATCATGTCTGTATATCAATTGAATTTTATTCATATTTTCCATACATAACATTTTTATTTTATGTAACATATTAACAATATTTGTAATCTATATATATAAATAATTGTATATAGAAGTTGGTTGCTGCCTCGCCAACTATTTTCGACTTAAAACAAAGACGATAGCGAAAAATCTTCTCCGCAATAAAATATAATAATATATATATGTGTGTGTGTGTGTGTGTGTATACATACATGCATGCCAATTTTCTACGTGATCGGTCGAACGGTGTTGGAGTTTAATGATGTCATATATGTATACAGTATGGATTCGATCATTCATTTTTTTAATATTTATAATCTCTTGTTTAAAATAACTTTGCTAAGGTAAGTATAATTTCATTGAAAATTCTTATAAATAATATGAAATAATACAAACACAACCTTAATAAATATTTGGCCAGACTGCAATTGCGGGCGCGGTCGCGTCGCAGGGCGTTACGACGAACCCTTATCAGTGAAAGTTAACGATTGATCGCGGCTGTGCGAAGTGGATCACTGGCCGGCCACACGGTGCGTTTGCGATTGACCGCCTAACGCGGTACCTACGCGTCAGCTCTTCTAAGGTTGTTAGTACGCCATTTCTACGTAGATGTTTTAAGCTGTTTTTCTTTGAAACGACTACTTTAATTATTATGGTTTCTTTGGCAAAATTGTATAAAAAGAGAGGACATTATGAATATTTTTGCAGAAAGTTGCATCATGAAATCCATTCTGTATATATAGATGATATAAAAGAAATTATCAAAATCTCAACAATTCTTTCTTACAAAATAATTTTATACGAGTATCAAAATTTCAGACGATAAACAAGTTCTGCTTCTGACAACTAGCGATTTTAAAAGCTATTTATTATATTACCTATTAAGAAATGAAAAAGTTAAGGTGAAAATTTAAACTTTGGATAAACTTTTATTTAATTACCAAGCTCTTTGCTTTCAATCTAATTGCAAATTTACTTAGTTCTGAATTGACTATAAAAAAAATCTTAATTTAATTTGCCATTAGCTGCTATTAGAAAGACAAAAATGAAACATTGATTTCAAATTGAAAAAAAAATATCTTGGGACTGCAGAGTTAAAATTTGAATATTATGAAACAGTTCTTGTTCCATTTCTAAAGATCTCTATAGAGATATTTTATTCAACTAAGTAAGTAAAAGAAGTCATTTCAAGTATATCTCTTACTTTTGTCATTGGTTTCAAAAATACTTCTAAGATTCTATTTCTTTTTATTTTGAAGTCAATGTTAAATTTTAAAATTCACCATAACCGATATATAAATTGAAGAAGGAAAGATGTACGGACGGTCAGGACTAGTCTAGCTTAGGAATGATATCTACATGATGAAATATTGCAGCGGTGTCTCAGAGATCAAGAGTGTTACCTCGAACAGTCGGTACCGTTTTCAAAACTAATATGGGGAGAATTGATCAAAAAGTTTTCAATTGAAGTCAAATCATAAGCTACCTCTATTTGCTTCGAAGAACACGTTAAGCCTTCGGTCCCAGATGTTATCGTCCCATTGGTGGCGAAAGTCGTTAGTAGCCCTCAGTCTGCATTGAACCATCACGGAGGCCTCAAGGCCCAAACCCTCATTCTGAAATAATAAAATTGTGAGTGTGTGCATGGTGGAATTGAGTGATTAGAAACGTGACTACATGAAAATATAGCTTCAAGGAATTTGTCGCGATGCGGGGCAGGTAGCACATAATTCGCAATAAATCCTTCGCCCCAGAAATGTACCGATGACAATTTTTGTGAAATATATCTCGTGTTTAATTTTTCGTTCTTGTTATACCGGATAGCCCAAAAAGTGACTTCAGAAGAAAAATTTAGATACCTCGGACCCAGGGTTGTTCGAAAATACCCCATATTTCTATTCTTTAAATAATCTTCCGATTATAACATTAAAAATATACTTTTTTAGTTTTGCAGTTTGATTGTTATGAGCTGTACCTTCATGCTTAGAATAAATGTCATCTTGATTCTGAGACAAGGTAGATAAATTTTGGTCAAAAGTTAACCATCGTCTTCCCAGAGGAATAGAATCGAAATTTCAACTAAAGCTTAAAAGTACTTAATCTCGAATTTATGGTTGCAGGCTAATTTTAAAAAGTTAAGGAGATATTATACTTAAGACATAAAAAAATGGTGGTTAAGAGACTATTTTTCCTAAAATCAGACTTCAAAGATGATGAAGTGGAAATCTCTTAATAATGCAATAAATTATAGTAAAAAAAAAAAGAAAAAAAAACACGCTTTAAAAGCAAACCGAACTAACAAGTAGAAAATAATTTTCACTTTTCATAGAGTTTGTGTTACTGCAATAAAAAGTCCACTAACACGACTCTACAAAAATTTTCGTTTTTTTTTTTTAAATTCATTTTATGATTTTCCGGTTAATTATGCACAAAAACGAAAAGAAAATACCTTTTTTTGGTGCAAGGTTTTCTTTTGTGATAGTTATAGTAATAATACTCATTTTTGATTTTTTTTTACAAAATTTTAATTAATTTCAATACATTTAAAAATATCGCGCGATCAAAGTAAGGTTTTTACGTTCACATAGTACAGCTAGATAGCACTCAAGTGATAAACAACGATCAGGTGTTTTGTACAAGTCTAGAAAAACTTAAAATTTCGTTGCGAAAGTGATGCATTGATGCTGATGCATTTTCTTATATATGTGATCAATTTGTTAAAGTTCGTGATATAAAATGTATTTTATCTTGTTATCTGTGCTTATGGAATAGTAGAACGAACATTAAGCACTATAGTCAACGGTCATGGCCTGTAAGAACAGAACTTTGTGTAGGAAAACAAAATGTAAAATTTGAGTCGATCGTTGAAGCAGAAAAAGTGTTAAAACCACTTTTGCACATTAAGTTAGGGTTGATGAAACGATTCGTTAAAAAAATTGGATGAAACTTCAGAAGCTTTTGGATACTTGAGAAAAATTTTCTGAAGTTATCAGAAGCAAAGTTTAAAGCTGAGGTTTTTGTTGGTCCGCAAATCAGAAAGATTTTCGCTGATGAAAAATTTTCCACGTTGTTGAATCGTACTCAAAAAGCGAGTTGGAACAGATTTAAAGCAGTAGTTACTGGAATTTTAGGAGACAACAAAACTGAATACTACCAAAAGCTAGTTGAGGATATGCTAAAATATTTCAAAGCCTTGGGCTGCAGGATGTTATTAAAAGTAGATATGCTGAATGCTCATTTAGATAAATTTAAAAACGGCATGGTAGCCTATTCAGAAGAGAAAGGAGAAGGTGTTCATCAGGACATTATGAGCATCGAACAACGTTGTCAAGGCCAATACAATGGAAACATGATGGGAGATTATATTTGGGGTTTATTGAGAGAAAGACCTTATTGACGTAAAAGAAAAAGTAAATGGGAGCACTTTTAAATTTTCTACTTTTTTCTAAGTTATTTTGGTAGTAAAACTTAATAAAAATCATAAACATATTTATATGAATGATTTAATATTTAATTAAAAATTTAAACCACATACTTTGAAAAATATCGTTTACTCGGTTTTATGAATACAAAAGCAAACTTTTTCATGCCATATATATTTTTTTTCGTCTAATTACGACCTAAAGAATCGAAATTTAATGCTTTAAAATCAAAGTAAAATTTTGCTTTGACCCGTGTAATCAATTACGATTAATTAACTTGAAAGAAAATTAGAGTAAAACTAAAGTTATTAAGAACAAAATAATTTAATTTATTGTAGAAAGCGAAGAGTGTAAATTTTTACATTTTCATTATAACCCTATTTTTTTAAATAGTTATAAATGTAATACTTAATTGTATCATTTAATGACAAGCACCTTTATTGCTGTAACAGAAGCTCTTTATAGGTAAAAAAAGTATTGTACTTTGTAGTTCAGTTTGCTTTTAAAGCGTGTCTTTTTAGTTTTTTGAAATGATATTTTCTAACTTTTACGTCTCAATACGATATCAATAGCCTTGATTTAAGAATATCTAACGTTTGGCAATGAATTTAACTTTATATCATTCTTGGCTACATAACCTTTCTATTTCGTCTAATGCGTAACTATTATATAGGGCGCTCCGTGTTAACTTTGAACAATTAAGTTCTTCTATTTGAATTCCATTTAGTGACCTTCTGAGACTTAGAGCTACATAAGCTTGTCCGGCAGCAACAACCTAGAACCAAGATAAATAATTGCATAATCTACTGTATTTTTTATGTACAGAATTTTATGTACAGTGAATACCCAAATTAGAATCAACGGCAGCATTCGTCTTTCAGGTGTGCCATGGCTATATGAGGTCGACCCGAGGTTGACACTAGCGGCATGATATTTTTAAACACCCTTTTGCCATTCATCCCTTGGCACGTTTTACACCTTTGGGTGTAAAACACACACGCACGGTTTGGGTGATTTCAAAATTGAGTGGAAATTTAACGTTCGATTTAAGTTAACGTTGCTCTATACAGCTTATAGTTGTGATATACACAGATTTTATCGATTTTTTTTTTATTTCATATTTTATAAAATTATAGAAATTCAAAATTTCTTTTAATACATATTTTCAATTTCAACTAATTTCTTTGCAATTTCAAAAATTTCTTTTTTTCAATTACTTTTCCAAATTACTCACTTTATATTTTTTTTCCAAATAGTTACATTTTATAACATTTTAAGTAACTAAATTTTTTCTTCAAATTTATGTACATACTACCAAATTTTAAAAAAATTTAAAATTTTAAAATTTTCTTCAAAATTTTGTTTTTCAAAATGAAAATAATGAAATTATTGTATTGTTATTGGTCCATGACATGAATAAAATTTTTCAAGTTAATCAGGCATCTGAAAATTGCTGAAAACGAAGCTCAAAGATGCTATTTCGAATATACATGTTAAAAAAAGCTTTTTGCTTCCTCTCATCTTATTAATTATAAATTATGGTAGAAAATGGCTCAAATCAATAAAGTGAGACAAATTAAACAATTTTAACAAAGCTAATGTGGTTATCGATCTCTGGAAAAAAATAATTTAATTAACTCATTAATCGAGATGCTAACAATTGAACATAAATGATGAGTTACCTTACGAACTACTAATCTCTTCCGTTTTTTCAACCAAAACCTATTTTAAAACTGAAAGGTAATAAAGGGAGATGCGCGCAGCGGTACCCAGCGACCCGTTGTTCTCATAAGCCAGTCGTACACTGCTCTGTCGTGATACTGTTACTTTTGTTTTTCATGGTCCTCAAATTTTATAAATATTTCAAAACCGCAGCGCCTCGCGCCATTCTGCGAGGCAAATAAGACAGTAATTTAACAGCGCTTTGTGAAAGAGATGGATTGTCCGTCATCAGTCAATTAGTTAGCCGCCACGTTCACCGGATTTAAATCTTACGTACATTTTACCTGGAGGTATTATAAAAAAATAATTTTCGCCAACAAAGTTAAAAGGGGATAGGTATAAAAAACAGGTATAAGTTTGTAACCACGGAATAGCGGGAACTAAATCGCATTTAGAAGGATGAAAAACAATTTCTTGTTGCATTGTCGTTTTTGTATGGCAGTTGGAGGTCGATACTTTGAAAACAGGTTCAAAATAAATTAATTCATCATTTATTATTGTCTTTTCTTTATTTTGAACTTTATGACTTGAGTTGAACTTTGAATTAAAAAAATGCCATTAAATTTACACAACTTTGCTAAAAGCAATAAATGATAATTTCTACAATCAATAATTTAAGTCAAACTATACGTTGGACTTAAATTATTGAATGTAGCCATTTCCTACTATAATTTATAATTAATAAGATGAAAATTTTCAAAAAGTGTTTTTTCATTATTCGAAGACTTCAATCATCTTTGAATACTGATTTCAGAGAAAAAAAATTGTCATTTTTTAAAAATATTTCATAAGTATGGTGTCCTCTTAAGTTTTTAATATTAACCTATCACCATAAATTCAGATTTAAATAATTTTTAGCTTTAGTTAAAATTTCGGTTCAACTCGTCTGGAAAGGTCATTTTTAAATTTCGATCAAAATTTATCTACTTAGTTTCAGAATTAAGATGACAATTATATTATGCACGAAAATACAACTCATAAAGATCATATTGCAAAGAAAAAAAATTAAAAATATGTGCACAAAAATATGTATATATATAAAAAAATAAAGATAGAATGTCGGAAGGTTCTTAAAAAAAATTCTATCTCGAGAGCAACAAAAAATCGCGGAACGTACATGGGGTATTTTCGAATAATTCTGGGTTTGAGGAATATAGGTTATTTGTTTTGACGTCACTTTTTTGACGAATGAAATTTCTTCGGGTTACGACTATTATCTGCACGTTATACAGTTGTATTTGCTTTTTAAGTTAACTTATTGTATCTAAATTGTCTTGAAAGATTTTTTTATTTTCCTGGTGAATAAAACTTGGCATAGGTTGAAATTTCGAAGAATAAAAATTAGAATTGGCCAATTCAGTTCATCGTTCATACAAATATCATTAAACATTTTTGACAATAAAATATGTGTAACAAAAATACATTAGAGTACATTTACTTAGTCTCAGTATAGTTGTTACCTAACTTTAACATCGCCCTAGAAGGTTCCGGAGAAACTCCTAATAATTACACATCGCCCCTGGCATCGTCGTCGCGCGCTTGAAAAATGTATATTTCCTACAAATTAAATAGATTTTATCTTGAAACCGCCCTAAGACCGTAAAGTTTGAGTCCTTTTGAATTAAAAATATAAAAGAAAGGCGACGACAAACAAAATGATACACATTGTGGTCCCCTCCGAGAAGTCCTCAGGCCAGACATCAACAGTTTCAAGAGACGTTGGTGTAAGCTTTTCTTTGTACCGTTGGCCAAGGCGCAACCTGGTACATCTACGTTGTAAGACAATTTCAAGAATTCCATTTAAAGTTAAATGTTACAAGGTGGGGTGGTCAACCCCACCTTCCCTAGAGACTACAAAGAAATCCGGTACGTACTCTATGTAAGCCATGCACGTACTCTACGTTCCATCCGGTCCATGAGCTTTGTCTAGTTAGTTTTTTCTAGCAGTTTGTTTGAGAGTTACCTTCTTCAAGTCTACCCCCGACCCAGTCAATTGTTTAAAACTCATATGCGCCGTAGCACATTCTAAAATTATATTATTTTTGTAAAATATACATTTATAAAAATTATCCCTAAGCCATAATTGTTTTTGTCTTGGTATGAATGACGGCTCAGCGTCAGCTCAGAATCAGCGCAGCTCCTCTAATCAGACAGAGTTCCAGCCCCGACATCTAGAGGACTTCATAAGATCAGGCCAACTAGCGCCATTAAGCGATGTACTACCGTTCATTCTTGTGTCGGCATCGTCACCTTTAGGGAACGGATAGAATAAGTAAACAGTATAGTTAAGCTATTAAGTTTGTTCTTTTGGTTTTAGGTTGTTATAGTTTGTGTTGGGTATACAAAGGTAATTTGTTCTCTCTGTGCACTGGTATAATGAGTTTTATTGTAAGACTAGCTTTCCGCTCGTGGTTTAGGCCAGGTGGACATAGAATGTGTTCCTTCATCTTTTACATGAAAGACCTTGCTGTTGGTATCAATCTCGTTCTCGCTTTCAGTATTGGTTCCGTTACTGTTTTTGGTTTTTATTCCGGTTACGCTCTTGGTTGTTATTCCAATCCGACACTCAGTTTCCACCCCAGTCCCGTTGTCAATTACGGTCCCGGTTCTGACTTTATTCCTGATCCACTTCGCGCTTTCAACTCCGATACCGCTCACTCTAAATAACACAAACTATATTCTGCTTCAAGTCAAGGTCTATTTACTCGCGAACATCGCATTAAAATTGTTTGAATAATTTTCGAGATATACACAAATAGACGGACACAAAAAAAAGTTAAAAATCTTCATTTGCTTTTATCTTATTGTTATTTTAGCTTTCTTTTATCGTCCCCATTACATTTTTCATACATACCTTCAATGTACATACAACCGATTCTAATGTTCTATTATATGATAAGAATACCTAATATATTCTATATCATTTACAAATCACGTTTTAACCTTTTGCTCGTTTTAGTTTAAACCTATAAACGCGTACCGTGAACTTATCTGGATCTCTTCCAATAGTTGCAGAATGTTTAAATCAAAAATTTTATAGCTGCACTATGATATAGATGTGAGGGGCGTCCAGTATTAAGTGAGAACGAGGTACAAACTATTTGGATCTAAAAAAAAAATGAATATAGATTAGATTTTAAATAAGATTTGAATATTTTTTATAAAATGGTAATCTTTTGTTTGTAGTTAGTCGTAGCGTGTTGATGCAAATGGAAAAAGTTGAATGTGAGCTATCACACGCAAGCAAAACAGACGTGAAGTGACGGCTTCCACGGTTGCGTTTCATCCCGTGAGCAAGAGTCTCAGTGGCTTGCTGCCCTGTCTATCACCCTTTAATGACCCATTTCACTTTTCTTCAGATATCCCATTCCTATTCAAAAGGCCAGCAACTCATTGATGACTCCGGTTGCGAGTGTCCATGGACGGTGGTGACCATCTACTCTCTGGCAGCTTATATGTTGATTTGCCCATCGAAATTGCTATAAAAAATGATATAACTACAAAAAACGATTTTTGGATTTATCCTTAATTTGTTCTGTGAAACCTTGTTTCTTTACAAATGTCATGATTCTGAGTTGATGGAGAGTACCCTATAGGTTTTAATTTACTAGCGAGTTTTAAAATATAAGACATCATTTGTCGTTTTTTTTGGTTACTTTGATTTAGAATGTGGAATTTTTTACACTTGCAAGAAACCGCAAACCCAAGTATTTGATATTAATTTTGAGTTGGTACCTCTACGCATTGCTGAGAACAATGGTCTTGATTTACGAAAAGACAGACAGACAGATTGATAACGAAGTGATTCTAGAAGGGTTTCTTTTTTTTTTGAGATATAAAACCCTAAAAATGGCAGAAGACATGCAAAACAATACGAATGTGCGTAACGATGCAGGAAGCAAATTTAGTCACACTATTTTAGTAGAAGTAGAAAATACTATTATATATATTGGGGAATTGATTGGGGGGCTCGATAGTCTGTTACGGAGGACTTTAATGAGCGACGTTTCGATTCAGAGAAAGATTAGGAAGAGTTGATGTTAAAGTATGAAAACGCGTACGGGGAGGAAATTAAAGTTAATTAACATATATTCTGTATCTGCTACAGTGGCAGATGAGATGGTGAGCCGAAAAAAGACAGCACCAGCGTGCGCATGACACGATGCGCGGGCGACGGGCAGCGACGATACGAGTTGCGATACTGCGGCCCCACGGTACGCATCACTTACGAGAAACGAGCGGTGGGTGAGACGAAGCTACCCAAAAGTGAGAGAATGGCGGCCGTAGACGTTTATGAGGATAGCGGGTGCGCGCCGCCGTCGGGAAACATAGAGCACTAGCGTACATGCACTTATGCGCGAATGAACTATGAACGTAATGTACAGAATGCATTAGTGGGCACCGGAGCAAATGTATCACGTGCAAATAGTGGGCAAGAGTAACATTATTTTTTCGGACGATTCTGTGATGATTTCATAGACGGTAATAACAGATTAGATAATAAAGTCGTAAATTTATGAATTCGCGAAATACAAGATGCGATAAAATGGCTTGTAATTATATCATATCGTCATAAGTTTATTTCCAACTTTTTTCTTCTTTTTTAATAATTTAAAAGCTTATTTTTACTTTTTGATTACTAACACTAACGGCTCATGAAGCGCTATTTTGAGACTCCTCCCATCGACGTACATTTCTGTTAGGGGTCTAATTGAGGCATTCATCGCCTTTTTAGTGCTTATTGTCGTTCACTAGACTTTATTTAGGAACGGGATATTATCTTTTTAATAGTTTAGGTTTTTGTTTTTCTTTTTTCACGGTGATTGATTTAAATTTTTCACAAAGAATGATTGTAGCTGTCACCAAAGCATATATACGTATACATAGAGTCTGAAAACTGACTGATACTGAACCAATTAGTTTCAAAATTGCATTCAGAATAATTATACTTATGCCCAAAACCAAGGCTGCATATCAAAACGAAAAGCTGTGTCATTGTATGTTTGTTTCGTTAGGTAGAAAGCAATGAACCAATCAATTTAATTTAATAGCAGTGGTGGCTGAGCGGTTAGCGTGTTTCCTTAGAATTAGAAAGTACACAATTCAAATCCTGATCACCAGTAAAATGACCGTTGTGTTTTAAACTTAAATCAAACGAAACTATTTGCTTGATACCTCGGAGGATGCGTTTAGCCCTCGGATTCGAACGCTATCACCGTATCCATGGCAACTGTTCTTAATAGCGCCCAGCTCATACAGAGCCAGCGCCAGGGCATAAGGTTCAAGTCTTTCGATGTGAAATTTGAAGTTCGGAAGAAAGCACATCTCTGCAGTGGGCTGGTAAGGCTGATACCCATATAAAATATTGCATATAGTATGGCTTTATTTATATCAAAGCGAAACTATAAAAATTTAATCATGATTTGATATTGTGGCGTTTAATTAATGAGAGTGTAATAACGGGTTAGATTATATAGTTGCAAACTGATAGATTCGCGGAATATGTTACCATAGTTCGGTTGCGACAGTATGTCGACAGAGAACTTTTTTTGAGGTCGTTTTAATCATTGCGAGCACTTTGTTCCCTACGCTGTCCCGTACTATAAATGGGTATTACCTGTATTATATGCAGTTACTCGCTTTTATGATATTTTGGGACATTTCGGAATAATGTATTTCTAACATTAGATTATGTAAAGCTTTGAAATATATGTTTCAAATTATCACAAAACCGATTTTACGATAAACAGCCGTTGGATCTGGGTTGGCAAGTGCCTCATATTCGTAAAAACGCTATAGAAAAATGATTCTCCTAGTAGATATATTTTTCTGACAGAATGAGAAGGATAAAATGAGGCTGTGTACGAGAGTACCTTTGACAAGACGCCTTTGAAGAAACTTAGACATTTTTTAAATTACGAAATTGGACGTATGTTAAAAATTTGACCTTTTGTAGAAAAGTTTAAGAGGGATAAAGATTTTTTTAGTGATACGTTTTTTTGGAAAATCGATACATTACAGTTGACTCTGTTCTTTTCCGTAACCGAAAAATTATAATCGATATAAAACCGACAGAAAAAGTTCACATTCATATGGCGTATTCCAGCTATGGAAGGACATTTTAATTTTGTAAAATATTCATTAACAAACTTTCTAGAGTTATAAATAATATGTAGCATACTAATTAATTATTTATTAGATGATTAGGAATGACGAACTAATATGAAGTTAGCATAGAATAACACTGACGTATTTGGAAGTAAAATTTACTTTTAAATACTGTAATAATGGTATTAAAGATAATCAGCCAATTTCTATAAACACAGCATTTGAAATCAAGAAGTTGTAGGATTCGTACTTCCTCGAAGTCTATGAGCCTGAAGATCACACACGGTCAAGCTAATATCTTGAAAAAGTGCTGTCTGTACGTTAAAACATAGGAATGTATTATAAAATTAAATGCAAATTCTAAAATGGCCATTCAAAGTGACTCGGTGTTCCGTAATTGAAAACTATTCCAGTTCGAGTTTTCCTGTAAAACAGGCGCTAATTATTTGAGCGACAAAGGCGCCGCCGGCCAGCGAGCGGCGGCGATCCGAAACTTTACTAACAAATTAAGAAGAATGGCGGAAGTTAAATTAAAATCTTAAGGAAGAGTACCACCGCACTGGATTTATGCCTGTTGTACACTTTTTAACAGGCCAACTTGTTACGGGCCGTCCGTTTTTTTTATAACAGATGTCTTATAAATGGTGCAATGGCTCTTTAGGCCTAAACTTTTTTTATTATGTATGATTACGTAGAGTCCGGTTTGAGACAACGAAGAGGAATACAATATTTTTATCATTTGATCGATTTGAACACGTAAAGTAACAAAACATGTTTTTGTTTCAATTCATTCAAGTAATAATCTGCTTATACAAAATAAATGTATTAATAAATTAGTGATTTGGTCCGTTTTAAAATGGGATTTATCGTAATAGGAGAAATTTGTATTGCATGCAATTAATATCGCGGAACGTAATGATTGAACACATTTTCACTTTACAGATAAGTAGATGTTCATTTGGAACATTATCCGCTTGAATATGGAATAATTCCCTTTTTTTATCTATGTCTATACCCTATCTTGACTCCATTCCCGAACTCGTCCTTAATCAGAATTTTCATCTCAACCTCGCTCTAGAATCTATTGGTTGATTCCTCAGTCAGGCTCAGTCGTAGTTATGCTGGCGATTTCAACTTAATCCACTCCAAAATTCGGTACAGTTTTGTCCGCGATCCCGATCATGGTCGTCTTTTTGATTCCGCTCACGGCCTTGATTGTAATTAAAAGCTATATGTGTTTTAATGAAGTGTATGCACACGTTGTGTGATATTAGAGCCTGAAGCAAAGCATTCGCACCATGTTTTGCTTTTAGACACATAAATCGCTGCGGCTTGTAGTTTCACCTCTGTTAAATTCGATTTATATGTGTCTATTTCATACACATGATCAGAAAACCAGAAAATGTAACAAGTTATCTAAACATCATCAGGAAATTGTGTGAAAAAATAAAAAGACCAATCATTAAAAAAAGAACCAACAGCATGTTGAGTCTGATGGATATATATTAAATAAGTAGAAAAATATAAAAATGAATTTATGTCTTGTATAACTTTTGTTAACATATAGACTGTCTAAAGCAAAAAAATACTTCTCAAATCAGAGTGACAGTACTTAAAATTAGCGTATTTACACAGATCAACTCTTCAGATTTTCATATTAGTGTCAATTATAAAATTTGTACTGATATACTAAAAATATATTACAAAGAAACTGCTTACCTTAGCTTTATATATTAGAACAGATTACAAAACCTATATTAATGTACCAAAAAATCGGTGTGCAATTACACGATGGAAATGAAAACTTCATCAAGGCGAGATTAATAATACGAAATACAATGGTTTTTGATCTATATTCATAAAATAATAACATTTATAATATACATTATAACAATTGTGAATAAATTAGTCTGGTAAATTTTAGTCTGACTGTACTCTAAAAATTAAACATAAAATTTGGGTTAGGTAAAATATGAAATCAATGCTTTTAATCGTAGATTTGCTAAATATCTAAAAAAAAGTCCGTCAATTGTTGTTCCATATTTTGTTGTGCTTTCATTTAGTTCATCCGACATATTCAAATATAATGTCGATTTAGAAAAAATCCACTAACGGCTTTGATGTGCCTTTTGCTAAATCGACATTGAAATCGCCAATCAAAATCATTGGCAATGTATGAAGGTTTCGTTCGAGAAGAGCAGATCCTGTTTTGGTACATATAAGTAAATTTTCGGAAGTTTGGAAGAAGATCGAATAGGTGATAATGAGAAAGGTGTTGATGGACGCCAAATACTAAAATGTGAACTGATTAAACTTCAAAGTTCAATTGCGTCTTGCGTAGAATAGACACAGATAATTTCTTACTGATTAATTTTTAAGTCATTTATATCATCTAAGATATACTAGAACTTACCTGATTGTGAAATATTTTCGCTATTACTAAAACATACCAAGCGTATGTCTTGTGATCTTCACAGTACTATTTCTAATGACGATAGATAACGTCTCATACACACACAACGAATTTTAACACATTTACGTGTATACGCACGCGTGTAACATTAAATAATGTATCAATTAAAACGTATTGGCGTGGTATGTAACGTTTTTATGTCAATACTGAAGATAATTGAGGCGTCATTTTCTCTCATGTAACGCTCGTTGAACGAGTATAGCAGTGACGCGTTGATTGTATATCTTTCGCTTCCTTAGTGGACTGGAGCCGACGTTACCCAAACGACCGTTACATATCGGAGCGTGACGGCTCAGTCTCATTCAATAGCCACAAAATAAGGTGCTCAGCGCGCCTAAAGAAGTTTTCACTTCAGAAACGTGAAAACGTGTTAATATGAAACTACCACTAAGATTACATCAAATCGTACTGATCTTATGCAGGATCGAGGCCTACAGCAAAGCTGTAGGCATCCGTAGGGTTGTATGGATTTCTGGATTGAGATAGAGTTAGTGTGTTGAATTAAAATAGAATTGACACAAAAGATTAAGGAAATATTTTACGCGGGGGCGAATCCGCGAGCAGACATCTTGTTTAATAACGTTCCCTTTCTGTATTTCCTTCGTAAGTAATGATTGAATCAAAGCCTATAGATGAAGTTCAAAAAGGTGTTTGTTAATAGTAATTTTGACAGTTAGAACATTTTGCATTATAAAATTATTATTACATGAAAATTACTGTCCAATCAGCGTTAGAGCATGGGGAAATATTACTGTGCAGATGTTACACATAGCATTTTAAGGCTTTGCGTATGGCTTTTATTCGAGTCGTAAAGGAAGAGGTGGCGAGTACAGCGGTGAAGTCACACTTAAAAAAAATTTAGGATGAGTTTAAGAAATTGTACTTCATAATCACTCTTTTGTTAGCACTACGTTATAAATTATTTATTTATATCATGACATTTCCCTGTCGTGGTTCATATCAATTTTTGCTTTTCATTAGAAGGTAGGCAGATATAGATTTCCACATGGATATCTCTCTTGCTTTAACAAACACGTTGGTTTCGGGTTTCATTACATATTATTATTATTAATTCACTACTCGTCTGGTTAAGGTGAATTTTCTGATATACAAAATACAAATATTCTTAATTAATTACAAAATAATTCTACTACTTACTGACAGAGATTAATACTTTTGATAGCTTTTTCCCATAACTTCATTGTCTTAATGAATTAACTAGTACTTGGGCAACCGAACTCGCTCATCGTCCTCCGAGTTTACCGTGGGAATATAAATAACTTCGGAAATGTTGCACGTTTTCATTTTCAACAATACTAAATCGCAAAATTTGCCTACGCATTTTATTTCTTGGTACCATCTTTAGTTTATATCACGCAGTGTCAGTTGTTGTTGAGAACCAAAACCATGACAACGACGCAATCACCTCAAACCTGTACGAGTGGGTGCTATAAAACTGTTTAGATTTTTTTTTTGTAAAATTAATACCTTCGAAAAGACCTACCTAGACAAATATGAAAGGTAAACCTTTATCAAAGCAAAAATTAAAAAAAAAAAAACATAGCAATCGTTACGGCCGTTTGCGAGATCATCGAGGCACGCACATATGCTCTAAACTTATTTTATATTTCTTATTTTGTTTTTATTTTTATATTTATTTTAGTGAAACTACTCACTTGACTGTTAATGACTTTGTACTTATATATAGAAGATTTAAAAGCACATATCAAACCTAGCTTTTACGTATGGCGTCGAGTGTCGGCCGACCGCGTGAACGTAGCGATACGCTCAAGTACTTTGAGGCATGCCACAAAACTAAATGTCATTTATGGTTTCACTATACAGTATAATTTCTGTTAAAACCTATAAGTAGATATTATCTTGTTATTATTTCCATTTTTTGTGGTTGGATTATTGTATTTATTTAATTTCCCATTCTATTTCTTATCGACCGGGTGTTTTAGAACAAAAGAGTATTAGTGGAGTAATAGTGCTAGAGACATGATGCGATTAATTTGGAGCAAATGTGAAAATGGGCTGGCTCGAGTGGTGAGATACTTACACTCTCATAGTGACTAACAACTTCTAGTGTTGTATTTCGTCCAGTGTGAGGGAGTTGTAGTGGCCCATTCCTCACCTCACTTCAATCTCGCCGCCCTCAACCCACTCCCCATAATCGGATTATCCATTCTTACCCAAGAGGCTGGCAACGCACCGGCGACTTCTCTGGATTGCGAGTGTTCGTGGGCGACGGTGACCACCTACTCTGGTAACTCGCATGTTCATTTACCCCTCGAAAATGCATATAAAAAACTAGTTGGGCTAAATTTCCAAAGACTGCGAAATGCGACATGTCTAATGCGAAAAAAGGTTTTTTTAATGTATTAACCTTACGAGAGAAGACACGAAAATATATTATACAATAATATATTTAAATGAACATATCTACATCGAGATACGCACAAAATATACCCTTCAATTTTACAACTATGCAAATCAATGGCGAGTTTTGTGTTACGCTTCCGAACCAAACGCGAAAGAACTTTCCGGCGGCCATTTGCATACGGACTCCGTACACTCGAAAATGTTCAAGAATCAGGAGTTCGACGAGATGGGAAATTTTCAATTTATTCTAATTGATATGTCGATATATTATGTATTTCATATGTGTATACTAGTTTTAATAGCGGCTACACCCTCGAAATGAACGTTGATTTACTGTCTAATTTTAGTAGAAAAATATTTGAATTAACGAGTGCAAACAAATATTAATTTATCGAAAACATTGTCATTTTTAATTAACTCATTCTTTGTATTACACAAAATAATGATAATTCAGTATAATAATTCAATTCAATTCAGAATGCAATTTTTCATCAAAATTTTCTTATGACATTATCACGTAAAATTATCGTCCGTAAAACGACTTTATAGACAACCAATTTTTTTTTTATTTGATTTATATGTTACACATTTATGGGTGTTTTATATGTAAGAGAAAAAATGTTTTTAATTATTACAAGGGTTGCTACTCATATATATACAACTGACCTCATTCAGGCCAATATTAAAAAGTAATTATAACATTTAAAAATTGAAATCTTTGGCTTAGAATACAGTTTGTTTTATGTAACAGTCAATTGTTATACCATTGTGGCGTCATTTTGAAAAATGCGTGTCTTCATCGCCATGGATTTAATACGTGAAAATTTTCGTGAGATTATTTATTACTATTTTCGGCGTGGGCTAACTCAAAAACACTGCATCTATCAACTCACTTCGACTTTTGGCGATGAAGCACCGTCTACAACCCTGTGTATCACTGATTTTGTGAGTTTATTCGTGGGCGGTCTGTGCTCAAGGATAAATTTAAAGAATGTCGCCCTAAATCGGTTGTTGTACCATAAAATTTCGATGCTGTGCTGGAACTAATAATTGAAGATCGTCATGTGACATTTCGCTAGATAAATGCATCTCTTGGCATAAGTATGACGAGCATATATTAGCCATTACATGAAAATTTGGCTGTAAAAAAAATTGTTCTCGTTGGATTCCGCACAAATGAGCATTGATTAAAAACAGGTTTCTGTCGATTGGTGCAAAAAAGTGACAAAGTAATTACAATCATGGTGCGTCAAAAGCTATTTATAATATCCATACAGGTGATGAATCTTGGATCTATGCATATGACCTCGAAACTAAATAACAGTCAACGGTGTGGATGTTCCAAGATGAGCTGAACCCAACAAGAGTGATTCGTGCCAAAAGCACTTTGAAGCAAATGGTTGTCTGTTTTTTTGGTATAAATGGACATGTGGTTACAGTGCCATTAGAGAATCGTAAAACAGTTAATCAGGAGTGATACAAGACCATTTATTTGCCAGAAGACTATAAAAAAAATAAGAAAGAACAACCTACAACGCAGAATCATTCTTCATCACGACAATGTTAGCTGTCACACATTGGTCGAAACACTTCGGTTTCTGGAAGATCGAATTGACGGGTCATCCGCCGTACAGCCCCGTTTCGGCACCCAACGATTTCTATTTATTTCCAAGCATGGAAAATAATTTATGTGTGATCAACATTTTTTGAGTTGTGAAGAGGCCGTTGATGCGTTCAGAATGTACGTTTTGGAGATACCTCAATCGGAACGAAAAAAGTGCTATAAAACTTGGCTGCAACGTATGCAAAAGTGCATCGATGATGGGGAATATTTTAAAAAGTAATAAAACCATATTAAATGATAGATGTTTCTTTCGTTTTGATATTCTGGACACATAAATACGAGCCCTCGTAGTACTAAAAGGTAGGTTTTTGAACATCCTACGACAACCTTAGATTTTTCGAATCAAATCGTATCTAAGATGCTATCCCGGTACATACAACACATTTATATCGAACTTCAAGTGAAACCGTTTGGTAGTTCCTTCTGGGTACAGGAAGTAAAAATTTCAAAATCAATTATGTTATTTCAAAATCCAATATTAAAAAAAAATCAAAGATTTAACATTTTAGGAAAAGAGAAAGTCGCACGGAGGGGGCGTAACGCTTTTTTGGTAACGTTACGATTTCTACAAGTTAACCCCAACCGGAAGCCGCATTAAAGAACTCGGTCCCAATAATATATTGATGCAATTAGGTACTCGAAACAAGTCGGAAGCACTAAACCGACGACGGCGAATAACGATTCGTTTGATCGACGGCGCGCCGGCTCCGCCCGGCGCGTGTTCCGATGACTGCCGACGCCAAAAATTTAATTTCCCGCTTCCATTGCCCGCTTCCTTTTTCTCTCTTTCCCCTTTCAAATCTCTTCTTTTGAAACTAATTATTTTTTTACGATCGTTGCATTTATAATTTGAGAGTACGCTGTAGCCAGCCGGCGGGAATGCTATTGAAGTACCGAAACAGATAACACTGTGTTTGATTACTCCCAGTTTGCTTCATTGAGGGTATCAAAAATTACTATTAATCCACAATTACATTTTAAATACAAGGTAATGATATAAAGTAATTAATTTTTTCCGGTACATACACAGCACCAGCTGATCCCAAACTAAACGGCTTGTATTATATTATGGGTATCAGGTAGTTGATAGAATACACATATATTTTTATAAATATTATACACTTATTCATAGAACCATCCAAACTCAAAACAAATATTCAGGCAATCAAAGTCTTTATGAATTTATTATTTCTTTCATTTCCGTTAGTTTAAATCCTCTTATTATGACACAAATATTTTTACTTAAAATTCTATGATTTCCCGACGACCGAAATTTAATTATTCGTAAATTACATTTTATTGTATTTTAAGTAAGTTCGATACTCATTTTCGGACAAACTAGTTCTGTGGTTTAATCGGGAAAGACTATCAAACACGATGGATTCGTTGTCATATTTCCAATAATCTTATACTATTTCTCTATAAAACGATAAAACTATACAACAATAAAAACGCGTACGAATATCTGCAATAAACAATTGGCGAGTTAGTTAAAGAGAAATCTTGTGTACTTTTTCTTCGCTTTGGTGCAATGAAAATAAATATAAAAAATATTTCGTCATAATCTGAAGAATGGCACAAAGAACATATCATCTTTGTTTAACTGTAGTTTTATAGGAATTGAAAAAAAAAACATTATTTATTAATTGTATCGAAACAACTGATTGAATTTTGAGCGAGTGTTTGGGAGATATTAAAGATATATGGACTTCGATATTGCTTAATGCTCTCAACGGGTTACTAGACGGCACCGAGACCCAAATCGAAATCAGGATTAGAATCGAGGTCAAAATCAAAATAGGGAACGGGACTGCAATCGATTGCTGTTTCGATCTTATCAAAGTGTTCATTACAACCTCAATATAGAGTCTCATTATCAGAACGGCCCTAACATTGGCGAATGATTGCGCCAACATTATGCTTAAAGTCAGTCACACAGCTTAATATAGAATTAAGTACCTATGCATTTAATAAAATAGCTGTACCAAGCACATATTATTACAAGTTCAACTTTAAGGTAGTAGTTTTAATTTATGAAAAAGCTGTCGAAATATATATTTTTTGTTGCAAGGATAAACTCTTTACGTATATGTATGTTTTGTGATGTATGAGAGTAAGAGCGTGAGCTATTATTGTATAAATCATGTGGGATAGCACCAAATAATTGCGGTATTTCATAAGAGATATAATGGCGCCCAGATTGCGTTCTGACGCTTTGTGTTAGGCAACAAATCGATTTAGCGGCATGTGCTACGCCCGCGACAAACTTATTTCTTATTTAGGGTCCCTTGCATCAAGCGCAAAATCCAAATACACCCAAACGAGGAGACAGGTAGCAATAATAAAAAGTTAACAAGTTGCATTAAATTTAAACTTTAGACTTAGTTCTTGTGCGCATTAATAACTATGTATTAATAGAAGATAACATTAGGATTTGCCGCCGTGCCGTCACTGCACTGCGCAAAATTACAAGACCAATTACTGCGAGATACAAATGTAATTGGATTTTGAACTATTGATAGGTATTATTATCTTATCCGTGCGATGATTTATGGCATAGCGTTCCGAACTCGCGACTTAGAACGTCGCCATTTGAGTCTTGAAAATGTCACGAGGAGGCGTTTGTTACTTTATTATGTGGAGTTATTTAACACTAGAAATATTGTTGTTCATATTTGTCATTGTTCAACAACTATATTGTAAGTAGTGTAACGGTGGTAGTAGTGGTAAGAAAGGTGGAATATCGAAAGGTCAAGGTCGTTAGTTTTGAACAGGAAGATACTGATTTCTAATCCTGATTGCTGACGAATTGATGAGTTTTTTAGTTTGAAATTAAACCATTAGTTATGTGTCTTAGGGAACACGTCAAGTCGTCGGTCTGGTGGCTTTCATCTCTTTGGCGATGATGGTCGTTAGAAGACCACTACTGAGTTTGAATAGCAAGTGACAAGTGTATGAAAGGCATATATCTATATTGCAGGAAGGAAGCTAGGCAGGCTGGAATATAATGTATCTACACCCCAGTAGTAGGGTAATAAAAATCAGACGCGACAGTAACTATAGTTTTGGAAATGTTAATTATATTCTTTAAGCTTAGTTTAATGTTAATTACGGTTCTTTCAAAAATCGAAAAAATAATAAATAAATGGAGATTTCCAAAAAAAGTATCAAATTGATGAAAGCGGAATTAGAGACCCATAAATGTCTTAGTAAAAATATACCGACCTAAATCGTGTTCTTTACTCACTTATTAAAACATAATTATCATAAAGTTCAATCATTCTGGAAAAAACCACAGAGTAAAGTATGAATTATGTAATAATAAGCTGCATAATAAAATCTAAGTTCAAGCGCACTATTTAAATTTACTTATGCTTCTGCTAAATTACAAGATTTAATGATTTCAACAAATCAAATGGTACAGTCTTTACAATCAAAATTTGTCAATGTTCCGATACAGTTATAAATGCGGACTAATCATATAAGCCCAAATCGCTATTATCTGGTTGTTTATTTATCTACACGTTAGTTATCTTCTTTTGAAAAAAAAACCTTTTGATCAGTTTTGATTTTAACTTTCATCTATATATATAATAATGTATACTAATATAACTAAAACAGCGATGGAGCCTAACTTATATATTACAATTTCTTGGAATATCTTATTGTAATGAACATTATTACTATAGACATAAATTGCTAATGCACAATTTTGAAAATATTTGGTTGTTTTCTGTCTGTCTATTCGCGCATCACGTGTAAAGTATTGGTTCCATTTACTTGAAAATTGAGATGGGGATGTTTTTATGCCAAATTAACATTTTGCATATAATTTATTCCGAAAAAAATGTAAGATAATAGGATAAACAAAAGACGAACTACAGATAGGCTCTATTTGAAATTCTACGTAGATGTATTTTATTTACTGGAATGGCATCTTAAATATAATTTAACCCGGAAAAATGTGAGATTTCCGCAGGATATCTAAAAACGGAACCACTATAAATGTATAATATGTCAAATAAAAAAAATATTCAAATTGATGTTTAGTCAGAAAATATTTAGCAAAGATAGTAGAACATTAGTTTTTCTATTAGTTTGTCATTTTTAACGAGATCCGTTAATAGATGGCGCCACGAGGAAGAGAGAAGAGGACGATAAGGAATTAAGAGGGAGACGGGTAGAAGGAAAGAGAAAGTTGAGAAAAAGTGATATATAGGGAGCGGTTGAGAGAGAAAGAGAGAGAGAGAGTGTAATGAAAATGGAAAGGCATTAAAATCGGGAATAGGATTTATATCGGTATTAGCAGTGGAATCAAGATCAGGTGTAGAGTCGATATTCGAAAAGGGTTGAAATCTGAATTAAGATGAAATTTCTATTACGTAGACGGAGCCGCGGGCAACGGCTAGTCTTCAATACATTCATTAATATGAAATCAATCTCTCGATATCGCAAGTTCAGTTTCCTAGCCAGTAATATAGTCACTTTGTTCTGAAGGCTTCTTTTTTAGTTTTCGTTATTATATTTTCACTTCTCTCTTTGTGAAGTCTTTGTATTTTATGTTTTGAAAACTTTCCTCAATAGCTTAACACGAATTTGATTTATTCATATAATTTTGTCAGTGACTCGTCTAATTAATGTTTAGTTGAAACGAATAAAAACGAAATTCGCCAAAAGTGACGACTAAAAGAAACATGGACGGACTTTTCAGCGAGAACTTTTTAAAAATAATCTTGAAAACACTTGATGTAAACGGAAAAAAAACCATCTCACTTACAATACGGAACACATGATACACAAGCCGTGTTCGTTCTTTTATTATAACGCAATTTCACATAAAAGGAACATGGCGGTGGATGTTTTTGATAACGCCAGATTATCGACGAATATCATTACTGTGGCAATTTCCTTTATGCTTTATCTTAAATATTTTATCGCACCCCTAGTTAGAATTTCCTTCGCATCTCTGATGTTTAAGATATATTTTGTTTATAGTATTTTCTATAAAAAAAGTATTGGATATGTAAATTTTTAATAAAAATATAATAAGCATATTGTTATACAAGAATAAATATTATAAAACTATAAAATAAAGGATAACGAAATGTCAATAAATAAAGTTCATTAATATTCAATAGATCAGTGGAGCTCAGTCGTTGAGTGTGTTGTCATGTACCGAGACGGTCTCTGGTTCGACACTGACCACGGGCGAATTGAACAATGAGTTTTTAACTCAAATCATATTAATCCACTCCTGCTCCGAGAGCAAGTAAAACAATCGATTTTGGACGTTGTCTTCGAATTGATAAATTGTATTTTCGCTTAATTTCCGCATACCAAGTCAAGACCATGTAACCCTGAAACGCAATTAGAGTAATGGACCCACAGACTATTTATTTATCACCGAAAAAGTTTAGAATTTTGAAATAATAATAAAATGTATTTGTTATAACATCTTAAAATTAATATCCGTGTTTACTAGTATGAATGTTGTATGAAAAGTAATATGACATTCCAACGTAAATTGGCCATTTAATACAGCTTTCGAACGAAATGTCTTAATATTATTTTAATAGTCCCATAATTCGCTTGTTTAAAATTCTGTAGAAAAAATATATTGAATATCTAAGGTCCTTTGAAGGTGTATGACCCACCAGTAAGATTGTATTTAGGGTTAGGTCCTTTCTTGGTTTCCTACATAACATTTCCGAAAGGCAAACGAGCATCTTAGCCATCAGAAAGTAGGTGTTCACTGCCGTCCATGGACACTTGCAACCTAAGAGTGCGTTTAACAGTGCGTTCTCAACTTCTTGAATAAGAAAAATATATCTAATGGACGGGGAGGTGGGCAGATAGAAGGGAGAGATCGATGGAGAGGAGAGTGGCATGAGGGTGAGAACTTGGTCACCAAAAATCTTACTTCGACGAGCGGAAGCTGTTACTTAGCGTCTGTATTCTCCGAGAGTGTGGTACCTCAACGATCGAGCTTGCCCATTTTCATGCTGCAGCCAAATTGGCCATAGCACGACTATAACATATTAAGCTCTATCACACCACGTTGTTGGTTCAGCCGTTACAAGATTTATAATGATGTTTTGTGGATCACATTAACAATTTAATATTATTACGTTATATAAGTTCTACAGAACCAGTAGTCGGTTCTAGCAAATGCCTCAACGCAGGTTTTTAAACTAACGCTTCGTATATATTTCACTTATTTAAGTGGCCATGCAGGACGTTTCTAAAAATCTTCAAGTTTGTTGTCATTACCATGTTTTTCTAAACTGTAAAAAATGTTTGATGGCAATAAGAAAGTAAAAGTTATTGCAGTTATAGAGTTACAGAGCCACAGAGTCACAGAAACAATTTTAAATGACTGTGCGTGATTAGCCGTCGTCATGTCGGCACCGTCCGTATAATACTTCTCAGGATTTGGTAGTTAACAAGCAACGGTTATGGATTTGCCATATCCGTCCATCCGACTGTCTGGTTGCGACTTAGCTCACAGAGTTTTAGTTCTAGAAAACTGTAAATTGGCATACACATATTAATTACGCTGACAAAGAGTTCAAGAAAAATTTCGGAAAAACAAAATTTCAGAAAAAAAAATATGAAAAAAAACTCCTTTACACGTAAAGTGGGGGTGTCTATTTCTCTTTCGTCCATCCTATCATGCAGAGTGTCGTTCGAGAGGTCACTGAAAAATACTATGAGTGTGTGAAGACCATCATATCATTTGATTCAGGGAACTGTTTGCGAAATATTAAGCTTTAAAATGTTAGTTTTGTTAAAGTCGAGTGTCCTCCCTGGACCAATTACATGGTTTCTCTTGAATATGTGCAAAAATCCACGGCAGTAGCATTAAATATAATGCGCTAAAAAGAAAAATTATCACACCTAAGTGGGCTTTACAAGCTAACGAGTAACAGTCGACCAACCTAAAAATCTACTTGAAGAAGTAAAGAGCAAAATCTCGTAAGAATTCCACTGGAAATTACTTGAATAAAGTTGTTAATTGTGTAAAACAAGTTTATGTACCACGTAAAATTATGGAAAAATAAAATCATAACATCCTTAACTTAGCACTATGTGGGCCCGCTTTTAGACGTTATTAGCCGTTAAAACTGAGCACTCAACTAAAATAGTCGGGGCATGAAACAAAAGTCCCCTCTTAAGCCTGCATATTGTGACAGGTAACTACGCAATCCTACACTGCACATGTCTTGTTACGCTCTCAGCCGGTTTTTTTCTTTTTTAATTCATAACTCGATTTGATTATAATAAAAAAATACACGCAATAAATTTAAAAACGTCTATTTTAACATGTTCAATGTTACTAGTTTCTACATTGAATTGATTTCTCATCTGTCAATAGATCATACCTAAAACCATTTTTAAAATTGAAAATTAAGTAGGTATTCATTATTTCGATGAGTAAAAGTTTCTACAAAATCATTATAAAAAATGGAATTTACCTATAGAAGAAGAATACATATAATACATAATTTCGTATGTTGCTCTTAAAGAACGAGCGACATACAGAAATTTTGTTCAAAGAATAATTTTGTGAAAACTCCTCCTTAGATCTCATATAATGTTTTTTTTTTTAATTTGGCTATTTTTCATTAATGAAATATTTGGCGTCCGTTTCATTAATATTTGTCAATTGATAATTTATTTTGACCTTTTAATGAAGTAGATATGTCAGACGTCATGGCGAAATGGAACCATACTCCGTGAATCTCGCGTCTCGCTTGCCATTAAATATTGTTCACTGTTTTTGGTTATGCTTTACTTTGTCTTTGAATCGTTCTTAAAAGTACAAAGTTACATTATAATAAAAGCACAAGAATGACAAAAACACTTTTAAATCAAACTTCCATAATATAAACTTATTTGGGTAGCTATTTTTAATCATTCTTAAACGTAACCATTATGACGTTATAAAAAAAACTGGCATTGAAAAAATATTTGTTTTTTATTAAAAAAATTATTCTGACAAAAAATTTAATTTCAGAAAATAAAATTAATGTTTACAATCGTAAATAAACTACCTATTTAATTAATTGGACCAGTTTCTACACTACCAAATTGACAAAGAACGAAGATTGTTCAAATAATTAGTAGGCCTATACTATAATTCAAGGTTTTTTAAATTAATTTTTTATGTGTATGTACCTGAGAATTGGAATGTTACAATAAAAACGTTACAGTGAATTATATCATTATTTTACTGACACAAAAATAGTTAAATTCATTAATCACCTAGCTTCGTTAAAACTAGCTTCCGCCCGCGGCTTCGTCCGTGTGAACATAAAGAGAATTAACGCATCTTCTATGTTGTTTGATCTTACAGTCAATCCAAGTCGCGCTCCCACTTTTAATTCTGATCTCGGTACTGTTCCTCGTACCTATCGCACTCACGTTCTTAGTTCTGACGTCGATTGCACATTACATTTCGACCCCAGCCTTGATTTCAATTCTGATCCTAGTCGAGTTCTCAATTCTGCTCCATCATCTGCGTACAATGCCGTTTATACTACTGGTCACGGTTCAGATTTGAACAGAATCGGGAATTCAAACAACGATCACATTTTTAATATAGATTTCCCGTTGCTTATTTTGTTGTGAATGGTCTTAGAATTCCTTAATTTTTTATAGTTAGCACCCCACAGGAATTCTGTCTATTTAAATTTCCGCGATTTTTTCATTTATTTCCATAGAGATTAGGATCCATTTAGACTTAATAGTGTGTTAACTTTCAACTGATTTCCATCTGTATCGATTTTCGGAATAAAAAGTATATATGATGTTAATCTATAGAAGTGAATATAATCATGGCAAATTTAATTCAAATTCATGTCACCGTTTCAGTATAACGTGAAATAAAGTTACAGACAGATAGACAAAATTGAAAAAAAATTCCGATTTCTACGTAATTATTTATGCTTGTATAATTTCTTAGTTAAAGAACTTTCATTGAAAAACAAATTTCTAATAGTCATACTAAAATGCCCTAATGTTACTGCGGATGTTAAATATTTTATTTGTGATCACTGAATAATTCAATCTACGACTCTTGTAAATACACGTAAAGTATAAACAATGCTGACCATTCGAATCCTAAAACGAATTATATTTGTCTCCCATTTTGATATTACTATTTTTTCAAAGTACACGTTACAACAAACGCTGACGACATACTACTAGCACTAGATTTAGTGAGATTTCCATTTGAAACTAGCACAGCTAAAGTTGAGCGGAGATCACTTGTGCAAACAAAGCGGCGAAGGATAAGGAAATAATTTTGAATCAATTTGTTTGCAATATTCATATGCCTTCGTTAGATTCTGAACATTATTATTTAAGGAACGAAATAAGCTGAATATTTTTTTATGTATTGGAAGTGTGTTGATTCGTGGGTTAAACTTGGCAATTATTTGTATTTGGGTGTAAAACTTGCCCTATGTGTAATGTATATTATAATGATACTTATGTACAAAGACAAAAGAAAAGATACAGTAAAAATGGCGGTTGGTTATCAGTAATACCAACGATTGAGGTAGAATCAAATTTGGTATCAGAACAGGCATTGGAATTGAGGGTTGGATTAGGATAGAGAACAAGGGAGACTGATCGATAGAGAAATGAAAAAATAATTCTATGCACATAAGTGCGAAACCGTAGGCGTATTTAAATCATAAAGAAGAAATAATTGATTAAGAAGCGGTCGAAAATTGGCTAGCATTAACTGATAACGAGTGATGTGATACACACATATTTATAGCGTTTTTGAAGGGCAAACGAGCTTACAATCCATAAGAGAGTAGGTCGTCGTCGCCACCCATGGACACCGGCAATCGCAGAGGACTCACCGGTGCGTTGCTGACTTAGGAATAGGATATCTAATGGATGGAAGAGAGTGAAGTGATAGAGGGGAAGTAGGCCACCGAAACTCTCATTCACTTTACGAAACGTAATAGCGTAAGGCGTTACTTCCCGTTTGTATTCTGTGAGAGTGTGGTTCACCGGTCGCGCCGACCTATTGCACATCATGGCTCTACCACTCACAAATATATAATACTGATTGAATATAACGTATGTATGTGTGCATTCATTGTATTACTAAGTTTTGTTTATTACTAAGCATAATTATGATGCCGAGCCAATTACAATGTTTAACTTTCATTTGGAGCAGAGTACACGGTCGAGTTTCCATGAATTTGTTCTAAACGAGAAATATAGCGCCGACACCGAAACTAGCTGCACATGTGTCCATTATTGCATTGTAGACGTCACCGTATCGCCCGGTAGCAAAATGTCTTAAGGTAAATCTGTCGACAATACCGTTAGCTATTTCTTCTAATTTTCATTCCTATTCAATCTTTTTTTCGTCGTGCAACATATCAATTTACAATAAACGTATTTTCGTTTTGATTGTGGCTGTGTCGGATTTTATATGACCGCTATGGCGAGTCATATCCTTCTGTAATCGTTCCATTTTAGTTTTAGGGCATTTCAACTCGACCCCTTACTCGCTTGTTCAGTGCAGGTTGTTGGCGCCTACTACGGCGGCTTAACGCAGTCCCCGAGGCACAGAATGAGCGGTTCAATGTGATCTAAGTTATAAAATCGATTGATCAATTCGTTCGTGATTAGATATCTGAACTCGGTACCTTCTGGTTCGAAAGAAAATATTATAACATGTAACAATATTTTAATTAAAATATAAACACGTTATAAAAAATGAGTCTTCCGTAATAATTAGAAAAAAAAAAAACTAGAGATGTCGTGGCACACCTGGTTGGAATGAGGTTCCGTTCGCTATATATTACGTATTAAATAACAGGCACAACGAAATAAATTAACAACGTTTGAGAGTAATTAGATGGAAAACAAATTAATGTGAATGTTGAAATAGTAATAAAATTATAATTAATATTTTTCTAAAGTTATGGAAACAAAAATATTACTACTTATTGTCATTAAAAAACATCGAAGAATTTTCATTTAGTGTATTGCGAAAAATATTCAAATATTAAAAAATTGACGTAAAACATTAAATTATATAAAAAAATAAATTACAGACACTACAAAATATATTAACGTTTGAGAGTAATTATATTAAATGAAAAATAATATTTAATAAATCAACATATTGATAATGGCGTTACAAAAGCACTAAACAGCGCCATCTTTATTAAAGTCTGTGTTAAGTTCGTCAATCTGAACAAATACGCAATTTTGGAAATCGATAGCAAATGTCACTTTCATATGTGTGGGTACTGAATTTAGTCGCATGGAGGGGCCGTAACGTTTTTTGGGTATGTTACAATTTCTATCAGTCAACGTCTACCGCAAACCACATTAAGGAACTTTATTTCAAAAATTATTACAGTCGTTACAAGCTTTGCATTTTTTCTAGAATTTATCATCATCGCTGCTGTAATTTAAAATATATGTATATATTTTGTAAATATATTGCTTTTTGTATTAAAAAAATACAAAAAGCAATTTTTATATGTCTTATAAAAATTTTATGGATGTTAATGGAAACGCGTACCTAAGTTGAGAGCAGCCCGCCACCGCCGCGCCGGGGCTAGCTGTTCATAATAACAACAGCTTTAGTAGAGATGCCCCTTTCGGCTAATGTTACTATAAACCAAGCTTTAAGCGCTGGCTCGAGCTTCAATAAATCGTTTTAATATTGTCCGAACATATGAAATATTCGTGTTGATTGTCACATTAGATTATTCCGATTTCGTTTAGGATAGCGGAGACTTTTTGTTACTCCGGGGTATCGTCAGTGATTTTATTTAAAATTAATTTCCTTTCATAAGGATTTTATCGTTGGTTGAAATTGAAGCTCATTTTATTTTAGATGTCGAGGCGCTTATAACGTTGTAGCAATACAAGAATATGTTCAACTATAAAGTGAAGGTTAAAAGCGACATTTTAGTGTAATCAATAAATTGACTTTATTCATAAAATAACAATGAACATACAGAGAAGCCTTGTATCAATCGCAAAGGGAGATAAATCGGTCGCAATTTTTTTGTAAATTGACTGTAGTTAGATGTGACTACGCAAAATTATGTCTACTTAGGTAAGAATATGGAATTATCTTGTAAGGTGAAACATAGACGATATCCCATTTGAAGACCTGAGAGCTCAAATTATTACGAGGAACATTTACAAATTTGGCCAAGTACAAGTTGTGTCAAGCTTAATTACCCTTACAAACGAGATATGGATTTTCATTTTATTTGATTTTAAAATAAGCCCCCAATACTGGCATAGTGAGGTTCGCAGGCTGCTAATAAGTATTGTCATAGATGCCGTGACACCGGTCGAGATAAATGGTTTAATGTACTTTTCGAGGCACGAAGTGAAAGAATTAATTTGACTGTTTAAAAAAAAAAACTAAATATGCGGTCTCGAGACTCCCGTCAGGAACAAAAGTTTTTAAAGAATAAAATCAAAGACTCATTTAATATTTTAGGATAAATATTCAATTATTGAAAAGTAGATACGAAGTAGGGAATTATAAATTATATAAAAAATAGTGAATAATAAATTTTAAGAGAAAGAGAGAGAAAGAGAAATGTTGCATGGAGGGGATATAACATTTTTCGTTATGTAACGGTTTCTACTAGCCATCACTTACCACAAGCCACGTTAAGGAATTTCGTTCTAAAACTCATTGGTCAGTTCGTCCCTGATTAAGATCAATCTCGGTACCTTTCTATTTGAACATTGAGCCACCACAACTCAACAAATATAGGTATGAAGATTTTAAGTTCAAATTTTTCAGAATGAGGATTTTAATGAAAAATTAATATATTTGCGACATGATAGCAACCCAAGTTTTAGTGGAATATTTTAATTGATAACGTATGAAATGAATTTGAAAGCTTTGCTCGTGAAAAATTTTATATTGTTACATGTTTTGTAAATGAATTTCAATATTTAGGTAACATCTTCTATTGAATTTTTACATAACATCGATGTTTTTGATGGTATTAATTCAGATTTCTACGAAAGCTAATTACTATTGTTTTTAATAATTTCGAATTTGATCTCAATAACCTGAATAATGCTCAGTATGAGGTTGGAGCTCTTGGACATTATTATTACCGAATAACTCCTGAAAACAATAAAATGTTCATTCAAGCACGTATTATGTATTGATTATTTGCGTGATCACCCGCTCCGGCGCTGTAGACGAGATTTATCGCAGGCCATAAGTTTTAGTAGATTAGGGCTGGCGGCATTTAGAATGGAACGCAAGACGCCCAGAACCAAAATTTACATCGACAGGTGAGTGAGGACCGTCTGCTTTTATACTGGGAAATTCTAGTGAAGGTTGATATCTAAATTCTAACGTATTTTTTGTAAGAAAAAAAAATGCCTAAAAGGAACTTATTTGTCAAAAAAGATCTATAATTACTATTCATAGACTATAAAGCACGGTAAGGCATAAGAAAAATTGGTAAAATTTTTTAAACAAATAAGATGATAGTACAAGATTTCAATAAATCAATTAGGGAAAGAAGAAAAAAAATATGTTTTCCAAAATATTTCTAACAATGCTACCTACCATCATTTGCATTTATTCCGTTTGTAGTGTCCGTAATAAAATATATTAAGAAAATGTAAAACGACCAATTTTAATTTAAAAGGTTTTTCCAAGATTTCTCCTTTTACACTAAAAAGATTAAAAAGTGATCCAACTTTACTATTCATAGACTATAAAGCACGGTAAGGCATAAGAAAAATTGGTAAAAATTTTTAAATAAATAAGATGATAGTACAAGATTTCAATAAATCAATTAGGGAAAGAAGAAAAAAAATATGTTTTCCAAAATATTTCTAACAATGCTACCTACCATCATTTGCATTTATTCCGTTTGTAGTGTCCGTAATAAAATATATTAAGAAAATGTAAAACGACCAATTTTAATTTAAAAGGTTTTTCCAAGATTTCTCCTTTTACACTAAAAAGATTAAAAAGTGATCCAACTTTAAACACTAACATCTGCACTTTACTTAGCGGCTTTAGAGTTTGCCGTGGGAATATGAAGACTACCGACGGGAAAAGTGGCTTATTTTCATTTCCAATAACAAACAGATACGCAATTTAATACTACGTAAAATTCACCTGCGTATTCTATTTATATAGTGTCATCTACACATAACAGTTCACTTACACAAACTACAGTTTGTCATGAAGTGTCATTTGTTGTTGAGAATTAAAAGCATAGCAACAGTGTAATCACCTCAGACTTCCTCGCAATAGCGTTAAATAAAGCAACGCTTAGATTTTTTCTATCTCCTTTTTTCAGGGTAGACACTTATAGAGATAAACTTGAAAATAATAGTTTTTTAAAGTACGAATTTACATAAAAACCGTTAGGGCAGTTTCTGAAATAGTCATATATACGTGCAAGAATTGTTGACTATACCAAGATATTTTGTTTAAATCTGTTAGTGTAGACCTATATTTTCTGTTTTCATAAAAGTGGTATACATATTTCCAACATTTAGAAGTGACATGCTTTTAAATCTTAGAGAAACTTTCGATCGGTTGGCCTTGAATCAACTTCACACTGCGCATAACAGTCTCACGGCTTTGTGTTCTTTAAGTCCCTCCTATGAAAATGGAAAAACTTTCATAAAATTGTAAAGTTACTGTTTACAGTCAGATGTTTGCAAACGGATTTTCGTCAGGTTGTGACGTTTTAGGAATCTAAGAATCTATTTTCCAAATTATGTCCATGTGTCTGGTACGTGTGGTTGTGTGTGTGGTCTAGACCTCCCAAAAGTTTTGAACGCGTTTACTGATCAACACACAGTTGGGGACGTTCAAAAGTGGTCCATCCAACTTAAACTTCCTGAAATGTTGCACTAATTCTAACTGGTAAATTTTGAGGATTATTAAAAATAAAATTTTCAGTAAAAATTTTTTTGAAATAGCTTTTAGTCGCTACCGACCGATATCAAGATCTATTCATCTCTTTTGCCGCAAAACAGTTATAAGGACTGAAGCAAACTGCATATAAAAGCGGTTGATTTGTTCAAGAGATATTGTTGGAAAAAACCTTTTCAAATAACTATTTGAAATGGATGAATTTTAGAATTTATTGATAGAATAATTTAGAAAAAAGAACTCTTTTTTTCTATATTATTCTATCAATAAATTCTAAAATTCATCCAGTTGTTCTCTTTAAAAAATAATGCCAATTGTTGCTACATCAAAATCGGTTGGATCGATCGATCGGTTGGTCGAGAGATATCGTTAACTAAAAGTTTAAATAAAAGGGTTTTCTAAAATAACATGTGAAGTATTTGATGGATTGATGTTTAGTATTCGGTCATATTTTTCTGTTTATAAAATTGCATTGCGATGCTGTAAGGCAGATTAAAATCACACAACGCATTCGAAAGATGTGGTAGTTGAAAAATTAAAAAAAAAAGGTTATAGTGTAAAATATATAGATTTTTTTTAATTCAAAACATATTAAAACTATATTTTTGAGCTCAGAAAGCATAAAAAAGCACAAAAATCGATCTTTTAAGCGTGATAAGTTCAGTAATTTACTGCTATTTTATTGTAGAATGTTTGAGCTCGAAAGTAGTAAGAAATTCAGTTCAGTTGACCCTGCATGCAATCCCTGAGATGGCACGCAAGGTCAACTGTCTTTCAATTTTCTTTTTAGCTTGAAAAGCTCATAGATAATATTTATAGCTCAAGGAGCTCATCGAAGTTTAGGACATATCGGTAAATATCATAGCGGGAAATTTTAGGAGTGGCCTACAGGGTCAATAGTTCTTTAGAATTCTTTTGGGTATTTTTAAGACAAACATTAAAAATGAAAGTGAATTTCAAAGAAACTTATGCACATTTTTTAAAGTTAATATATAAAGCTAGATAGAAAAATCCATTAATTTGATAATTATAAAACTATTTACCTAATATTTTTTTAATACGTAAAGTGCACTGAAAATTTCTGGAACGAATGAGAAAAAATTACTATGAATGGCAATAAATGAAATATTATTTTTCGAAATATTCCCATTAGCATAAGTGCGCTTTTTCATACGAATAAATCAATTTTAAAAACATTAATGCCACTCCTCCTTGGTGATCTCGAAAATATGTTTTTCATACTCTTCGACAGCCGTTTCTGATGACGAAAAACGTAAACCGCAGAATTGGTTCTTAGATAATTTTTGCGAATAAAAAATTTTCAAGGTTTCAAGTCGAAACTATATGGAGGATTGCTCATAAGTTCCAATTTTTTGTCCATCAAAAATTTATTTGTCTGTTTGGCCGTGTGAGAACTTGCATTGTCGTTGTTCAAGATGATACGACGTTTACGGTTATTTTTGAGGAGATCGTCAATAACTACCAGCAAACAAATGTTCGTGCACCAATCACAATTTATGGTACGACAATTCTTCAAAGTGACAGTACCCGCGTGTCTAGTTTTATTAAGAAAATAAACAATCATCTCATTAGAGGCATTTCGCTAGCGCCATTTTGATTAGCTTCGGCTCATGTCGATAGACCCATACGGTCTATTGCTATTTTGTTTTGCGGTCATAGCAATAAATCCATAATTCGTCACCTGTGACAATGTTTCACATCGAATTTGACACCCCTTTCTTGAATGTCGTAAGCATGAGCATTGCACCAAGTGACGCGGTACGTTTTTTGAGCCTTAGTCAAATTGTGTGGGATCCACCACGAATGCAGCTTTTTCATATCCAAATGTTTGTATAGGATTGATTATGTTCGGCTCATACCTGTGCTTAAGGAAGTCCTAATCTCATGTCTGTCTGTTTCGATCATACTGTGTACAGCATCTATGTTTTTGTTGTTCACAACGGTGGACGGAGAACCATCTCGAAATTCTTCACTGAGATTGACACGACCGCGCGTGAGTTTTGTAAACCAGTTATGAATGATCGTTTTTCATGGTTCTTCATCGCTAAAAGCAGTCTGATACTGAGCGAAGCTCTGTTGAGCTATCAAATTACACTTGAAATTCTAAAAATTCATACAAAGAAAATTTTCACTACATAAATCCATAGTGATGAAGAAACGCAATTCATAAAATGACGCCACAATGTAAAAACAGTTGACAGTTAGATGAAACAAATTGTTATTCTACAGCTAAAGAGATCCATTTTAAAAATAGTAATTAATTTTTAATTATTGTTTATGTAAGTGGTCAGTTCCAGACACTTATAGGGCGCACCACGTAACTGGCATAAAAATCAGTCGCAGAAATACCATATGAAATACAGAATAGGATTTGATCGATCTATCCATTGAACTTATGAGGATTTCTTATTTATTATAGATTGTTATTAAGTAATATGAAGATAAAAAAACACATTTCAATTAAAAAACCAAGATTTAATAAACAAAAACAACAAAATTACCGGAAAAAGATCAAAAATGTTAACGAATAACGATGTAAACTAGTAATGAAAGAAGAAAGAGTTTCATAAAAATTTTTATCACATATCATAATTTTAGAAAATTATAAAAAAAATTGGAAGTATTCTATTATCCGAAAAAAATTAAAACGGCTAAACAAATGATAATTAGTAGACACGAATGGCGATTTAATTATGAATATAAAAAAAAAATCTTGGAAGAGATACAGTAAATTAGATTAAAAAAATATTAAATTGGAAAACCTTAAAATTGAATTGTCCATTTATCAGAATATCTAAAATATTATTCAAATTTTCCCGATGAACAAACCAAGTCGTTACATTCGATTATTGCTCCAGCGAAATCTAATTTATGATACACGGAGATATATCGCATGCTCGAAATTCCTCCAATGTCTAAACGAGATAATTTTTTTGTAATCCTCCTGAAAGAATTTTCTATTTTTTTTTTCTAATATCTTCCTGAAAAGATTATTATTGCATTCCTCATCGGCCCCGATCTTTTTTATTTGATAAATATTCAACGGCTCCAGTGGCCGTTCTCGCAAAGTCGCAGGCGGGGGATATTCCGTGTTTCTCACGAAGCCGTCAAGGAAATTAACTGTCAAGGATTCCTCAAATAAAAACAACGAGGGTTGAAAATGATAAAATAAGAGGCGGTAAACTGCCGGACGGAGTTACCAAGAATAAGCTTCGACTTTAATTACCGGATCCCCGAGTTCCGCGGGCGTCAGCGGGCGGTCTGCTAGGAACTTTAAATTGGCCTACGCCGGGGCGTCCGCGTCCGTCTGTGGATCAGATAAATAGCTCGGTAACGTATTGCCGGTGTGAAACTTTAAGTGGCCGACCGAGCGCGTATCGTCCGTAAATGTGATTGGGGAGTCGCGGTCTCGCTTCGTGCTCATCTCCAGTACTTCAAAAACTTTCCAAAAGTATGGCATTTCGTTTGCCTATGAAGTTAAGACCGTTTTCAGTGGATGTTTCGTCATTTTAGACGTTTTGTTTTTGTAGCACATTGACAATTTCTTTTATTTTATTATTTGCTGTTTCAAAAGAATCATTTTGTCTCAAGTGTTTTGTCAATAGCGAGCCGTAATTGCGTATTTAAAGTTCCGCGGTTGTCATTATGCGTATAAAATAATGATGGTTTAACGCACAGAAAGACATTTTCTTTCACAAAAAAGATTGTTTTGTGGATTTCTTTCATAGGATTATAAGGGGTAAAAGTGATTGCCAGTGTCCAGGGGCGACGGTGACCACCTACTACCTGGTTGTTCGTATACTCTTTTCGCTCTTTAAAATGCTATAAAAAAGAAATTATTGATTTTTTAAATGTATTATATATTTACGCTTATAATATTCTGTACCCACACGGGGCTGGGGGACATTATTTTTAATTAATTTTATATCGACCAAATCCTCGTGTATTTGCGCGTTTCCTTAAAATGTCCCATTAAAGTTTAATGTATGTACGGAAAGAAAAGTGGTATTATCCACATTCAACGAATGTTATAAAATTGTATATATCGATGAATCGTGAAAGAAAAATATTTTCAGAGATACGCATGTTTCAAAGATGCACGTCGGCCATTCGACTCTGAGGGTGTTTGGATTGAGTAATTGTGAATACTTAATTGATGATTAATTTAAATGCCTTGGTTTTGAGATTGAACAAATTGAAAATTAGAATAAAAGAAGTTATTTATACATTGCTTATAATGGAACGTCATATTTGTGGAAGAAACATACAGCGGTAAATTAGAAAATTAGTATAATACCAACAACCAGTGGCGACACCCTATGCATTAACAACGGTCAATTTAAAATGTCCATAATTGAACTTTATTTGAAAGTAATTAATTATTTAAATCATTGTGCCTGCTTCAGTTTTTTTTCTAAATAATTTTATTTGATGTAAGTGAATTAAAATTACTCGAAATAAAAGGCGAAATACATTTTTTTAAATTGCTACAATAACGAAAAAATATTATACATTTATAATTTTTGTTTAAAAAAAAACACGTGTGGCACTCGGGGACTGCCGCGGTAAAGCTATTGCATAGTATTTTTTATAAACTTATGCAATTATAATTATTTATTTATTTTATTTATGAAATATTTTTTGAGGAGGTGCCCTAACGCCGAAACTCTAAGCAGGCATGAGTCACCAGATTGCGGGGCGAAGATTATTCATGAAGGATTACGCATGCGCAGTAACGCCGATACAATCAATGCCACCTAGAGGCGAGTTGCTGAACTAAAGAGACAAGCGTGATATTTCAAAAGAGTCATTAAAAGTTCTGCTATTCATCGATAGATGGCAAAAGTAAAAAGTATCACCGCCGTGCCGGTCGGAGTGGGGGGGGGGGTGTTAGGTTATTTTTGTTACGGAATTTATGGATTCGGTCTCCACGCTCAAGGCCCGCGATAGAAGTTATGCAATAGTTTAAAAAGGGTACTAAAAACACTCTCATTACATTCCACTCGTAACGAATGTATCTACCTTACTAATACAATAAATATAAATAAATACAATATGAAACATTTGTCAATATGTAACGTCCTAAAACTGTAACAAAATCGTAACCTTTGTACACGAGCAGTGTCCCTTTCACCAAGTCTCTAGAATAATTCGAGGTATGTTCAAAAATTTAGATACGAAAAAATCTCTTTTACACACTTTAAATACTGACCATATATAAACAGTTATAGGCGATAAAAAAAAGGAAAATGGAAAAATCATGATCATCATCATCGCTCAACCTTCAACCAGTCGCAATGACTGAAAGGGACAAGTCCCGGTACACCAAAGGGAGCGTAATTATAGGGGGAAGTGTAGTTCTAGCTTGGATTAGGAGTGACGGGAGTTTAGAGCCAGCCGGTATTCGTGCAACCTTTAACTAGAAACTGGATTCGGAATAGGTAATAGATACTATAGTGTGTCAATAAATATAGTGAGGAGGTTCCTTATGTTTCTCCTTCGTTCTTCGTTTCCTTTGCTTGGTGCAGGCTTTGACGTCCATTTCTGAGAGTTGGCACAGTTTATCTGCAGCCTTTCTAATTTCTACTGTATTCTGTGCCAATGTTGTTTATTATTCTTGGGTATTGTTGTAAAAACTATTGTCTTGTTAAGCGAGTCTCCCAAGTGTGAATAACTTTCTATTGTAAAAGAACTTAAAGCAGATTTGATAAGGTGGTATCGAGCTCTTAAACAAATCCTTTCTGGATTTTTCTTCAGTCAATCTTTCATTGTTTACTTTCACGGTGTGGTGAAAAGTTTTATCATTCGTTAAGAAGTTGACTTTCATCGACAGCCATTTAAGTTTCAGCTTTGCTCTATACTATAGTCGCCTCTTCTTCTTCGTTCCTGTTGTAGTAGCTCGGTCTACACAAATCTCATGTGTAACTAGGAAATTTAATTTTTTTTTCAGTTGCAGTAGCTCTTAAGGCAATGTTCATTAGATGATTTCGGGCTTTTGTTTTGAAAGAAATCCTTATTTCCTAATGTCTTTATATATATATATATATATTTTTTGTGAATGTTGCACACCATGAATAATTTTCCGTTTTTAACGAAAGTCGGATCAATATCGTGCTGGTACTAAATTCTTAACTATCGTCAAAATGATGTGATTAAAAAATCACTATTATTGAAGAAAGAAGTCAGACACTGCTCAACTTGTTGTTTATTAGTTTGTCTCTCAAACAATTTAATAAAATCAAGTGTCATAAAATGCTTTCTTTGTATATCTTTAATAATTTAATTTCCAAAATTAATATCAGTAGATAAGTCAGTTTAATATATAGGCGATCACGAAACGATTCTGCAGACGGTGAATTGTAATTATTCGTTTTCTCAACTAAAAACTCGTTGCATTCAGCCTGTTTCTACAGCTTCTAAAGTTGAGAACACTGACGAAAACTACTGGACCTCTACTAAATTATCATTTTTTTTATATTATATGAGATGGGCTTTTGGTAGAAATATGAGAGTGGACTAGATAGGAGGGCATGCATCCCTTAGAAAATTGGGATACTTTGTGTGAATTGAGACAGTTGCCTACTCATATACCCTACTAGTTCTCTTACGTACATACACTTCATAGAGTCTATTTATTCGAAAATAAGTAATCTTTTGTGAAATGTATAATACTCTAAACTCTAATTGAAGCTTTTTTTTATCCTTCCATTTAACACTATGATTTTTGTTATTTTAACGTCATTTTACAAATGTCCGCTTTATAATGTTTTTAATATAAGTACAATAATATAAAGAAATAAATTACTAACTTGAATTAAAATAAAGTATTAATTAATTTGACTTTTGTGTGCTTAATACTTGTCAAAATTAATTCTAGTAGAGTCTTGACGCTTTTATAATAGTCATCCTCCTTCATTATATAGTTTTGCTTTGATAATTATGACTAATTTAGTACTCATAGATAATCAATTGAAAACGAATAAGAATAAAGTACTTGCTTTTATTTATTTGTCACAGAGGAATAGTTTTAATTTCATAGTTCCACATGGACAAATTGTGCCAAAGTACTGTAATTTGTTTCCATTAATGAAATTATAAATCACAGACAAATATCGCTCGCCTAAGTTATACTCTAGCCGGTGTACATTAAAAAAGCCGAAATGATAATTAAAAATTTTACCGTGGCAATTTTAGGTGTATTGGCTCTACTATCATTTTTATCCGTAGTAAAGCCATGCTGTGGTTAACGGCGCTGCAACCAAAAACGAGCCGGTTCGGTTGTCAATATACCAACACTTGCACAGAATACAGTGGTGATGTAACAGTTTCCGTCCAGTGTGTAAAAGTTCCGATGCACTTCTCCTCTACCAACCCACTTACCCTCCATTATTTTACTCTTATTCCTATCCAAGTTACCCAAAAGGTCGGCAACGCACTTCGGAGTTCTTTATGGAGCAGGATTAGGAGTGTCTATGGTCCGATTCTCGATTCCGAATCTGCACGATTTCGACTCACACTCGTCCAGTTTTTTTTCTATAGCTTAGAGAAAACGCTTGAGGTGAAGTGAACGGTTGGTCCACCAAAAGCTGGTCCATGGCACTTTCTAGCTGGCGTACGCTACGTGATGCGATTTAATTGGAAACTTTTCTAGTCTCGCGCGAAAAAGGATTGGATTAAACGCGACGAACGCAGCGCGGCGGTCGCCAGTCGGCGCGCGCTGGACCCGTCTGGTTCGGATGTTCAGTATTTGAGGGATTGTTCGCTGTAATCGAATAAAGGTGCTGATCGGTATCGAAAATGTAATGTTTGTCAATGGTATCTAAATAAATATGACAGAAAAAAATTATAAACTCAATCATAAACAATCTAAGATTTATACTATTAACTTAAATAACTGTAGTTGTTATATATAAATAACTTTGTTTTAAATGTATGAATAACTGCTATTATAAATAACTGTATTGAAAAATAATTGTAGTTATTTAAATACTTATTTTTTGTATGTTAAAAGTTTAATTAAATAACGTAAGACATAGATTTCTTATGTAACAGCTTATCATAAACAAATATTTTTATTTATTTTTATTGTTCAATTATTTTTTAATTTTTACTTAAACACAGATACATAAACAAGTTATCATATTAATTTAAGAAAGTATAAAAATCAATATCTGGTGTTAGGACATTTTAAAAGAGTATTTTATTCATGTGAAAACATATGACATTACTTGGTAGACAAATTAGTGAAATGTTTTTTAAGTAACTTAAAGTTGAAAAATTAAAATTTACGATTTCATTTATGATAATCTAGTACGAGCTAATCCAGGAGGAACACACTGCAGAGCGAATCCCGAATTAGATTAAGAAAAGCTTAAAATATTTTTCTATATTATTCGAAACTAGATCCCTAAACAATAAGTAGAAAGTATCTATAAGTCATTGTCTTGTGAAACAGCGATACCAAAATTTCTATGTCTCGACCCGTGGTCAAGGTTTTCCCTAGCACAATGGCGGAAGACCCGAAAGTAGCAGTAGCATCAGAAGAATTAATTTAAATGCTCAATTCAGTTTTCATATATTTTTCTTACTAAAGATATCTTAAATCATTCTATGCCGAGTCTCGTCGGCAATTCTTTATTGGGTTCTTGAAAAGTTAAAAAGCGTACAAAAAATAAGGCAATGTTCAGTAATTCAAAAGAAGAAATCGTTTGAACTACGTCTTCTACTTCAATCAAAACGCTCATCAAATTGTTATAAGACGTTCAGTAATTTTTCTAGCGTGTAAAGAAATAATTATTATTAAAATTTAGTCAATCATTTCAAAAAAAAATAAATGAGTACAATAAATTCATATTCTGGTTTTCAATTATTTGAAAAAATGATCCACCAAGTTCAAATCCGTTGCATTATGTAGCAATAGCGCCGTTAATTACAAAATAGGTTGTAGAATTCGTAATAAATAATTAATTATTTAAACATAACGCTGCTATTGCGTTACAATTATTCAAATTAATCGAAAAGTAGATACCATTTTCAAAAGTATCATTTCAAACCCTGAAAAAAACAATCACAAGGTAAATAAGATAAAAAAAAACATTGGGTACGCCATTTTGACTAATAATTTTATATTTGCACAAGCACGTATATTTTATCCTCTGCAATCTCAATGTCTTATTATACATCTCTGACCTATAACATGTGAAAAATCTGTGTGGCAGTGACCGTCGTTACTCTCGTTGATTCATCAACGCCGTTATAAAACAATTTAAACAATGTAGTTTTCGATTGATCATCATTTTAACTAAGTGCTGTTTAGCGCCAGCAACGTTAAAATGACGCAGTGATGGACTATTAATTTGACGTGGAGTAAAGCGCCTCGCAATCCTTGCAGACCGCGATACTGCGTACTAAAACAGGCTCACTTTGCTTATTTTAAAGTTCCTATGCGACAAAACAATTTTTTTTTCGTTTAAAATAAAAACTAGGATTTGTTTAAGAAAAAAAGATTGGCGTTTTAAAGTGTTTGTATAGATTAATCTGCATAGAAAATTTGGAGACTTAAATCGGTCCCGTTTGCATGTAAAACGGAAATACCTGTTTGTAAAGAGGTATCTTTGATATATTTTTCTTTGTTAGAAAAGTTAATAAAATCGTGTAACGGCAAATAACAAATTGAATTCATGAATATAAAGAATTGGTCCACCAACGATGACTATCGCATGTTTTGTATTTTCTGAGAAAGATTATTCAACGAAATTTCCAATTCTTCACCTCAATAAGGACAGTGATGGTCACCTGGTGGTGGATGGTGATGGTGGTGTGGTGATCACCAAAACCTTACTTTTTCTTTCAATTCTAAACATTGAAGGACAAAGTGAATTTTTCTTTGTTCAGTGATGAATCCTAACTTATTCTTTATATGATTCTGGTGTCGATTTATTTATAATATGATATATTACGAATAATCAGGAAGGTGGTATATACCTATTTACAAAAAAAAAAAACAGCGCAACACAACAATATAAAATTAACTAAAATGCAACTATGTTAGGTGCCGACGAGAATGTCTGCACGTGTGCTTAGGGAGGTTGTATAGGTAACAGACTAACTAATTTCGAGTGTCCCGTGCGCATTGTGCTGTGAGCGCTGGCATAAAACTACAAAGAAGGGCCAGTGGGGTCAACAGATTTATTAACAAAGTTTTCGCCTAATACAATTTGGGGAAACGAATACCCACAATATATTTTCGAATGATGATACAACTGATAATACAACTAAGCGCTATCATTTTAATTATTGCACATAATATGTACAAAAATTGCTTATTTACAATAATTTTGTAATAAGAGAACATGTTCGTCGAGCACGTCTCAAATTATTTGTATTGAACAAAATAACAGTTCAAAACCATTTATTGATTTTATGTAGAAAAACCTGCAAGCCTTTTTAAAACTCTTGTTGTATGACTAGTTCTAGTTAACGTATGCCGAATACTTATGTGAAAGCACATTGTTCGTTGAGTTACTTCCATTTTCCATTTGCAATATCGCATTATTGAGTTTGAGAGTCGGTGATAAATATCGTGTGGCGTGATGATAAATTGGTTATATACATACATATATATATAGAATTGACTGATAAAAATCCTAAATACGTAGTTACTTGAAAGTTTCATGTGGATAGAGATAAAGTATGGTGAACTCTGTAGTATAAAACTTCCAATTTCTAATATGGTATAAACATTTTCATAAACTTCATGTGACAGTAGTAGCAGAATAAAAGCAATGATATGAAAACTTAAAATTGTAAATGTGATTTGCACAGGATCGCTTATAGTGTAGTCATATAATAATATATTATTGGATTCGAAACATTTTTCAAATCCATAAATGGACGAATAAGAGCTGCCAGAGAGAATGGGATATCAAACGACGTATTTTATGAAAATTTGCTTGTATGTTTATTATCTTTCGATTTGATATTGAATTCATTCACTCAACAACAAATAAGTTACTATTATAATTTATTTGCATAGCTTGCATTGGAAAATATAAATTATACTCTTGAAGAAAAAGTAATGAAATGTGTTGACAAATTTATTTCGTAAAAAAAAAAGAAGTTAAGAAAAGAAGTAAAAAAGTGAGAGAGCCAATGGCTACTCGAGAACTCGAGCAACTTGTTTCAATTAATTATCTTTCCCACTTGACCTAAGTTGTCTCCAAAGTGTCGCATGTGTGGATCTTGTAATATCGCTCATTAAAGGTACACAGGGTTCACGGCTACTCGCGTAGATTCAAGTAATAATTTGCAGCTTATGCAAGCAAATTATAACGTCGCATGATGGTGATAAACGTCATGCTACATCATATGAAAAGCTAAAAAATGAGGCATGCATCTACATACAGAAAAATACTTTATTGTTCTAAAATAGCAAAATATTTTTCTGGAACAATGCGTAGATATTAAAATGGGTATCAATATCATGTTTGATTAATTGAATGAACTAATAAACAGAGTTATATGTGATAAAAGCAACGTGGAGAGAATTAGTACCATTGAGAAACAGGTAAAAAAATGTAAAGTAATAAAAAAAGTGGTACAAAAAAAGATGGGAAGAAAGAAAATGTGTGTTTTGGAAATTAAAAATGATCAGAAAAGCAAATAAACAATAAATAGAACTTATCTTGAAACGAGAATAATGTTTTATTGATTATAAGGTTATAAAAGGACAAATAAACAAAGATGTGATTGAACATCAACTATTAAAAATGTAAAAAAATAAACAATAGTGAGAAGCAGTACAATGTTATAGAAAAATTGTAATTAATGCATAAAGTAGTAAATAGGCGCTAAAATGATCATGTGGTAGGAGCCCAATATAAAATACTTAATGTTATTCACATGAAGCGCGTTAACAAAAGATGATGAGCGATCGTAGCTCAATGAAGAAGAGCATCAGCTTTGGACCGGAAGGTACCAGGTTCGATCCTTACCACGTGCGACAATTCGCATGTGGTCAGGATTGGTCAATATCAATGAGTTTCTGATATAAGTAAAATTAAACTGTTCGCACTGTGCCTAGAAGAGCACGTTTTGGCGTTGTTTCCGGATGCTATCATAGCATTGACGACAAAAGTCGTTAACGGCCCTCAACCCACACTAGACTAGAGTGAAGGGCTTGAGGTCCAAGAACGTCAATCTGAAATGAAACTCTATTGAAAGCCATGCGCTAACAGTGTCGTAAATAGAACCTGATTCAATGTGACTATAAATGTAGAAAAATGCATATAAGTGCAACGGACTGTTCGTTTGGTCGTCGACCAACAACTTACGCGGCTTGTTGTATGTCAGGTCGCATTTCTGTATAGAATTTATTATAGTTTCATGCTCCGCGGAGTGCGATCGCTCCCGCCCGTTATTTCTGTAACCGGCGAGGTGAGCAGAAGCCCGCGGGAGCGTGGCTGACTATAAACAAACCGTCACCACTACGAGATTGCCGGCTTATATTTTATTCATGGTCGCCATCCGGAGGAGATGCTTCCGGCGCACACGCTGCTACGTGTTTCTCGCTATTGTTTTCATGTATTTTCGTTAGTAGTCGCATGCTGCTTATAAAAGCATTTCTGTTATAAAACAGAAACAGAGAAGTCAAAGAGTAAAAAAAATCGGTTGTCCGTAAAGTCGGTTTACGGACGAGAATTTTACGTTAGAACGTCATAAGAAAATATTGATGAAAAATTGGATAATTTTATGAATTGAATTGAATCATTATCATGGAATTATCATTATTTTGTATCACCTAGTAATGATAATTATTTTGTAGGCTTGTGACGCATCTATTTCTCTTCCACTCTATCGGCCGATGGAGTGGAAGAGAGATAGATGCGTCACATGCCTAACGCTTAGGCCGATTGTGCCTCTCTATCGCTTGTTCCGCGCTCTCGCTTGCTCGCTCGGCTCAGGCGGAACGTGATAATGAGTCATGTTTTTTCTTGCGTGCAGCTGGCGTTTCGATTTATAAGACGTTATAACGTCAAAAACAGACAATTACGTGTCTAGCCATATGTATATAGGGTTCTGTAGTTGCCCTTCACAATATGGGGGTTTAAGAGACAGATTTTTGTTTGATACTATGAGCCATTACTAATTTATACAAAACGAAATCATAATTAAGTTTACGGTTTAGCGGTTAATAATATTTAAAACCGGATCTACACAAGAGAGACGTTATGATTTTATATTTCTTTAATTTTATATGGTTTATAAACTTATATTTACTATCTATTTTACACAACTAACAACGTCATCTAAGTATTTTTTTAATGGAATTTTTAATACATTTCGTTGCTCCCGACGTCCCTCTGACTGGTCTACAAGGAATTAATTCCTTCTGTCTTTAGGACGTTCAACTAGGTGGAACATTTATACATACTATAAATTATCAATTCGAATCTCTACTTCCAATAGTTGATGAGATAAACAAGAAGTACAGACAAAACAGCCAGAAATTATCAACAGAAAAGGTGTAGTTTTTCATTATGATAACGCCAGACCAAACATATCTTTTGCCAATCAGCAACTATTGAAAGCGTTTGGTTGGGAAATTCTAATTCATCCACTATATAAGTCTTATCTTGAATCTTAGATTTGTACCTATTTCGGTCTCTTCAGAGTTTTTTAGGTAGTGTTAGGTTAACGTCAAGAGAAGACTGCCAAAAGTGCTTGTCGCAGTTTTTTTATGAGATGTTCTGAAATTTCTGCAGCAATAGGATTATTTTACTACTCCCTATAAAATGACAACAAGTTGGTGAAAAAAGTGGCTTGTATGTATTACAATCAAATGTAAATAAAATGTGATAAAAATTATCTTGAATTTGCGTATAAAATAAAAAAAAACCTTTTTCCCCAATCCTGTATTAAAGTTAGATTTTTTTGATAGATTTCCATTAAGATTGATTACGATCGAATAAGTCGTTTTAATGCGTGTAATAATATAGACGTAAGTAGAAAAGTTATTAAAACGATAAAAAGAAACCACTACTGGTATAGTATTAGATACTTACATAAGCTTTAATTATAAGGATCGCATATTACTGATCGCCTAATTTACGTTTACATATGACGTTCGTATCTGCGCCGAGATAATGATCCGGTAGGGGTGCGGAGGTGAAAATAAAGACTCGAAGTTTATTAATAAAAAAAATAGTCGTTGTGATTTAGTCCCAACTTGTCCACGTTTAGTCGGTATTGGCTTGTGTCACATCAATTATTGGACGTCAGTTATTAAGCCGTGTTAGTGACAACTAATTCGCATTGAACTGAAGTGAGTTCTTGTCCACTTCAGATGCAGATGGCGAAAGCTCGATGGTCTCGAGTGATGATTTTTCAGTTTTCCCTCCGATATTTTAAAATCGCTCATCGATGATATAAAATAAACTTCATACGTTCATTACACAAAGTGATATAATCTCTCAGAATCGTCAACCATCAAATAGTTTCAGGGCTTAGCAAAATTTTCACAGTTACTAAACTCTGCCACGGCGCGCCTCCATACAAACGAAGACCCGTCGAACAAATGAAACTATGCTCAGAGAGCGGCCGCGGAATACTTCCGCGGCAACTTTCGAACATTTACCGCTGGAAATATTTTAATAATCGTGAAAAAACGAGCGCTCGATGCCCGGAGGATAGAAGGAAAACGCACGCGGAACGGGAAAATTTTGTGAAGTGAATGCGTGATGTGAATTTAAAAATTCAGCGTGAAATAGAAGAATTGTTGTAATGAGCTGAATGTACCAAAATACACTAGTTCGAATGAGTGACCCATTCGACGTGATTGTACCGCTTTTACAATTCACTTCGGGGGATAACGGTGGAATTATGAAACTGCGTGAATGGTTAAGTTGATTATTTACCTATGATTTGTAAATATTGTATTTCGACGACACATTAGGCGTAATAAGAGTCTCTGTCGTCATTTCCAATTTAAATTTTCTATAAGGAAAAAGTTTATGGAACTGCAATATCAATTATAAAACAAATTGTTTTTTGTGATTGAAAATTATTTTATTACTCGAAAGGTTTAAGAATTGAATCGCCTTTTTTTTTCGTTTCAAGTCACATTGATTTGTAATATATTCTTATCCAAAAACATGTATACAAATTCCACATTTTTGACATTTTTATATACAGAAAGGAAAAAAAATCTTGTTAATAGTACAGAAAGGTAATTAATAAAAATGTTCTTAATAAAAGTTCTAATATAATATAAAATTGCGCAAAAAAAAAAATAAGATGTTACAGACGCTTGTAATTATCGAATAAAGTAAATTAATTATAACTTAAGTTAGAGAAAAATGGTGGCATATTTAAATAAAGGCCAAATGTTTGGCACCTGAAACCATCGAAGTCGTATGAAACGATTGATGGATGTCAGTGAAGTAAAGAATATATGCAAAGATCGAACCATGTGGAAATGTATAGTCTCTATCTACCCTTTTGGGAAATAGCCGTGAGTTTACAAGTAAATGGAAAATATTACAATTTTTCTATTCCTCCCTAATTGCTTAATGTGTAATCTATAGTCATATTAATACACTAATCATATAACGCCTTGACGTTTGACTCAAAAACTCATGTTTGTATCAATTTGATATACAAAGAGAAATAGTATTTAATACGAATCTATTACGTCACTGTTTTTAGCTTATGTACTAATGATTAAAAAAAAAATAAACCAATTTTAACATTTTCAACTTTTATACTTTGATCTAATTTTGTTTATTAGAAACCAATGTTAATATGACATCACCAATAGTATGTTTTAGTGTGATCGCTGAAAAATCTAATTAAATCAACTCAAAAACGATCATTAAAAATAATAAATAAAAAGTTACTTATAATGATAAAAATAATATTAATCAATGTACCATTGTATTATTATTTTACAAAATTGTATTAGTACTTTTTCTCATTTTATTTTTAGGTGTAAAACATCATTTAAATATTATTGACAATTATATTTTATGTGGATGGAGAAAGAGGGTATGTAAAATTTTTCCATGAAAAAAATTACTTTCGATTGTTTCAACTTTTTCAAGGAAGGTATTTCTTTTTTGAATTTAACATACGTACAAATACTATAAATATAATACTTGAATGATAAAAGATAATACAAATTTTAAATACAACGACAAATTGTAAATAATTGTGGACATTTTTATACATAGGTATTTATTAATTTATGAATATATAAACGCCATAAAGTCGAGAATAATTAAATTAAATACAATATGAAACTTAAAAAATATATTTTGAAATCACATTATTTCTATGGATTACATGGTTTTTTTTTATTATTCATTAGATGCCATAATGGCAATAACATTAATGCATTATATTGGAATTCGAATCGTTCTTGTATGCTCTTTAAAAGTAAATTATTACCGTTTGAACTTTGTACTATAAACATTGAATAACATTTCTAAAATTACATAAGCATTATTACACACCTTCCAATAACAAACACAATATTTACAAGGGTCGTGTACTAATCCAATTCAATTTACCTGATGTCTTCATTCATTAATCCAACAAGGGTTTACATACCGGCTTAATGTAGATACACCTACATCAGGATTATGTTCAGAAATGCTGAAAATGTATCTAGAATGAAAGACTAAATATGGATCTGCGGCCTTTGGTACCGTGAAAAATGGACTGTGGATGTGAGTAATGTTCTATTTAAATATTATTTAAAAAATATTATTGTTGCTAAATGTAAAATAAATTACTGTACTTAATATTTAATGGTAGTTTTATGTTTTACTATTAGAGGTTTTAATATGTCATATTAAAAAGTTGTGTTACAGAAAAAAATCATTCTTGTTTCCGTCGCTTTATCTTATATACCACTAGCTACGTCATGAGCAAATTGAAATTTACCAACTTATCTTTTTCTACCAACTAGTCTATTCCTAGACTATACTACTACTAGATTACTAAGGGTAAATTAGGGTGAAAATAGGGGATGCTCATGTATTTCAAAGCCAGCATCTCGAATTGCAAGTATATCAACGGCCGACCTGTGGGCCAAGCCATTACCCTGATGGAACAAAACAATTTTTGCTAGTTGTCTCGCCGTTTTTTTACAATTTCGTCATACAATTTTTTTATTTGTTCTGCATACAACGAGTCCGTGACACTAGATCCACGGTCGAGATATTCTAACACGATTACCCCTTTACTATCACAGAAAAGAGTAAGTTTCTTAGGGGTTGGTGATGATGGTAGTCTCCAAGTCACAGACTGTAATTTTGTTTCTTGATTATAATGGTGAAGCCACGTTTCAATCATGGCTGTAAATTAAGCCTAAAAACTACAAAGATCTTATAGTAGTTCCAAAGAAGCTCAAAATGTTTATCCTAGTTTGTTTTTGTGCATTGCTAAGAATTCTGAGAACCCAGTGTGCGGAAATTTTTTTCATCTCCAAAAGTTCGTGTAAAATGTTATGCACCTACCAGTCGAAAGGCAGATCGTTTGTTTCTGTATCTATAAAAAGTTTCGTGACATGACGGTCTGATAAAACATTTTTTTCGACTTTTTTTACCATTTCTTCGGTCACTACTGTTGTTGGACGACCCGAACGTGGTTCATCTTTGATGCATGTTCTTTCACTTTTAAATTCTGTGCACCAACGGCCAACTATAGAATACAGATGAAAATTTGCCCATAAAGTATCCTGTAAGTCTTGATTTTCTCGTTTTGTAGTGAAATTTTTCATATACAGAGTATTAACCTCCCCACGCAATTCATTTTTTTCCATTCCACAACCCCTCTACGACGAACAGCAAACAAAGATTTCCATTTAAAAAAATAAAATATATTCAAATTTTTTTTTATGTAATCTAATCCATATACTAACATTACCAGATAGTATTGACTTTTTTTTGGTTTAATAAGTTTGCATCTCATTCTCACTTTATAGTGAAAATCCTTCGTATTTAGGTACAAACAGAGCCTACAGATTTATATTTTGGTTTAGAAATACACAAAGCATTTTCATTGCACACGACCTGCATAATGCAAATGAACTTCTGAGCATCGAATGCTCGGCGATGCATTGCTCGAGTGCATTCGGGTGTATAGCGAGCGTGCAGCTAACTCGATTGTTTTGATGGCCATCAAAGCATCGGACATCCCTTATCTGAAGCTGCTTTGACAGACGGTAAAGCTCTATGTGTTTTGGTCATATGGTATAGTTATTTCTTAGTGCCGAATGTATGGACAACACGGCTTACGAGCTAAAGCGGCTCTGTCATGTACGATTAGAAAAAGTCCTTTATTATGTTATCCTAAGCTTGTCACCGAATATATTTCGATTTGGTCGTATTTAGAAGTGTATTTTAAAAATCATTAACATATCTCCCGGACAAGCGTATTCCTATAACGGTTTCTGTATTATTTTGTAATCTCCAATGCGTTTGAGAGCTTTGTGATTATGGTTATTCCTATTTCAATTTTTTTAAACAATGTTAGAAATGTTAGAAAATTATCTTATTTGTAGTTTTTGGAATTGAATGATTGTTTGTGAAAAAATCTGGCACAAAAGACATATCCTGAATTGATCATACATGGGAGTTCCGTTTCTTGGCGAGAATATCGATTTAGGGTTAAACTTAAATATAACCTCAATAAGATTTGAAATGAAAGTTTACAATTACAGAACTATCTCCAGATCGTTAGTTAGTTAAAAATTGTCACTTTCCATCAATATGCAGTTAAGTTAACTAACTTCATGTTCCTGTTAAGATTAAATTATTGAAGTGAAACTTCTTTATCGGCGTATTGGAGAAATTTTATAGCAATGTAACGTTTTTCTGTTACGCGCCATATTTATCTGTTACGCGCCATCTTTATTTCTGGGTAACATTTTTCCGTTACGCGCCATATTTATTCAATGTTATTAATGTCATCGTGGCATAAACATAATTGTTACTAAGTCCACCTGTCACATATACTTTCTGTCAACACCCTAGATCTATTTACAGTTTGTATATATTACATTTTCCTATTATCTAAGTTGAAACCTTTTCAACCGACATACATGAACTATATCTCACATTCTTTCATTGAGTGACTCGATTTTATATGTAGCGTTCGATAATTTTCCTACAATTCTATATGGCCCTTTATAACATCGCATTAATTGAAAAGTTTTACCTATCACCCTTCTAGGTACATACACCATTACCAAGTCTCCTACATGAAACTCTGAACATTTTTATTTCTGAAACTCAGTAGTGATGTGAAAAATAATATTTCAATTAAGTGATTAGCGAAAAAAATTTTATAAAATTATTTGTATCCATGTCTATGATATTAAAATCCTTTTGCATAAACTTTATCTAATTTAGCTTTATTCAACCAATTTCTGTAAAGTTGTAAATAGGAAATCATTTTTCGAAAAATGATATCATAAAGAAGTTTCACTTCTTAAGTTTGTACACTAATACACACACACTTTTTTTATTATATGAGATGATTATAAGTTAAAAGTTTATAGTGTCCGATACACGATTCGTGGTCTAATGATAAAATTGGCAATCAATATATACCACATATTTCCAACTTATTACCAAAGAATTATCAAACAATTCTGAATCGCTCATTATTTTGTTTTTGTGTTTGTGGTGTTCGTGTTTAATTTTGGAAATTTATTTTTATTTAAATCGTTTCAGTTATCGAAACCGATAAAAGGTAGCGGGTGTTACTGTTTGCTGTTATTTCTAGATATAAGAACTATAAGTTTGTGTGCAGGCTGCAGCATTTTGCTGAGATGGTCACCGTTTCGGCCCTATCGTTTTTTGTGAATGTGGAATTTTAATAAATTTTAAATAACTTGACTAATGTCAACTTACTTGTAAGATTTCTTAATTATATTAGTTTAACTTTTTATGGGCGGAATAAAAGTATATTTATTTATTATAAATGAGATAATGCCTAGCTCTTATCACCGAAGCGATAAATTTTCTATAAATTTTCTATCACTAAAACAATTTATTATTGTTTTTAATCCGTTTTTAAATGAAAGATTTGGTCTTTTTTCAGAAAAAATAATTGACCCAAAAGAGTCAATACGCAGAACAATCAAACGCTATATTAGTATATAGCGTTTGATTGTTTTTACAGTAGTTTGTAAAAAAAAATCATAATAATATTTAAAATAATGATGATCTAAGCAAGGATTTCTTTAGCAGTTAGATAGCATTTACCAAAAGTAAATTATAGCTTATTTGTGAAGTTTAATTATTCAATAGGCAAAAATTTTAAGATTGCGAAAGTTAAACTATTATTGGGATATCATAACTCAATGTTAATTTCCAGTAATTCTTTGCGAATTGTATCTCAGAGTATAGTTATATTTGTTGTCCACGTGAGATCAAAACAGAAACGGTATTGTCAGTGAACGTGACATCGATAAAAATTTTTCATATTTAAGTAAAATACAAGAACAAGCTTTGACTAAATTGTTATAACCGGTAGTTAAGTTTTGCTGTTTAGTATGGCCTTCTATCCAAAGAAACATGTAAGTCTTAGTGTTATACGAGCTACATTCCACTTTATTTAATTTTGGGAATTCAAGTTCAACTCTAGGGATCAGCACCTGCAATCTTATCTTTCACAGTAACATGCCCTTAGCTGGGGCAGGGGCAGGAGCAAGGCTGCTAGCGAGATATTTTATTTTGGATGCATTAATCAGCTGAAGTCCAAATTAATTTGATTCAACTTCCGAGATCGCTGTATGATTGGTCATACTTTGCTTGAATCGGCTAGTTATCACTTTGTTATCTGAACGTGGGGCCAGATGAAACGTACTGTGACGGATAAGCCTTTTATAAAAACGTGTCACCTTCCGGTACTATATTTAAGATGACTGTATCGACAGTTATCTTAGGCATCGCTAAAACAATCAACAAGGTAAGAAAGAGCAGTATTAACGTGCTAGAGCCATGTTGTGGTCAACAACAGCGCGTAAAAGGGCCTGCTGAACTGGTGAAATACTGCACTTTCACAGAATACAGGCGTAATAGTTTTAGCTGTTGCATTTCGTCCAGTGAGTGAGAGTTTCCGTGGCCTATTCCCGCTCCATCACGCCACAATTTCCCCCCCATCAGCCCCTTCTCCTCGCCATCAGCCCACTCCTTCGTCCATAAGATATAATATATCTACCCAAGAGGCCAGCAAAACACTGGTGGTCGTTCCAGAATCGCGGGTGTCCATGGGCGGCGGTGATTGTCTATACTCTGTTGGCACGCATGCTCGTTGGTCCTTCAATTTTTCAAATCTTCAGATTGATAGGTGACCAAGTAAAAAATCAACTTAAAGTACGTGCAAAAGCTAAATAATGTAATATCAACATACAATTTGGATAATTTTAGGAAATATTTATTCAAGTATTTCAATAATAAGTCGAATAGAAAAAATACATTTGTTTTAAAGTAAAAACGTTAATGGTTGTAAAATAGTCATCTAAAAAAGACTAATATATTTTATTAAAATCGTACAATTATGATGCATTTCATATTACTTTAAGAGTGCATTAGTTGCAATGTAATGAAAGAATCATTAAAAATACTATAATATTTATTCATGCATATTATAAATAAACTTTTTGCTGTCTGTCCGTTTATGCGCTTATAGTTCGAGAACCACGAATCCTAATTAAAAGTTTTAAATTATGTATTAGCAGTAACAGTTTAGTGTGTAGTGTTGCAAGAAAATTATTATTTTCGCTCGATGCGAGTGCACTAGATGAAGGAGAGAGAAATCGAGTGTGAGAGGAAGCGCGAGAAGAAGATCGATAGGGAGATAGAGAATAAAAGAGAAAGAGAAATGGAATAAGAGAGGCTTTTAAAAAAGGAATAAGGCAAAGAAAGGAAAAAAGTGAAGGAATTGAGAATGGAACTAGGATCAGGGTTGGCATAGAAATTTTAATGAATATGAAATTCTTGATAAAGATTCTTTGTCCATTGTAGCGGAGCCGCGGGTAAAAATTATTAATATAATAAGCTCTAAAGTCACTGTTTTTATATCGTTTCGATAGAGTTTCATTAATTAGATTAGAATAAGACTTCCTTGCAAAGTAATATATATATAATATTTGAGAACGAAGATGCCATGTCGTTCATTATTAAGAAAAATAATTTTGAAAGCAATTTTGCGTCTTAATCATATTTATTTAAAGCTTACTTATTTTTTTTAAATACAATTTATGACTAAGAAATAATATGAGTGGTAATCCGAAATAAATAAAAATAAAATATCATTATTCAACATAGAAAAGGGTGTATATTTTTAATAAGCACACATGATGTTTGCGGATGAATGCTCATCGATATTCATGAAGCGAATGTAATCGTGTTAATGCTCAGATTTGGAGCGGAGAAAGCCGACGATGTGCAGCGGGATTTAGAGAGGAAATATTTTTGTAATGCTGTCTACTTTCTCATTTATGTAATGTGAGACGCATTAAGAACGTAAGAATGAGGGATTTGCGTATTTCTTTTTTAGCTAATCGAATGTTTTTATGATCGCTTCGATAGGATATAAGGTTTTCAATAAATGGGCGTAGTGTCCTCGATTACTAAGAATGAAAATGGCATTCAAATGCGTTATTGAAAGTGCTACTACATACATTTTGAAAAATGTTAATGATTTCTTTAAAATAAAAAAAAAAATAACTTTTGGTCAAGAATCGCAGCTTTTTTGGGACTTTTTAAAAGAATTTAAAACTTCTTAGAAACGAAAAAAGTTATTACAATTTTGACAAAAAACACTCTGGATTATCAGAAATTAGTTATCGTTTGAGAGTCATAAAAATCAATGACTATTTAATAGTACATACTTTTGTAGGTCTTTATGAAGGTACTTTTTACAACATTTTAAAAATACATACAAGAGAACTTTATGATAATTTATAATTTTGATTTTAAGTATAACCAACAGTTGCAATTTTTGAGAAATTGGCAACACTCATAATATGATGCGCGTTACGCAACCGATGGCGCTTGACATTAGCTCTTGGTTCATTGTGGTATGGCATATGCTAATTACCATGGTTACCATCAAAAACTATTGCAATAATAATAATAATTTTAATATAGAATTTTTTTAACCAACTTAATAAGGGCTCCATTTTCAGCGAAAATGCGAATTCGCTCTGGTGTCGTGAGTTTCTTCGTCTAAAAACTAAATATTTTGTGATCTAGATGAAAGACTAAGATGTCTTAAGATGTCTTAAACAAGGAATACACCGGTGATAAAAAAAAACTCGATAAAGTTTGATAATATTTTGAGAAAATCACAAAATAGCGCTAGAAATAGGTGTTTTTAGGCTATCTCTAAAGGTCACTTTTAAGTCTGTTTAGACATTTATTTTTTAAGTTTCTGATGTTTATACGAAAGATCGACTCAATATCTGGGACGTTTTATTTTGGGTTTAAAAAATACTGAAGTTTTTAGTATTATGATTTTTATTAAACCGGCCGTCTCACGGCTTACGACTTGCTTCGAATATAAATGAGAATACCAAAATTGGTTTATAATAGATAAAAACGTTAATTTTTATATATCGACACATTTTTTTGGATTCATTAATAAATTATTTTTATTTTTAAAATTGGGCACATTTTTAAATTGATTTTCGATTTAAGATGTATAAAGTCATGTATTTTTTCTTGAATTTTTATACAATTAAATGTGTGGAATGTCTTGAAAACGGCTTAAGTATGGACACACACATTTTGCTGTGCTGCAGAAGCGGGTTTTTTAGGCAATTTATATACTAAGATATTCGATTGTCTCTAAGAAATAAATTGAAGGAAATTGTAATCTTAGCTCTGCCATCTCAGTTTATCTACGAAAATTCTATGTATGCGAAAAAATATTTTGGAGTATTTACTATAAATTGAAATAAATTGAGGCGGTCGGATGCATAAATCAATCAGTTCATTGTCTTTAAATTAAATTACATAAATCATGGAATATTTCCGTTTGTTTAGAGAACAGATAATCGCGGACGTAATAGCCAGCTCGATTTTTTGTTTGTTCCCTTGAGGTTGTTTCTTTATGCGTTAGTTTTATATTTCACTAGCCGTCACCTACCCGCTTCGTTGTACTCAAATGTAAATTTAGCTTGATTTTTGTTCATGATCCAAACACGCTTGTCATTTCGTTAACAATCACCCATATATACTCACAAGTAATACAAAAATAAGTAGCGAAATATTATTTTTTATCATTACTATACGATGTATAGTAATCATACGAGGTGCGTTCACTATCAAGCGAGAATGAGGTGTAAACTCTTTGGAACCTAAAAATTTAATACTGGCTGGTAAAGCTGGAATACTGATTAAATTTAAAGAAAGGACGTAATTTGAATATTGTTTTTTGTAAATTGAAGTCTTTTGCTTGCTGTTTGTCGCAGCGTGTTGTTGAAATTGGAAAAATATGAATTGCGCGCGGTTATTACGTATCTGTGTTTGAAACATTTCACTACAGAACGAGTTGCTCAAGACTTACAGGATACTTTAGGAGCAAATGCTCCACTATATTCTACAATTGTCCATGGGTGCGTCGAATTTAAAAGTGAAAGAACATCCACGAAAGATGATCCACGTTCGGGTCACCCAACAACGATAGTGACCGAAGAAATGATAAAGAAGTCGAAAAAAATGTTTTGGCAGATCATCGTGTTACGGTACGTCTTATAGGCCGAAGAAACAAAAACTTCGACTGGTAGTGTACATAGCATTTTATACTAACGTTTGGAAATGAAAGAAGTATCTGCGCGTTGGGTCTCCAGAATTCTTACTGACGCACAAAAACAAACCAAGCTGAACGTTTATCGAGCTTCATTGGAACTGTTACAAGAAGTTCTCGATAGTTTTTTGGCTCGATTTACAATCATGAATGAAACGTGGCTCCACCACTATGATCCATAAACAGAATTACAGTCTATGAGTTGGAAACAACCATCACCTCCAACCCCTTAGAAATTTAAGGCGAGTTGTTCTGTCGGTAAGGTCATGGGCTTTCTTTTCTGGGACAATAAAGGAGTGGTCATAATAGAATATCTCAACCGTATAGCTTCAGTTACGGTCTCTTTATATGCAGAACAAATAATAAAATTGCGTAAAATCCCAAAGAAACGGTGAGGCAAGCCAGCAAAAATTGTTTTGTTCGAGATGTCGGTTTCGAAATTCTTGAGCACCCTCTATATTTACGTGGTGTTACCCCTTCCTAGTGGAATCTATCAATTTCCAAGACGGAAAGAGTATCTAAAAGTATAGAGGTTCGAAGATGATGAAGCAGTAGCCGCTGCAATGCAGGAAGTTTTAGGTGCTCAAGATGAACAGTTTTTTAAAATAATAATCTTGAGTTTAGAAAAAAGAAATGCCAAGTGTATTATGCTAAAAGGAATATTTGTCGAAAAGAAAAATAACATTGAATAAAAGTTACCGTCAACACACTTGTTCTCACGTTTTATTGAATGCCATTCGCATAGCCTATAGTTTTTACAATCACGTTCTTTCCATTTACATGAAAGTCGCTCAGACCGTTCTCAAATTATAAAAGGGCATATAGACAGAAAAACACAGATAAAAATTTATAACAATATAAAAATGTGGAATTGGGGTCAGTGAACCATAAAAGGAATATTTATCATGAAATTTGACAAAACATGTATGTACAGACTGTGCCTACAGACATATGTATCTATAGACTATACTACTTATAGAGAGGTTGATTTTATAATTGATCGGCAATGCTTAAGCTAAATACGAACTACACTGTATTGCATTCTTGCTCGTTCTTCTTGGAGAAAAATTGTCTACTAAACGAGTACTAAATGCATAGTATAATGATATATTGCAAAAATAAATTTTCTAAATCTGAATACTAATGATTGCTAAAAAACAGTCAATATTTTTTCAAATATCACCACGAAGAGGAAACGTAATATACAGAAATCACAGTACGTGAGGGGATAGTCAAGACGCGAGCACTCGGCGCGAGCGGCGCGGGAGGGGCTTAACGAGGGCCATTGTTGGCGAGAGCGCCCGAAGCCCCGCATACGCCCCGGCACGCTTGTACAATCAAAAAATTACAGATTCTCCATAATAAAGGACCGAATTTTCATTGAATTAAAAATTTGTGAAGTACAATTTTATTATGATAACGCATAATTAATGGTTTCGCGTTGGATATTCTTTTTTTTTGATACGTTAGGTATTAAAAAAAAAATAGCTCTATGTGTGCTATAATATTAAGGTACAAAAACTTGAGAAAACCAATTTAAGATAAATGATAAATCTTAATTTTTATGTGTTACCCTCTCAGATATTCTCAGATTCAATGAAAATAATTAAGTTAAAATGAATTAATTGTTAATGCTTGTTAGTTAAATAAAACATTATTTTTTTGTTTATTTATTCCGAATAATTAAATTTCAAAATTAAGTTAATAGTGTTTGTGTAATTTTAATCTTGTTGCTTAATAAATAATGTTAGTACAGTTTATTGTTGCTGATTTAATTCGGTCACTATCGGATAAAATAGGGTGGTTGTTAAAAATTAATTTTTTTGCAACGCCCCCTTAAAAGCTTCCTTATGATGAAAAAACACTGCTATTTTTTTTTAATTTTACTAATTCAAAACAACACGTGCCTCTAGACGATTTAAGTTAATTTTTGGGTATAATCATTTTTTCTCATTTTTAGAATTCAAATTTTTGTTTATTGTTATTTTGATCAACTATTGATTTTTAATTGATTTAAGTTCTATATTTTTTCATATTTCGAATAAAATTGTATTTTTCATGAAAGACTTCCAAAAAAGATAATTGTATATAAAAATTAACTTAGATCGTCTACATTTTTTTCCATGTAAATTAGCTTTTCGTCCATTTCTTCTTCGTTGCTGATTGTGATATATTATATTTGTTTACGTATAGACATATTCATTTACGTATTATAATAAATTTATTTCATTACGTGTTTCATTTATATGTATTGGTTTTTTGTGGTTGTTAATGATGTCTTTAGTTCATCTCATCTCAAAATTTGTCTTTTTAAATAGGTTTTTTAATTTTTTAGTTCCTTTAGTTTTACTTTTACTGTTTATTAATTTACTTCTTTTACTTATTACTTCGATGATGGTTGTTAATAATAACTTGCCATATCGGCTGTTATTCGTGTCTTCTATTCGTTTCGTTTTTAAACTTTTTCTTATAATTTCATCAAATTTGTTATAGTTTCGTTGTAAATATTTTGTTTGATAGAAGGTACCTAAGATGGAAGGTAGTTTGATAGAGTTAATTAATCTTTAGTTTCACATGGTTAGTGAGAGATTTAACTTTTGTTCACTTTTAAAGGACTAGGACATCGTATAAGTAAAGGTTTTTCAGCTTTTTTTTTTTTTGGTGTATTCAATTTAAACATAGCTCTCATAGGTTTGTGGTTTGATGAGAATTTTATTTGGTCCAGTATTTTTATGTTCGTTATTCTGCTAGGTGCTGAGTATAAAATCACTTTCATTTATAATCTTTTGATCTGAAAATTTACAGATCTGTTGCGATATTCTTTTTCTTTAGAATATCAAATTATTCGATATTCAACTATTTTCATTGGTATATTATATACTCATTAATATTTTTTTTCATATACATATTTTAGCATCAGTGCCTAGGAGAATTAGGCTTTAGGAGAAATAAGATAGAATTCTCTATCTTAACATTGAACTCTCCTTACTAGCTTCGTTTTGTTTGCTAAGTCATGATCTTTTCTTAAGTGTTTATTGAATTTATATAATTCTTTTTCACTTAAACCTTTAATAAGCGCGTAAGCTTAAATAGATAAGAGACAGATATTTTATTAAATTTTAATCGTAATGAGGCCACTTGTTCTGCTAATCCGTTAAAATTTGTATTAAATGTATTAATATATATTTTTTTGGTTATTATGAATCCTACACCGTGCAGTCCAGATATTTGATCTATAAAACAAAATAGATGGTCTGTGTGTTCTTTTGGTCATCTGTGTTCTTCAATTTTGCATCCTTCCGACTTCTGAGAATCGTATCTTGTAGTTTACTTTTCTTAAGGCATGGCATTTGAATGATGATGTAACATCATCTGCAACAAAAAATATATACTTTTAATAACTGTGAGTATTTATCATTTATGGTTGGGGGATGGTGGTTGTTTTACGTCACGAGGGCCGATGCGCTTGAAGAAAGAGAGAGTTTTAATAACTTTTTTCGATATATCGAAATCGTAAGTCGTAATTCGATTTACTACCCAATAATATTAGTGAATTAGGCAGCAAAAACCTAATACATATGTAATTGTGAAACGCTTTGTAGTTTTATTCTAGTGAATTTATTATTTATTGAGGTAAAATGTTAAAATTAAAATAGGCTTTTTACATTTCGCTTTGACTTCGTCTACATATTTGTGCTATTATACATTCTGAAAATTCTTTTACTCAGAAAAAGCTACTTTATCCTCAAGTAATATGGTACAAATTTTATTTTAATATAAGCATTTACCTGTTTTGTTTAAATTGGAATCATGACCGGTAACGGAATCGAAATTGCAAACGGAACTATAAAGCAAAATTGAAAGCCGAGACCGAAAGAGTTCGAAATCGACTGTGAGACCAAAATTAGAATCAAATTCTTACCGGAGTGGAAAACAATATTACGATAAGACTTTTTGAGAATTGAGAGCGAGAACGAGATCGAAAGTGGGATCGAGATTGGGTTTGGAATTATAAGCGGGACCGTCATCGGAATCAAGAGTGAGACAAAGCGGCATCGAAAACAGGACCGGGGTCGCATTCGACGAGGGGACAGCGATCAGAATCATGATTAATATCGTAATCGGTCGATATATAAAATGTAGGAATTAATTCTCGGTCCACGCGGGTAGAGTCGCGGGTAGAAACTATTATTAAATAAATTTTTGAAAAATCTTAATTTTTTTCATGTCGATTGGTTAACGTTGAACGCAATGTTCAATAAAAGACCAAGTTCAGCATCGAGACTGGAACTAACATTGAAAGTGGCAGGGAGATGAGGATCGAGAACGGAACCGATTTTCGAACTGAGAGTGGATTCAAAATTGGAATCGAAAATAGGAACTAGAATGGGATCAGAATAGTTTAGTTTAATAGTAGTCAAATATGTTTTTTTTAAGAAAGAGAATTGTAAAAGAATATATAAGATATGAGTATGTATAGATATAGTAACTATATAAATTCCTGAGTAATAACTTTTTTAGATTGCTAACTAGCCAGAGAAGGCTAGTTACTAGTTCCCAGTAACGCCATTGTTTACTGTCGCCATATAGAACAATGTTAGACTCCGTCTCGCAAAAAAGCCATAGCTTATAGCTATATTAAAATAGGTCTATGCTTATAGTGCATTGATTTATTAATCGATTTTATTTTTCATTTCACTTTTAATCATTACTCATATTCAGCTTATATAATTCATGAACATATCTATATGATATTCTAAATATCATATAGATATGTTCATGAATTGGGTACTAGTCAATTAACAGAAAAATCGGAGAACTAGATTAAAATAAAAGACGAAGAAATGCATTCTGTATCCATGTGGAAGCAGTTGCATGCGAGTACTATTATAATTGAAGATATTTGTATGCTTAGTTGTTTGATTTTATTTTCCTCTAAAATGTTAGGAAGTTATGTACATATCGATTATTTTTTGGAATGGAATATAGTGAATATTTAGAGCGAAATCAAAGCCAGTTTCGCAAGTGGGATCGAGATCAAAAGTCAAACTGCCATCGAAATCGATAAAAACTGATAATCGAATCGAAATCGTGAACGGAAACGGAATCGAATAAAAAATATTATTTCTTAAATTGGATTAAATTGTTATGTTACCATTTCACAATCCAAAGAGAAACGAAATATTAGATTCAAAAACATAACCTGAAAACCTTAATTTTACGTACACATTTTTATTTGTCGTGACTTTGGTAAATAAAAATCTTTACTAATTTCGTGACTATCTCATATATAATATATTTTTTTTCAAAACCAAATCCAGACGCGTTTACTAGAGACGCCTCTAAATTTTGTATAATCTTCGGTAGTCCCTTTTAGTAGAATCTGCGTTTCCTAAAGCTAAAGCAAAACTAACCATAGCCACTTGTCGGGCGCGGGAACACGATTGACGTATTACACAGCTAAAGCATCGACGCCATTTCACGGTAATGGCTTACGTCAAGATGGCCGTCGGCCTTACTTTTATCTTGCAATTTGTATTCTGGTAAAATAAAGAAAATGTGAAACAATAATGAGAACCGCCCGCCATTAGGAGATTTGGAGAATTTTGATGTCCGTTGATGTTTTTTTTTCTATTTCATGATCATTTAATATTACTTGTTGTTTTTAATGAAATTCTCAGAAGCTTCCTTGAATACAAGAAAATAATAATTTGCTAATGTTTCCTTACGAAATAAACGAAGGTGTTGCGTTAGAAATAATTAAATTTCTAGGAAACAAATATTAATTTTTTTTGGAGTTTTGGTAATATTTCTTTATTTATCAGTTGTATTTTCTTTGCACTATGTAACCTGCAAGGATATGTCAATTTCCTTATATAATTCTACAATATTATTTGAAAATTTCGAATTGAAATTGTTGTGTTACTTTGTAGAAAACTACAAAGTCTCATAAAAATGAGACTTCATCTTTATAACAATGCATTTTCTTCAATTTCTTATAAAATTACCTTTACTGATTAAGTTTTTTGAATAGTTTCAAATAATGCTAAGGTTTCTACAAAGCTCTATTTTTACATAGTATGCTTTGTCTATTTAAATATTGTGAATAGCATATATGGCAGTACAGTTAAAACTAGTATTTGGAATAAATATTATTGAAATTACCATCAAAAAGCAGATGTAAATACCTACTACTGTATTCTCACGTTCGTGGTATAAAGTCTATGAAATGTGCTATCGATTTTTACTATTACTAATTTCATAATATGTCAATTATAATTATTCGCTTATTATTTATTATTAGATAATTTAATATGTAAATAAATAAACATTTATATTCTATCTAGCATACAAATTTCACTGGAAATCGAACTCACATTTCCAACACTACCATTAGTAGCAAGTACTTATATCTTCAGCCTTGCGGAAAAGCGTGCACTGGGGGAGATAAGCAGGGTTCCCAAGGGATCCAGCGGCTGTCGCTCAAAACCCGACGAGTGAAGGCCGAGCTGACGCGTTAAGTGTTTTTTTTTCCGACATCAGAAGCGTTTAGATATATCGCAGTAGTTTCCTGAGAGCTTTATTTTGTCACTTTACTTGATAAACTACGATCTTTGAGGATCTAGTTCAAAAAGAAGTTTGAGGGTAATGATTAAATGGAGGTGTCCGTTATAGAATTGAATATTTTTAGTGTATTAATTTACGGTTAGACACTATATATATAGATGAGTACATTAATAATATCTTAACGGTTGAGAAGTTTGACGAAGGCAATGTTTTATAATTCTCTATAGACTATATTTTGCTAGCTAGTTAAATTTTATATATCAACTTAATGTTCCGAGAGAAAAAACTGCTTACCTTTAGAGGTTTTTTGGGGCTTACGCCTTAAGGGTAGGGTAAGGGTAGAGCCCTCGGTACAAATAGTTCGCGAAATTAACAAAAAGTAAAATCGTTATGTCACCACTTTGCGCAACATGTTCACGCATCTTATACTGAAAGCTTTTTATTTTTCTTTCATTGCTGATTTATAGACTCTTTATTGTTAACTCAGATAAGTTAAGCTTTCGATATGTGTTTAACATTATTACCATTATGCTACCAATTGTTGAAGTTTTGAGCCTATGACACTAGGCGCATGTTTAAACTTCTCGACTGGAAGCAACGAAAGCATCCTCTATAAGATTATGAAAAGTGCATTTTTTATTTAGAAAATAATTATAACATAAAGAGATTTGACTGGAAAAATATCTAGCGTAACGAAAGACGAATATGTTTTCAAATTCAGACCAGCAGAGTAAGTCTAGTCGCGCGACAAATCTCACATATACCATTTTTTATTCCCTGGACCCTACATCACCAATCACACCGTATCGACTACTGACTAGCGCGATGTTGAAGTGGCCATGACGAATGTGCAGCCGGTTGGCTTTGGCGTGCAGATATGCACTCTGCGCTTAAAAGTGTGGCCTTGTATCCGGTATTGGTTGACCTTTTTTTTTTTTAATTTTGTATGCCATAGATATGTTATGTACTTTGTTACCCGTCGCTGAGTAGCTAGTCTTTCGGTCTTGAGGAGATGCACTTTTCTAGATTTCGGTGGTCGTGAGCTATTTGAGCGTCGGTCAACGGCTTCTACAAACAAGGTAGCGATTCGTTTTCCGTATAGACTTCAAGCTGTCAATGGATTTGCGGCGGTTACTTGAGCGTGTTCTGCACTTGCCGCATACGTTCTTAATTACTCTATCAGTGCTGTTGATTGTTCGTTTTGATTTTTGTCGTTGTATTTCACCATAAAGAGATGGAAGTGGAAAAATATTTAGCATAACGAGCATCTTGTGGGGCGTTATATAACTGTGTGTAACGATTTCAGAGTGAGTGTGTCTGGCCAAAATGTTGTCATCGTTTGTGATGTTTATAACTTTGTCTACAAAAACCGAAAATATGTCCTAAGTTTTGAATATAAATTATATAATCCAATGTTTTAAAGATCAATTTTAAAACTTAATAAAAACGATAAAATTAATAATTATTTTAGTGATAGGATTGAATGTGCAAAAATGATTGTATTACATGGAAATACACTGATCCGAATAACTTGTCTATGAAGAGAAATTTTAAGACAATATATTTTTTGATTTTAATTTCAAGACTTTTTTATAATTGCAATTTTTTTATTATTATACATAATTATATTCCACTGTCAGAAATCAATGTAAAAAATAAGTGTGAAATTTGTCGTTTTGTTTTTTTTGAGTGCTTAAACCAGTAACACAATTAGCATGAAATTGGGGGCATGCTGTAGTCGCGAATGGGAAGACTTCTGAAAAAGGAAACTAGCATTCGTATCTGACGTTGTATGCGTATTTCTATCATTGACCTTGAACTACTAAATTGATAGTTAGAATTACTTCAGTAGTAAGAAACTCCTTGAGTAAAATAAATTCGCTTCGGCTTCATATGTATATTAATGTTATTGCAGATATTAAAAATTCTTTCACTCATAGAAAACAACACTATCTCCGAGTAATACAGCATAAATTTTATTCTGATACTAGAATTTGTCCGGCTTCTTTCGAAACTGAAATGTGGCCGATAACGAAATCGAAATTGTAAACGGGACGATGAGCAGATCAAAAGTCGAAACCGGGAGGGATTCAAATCGAAAAGGCATCAAGGTCGTAATCGACCGTGGAACCGAAAATAGAATCGTGACCGCAATCGAAATACGAAGAGATCAGAATTGACAGCGGGACCGGGATCCAAAACGGCAGCAGAATTCAATTAAAACGAAACTGAGCTCGTAATCGAGAATGATATAAATTGATATCGAGGATCGGAATTGAGAATGCGATAGCGATCAGAATCATAATTGATTATAGTGATTGGCCAATATATAAAAATCAAGTGATTCATTCTGTTCACAGAAGCCAGTACGTCATAAATGTTCATGTGTATCTACTGTATAATGACACCTACCCTTATTGATTCTGGAATAAGGTGATTTGTTAAAATAAATTATAGAATAGGTTAACGCGACGTTTACTCTGGTACCAAAAATGTAAAATTTTAGAAGAAAAATTTTGAAAATAATTGGACTTTAGAAAGGGCGTATCTTTGAGTATCTACGATGAGGAAAGCAAACAATTTATATATCTAATAATTTTTGCCTTTTTTTTTACTTTATAAATTTATGAATCAGAAAATGATAGGCTGCAAGATGAAAAGGAAAAGCGAATTAAAAGACATGAAGACTATATGTAGTACCACATACTAGTACAATATTATTCCTGTAACATTTTAGCCATTATGAATAAATATGCCTGTGACATATGCACGAACAAACAGACAAAATAAATTTTATGGATATAAAAAAGGTCATTAAAACTTGAAAAGAAATTTTATTTTATATGTCATTAATTTCGTCACAGAGAATTTTATAGTATTTCACTCTGAGAAAAGGACTAAATATTTCATGTGTAAACTTTTAAAATTTAATTTAGTTTCCAAGAAAGGATGCTTTAGCGTCTGAAACAGCAGTAAGAGTTCCGAGTTACAAAGACCGTATAATTATTAAGCTATAACGTTTATTCATTTAGATGTAGAGTTGAGAGCAGTTCTGGGTACAGAATTAAACTTCTCCAGTACTGAGATTTTCTACAAACGTTGAAACCATTTCAATGGAGTTTCATTGGATTTGGTAATTTTTTTTTGAAGTAGTAGGTAATTTCAATACATTTTAAATGCAGTGATGCTTTTAAGTCTATTGTTTTATTGAATTAAAGGAATTAATGTAAGTATGTGTATTGTTTGATCACTAAGAAGACAGAGATATAAAATATTTTAGTATTACTATACCCGAGGTAATTTCCCACTTTTCAACAATTTGAAAGAACGTTTGAATCACCGCGACACCCGCGCCGCTTGAAAGTGCAGTAATTCCCTAGTTCAATCGCGATTAAGGTTTAGTTTATTGTCAATATTTTTCGAAGTTCAGGTTACATAAAACGTATGAGTCATTAATGTTGTGTTTTCATTTTATTTTGCAAAGATTAAAAAAAAAACCAATACTGTCTATTTGCAATTTATTTTTTTTTAATATGGCGTTCGTCATAAAATTAGTTATTTTTTTAGTTTCGCATTAAACTCATTAATTGGTAAATGTTTACTGTGCATATTACAGTAACGATGGTCTTCAACACCCGGTTCGAACGTATAAGTCTTACAACGTTAGAAATGCGAGTTTCAACTCTGATGGCCCACACCATAAAGTACTTTTCTAATTGATGTATATAACGACGAAAACGGTTGATAACAATTTTTGGCAGTGAAGGGGGATTCATTAAGTCTTCAAAAATATAAGAAGTTCAGAACACCGATGGGGCCAGTGTGGGGACAATGGCCTGATTCCCTCACAATGCGAAAATCTGCGCCAAGCAGTGAGATACAAATTATGAGTTGTAAAACTAACTTTATAGTATTAATATAGGATGGGTACGGAATTTTTAATGCGCAAGCTTGCCTCTCGCTTGTTAGATGTTTAGATTTTAAGAATCACTATTTATCTTCTTATTTATTTTTTTAATGACTTCCATGGGCAATTTGTCAATGTAACAGTGAAAGTTGATATTCTGCATGCAATTTTTTGCACCCAATTATTTTTTGCGAAAAATTTTAACTGTTTATGCTTTTCTTTGATTACTTTTGCCCTAGTTCCCTCAATTAATTTCTCTCTATCGCCGCCCGTTTGTCTCTTTCGTTTTTTGCTTTTCCTTAACGCCGCGGCGTTTTCTTTCACCCTCGTGTCCCGTTCATATCCTTTTTTATACGTCGGGGTGCGCTCTACATCATACGGCTTCTTCCGCGTATAACGATGTCACCATTTACGACGTTATTTCAATAGAACGATTCAAATTTCGTCTATTAATTATCGTCAGTACATATCGTCAGTCAGTGGCATATTAAAAAAGGGCTAAGCATCCGAAACCGAAGAGCTTGCATGAAAAAAATGATGGCTGTCAGTGAGGCGAAAGAGATATGCAAAGATCGTATCATGTGGAAATCTATAGTCTCTGCCCACCCTTCTGGGAAAAGGGCGTGAGTTTGTATTGTTATTATTATTACTGTCGTGATGATGATTCCCAGGACGGACGGTTTAACGTGCTCTCTGAGGCACGGAGCGTGTTGGGTAATTTGGCTTAAATTAAAAAATCATTTGTCAATTTGCGCGAGGTTAGAATCGAACGCGGTACGTTTATGCTTAATTGCTATACAAATGCAGCAATTACCAATATTTACATTGTGTGTCTGCGACATGTTATTTCCGTAACAATTAAAGAAATGGGAACAAAAAAGGTTTTTGTAACATTCCGCAACGAAAATTGAACAATAATCATAAAATTGGAAATTTACTGTTTCCAGTCCGATTTTCGAAAATCGAGTTATCTTGACGTTTTAGGGTCCTAGGCATGTATTTCGACCATTTTTTCGAGACATGTCTGACTCATTGTGATTATGTGCGCGCTTTTGTGTCGGTGTGTCTGTCCGTCTGTGTTGTGTGTCTGTATATTTGTGTGTCTATGTGTATTGTGAATTCTGCGTGCTGTATATTTACTATCTATGTGCCTGCGTGTGCGATTAACCGATCGATACCCAGTTTTCGACATTCGAAATTGGTTCATTCTACATAAACTTCTTAAAACGTCAAACATTTTTTCCCGGTAGATTTTGAGTAATATTTAAATAACTGTTAATAAGGTTCAAATAACGCCCTTTTCCTAATAATTTTGAGATTAAGCTACAGATTGATACCAAAATCTAATCAGCTTTTTTCCCTAAATAGTTGCATCGATTGCCACAAATTGCATAGAAATCGGTTGATTTGTTTAAGACATATTGTTGGCGAAAAATTTCTCAAAAAGTGTTATTTTACAATAACTTGTTAATTTCTATGCCAATAAATTCTAAAATCTAACCAATGTTTTCCCCAAAAACAACGTCCCTTTTTGCAAATTGCATCAAAACAGGTTGATTTATTTAAGATATATCTTTATAAAAAAAATTTAAAAAAAAATGTTTTTCTTCACAACAGCATATGAAATTTTTAATGGATTGAAGTTTGATACTCAATCACCTTTTTCTTTTTAAAAAACTGCATTGGATGTCATAAAGCAGATAAAAATTTAATATCATGTTCGAAAAATATGTTGGTGACAAAATTAAAAAGCATTTTAAATATATATTACATATATATATATTTGTACTCAAAAAGCTCAAAACGTATTAGAAGTATTTTAGCGTGGAGAGCTTTGATAAAACAATATAAAGGATCTTTTGAGCGTGATGAGACCAATCAATTTACTCGTGCTTTATTTTTGAACTCTTTGAGCTCAAAAGTAGTAATGAGTTTAGGGATGTCCTGCTGGGTCAACCGTGTTTCAAATTTCTGCTCAGAAACTCATAGACAATATTTATAACTCAAGGATCTAGTCACATCTAGTCTAAGATCCGAAGTTAAATCGACCTTCACCGAGCTGATAATAGAATGAAACATATTTTATAACAAATTTCGTATATTAGAAAATATTTAAAAAATGGGTTTGCTAAAAAAATCCTGGACAGACTATTTTTAATTATTTTTTAAAAAATATTTTTTTATTAAATGTTGCAACATCAAGTTAATAAGAAAATTTTTTATACTTACTTAAAGTATAAAACGTAAAGAATGTGCAGCCCTTGGGCTGTCTATTTACCTGGACAAACTACTCGGTTGTCAGGTAGAAACAGGTAGTATGTCGATGCCAGTTATCTTCACTTGATTAGATAATAGAAAAAATATTTTTTATTATTAAAATTATAAAAAAATATATATCAATATAAGAGCTGTATTATTGCGAACACGTTGATATATGGTTGTCTGCAAAAAATCCGGTCCGTTTTAAAATATTTTTTTAAAAATAATTAAAAATAGTTTGTTCAGGATTTTTTTAGCGAATCCATTTTTAGTATATTTTATAATATACGAAATTTGTTATAAAATATGTTTCATTCTATTATCAGCTCGGTGAATGTCGACCTAAGTTCGGATCTTCTACTAATCGATAAATATTACAGCGCAAAGTTTTAGGGATGGCCTGCAGGGTCAATAGACTTATCGATTTTTTTTATCTCATATTTTCATGTTATGCAGTAAATCCGAGTTTTTATGCAGAATAAAGAAAATTTTAAAATATATCCGTTCCACTTACTATCAAACATTTTAAAACCGTATACATATAATAATAATAAGCCCTTTTTTATTTCCTGTTTTACAATGGATACGTTGTAAAATATAATAAAAATAACAGTTATTGGTCAACAAGAATCCCGGTTTGAGTATAGGCTTCCTCCAAAGATGCCCATTTCTGTCGGTTCTGTGCTATGGAGTACCAGCCTGAGCCAACTGATCTTTTGAGTTGTGTACATATAGTTCATGAAAAATTGAAATGATATTAAACCTTTATGTCAATCACCTAATACTATTTGGTTCCGTATTAATTTTTTTTTGCTATATAATTACGGATTTATTAGTCTAAATGAAAAAACAATGATAATACCCCTTCCGTATAAAAATCTAGGACATTGTATCAGGTTTTTTTTTATCCTAATGCAGATATATGACCTTGTACAGTCTTTTTACTTCAGATTAAAATGCTTGTACATACCACAAACAATATTACTTTATTTTTTCAGTTTTTCTTTAAGTAGAAAATTATTATAAAGAAAGTATTGAAATTTGTATGGCATGATATTATTAAGCATGTATACAAGAAGTACCCCAAGAAGCGAAAAAATTTTATTTCAATTATTAAAAAAAAAATTATAATGTGCAATGAAGACGAAAGTTTGAGAAAATTTTGTTTATTAACAATTGTATAACTTGTTATAAAATTGATATTAAGTTAAATTTCCAATGACAATAAATTTTTTGAAGTGTTTTAAATAAATCATAATTGATTCGATTTTTAAATTAATATTTAATACTTCAAAAAAAAATATTTAGTATGACGTACTCGATTTTGACGCCATTCGCGCTACCTCAAAATGCCGCGCGAAGGCCCATTTTTAGCGTTAAATTAATATTATAAATAATGGAAATAAAGTTCCAGGGGTTATAAATTTAGTATAGAAAAGTTTAGTTAAATTTAGTGTAGAAAATTTCCTCCTTTTTAAGGACCATTTTTTCAAATTTCTGTATTAATAGTTAACGAGATATCGGCGAAAAGCGAAATACTTTTTTTCTTTCATCTGTAATTGTTTATAACTTTTGCAATTTTTTATGTGATAATATAGGCTTTCGATATATTTTTTTTGACATTATTCCAGATCTAATGAGCTATTGTACGTATTTTTAGGATCAGTATCTCTATTTATACCATTTTCAACTTGTTACATAAACCATAAGGTTTGTCATTTTGCACCTGGAAAGGTTATGTGTTGTACTAGCTCCAAAAGGATAAATTATCTTTATTATACAAAATTATCCAAAAGGATAAAAAATCATTTATCTATTCTATCGCATCATAAGTTATTATTATAAATAACCTATTTAATCTACTTCTAGGACCAAATGATTACACTCGGCCCTCGATAAAGTCTGTATTAGGCAATTGTGCAATATACTAACACAAAGCATGGGATGGTAAAATATTTAGCCACTGAAGCCTGAATAAATAATAAGTAAACAAAAAACCAACTGAAAAAAATCCTGCCCATTGACGTTGCATATTGCAAGTATGTTTATTGGATAATTCTAGAAATTTTCCCGATTAGGACAGACAAACATACATATTTGATATAGGCATTATTAAAACAGATATGTATCTATCTTATATATGAGCAAATCTTATACGAATAAACCTATTTCAGATTGATAGACGCCTCACGATGACTTTTATTACGATAGATAATTTGTCAATTGTCGATAACAAAGGAATCGCAGAAAATGGTAACATTTTATGGAGTCCAATTAAATATTACGTGTAAAAAATAGCGATAAGGCGGAAATTCCACGAATAAGTAACGATCATGTACATAATATAATTAGTTGCTTTTTCACGAAAAAACATTTTTCATAATTGAAAAGCTACGAGAGTCGAGTAGTCGGAATTTTTCATGTTTAGCTTAATAGCAGCTTTTATGTAATAAAATTATCGAGAACTCATCCACTTTTCGGCAAAAGGTACAAAATCTTATCTCCAATTCTGTACTAACATAAAACCTAATAGTTTCACTTGACGTAAACTTTAAGACGAGCACCTTGACACGTTAAGGGGCTCGTGGAACACAATTAGTGGAATGACGCTACAGAACGGGTTTAAAGCGGGGGAAAGGGCGACGAATCCAAAAGGGGGAAGGGAGAAATATGATCTAGTTTGCGGGGCGCGGGGAGGGGAGGAAGGACAAAGGGTCCTAATGCGTTATGGAGATTGAGCCAAGTTTGGACCACGAGGTGTGAAGTCGGCTCGCATGTTAATGACATAGGGTATAACGCAAGTGAGAAACTTGTAGTCTGACGTAATGACGTAAACCTATATTATACGTCGTTTCCATGTCCATTAAACTACGCGATGCCTGATTATTTAACTTACCTACATCACAATTTTAAATACACTATTCGGTAGTTGTACTCACGTTGTAAATATTAAATTATGACCACATTGGCTAGAAAATTTTCCCTCCAACGTCACAAAATCAAATTAATAAATATGTTTCAACATGAATTCGTATTATTTGTATTTGATGATACCATATGTTAAAAAATATTTGAGACACAATAAAATAAGCGTGATGCAGCCACGCTGTAGTCAAATTGGCTACAGCACGAAAATGCCCGGCTTGACTTTGAGATACCTCACTTTTACAGAATAAAGACGTGTAGTAAGAGCTTCTTCCGATGCTTTTCATCCAGTCAATGAGAGTTCCGGTGGACCACTCCCCCCATCGTTCTACTCCTCTTTTATCATTCCTCTTTCCATCACACATTCTTCTATTACCTAAGAGGCTGGCAACGCATATATAACTTTTCAGGCGTTACGAGTCCCCATGAGTGGCAATGACCACTTACTCTCGGGTGGCTTGTAAGTTCGTTGGCTGAAAATGAAATGAAAACGCAATAAAACGATTGTTTGCCTTGTTTACGTTTTTATGTTTTATATCTTAAATTGTTAATTAAAAATTAATAAAGGCAAATTTTCTATTCGCACACTAGAGATATTTACCTACAATTTTTTTTAAGAATAGCTCTAAGAAATAAATAAAATCCAGATTTTTAATTTATAAATTATTTTGATTTTTGTTGATTTTCTATTAGTAAAAACTAATTAACAAAAAAATAGTAATATGAAAAATTGCGATAATTTTGCTTCCAACGAAATGTCTTTTATTCTTCTATACTCTAAATAAATGTGTTAAAATATTTTTTTCGTCCCGGTGTCAGAATGGATGGATGCGCGCGGGAGTCAAACCACCTGTTTGACTGTTTGAAAATATTATCATGTTACTTTAATATTACACACATTTCTGTTTTTTATTATATGTATATATGTATTTATATTACACGTTTCCTTTTCCATCCTCTCCATAAGTAAAAAGGTGGAACGGATATGTCTTTTATCTATGGCCCGTCGTAGCGGATGAAAATTAAATAAAATGTCATAAGAGAAAAAAACAGGGAAAAAGTGTGCGGAGGCTTGCAGGCCCATACGTTATTTAGGTGAGTCTTTTTTTATATATTCTATCCTTTATTTATAGTCGTATTTGCGATATAATATCCTATATAGCAACGCGGAACCGGCGTCGTATCGGGAATCCAAGAAACCAAAAGAAAATACAGGCCTTGGATTTAACACCACCCGATTTTTACATTATTTTTACCTCTAAATTAAAGTTTTAAACATTACTTGATTACATTTAAGAACGTAAGACTTTTTTTAGTAAATTTTCTATTCTTTAGGCGTACGTTTTTTAGATATCAGGAGGGTATTTCAAGAAATTTTTGAGATATTCGCAAAAAACGAATTCCCTTTTTTATTTTAACTAAATTGTTTACAATTTTTTTATTGTAATTTTTTTTTTGGCTAGTGTTTGCTATTTTAACGATCGATCTAGATGCAATTACAAATCGAATGACACCTGCATCGTAATTTTCGGTCAAGCCTGGCCTGAATTTCGAAAATGCAATTTTTCGTTATTCGGACTAACATTGACCGAAATTTGAGAGTAGACTAATAGGATCTGATTTGGATAAAATCTGGACGTCAGTTTTCTGTATGTTCATCTGTTACTTGCTCTCCAAGTCATATATCGATTCGCAGAACGCATTGCAGACAAAAACTACTGAAATTAGTGTCTCACTTTATCCACAAATATCATCCAAAATACTGTATTTTATTGTTCTGGAGTTGGGTGATCATAGTTTTTCTAAACATGGTCCACTGTATTATTTTAGTCTAATCTGAGCCTTAGATTACTTATTCCCCCGAATCAAACTTCCCTAAACCCAAAAACAATGTTGGCCTTCAATACTAGAAGACGCTACAGCTCTTGTTCTGCTTTATAATTTTTTTATACTATTCCGTAGTATTTCTGGATAGATCCATTTACGATATTTAATTACTTATAATACGTAAATCAAAAATTTTTCGTTTAGAATAACATTTATAATACTAAATATGGCCATTTGTTAAAGCCTGTTTAGTCAGTTAAGTTAGTGTGGATCTAATGTCAGTTTCTACGTAGAACATGGGCAGAAATGAATGTTTAATTCTTTTAAGGTCAAAACACTTTCGAAAGCTAATGATACTGAAAGCTTGGAAACTAGATTATCTTGAAGTATGTTTGATGAGATACAGAACCTAAAACACTATTATTATTCGAGCTATAAATAAGTGTGTAAATGCACAAAATCACCATCTATTAATTTTCAAAAATAACAAGCCCATTCACGTATAAAAATCAATAAAGCAATATTATCTTAGACATAAATGTTTTGTGTATTTAGTTATTTAAAGCTGACAAAGAAAGAAATATAGTTGACATAGAAAAATAGATATTTTTTAAAAGTACCGTATTAGATATACATGACATTAACTGTAAAGCACATGAATCTAAAACATATGATTTTCTAGTGTGTGTAAATTAGTAATTATGATAAGATCTTGAAACTAAAAACGAAACTACACGAAGTATTAACGGGACGACGCAGCGCACCTTGTTGGCTGTACATTGCGTATTGTGTGCGTGGCAATAATTCATTGCCATTAAAAGAAACGAAAAATATTTTCATGTAAGACGTATAAGCTCTTGTTTCCTACCAATACAAAATTAAAACAAGCAATAAAAGGCAATGCAAACAAACAACGACAAAAGGAAAAATAGAGAACAAACTCCCAGTGTCGATGCTTTAGCAGTTTATTCGGATCGGCCCCTTGAGACGATTTTCGATGTATCGAATATTTGTCAAACTTAGGGGTTAAACGGCGAGTAGGTAGTAGTATTTTGTGTGAAGCCCTCCAAAGGTTCGCATTACTTCCACAACATTACTTTATAGTAAGGGTTCGGCTAATGCGCCAACTACTCTTTGATAGTCGAAGGGGTATATCTTTTTTAACATCTGAGGCTTCTTAATGATCCATGGCATATACATGCCATAAGGTTTTGTAGAAATACAACTGATGTATTGGGTATATAAATACGAATAATTTTTATTACCGGAATCTGCGAGTTATTTTAATATCGCTTATTAGAAATTGACTCAGTCTTACATTACATATTTCGTACAATCATTTAGACATTTTATGTTTACGATAAACAATCTCAATTTTCCTATTCGTCATTTTCATGAAACTCTTCATAAGATATTTGAATAAAACGAAAATAATATATGAATCATTCGTTCAAAAGTTGTATAAAAAAGTAATAAAAAACAAAATAAAACGGTCTTTATTGCTGTTTAATAAAATTATCTTTTATTACTATATATCATTGACTTTTTTCCGTGTTTCAACGTTATTATTGTTTTTTTCCGATAACAGTTTCTCCTTCGATAAAGGCTTCTTCTAAAAACTTCCAATTCTTTCCGTCTCTTGCTGTTCTAATCCATTCTCGATCAGCAACTCTTTTAAAGTCGTCCTCCCACATTTTTGTTTGTCATCCTTTACTTCTTCTATGAATGACATCCCTAGGATACCATTCAGTGCTTATTTCAGCGAGCAAATATTCAACTGTAAATCCCATACATGTAAGATGAGTTCTATAGAAAAAATAAGAATACTATAAAATATACTCATTGGGATTTGTTGATTATAATAAAACCTTCTTTAGAATATGATTATATCTGGGAACTTTTGAGTACTTAGAGTATACAAGAAAAATACATACAAATACTTAAAGATATGTATTCAAAAAGTACGGCTCAAATCAAGCTGGAAGCAGCAGCACAGGAGTTTCCTATAGAAAGAAGTGTTCAACAAGATCTTCATATTTCATCTAAGTTATTTTCAGCAGCTCTGAAGATAATATTCAGGAATCTGGAATGGCTTAAAAAATGGACTTAATATGAACGATTAGAAATTAAATCACTTAGATTTTGCTGATGACCAATGAGATCCTATACTAGCGATCATATGCCGCTGGCGTAAATGACGTTGTAAACGCGAGGAGCACAACTCGCTGTACCGCGCGGGAGTAGTCGCGATTAGCAGAACTTATTACCCTATAGTAGCCACATGTAAACAACACTAGTGCTCAATAAGAGCTGTAAAAAAATACAAACGTACGATTTGATGTTAAAATTTAACCGCTGCTGGAATATGGTGCCCCCGCGTACTATTTGTGTACTTTCGAAAATGGCTCACAAAAGAGAGAGAGAGAGAGAGTGAAAGAGATTTCGTCTGTCCTCGATGATTTATTTTGATCACTGCAGAAGGTGTTCATGTCCATATAAAATATATTAAACTGATCCAAGCGCAGGAACCTACAACAATATACGATTGCGGCGTGTCGATGAGGTGTAAAGCAGTTTTAAACGCCATGGAGTGGCGTACATTTATGGTACTTGGTAGACTTGTTGCTGCAGGAGAAACAGAAGCAGAGAACACACTCTTTGATTAGAGTGCGGGGCTGTCGCAAGGACAGTTTACGCGTGCGCCTGAGTATTAGGAGTTGGCTATCTTGTACATTCATATTTAAAGAAAATCCATTAAGAAAACTGATTTGTGTACGTGTTTGTTTGGTTAGTTGTGCTATTTCAGTAATTAAGTACCTATATCCCTGTACCGCATCCACAAGAGGTTTCACGTACTTCAATGCAGCTTGTTTTCTGTCCACCCTATCCGATTGTTAGTAACTATTTAACGGATTTATTGCAGGCTTTTAAGTAATGGATAGCGCATTATACAACAAAAGTTTAAAAAACTAAAACCCGATCACTGAAAATGAATAAATAACGTGCTATAAAAAAACGATCCGTTAAGTCTCTTAAGTTAGTTATATAAATTCTAATTGTAAATCAGTCAATAGGTGCAATTAATAGCTTTTAGTTACTATTTAGTTATCTATGTATCAGTAGTCACAGGAAGCCGCTAGTAGATTCAGAAAATAAATTTAAATGGATGTATAAAAAATATCATAAAAATCCATTCTAGTTAAGAAAACAGTTTTTAATAAATTTAAAATTCTTTTTAAAAAATATTCTTTGACGTAGTGAAAGCATGATAATAATGAGATAGGATCTAAGTTTTTGGCCTTTTGTAGTTATTGAGTTACTATTAAAATTTGATTATTAGAATTTTCAATTTTAAAATATTTACTAAAATTCTCTGTACCGTTTTCGATGCAAGCACAGTTTATATGATTTCAAAATTGAGCCTAAAAATTATTTAACTTAGAAAGGCGTGAGCTACAATCGGTTACGGGGTCCATTGCTGCTCAAAATATAACACAGGATCAATTGCTGGATGTGACGTAGCGAGAGATGTAATACAGATTGACATTCACGACAAGTACCTAACGTAAAAGCAAAAACAGGAAAACGTACATCTGCCAAATAATAATGCTTAATATTGCCTTCATGCGGGTTTTATATACTCAAGTATTTATATACATTATTGTTGTTTATATCGTATATACGTTTTCCTTGCCCACCCTATTTTCTTGTTTGCGGAACGATAGGTGTCACTTATACAATAACTAGAAGAGAGTACATGCCACCTGCAACTTATGCGACGTGTAAAATGGTTGTTTGGTAGAAAATAAAATAGAAATCAAATTGTGCAAAGTCGCGTGTGTGATCCCAGGACACGACAAGTGGTGAGCCTTCTACATCCTAATTATTCTTTTTTCCTATGGTGTTTATTTCGACAACATACATTAATCCGGAGGTAGACCGGCATACTTTTTAAGTTTCGAGAAAACTACGATACACTCGTTCAATATTTTTGGTGCAAGAACTTGAATTTATCAAATTACATATAAATCGAAATGGACGCTTTAGAATTTAAGGTTTAAAAAAGAATATTTGAAAGTCTATCCTGAAATGAAGACTCTCCGTTTGAGTATGCGTTATTTGGTTAAAATTGTAGTCGAAAAGAGTAACGTGTTTCAATTAAGTTATATTACAAAAGTGATTCGAGAATTACGCGGGTCCGTAATTCTAATGTCGATATCCCATGAGAGTTTTGATTGATATGTACACGATTAAATTGTGGCTTATTGTCCAAAAGCCTTTTAATTTACAATAAAAAAGTCTCTGAAAGAATATATCTTTGCAATTGCAAATTCACGCGAACCTGACACATCAATCTTGAAATTACTGCATTTTATACTGTACTTATAGAGAAAAAATGTTTTTGTGATGTTGGATTGTATTTATTGGTAATCGTGAAGCTTTTTGATACAACCGATTATGCGATTCCGACAGGCCGTTTGATAACTTTTGTAGCGTGTGCAAAAATGTCGACAATCCATGGACATCCTAACGTCAAAAGGGCTCCGTTCATTACGCGCTAAAGTATTGATTTAGTTAAATTCCCTCGAAGTGATCGCAACAAACTAAACCATCACGGGCACATGAATTATGGCGGCAGGTACGGCGAGACAGTCGACCGCTAATGGACGCGCGGCGCTGCGTAACTTGTAACGAGCCCGGCGAATTAACTCCACTTAGCTGATTGCCGGGAAGTTAGTCGTGTGTGTCTAAGACGTTAGCTAATGTGAACCTATATTAATGGCGTTGTTGCAAAATTACGAGTATTTACCGGGAAAAAGGTCGGCATTGTTCTATGTAGTCACCGCATAAACGTTGACGTAAAGCGAAGTTATTGTCGAGATCAATGAAGTAGATGACAAATCGATGGAATTACATGAAAACGACACGAGTGTAGATTTTAGAACACAATAAATAAGATTATCGACGAAAAAATATTCGTGTCATTGTGATTACGTTTCAAAAAACAAAACGATAACTTATTACCGGTTGAATTACATTGTGAATTAATTGAAATGATAGTAGATTTATGTGTTCAAGAGGTTGTTGTCAAAATTAGTTTCAGCACATGAGTCCTTTTCTCATCCATCATTTATTTATATGACGTCTGCAGAAACGGAATGTTTATCAAAATGGCGCACGTCGACGTTTACGCGCCGAACAGACTTGTCCGGTTGTTTTCAGAGACGGTTTTAAGTTTTTTCAGAAGTTTGAAATATTATTTTTCCCCATCTACACTGACTAGGCACATTTGTTTGTCGGTATATAAACATAGATATTGTATGTAAATTTATGCTTTTATTGTTCTCTCTAAAATTTTTTTTATTATATTACAAGATCTTATTATCTTAGGTGTCAATATAACGTTCTCCGTTCTTTCTCGTGGTTACTCAGGCGTTAAATCCATATTGGTTTCGAAAAAAACTTGGCACGGTCTAGTACATAGAGCGAAATCACACGTCTGTCCGTATCAATTTTACGAGACATCGGTGCGGTTGCACATGAAAATCTATTTTCATCTCTGCGCTGGACACCTCAATATCAACGACACTCAATCGACGGCGAGCAGTGCAGATCTGCTCGGACTTATTATCTTTGGTCGAATGAACACTTTAACGTGGTGGAGAGACGATATCGATATAACGGTGGAAGAATCCTCTGAGAAATTGCTCTATCTGTTACCAGCCGATGGATTCCAACCACCGGACCGGTAACCTACCGAACCAGATTGAATTAAGATAAATTTAATATTAACATTGTCAGAAGAATGTTATTATACGTGATTTGTAACAATAGACATACAGAAATATAAGCGGCGTCATTAGTCCAAAACCATTATAATATTTATTATGTATCTTCCAATGATACATTTTACGTATGATCACATATATTATTACACAAGATTGGCAAGTGTCGCTTCGAACCTTGTATTGTAGTGATACGCCCAAGTAAGTGATTTTGGAAATTCTCATACAATTTCTCAGGTTAACTTTGACCGAGTGACATTAGACGAATGAAACAAAAAAGAATAGGCGAATATTTGGCGAAATTGTACGAGTCCCACACGCATAAACACGACAAAGCAAGCGGGATTTAATTTCATATTATTGCGAAGGAGAGGATGTAGTTCACCGCAAAAAAAGTACGGAGTTCCTCTGTTTGGAAAAATAATGTTTGTGGATGTTCTAAGTATCTCAAAGACATTTTGTGTGTTTGGTTGTTACAGGTCGGGCGTTTGTTGACCTGATTGTCTCCTCTTCACAATAGTCGATCGACACTTGGCTAGTTAACGGCGTCCGTTTATCGTTCAGCTTTGACAAGAAGTTTTTTTTAATTAGCCTTTGATTTACCTGTAAGAAAATGACGATTTGTATTATAAGATACTGTATTAAATAAAAATATAAATTCACTAAAATCGGTTTGATTTGTCTTTTTTTTGTTTTCGTAATCATTAACACATTTTACATAATATCTATGTATAATCTCAAAAACAAGAAAACGTTATGCCGTATTAACTAAACCAAGAAATGTACTTATAAATTAAGTGTAATGAATATTATCAATACAACTTTAACGATAATAATATGACGATAATAACGTACAAGATAATATTGTATATCATTATGTTATATTACTCGTATTAATTATCTAATGGATACATTTACTGTAATTTAATAATGTACGCGAAATTAAACGAAATACTTAATCTAATTTTTTTTATTGGATTATATAAAATTTTAATAGGATCATCTCTAAAGTCATCTTTTCTTTTGTCCAATAGCAAATTTAAATGCCAATATGGTATTTAAATGCTATAGTTTTTCAACACTACTTATGAAACATACGCAATATTTACCTTCATTTTGACATAATGTACGCTTTATACGTACCATATATGTGTATATAATCACATAGATATATCCTGCTTTTGATTGTCACTTTAAGCCATTGATGTAGAAACTCCTATATTGTTACGTACTGTCATATATCGCGATGTACTAAGTGCTTATTGCTTATAAACGGCGCCATCCCTATTTGAAATGTGACCCAACTATAAAGGTAATATTTCTTGTGGCGTGCATGCTGCATGCATGCACGCCACAACACACCGAGCCGACTTTTAGCTAAAGCGTGTTCACTCGCAATCACCACATCAGCATGCTCGTTCGCACGAGCGGCACGGCTAAGTGAGCCCGAAGACTGATTCCATTCGACGGTCAGCGCATTGTCGGAGATTTTGAAGCTTGAGCCACCTGATATGAGCGCGTTCATGTTTATCGTTTAGCGTCTTTACACTTGAACTAGCGGTCGTCGGCCGGCTTCGCTGGGCATTGCGGATTATGAAAGTGAATCAAAAAGGGAATGGTTAAGGGTATATGGAAAACGGAAAATGAATAGCTTCAAACTACCCACAGAAGATTCCGCGTCGAATAGTCAAAGCGCCATACCGATGCGTTCAGTTGTTCTTAAATGATGCCCGAACATTAAAAAATCATTTTCATTTTATATATAAAAGTTTCTACCCCATGTATATAGGGTGAATTTCATTACTATAACTTTATACGTAATATAATAATACGCAACACCCATTATTGTCGATATATGTATTACAACTTCTTTATTTCTGTCACCCATTTTTGTCCTAATAGTTTCACGGCTGCTATTTCAAAATTCACAACTAGGTATATTTTTTTAATGTGGAAATACAATAAGAAATTTGTTGCACTGGCATATACCTTACTGATAACATCCGTCAAAGTTCCAATGAAGTAGAATATGATATAAACCTTTCAGTACAACATAAAAGACGTAACATACGGCGTATGTAGTGGAATTTATCTTAACATTTTTCGTATATTTTACTAGTACATCGCTGTGTAGTAGCTTAAGACAAGTAATGTATTTCCTTTTGCGACGTGTGTTATGCTCCGTTGGAGTGCACAATGAGCGATATCGCGAAGTTAAATTATGAAATATGATAAAATTAGTTATTTGTATATCTTCAGATAAAACATACTCCATATCTCAAAATAAAATATTGCTAAGAAAGTAATTTATTCTTGATCAATATAAATTATTATTGTCTGCGTCGTGTGCCGTGCCCTTTACACCGCTCGCGCGCCGATACGCTCGTGTTTGTGTCTATCCGCTGACAGATTTATCGCACCGGTGCCAACGCGGGACGATATCCTCTTCTCCTGACCCATATCTGAAAAATACCGTCTCCACAGATTCTCAGCGACACATAAATCTAGACACAACCTTCTGAAATAATTCATACATCCGCGGACGCGTGCGAAAATCGATAAAGTGAGATTTATACGACGGCCTTTTCTTTTACATGTAACCGCGGCCGTTTCGCCGGCGCAGGAGAATGATGAAGCAAAAAAAAAATGATACGTTTTCGTTGACGATTACGGATTTTTTTTTTTATATCAAATATTCAAGATCTGTGCCGATTGCGCAGGTAAAAAGAATTGATGTTCTGTTGTTGAAGCAATAGTTTTTTAGTGTAGTTGCGGTTATAGCGAGAAGTGAACCGAGAAAACACTGTCACTTGGACAAAGCGTCACGGTCACCATTAAGTTCCTTGTTCCATTAGCAGGCGGTTACACTAAGTCTTGAACAGCAATACGGGTACAATTCTATCAGTGCTTGCTGTCTGTCTAGCTGTCTAGAGCGCTGTCTGAATTCACGTCTGATGAGCTATACGTTAATAATTTCAAATTTCTTTGTAATAATTACCTAAATAATTAATATATATTATAATAGCTGTATACTATATCAAAATTTGGCATGAATAAAAACATTACTTTAGCATATTCAAAAAGTACTATTTCAGTGAGAAGTGGAAGAAATTTTGATAGGGTTTGGTAAATTTAGGTAAAACGATGATATATGATAATATTCTTTAAATAAATTATGGGATCATAATAATTCTAACTTCAATATCTATATAAACAATACATTTTTTTAACTTGCAAGGTGTGTTCTAATGGTCATAAACATTGTTAGTTAATATTTAAACAACCACAAAAAACCGTTCAAGTACGTGCCGGACCACGTATAATGTAGGGTTCCGTAGCTGTCCGTCGTAAAGTGCAGACCTAGAAGAGATACTACGTTTGATACTATGAATGTATTAGTTGAGTTCACGGCTTAAGGTGACGTAGTACTATGTGAAAAATATCCTAAATGGGAGTTTCCGTCAAATATGAACGAAGTTACAAACGTATTGTTTAACCAATGACATTCGAGCGGCGATGGCTGTAATTTTCATAGAAAGAAAACATTCGATAAAAAATTTGACCCTAAAGGCCAACTCTGCAACTTCCCGCTAATTTTATCCGTTTCGTAGTTACTTCAAAAAAACGGTTTGTTTCGATTTCTTTCGACAACAATTTCTCGCAAACGAATCAACCGATTTTGACCCGGTTTACGGCAATCGACGTGTTTTTATAGGGTCAAAAACTGGTTAGCATTTGAAGTTGATCGGTCAAGCCGTTTTATAGTTATTCCAAAAAAACTGTTTTTTTTTTTCGATTTCTTTCGACAACGATTTCCCACAAATAAATCAAAAAAAATTAAACAGTTCTATTATAGAAGAAAATATACACGGCTGCATCGATTTTGGCAAACAAACAATCCATCACCAGAACAGCCCTATGCCAAGTCTCAAGTTTATGCTGTTTACACTTAAGAAGTTGCACTGTAGGTGGAAACCCATACGGCTGCTTCATTTTCTGATGTAATAGAACACGATATATTTTCAGAACAGCCCACATACAAAATTTCCAGTCTATGGCTGTTCACCGTTAAAGAGTTACACCGTAAGAGGAAGCCTTCATGGCTACATCGTTATCTAGCTTACCAAAACGCACTCCATTGTCAGAACAGACCGTATGCAAGTTTCAAATCTATGCTGTTCGGAGCTGAAGAGTACCGCCGTAGGAAAAAACCTTCACAGCTGCATCTTTTCTGGAGTACAAAGACATGATTAATCGTCAGAACAGCCCATATGCAAAATTTCAATTTTATGCTGTTTTCTATTGAAGAGTTTCTTCATAGGAGGAAATACTCACTGCTACATCGTTCTGTATTGTATGAAAACACGCTCCATCGTGGAAACAGATAGTTGGCAAAATTTCAAATCTATATACCATTTATAGTTGAAGAGTTACACTGAGTGAGAAAATCCTCACGGCTGCATCGTCTTCTGGTGTACGAGGAAAAGATTTATTGTCAAAATACCTAATATGAAAAGTTTGAAGTATATGCAGTTCACCGTTTAAGAGTTCCACCGTAGAGGAAACCTTCACGTTTGCATAGTCATCTGGTCTACACGCGATCCATTTTAATTCAATGTACGCATTGTTGCTGTTCGTCGTTAAGGAGTTGTATGCCTTCATTGTAATGTAAAAATGGTTGTTACAACTTTAGTTTCAAACATATTCAGATTTAAAATTTTTAAATCTTTTTTTTCTAATAATTTTATGTTCAATCTGTCGCTTCGATTTATTATTTTCTAGTACAAGTTTATACTTTCTACAAATTACTTGTTTTTTCTATTTCGAAATCAAGTTTCTCGGATTTGCTACTGATTGAAGTATGTAGTCCCCTTAACGGCTATTAACGTCTAAAATCGGTCCGGATATTGAGGATGCTTTGGTTTTAATTTTCCATAATTTACATGGTTCATAAACTTGTATTTTGTACCTGCGTTACACATTATACATAACTAACAACTGCATCTAAGTAATTTTCAATGGAGTTTGTACGAATTCTGCATCTCTTCTTCAAGTACATTTTGTAAGTTGATCGACTATTACTCAATAACTTATAAATCCTACTTATTTGTAATAATTTTCTTTTTAGCTTCGTTATATACAACTAACTACTTCCTTAAATTTTTTCATGTATCAAAAATTAACCATTTATCTGACGAGGAGTTCTTGACTCTAATTAAAATTAACAGTTTGCAGTTTAATATTTCTCAAATAGATCTCTAAATCGAAAAATGTTTTTCACACACTCGCGATTTTGACGACATATCCAGCGATACCCCACATTATGAGATAGAAGATAAAAAGATTCATAACAAGTTTACGTGTAGGGAGGTCCCGACATGTAAACTTCTAATTAGTCTTTTTATAATAATAAATTCTTGAAAAATATATTTCAGAGTACCTACTCTAAAATATGTTTTTCTACATTTTATTTTACCACTTTATCACCGTGATTAATATGTATACCCATACCAAATTTGGGCTTTTAAGTACTTGAGTTTAGTCTTTAAGTGTTTGAGTTTAGCCGCGGATAGACAGATAGTTATACAGACTGACAGACATGGCGGAACTATAAGGGTTCCTTGTTGACTACGGAACTTTAAAAAGATGTCATATTTTTTTTCTGCGTGTACGTTCGCACGTTTTGAGGCCTTGTGTATTTAATCTACTTCTCTTTCTTGCTCTGTCTCCCTACACCCACTACATCGTATAGCATCGAAGTGACTGAACGATTTTAACATGACTGAACCTGTTCCCAAATTTGTTAGTTTTGATCACAAAGGTTTTTTGATCACATTTTTTTCTCAATATTTATATATTTTTTGTACTTTCTTTTGTTGTGTACAATTATAAAAGAGAAAATAGATAGAGCTTATGCAATAATGCCGTACACTGTCTTCTAATCACATCTCAATTTTAGATTTGTAATATTATTAATTATGGAGTGACATGATTGCATGCGATAGTATATAATTACATATTTAAGTTTTAATCAAAGAGACCAAAGCTTATACGTACTGCGGCTATGTTTTGTAAACAAAGAAACTGAAATGGCAGTTGAGTAGAACCACGTTTCAAGAACGACGATAAATAAATATCGAGGAAGGAATTGACCTTATTAAAAGAATACATTTTTGTCTTTCTGCATTTTATCCATTTATCTCAATTCGGTAATCATAGTTTACCCATTTTATTAAATGTTAATACACCATTATGGCTATGTAGAAGATATGTTCAAATAAGACATTCTTCTTCAAATCATAAAATATCAGTTAATTATAGAGCCTTGATGATGAAAAAATACATGACAGAGAAACAACACAATATGGAAATATATTTAAGGTACAGTAAATTACAATATTACATTTATTTTACTATTCTATTCCACTTTCTAATATTTTTATAGAGACAAGTGAAAAAAAAATTAATAATTATTAAGTAAATATTTTTGCTCAAATACTTTGCTATCCATTACGTTTTGTTGGGTAGGATTTTAGTCATTTTAAGAGGTCAAATTAGGCGTCGACAAAAACACTTCTTTGCTGGATTGAGATCAAATCTGATCTTAAGGTAGATTTCTTTTCACTTTATTTGTTTTTTTTTATCTTATCGTTTTATTATACATTTTTTAAAGTTGCCGTGTTTAATACCATTCATATTATCTATTATGTTCCATATTACACAAGTTGTTGTAGATTTTTTAAAACACATTTTGAACCTTTTTATCATAAAAACAATATCAAAATAACAATGATGCATTTAAACCTAATCTTATTTCATGAAAAAAAATAATGTGAAATAATAAAAATGATCTTGGGGAACTCCCCGACAGAGACATAGAACCATTCTTTTTTAGCATCGAAGTATACTACAGGCATGTATGTTCGCGGAGAAAACAATTTTTGCCAAAAACTAGCGTCTTGCTAAGACCTTTCGATGTGTAGTACATGCGTATCTCGTGTAATTTTGGCAGTAATTTAATGTCATACAATCCTAGTATGTTTTTCGTATAAAAAGTGCAGATCGCACGTCGACGCCACGTCATCATGTTTCGAAGGAACCTCGAGTACCTGAATGTTGTTAATGTTTGACTCATTTTCAAAAGCGAACAAGTATTCTATTGTATTCTATTCAAGGCAGTTACTCGTCAAGATTCTGTACTCTTATTGATGCGATGACGCTATCTTTGCTACTTGTTTTACTATGTTTTGCACAACCACTAACCAGGTATTTTTTTTTGTTTGAATGCGAGATATTTAAATCTGTTCAGCAGCTCTTAAATTTCCCTTAGTTAATATTTTTTTAAATGTCTTTGAAAATCTTGTATTTACAGAATATAGTGTACGATGGTTTTAATTATATTTTTATAATAATCAATCTAGTTCGAAATATAGAATTAACCGAGAACTTTGGAAGTCAAAGTACCTCGCACAACCTTGGGCACTGTTTTCAAATTAAAAGGCAATAAAATTGACCCCTAACCATCGGCGAATTAATTAGAGCATTTTTTTTAACTTGAATTGAATGAAAGTATATCAAAAATAACTAGTGCACCTTGAATAGATATCTTAAGTCGTCAGTTACGACCTCCGTCTCCTCATCGATGATAATAAATCAAATCATATCAAAATATCTTTGTTTCACAAGTAATTTAAATTACACTTGATATACGTCATAAACAACTGTTTTCGACATTAAAATTACTTTCCATTTCAAATGCTGATTCAATGACTGTTGACAGCAGCTAATAAATATGAAATGAGAAGATTGTGAGAAGATATGCGAAGAAATGGGGTCATTTAGATTTTATACATGCTGTTGGAAACACCAGAATGTCTTGCAAAAAAAGGTACAACGCCATGTAATGAAATTCCGTCAACCATTAAAGTTTCAAATTCGGAAATATTTTTACTAAAACATTTCTTTTTTTATTATTTCGCATAATAAATGAAATTTAAGGGCGCAACGACGAGACCTATGTTATGTGATTTGACATCAATATAATCCGATCTCGCTTAATTGCGTTGGGACGCCGCACGGCTAATCTCAATTAATTGCCGCAATTTTACAATTTCGTTTAGCTAAAAACATCGGCGTGTACGCGGGTCGGCCGACAGCGGTCGCGCGGCGGGGCCGTCTCGTCTCGCGTACGCATTATACACTTATATCGTTTCTGATACGCAAAAGGTCAAATTAAGGCTGTATTTTATTGTACGAACCCATGCTTACGAACAAACAAACGCAGGTGCTTTGTGTTGCGTGACGTAATCGACAAGACACAACACACAACCGCTCGGAATACCTCATTTTCGGAAATTACTTAACGAATGAAGCTATTAAATAGAGAGTCGTAACAAATAAAATCCTTATATAATACAATTTTTTAAAAGACTCTTAAGGGTTTAATGCGTATGCGGACCACCGAAAGTGCATGTCCATACGAAAGTATATGGTCACCGGTTACGATGGGCACCTGTAACCCTAAAGGAGTCACCAGTGCGTGGCCAGCCTCCATTTTTAGTTATTTTATACTTTTAAATTTACACAAATTTAAAAGTTAGAAATGTCTACGTCTGTTATGAGGGTTAAGCCAGTTACGGAAAAATAAATGATTTTCAAAAATCATTAGGTGCATTTAAAAACAAAATTGCTTTACAGAAATTGGATTTGCTGATCGACTGACTGTTTGCAGGAGCGGCGCCTCCCCAGCTTAGGTAGTCGAAATAACATCTCTGAACACTATGTGTCTATATAGGCTCAGAGTTTCGCTTCCGATATGCCAACACGTATGCTATGTACTGTAGTGGACTATATACTAGATGAAGTACTGGGGTAGTGCAGGTTGAATACATTTTTTTTTAGTTTGCTCCTTGCAGGGAGAGGGGGATACAAAACCTAATGAACTGCCACGCACCCGCGTGCGTGGGGCGTGTCCGACTTTTACGGACCAAAATACACCCGAAGTAACATACTGGTTGGCGGTTGTCCATAGCCCCAATATATAGGGGCTTTGAGGACTTTGTCTATCGCGGCCGATCGGCATGGGATGCCGTCGGCGCGTGATTGCCCTATGGATGCCACAAGGTGGGCATCTTGGCATAGGAAATCATGTATATATTCAGCTCGGGCTGAATCCCTTAACGAGGTGCCGGGAGCGAGAGAAGCGCACCGGGTGGGTGACCGTTTAAGGTCGTAATATGAGGGTGTCTGCGCTTGGACTTCTGATATATTTTTATTAATTTCAATTAGCCTTTCGACCTCAGAAGTGAGCTTGTCGGGCGGATCTGAGAGAACATTCCGTGGCCTTCAGATGAACTGGTGTGGAGGAGGTGCCACGTAAAATACGGCTGACTATAATAGAGGGTTTGGGTGATTTGCAGCTATGTTGAAGAACTTTTTAGACATATCTTGCATATATTTAGAGATTGTAGGGAGTTCTAGATCCCTATGAAGAATGTCATTCCAGACGTACCAGGGTGCATCGGAGGCTCTTCTGCAGAAGTTGTTTTGCAAAATTTGGAGTTGGTAGAGTGCGTTTGGATCGGCATGGGCGAAGACTGGCTCCGCTTACGTCATCACCGGCCGTATGCATATCATGTAAAGTGTGGATTTATTCCTAAGGCTCATTTTGCTCTTTTTACCGATTATACTACTAAGGCGCGATAGGTATAATTGAGCATTTTTTCTAACACGCTTAATGTGATCAGTGAAAATATTTGTCGAGCGTGATTTATAAGTACTTATATTTGTGATGCCACGGAATAAGTGAATTACACATGCGGAAAGTTGGAGAGTTGTACAGTACAACTTCTTTATTTTTGACTTTACGTGAAGAAGATGACTGCTGATTTTTCGGGGTTTACTTTGATTCTCCAGGTTTGGAACCAACGCGTCAGCTCGTCGATGGCCTTCTGGAGGCAAGAAGTGATTTGTCGAAAATTGCTACAGCGCAGGTATAAGGCGGTATCATCGGCGAAGAGCGCGAGTTGGACGAATGTTTGCGGATGCGGAATGTTGTTTGTGTATGCGGACTACAGCAGTGGGGAGAGTTTGAGGCCTTGAGGAATTCCGGCTCTAATCAGTCTTTTGGCAGATATGCTATTCTCATGCCGGAAGGAGAAGTGTCTCTTCATTAAGTATTGGTGGATGATGAAGACAAGACGATCTAGAACTTGTAGTTGATGGATTTTATAAATTAGGCCTGCGTGCCATACATTGTCGAATGCCTTAGCGACATCGAAGAAGACCGCGGTTTGCGTTTACGTTTGAAGCCGTCCGAAATATGTTCGACTAGTCGGAGGACTTGGCCGAACAGGCCGAACTGTTCGTTGATGATCAGGGCGTTTCATAATACGAACGTCTACGATCGTTCTCATTTGAAATCGTTGTTCTTCACCGGTGAAGGAGCCTAATTTGAACAGTACGGCTAGGTGATCTGAGCCGAGGCAGTGAAGTGTCTCGATTGGGCTCAGATTTAGTACCACGCCTTTTAATATCGCAAGATCTAGTATCTCTGGTCTGTGAGGGACGTTAGCTGGGATGATAGCGAGCTCGTGATCCTCGGCGAGAGTAGCCAGCGTTCGTCCATTGTTATTCGTGGTGTTACAGCGCCTATCCATATTTTTACTATTTGAGTCGCCGCCGCCGATGTTTATATCACGTGGTCCGGCTCTCTGAAGGATTTCTATGGTACTAAACTGCATAAGTGTTTGATGCATTTCGGGAGTAAAACTGATGCGAACACATGTGTTTATATATAAAATAAACCTATATGTACAAAACTATATTAAAAATGTACATTTCAATATAAATTGTACTAAAAACTCATGCGTTCCAAATTCGTCTAAATGAACTATATGGATTATAGTTAGTGTGTTGGCAGAAAACAGTAAGTGTGTTGACGCTGCGTGTACGTCGGGATATGCAGGAACGTTTTCGTCGCGAACAGATCGGTTGAAAATTCATTAAAATCGGTTCATTTGTTCAAGGGATATTGTTGAAAAAATATTATTAATTTTTTTTTATACATTTTGAGTTAACTACTGTATTAATAAATTCTAAAATCTAACCAGTTGTTCTCTTTAAAAAAAAATAGCGACGATCGTCTCAAATTACACTAAAATCGGTTGGTTCGTTTGAAAGATAGGGTAAACTAAAAATTCTATAAAAACGGTTTTTTCTTACATCTTTATTTTTTAAAGATTTGTCATTCTAAGTCATCTTTTCCTGTTTAAAAACTGCTTCGGATGCCGTAAAGTATTAAAAAAAAATATTAAAAAAAAACAATTATTTCAATTTATATAAATTTTTGAATTGTAAGAGCTCAAAACGTATTAGACTTATATTTTTGTGCTCGGAGAGCTTGAAAAAGCATTAAAATACGAACGATCTTTTGAGCATGATGAATTCAATAATTAACTGTTCCTTAATAACACTTTGAGCTCGAAAGTAGAAAGAAGTTTCAGGCATGGCCTGGTCGACCATATTCCAAATTTTTGAGCTCAAAACTCATACCAAATAGATAATATTTAAAACTCAAAACTCATAGATAATATTTTTACTCAAGGAGCTCTAATACACATCGATAATTATTACATCGGAAAGTTTTAGGGATGGCCTGCTCGGTCAACCGTCTTACAGTTTTTTTTTTTCATAATATTTTATGTTGCAAACGAGTGTACGTGTCACCAGACTCTTAGGTAATAAATGCCGCTCTTAAACACTTACAACTCCAGAGTGTTAGAGCATTAGTGCGTTGCCGGTCTTTTAGGAGAAAATATGATAACTGATAGAAAAGTGAAAAGGCCATCGGAACTCTCATTTTCTTGTCGAAACGAAACAGCGGAATTGGTATTTCTGGTCTGTATTCTCTGAGAGTGTGGTATCTCACTGTTCAAGCCGGCACATTTTATGCTACAGCCGAGTTGGCTACAACAATGCTCTATCACATATGTATAAGTTCACAGACATATTGTTATTATAAATAAGCATTAAGTAAAAAGATACATATGTTATACGTACTAAGACACGGAACAAATTATTATTATATAACATGAAGAAGCCGAAAAATATTCTCATATCACATCGAACATCCATTAAACACAAGTCAAAGTTCCAATCGGGCGGAATATGTATCGATCGGCTGTCAAAGCGAATGTCACGCTCGGCGTGACAAGCTCGAGTGACACGTGACGGACGCGGCGCGACGTCACGCAGTTAAATGGCGGCTATAATGAGCCGGGCCTCGTACGATAATGAAAACAGTCATTTCTCTTCAAAAATTCATATACGATATTGTTGTTGGCTCGTTAGAGACGCTGTTATACGGAAAAATAAGAAATTCACTTGAAATTTGTTCATGTTTAAATGAAGGTCGGTCTTAATTTAAGTTTTAAGTTTATGTATTTGTGTTTTGATTCGTATGTAAAGTAATGAAATTAGAACTGATTATTGTAATAAAAAATGATATTTTATTTGAGTGTTTAAAAAAAATTGTCAGATATTTTTCTATAAAACTTCTTGACAATTTTAATATGGGGAATAAATAGGTTTTATAGTTTATGTGCCCTTTCATATACATTTTTTTTTCATTCGTCGCTTTCATATTTGTTTTTATTTCTTTATCTATTTTCGGTTTTTCACACGTATTTCTTTTTAAATTCATTTTAATTTATTCTTGATTAAACATGTAAAAAATTGCAATGCTCTTAAAAACTCAAAAAATGTATGCACCGATATCTAGCAATGAATTAAACTATATTATATAAGAACGTCATTGAATAACATGAAATATGCATTATTATTAACTATGTGTTAATAATCCCTTAAGTGTTGTCTTTGCGTTGATTTACTGATTGACAGACTTCTTATTTTTTAAAAGAAAAAAATAGCAAGCAAGAAGGTTTTTTAAATGCTTATCAAGTGTCTGAATTCCCGCCGCCAAAAAGAATTGCGTCTAAAGCGAATTGTAAGCAAAACAATATCAGTATAACATTATTATTGTACCCCGGCCCCAATTCTACCACTTTGTACCGTTATACCACTTTGTACCGTCCGATGTTGTAAAATTACCACTTCGTAGGCAAAGGTTAAATTAGAATCCGCGAGCACTGGAACGCTATGTTGTGTCTTTTTCTTATAAAGACTAAACCTATAAATGTCTCCTCATTGTACTGCCAATGAGGTAGTTAACAATATTTTTTATATTTCTGTATTTAAAGTTTTTTTATTTGAGTAAGAGTGCAGTAAAAACAATTTTTTTGATAATTGTAAAAATACCTGAGTAATGAGTATTTAAATTACTAATTAGAGAAAGTACTAGTATTCAGTGACGTCACCGTATACTATCGCCATATAGGTAAACTCCGTTTTGTGAGAACCAGATGGCATAGAATTTTTAATGGCTTATTATAGTTCATTGTTTTTATAATCGATTTTGATTTTGATTTCACTTTTAGTCCTCATTTGCAGTCAGCCTATAGAATTTATCAACAAATATAATTCTGTAAATGCCAGTAAATTACCCTATTAAGTATTTCATAATCAGAACATTGCACGCGATACTAGAGCAGTATAATCGTGATTAATCGTTTCTTAGAGTGACTAATGCAAAAAACTATTTTTTGAAGTTTCTTAGCCGAAGACTAAGTCATATACGAGCGTTTGTTTGTCTGTCGGTATGTCCATCTACAACATCATATGTTTACAACTGCGTCGTTTTATTATCGATTCTGACGAAAATGGATCGGCAGAAGAAATGAAGAAAGAAATCCAAGAGAAGCTTTTCTTCTATATCATCAATTCATTGACGAATGAAAATGTTTCTCTTTTGTACATTTCTTTGTATGAGGTGTCGTGCTGTACGAAACATTCAACAAACGCGCAGTAGAATTTTTGCAGTGACAGTCTCTAGTGTATTTTTCGGTTTGTTAGCTAACAAAGTTATTAATTTTGTTGCACCTCCTACATTATATATTTTTAAAATTTCTATTTTATTAGATTATTATTATATTATATTTATAAATATTAGATACATATTATATTTATTAGCAAAAGCTTCAACGATAGCGTTTCGTAAGCACATTCAACTCGTCACTTAATTAAAATTTGTTAACAGATTTTAGTGATGTCTATAATTCTAATTTGAGACGATTTAACAATGTGATCACCGACACACATGCGCGAACACGTGGTTTTTTAGTGTAATAGGTGTTTACCATTTAAACATATTATTTTATATAAAAATTTTAAAAAGTTACATGGAGCGACATGAACCTGTTCGATTTAAACTTATAGCATTTGCAAATTTAATTTCGTTTCGTTTGTCGATACGGAACCCCGAAAACGTCCTGCTCTTCCTTGGTGTACCTTTTATTATTTTCCTCATTTTCCACGCACACATTAAAAAATTTATTTTCCGCCTGTCCTATCGATGAGTGGCACGTTGCGTGACTCCGTCATATCCGTGCGTAGACAGGAGCGCGCTCGCAACTAGAGGGGCGTGTGACCTACATTTAGACACTGGTGTTAAATAATCTATGTAATACATACGTAATGAACTGATTCGACGATGTATATGATTTATTATGGTTGCAAGCGACATAAAAATATGAACCGTGTTTCTAGTGGGCTATAAAATCTAGATTTAGCCGAATGAACCCGCCGAATGCAGTTTGCATGTTGGTTTTGTTGAGTAAATTAACATACCATTGACAGTTAATTTGAGATAAGTAATAATTAAGCAAAAAGTCTTACCTAAAATCGGTGATAATTTATGAGTCCAATACTTTAGGATGACGAGTTTCTTGTTGCTTCGGAATTGTTTTTCTAACAGCCCTTCTAGTTATATATATTTGAACTGAACTTAAGTCGTTGATATATTTGGTCATCTCATATTGCTATTACATATTTTGTAAATGTTTTGATTATGTAAAGTTGAGGATTTTCGTAAAAGAACGGCGATAACCTGGGAAATATTTAAATCCTTTTCCAGAGGTGAGAGCGCGTTGAACAAGATTAAATACGATCATGTATACGTATCCCAAGAAGCTCACAGATTATAAAACTTGTAATCGCCTATATTCTTGTATCAAGTATTTATCGTAGGCGCATAATTCGTGACTTCAAAACGCCGTACTAAAATCCAGAAGCCTCCAATATAACCACACTAACTGATGCAGAGCACACGAGGATAATTCACTTTATCACCTAAGTCCACAACAAATTCAGAAGTTTAAAAACAATCATTAAAAAACTTTTGTTAACATCGAGTAACTTTAAATGATCCTTTTCAATTCATTAGAGAAAAAGTCAGTTTCTCAAAGTACTTTAAAGTTTTTTCTTTTTAAGAATTATTAATTAATAGTTTATTAAGAATTACATCTTAATAAACTATTAATGTTTCTCCAAAGATTTAAATAAAAGAGAAGCTCTTCAGCTTCTCTTTAGCCAGCTATATTTAGATTCTAAAATTTTACAGGAAACTTAAAAAGCTAGAAGACCTAATGTAGTAGCCCGTTTTGCTTTAACTTTTATGAGTGTTTTAAACAATGTCTCTTTTTAAAATGAACGGAAATGGAGAACTAGGAAGATATTTAAAAAGTTAAAAAACCATTATCTTGTTTTGTTTGAAAACAGAGGATTTATCAGATTTCTATTGCCACTATAATGAGTTTGTCTGGTTTTGATTGTCACTAGAATGCATTAGCAATTACCTGCTCATGAAGGTGAAAAATGAAACCTTTGAATTAGGACGTTATTTTCAAAGGCAGATTTGAATCACTTCCATCCGGTTTTCATTGAAAATGAGTTCTTATATGTATTAGTCACACTGAAATTGACCCTAAGGGTAAAACAAATAATTTCACACTATTATGAATGAAATGTGAAAAGTCCTCGTCGATCCCACCTCTGCAAAAAAAATTATTCAGGGTTAATGTTCGCAAATATGTGTTTTTCAGCCAAACGGTAAATTTCATCATAAAAATAGACAAGACAAAAATTTTAGATCATGCAATTATCTATAAAAAATGTCTGTACATTTTTTTCTCCTAGGAATCACGTTTTTGAGATATAACGATCCAAAAAGTTTAAAAAGATATGTTCTTCATAATATGCATAAGTACGCGGCGCTCACATTATATGTATATCACTGGAACTGTGATACAAATATTGTTTTTCGGTCTGTATAACTTATACGTACAAAACATTACAATTATGAGAAGACAAATTCAAAAGAATCCCAGTGCTTCATTTTATACACCAGTGTAACCTTGAACAACATATGTATCCTACTGAATTAATTGTTTTTGCAGTGTGCGGCGGCAAAAAAGTTGGACTATTTTGTTCATCAGGATGTACCAGTTGTCGAGGCCAGTCGTGCTTCAATGTTGATTTGCCATCAGAAAAAGGTTCGTACGATATTAGCGAAGAGATATCTGATATGTGGCTGTTAGAATAATTTACTTGGATCTAGCAGCAAGAAAAAGAACATATAGTCTTCAATATATGTTCTGCTATATTACATAATACAGCAGGACCTAGTTTTAAGAGTGACTGCGGCTCTCTTGAATGTGTAGGATCTGGCATAGTGTAAAGTTTTTACAGATTTAAACGGGCAGCTACGACAATGCGAAATCCTAATTTATTTAATTTAGTTCATAAAAACAAACAGGGTTTTCTCGTCAATAATGAACTTAGACAATTATTTCCAATTAAGTTTAACAGTAAGTATAACATAACAGAGAGTGGCTCAAGCATTGTGTCGGATAAAATTAGTGCAATAAACGTAAATGTATATAATAGCAGTATATTTAAAATTAATGACAAAAACCAATATATTCTCGACCTGACGCATCAAAATATTCAAGGTATGCAAAGCAAGGAGCTAAATTGAACTTTTTAAAAGCTATTCTGATATTGATACTTTATATATTACGGAACATTGACTCAGGAACTGCAAGCTTCAGTTTGATTTTCTCAATCACCGAGTTGCTGGCTCCCCTTCAGCAGACAGAGATCAATACATAGCGGATCCTTCATATTAATAAGAAATAATTTAAATTTTAAGGAAAGAACGGACATTGTGAGCTTTTCTGTTGAGCGGCTTATTGAAATAGCCTGTGTGGAACTCGAGCGGTTATTCGTAATGAGTGTATACAGACCCCCTTATTCCTCTTATGAATTGAGTCTATAATAGATCAAGTCTTATGTAAAATTAGTGACAAAAGTAAAAACAATAACATGTGGAGACTTTAACGTAAATTTATTATATACCAATAATCACAGCAGTAAGACTTTGAAATTCTTTGGTTATTACAATCTGTTCAATCTCTATTTAGTTCCAAAGGGAATCCCTTCTATCTGTGAAACTTATATCGATAACACCTACACAAATATTAAAATTCATTTTAGAAAAAAGAATTTTATTTTCAATTCATTTAAATAATTTAAAATTCGACCACAACGGTCATTTGCCTCTTTTAAAATTCCGCTTAATGACACTCTAAAAAGAGACATAATTTGTGTACCAGTGAAGAAAACACGCCACATTCGATTTAGAAAAAATATCATACAAAGAATTCCGGAACTTCAATGTTGTGATTATTCCAATAAGTTGAATAATTTAATGTTATAAAAACAGAATATGATAATGTATTTAAAGCAAAAAATGTTAAAACAGATGAATCATTATCATTCAGCGATTGGGCTACAGTAGGAATTCATAAAAGTAGGAGACTTTATGAATTTTATGACCAAAGAACTTTTGGAAATAGTGAGAGCTTTGCTGTATATGTAAAAAAATATTCAAAAACTTCAAAAAGCCAGTCTCGGCCTTACTATCGACGACGATTTCGGTATTGACATAGATCCTATTCCCGTTCTCGCTCGCGATACCCATTCCGATTGCAATTTCGATTCGATTCCGATAAAATTATGAAAGGGATACGTTTGTATGTATTACTCTTACTCCACATACACACATGTATAACCTTCAATTTATTTTTTTAAGCAAACTTCGCACGCGGTCTTAATGTCGATCTTGACCCTACTCACGACTTAAACCTCGGACGTGTTCATTTCGATCCTTCCTGGAATATTACTATTTGGAACAAGCAAAACGCACTAGATCGATAGATAGATGTATTTAAAAATATATATGACCATAATATAAGTAAAAAGTTATATATACATAAAAGAAATTTTGCAAAAGTTTTAACGTGCTCGAGCTAAGAATGCTTAAAAGTATACAAAGTAATTTCCGAGGGAAATGGTAAGGACGGCCGCGCGTCCCCGAGGAGCGGAACTTGCGGCTCGGCGTTAGTGTTGACGCACCGCTGCAAATTTGATTTGATGCCTACATAAGCGGATCTACTGTACACCGCCCCGATGGCACAGCGCAAAGATAAACAGTCGCCCGCCGTGATATACGACTTCGATTGTGCATATATCGTTACACAAAATATCATAATGAACTATGACATTATCATTGATAATAGGTAGTAGATATGTGATTTTTGTAAAGTAAACTTTTATCACAGAAATTATAACCTTGTTTCCTGTATATTCAGATGTTCCTTACAGCCTGTCTAACCAACATTTTGTTTATCCTATAAGTAAACTATAACTGGGTTTATCTTACCAATAACTTACTGACAGATGTAAACTCGTATCGAGGCCATCTATTTACCGATGGAAAAACGAATAGCTTACTAGAAATAGCTTTTTCTATGAATGTGGTAAAAATTTTATCTAAATAACATTTTTGATAGCTGTCAAGTTTTAGATTTTAAAAAGTATCGGTTATTTATCAATTTATGCTGAGTTTATATCAGTAATATTCTATTATTACTCTTTGAATTTAACTTATGTACAAATTTTCATTGTAATATTTTTTGTATATCAAGTATATTAATATGTAATTATAGGATTTTTAATTAAAACATCAAATACTTCTTTTAAGAAGGGGGGAGAGTCTACCATTTAAGAATATTCAGTTTTTGAAATTCAAATGTTCAGTTTTTTAATTAATAATTTTTTACTTTTACTATTAGGTGAATAATGACAATCACCTAATAATAATTGGGAGGTAGCTGAAGAAACTTTCTTTTTAAATTATGGCGTGTTTGTTTCGCTCCTCTGCCTGCACCCACTTTCGCGCTGCCAATCTCTTTTTCATTAATCCCAGTCTTCCTATCACTTCCTCTTCTCCTCTGCCTCTTTTGATTTTTACCATCTTCGATGTTCTCTCTTATTCATTATTCATCACCTCAAACGATTTTAAAACAATTAATTTAGCAATGTTATTTTAAAGATACGGGTTTTAGATTTATTTGGTACATGTAAATAGGTTAGCTATAACCCAAGGAGCTCAAATATTTATCGATACCCTTTAGATACAAGAAGCTCAAAGTATATCGATAAATATAATAGTGGAAAGTTTTGGAGATGGCTTGCGGGGTCAAACTTTTTTCAGATTTTTCTTATAGACGCTGTCCAAAGTTTATAGCGAGACTAAAGCGTTTAAATTGAACGTTTCATGAATGACTTATGCTTGGTTTATTCTAAAGATTTAAAGATGAAAACTGTTTGCGAAACTAATGAGTATTTATTAGTTATTTGCACATCGCAGTTGAAATAATTTCAAAATGCTTTTTCGCTTGCTTCAGTGGGTTAACCATTTTCTATAAAAGTGTGACCGGAGCTTAGTGTCCTCAGTTGTATTATGGAATGAAAATGGTATCAATAGATGCATCAAATATAACACGAACAATGCGACAAAATAAACTTGAAAAAAGTTAATCATTTATTTCGAATAAAAAAAAATATATGTTGGACCTACTTTTATGGGATTTTTTTTCTAAGAATCTCAAATTTCTCAAACAAATAAAAATTAATTAAAATTTGACAATAACCGTTCTGGAGTGTTAAAATATTTAGTGTTTGAACATGTAATCATAAAAATCGGTTGATTCTTAATGGTACTTTTGCGATCCTTTATGAAGGTACATTTTAGAAAAAAAATTATAATCAAATAAAACGTCCCTACAATCTCAAAAAAGGCTAATGATGTTTATGATATACATCATTTTGATTTTAAGATTAATAAATAATTATTTTTTGAAAAATTAGCATCACTCATATGATGGATGTTACGTAACGGGTAGCGCGTTAAGTTAGTTCAGTGTGGTATGGCATGTTATAGTTAACATGAGTACTGCTAAATATTATTGTAATAATAATAACATTTTAACATTGCAAATAGTTTTTAGACAATTTTCACAAAAAATGCGAATTCGCTCTTGTGTTGTGGATTTTAAGATAAGGGAATGATTGAAGTGTGAAAGATGCGTATGGACAAGGACTATTTAAAAATGTTTCATAGTTTTTTGAGAAAATCGCAAAAAAACAACAAAAATGAGTGTTTTTATGCAATATGTAAAGGCCATTTTTAAACCAATCTAGGTTGGTACTTCTTTTTTTTAAGTATATAGTTTCATACTGAAATATTGACTCCATATTAAGAGTACTTTTCGTTATTTTTTAAAATAGCGAAAATTTTTGGTTTTTTAAAAATCAGCCGTTTCACCACTTACGACTTGAGGGGAATATAAACGGTAATATGTATTGATATTAGTTTAAATACTAAAAACGTTAATTTTTATATACCAACAGATTTTTTTGAAATCATTAACAAACATTTTTATTTTTAAAAGTAGGAGTAATTTATGTACACCTAGTTAATAAATATTGTTTTGGTTGGTTATATATTTTTTTATTGGCCGTTTACAAAAAAGGAAGAGGTTCTTAATTCGACTGTATTTTATTGTGTATGTTACGTAATATCTTCGTCAATCATGAATTAGATACCAAAAAAAAATTATTGTTCGAAATAGTATACTCTCGATGTGGCCCCATAGTCACCAAGGCAGGATTTGATGATGAAATCCTAGGGAATGGAAGGATAATCTGAAATGTTATAGAAACCTATATTGAGTTCGAGACGTTCTTTTATTCAAGTGTTTGTGTCTGGGAGTCCTGATCTAGTACTATTGAAATGATAATGGAAGCCACGGCATTTTTAATGGCTTCTAATCATTAGGGAATAATACTGTAATTTGTGGGCAGAAAGTACTTCTTCATGTTTACTAATGAACCTTCGAGTTTCAGGTCATTTGATTCGTTTTGATGAGTCCCTTATATTACATTGGTATCGAGGGTCTTAATGATGGAGCCAAAAAGTTGATAGTTCAACTCTTCAGTAGTTACTAGTAAGCCCATCGAGTTTGGGTTCATTTGTTTTGTTTTGATGTGTATTATTTTACTACTGCATTTTGTAAAAACAGTTTGATGATGAACCCAAGATGTGAGTAGTGGAGCTCTTTAGGGACTAATAGTAAACACCTCGAGTATTGTATATTATAACAAAGGTCTAACCATGAAGCCATGAGGTACATAGTTGTAGTTTTCAGTGCCTACTAGTAAACCCTTTCTAGTTCTCACCTTTACTAGATATTTAAGTAGGTGGATATAATAAATATATTGCGCAATTAGATCAAGTAAGTTATAAAGCAAATGTTCTATGTATTGTTATACTTGCCTTGGCTGGCACATACTCCAAAAAAAAATAATCAATTAAGTAGGTATTTTGAGTATTTAATTAATAATAATTTTAGGTGTTCTGGTTTCTCTTACAGTCTTTAAACATAATTATTAATAAATTTTTAACTTAAAAGTTTTTATTATTATAATTTTTTAATTTAGTTTATATACCTTTCATTATTGACTTTATTTTTATCGTACCCTAAGATCGTATTAAGCACAAGATTTATGAATTTTATTGTTGTATAATTTTGAGGAAGGTTTTATGTAAAAAGATGTTTTACCAAAAATGTAAATGTTAATTTTAATTATTTTGAAGTACAATAAAAATTAATATAGGAATAAAATTCTCAAATGATTATTCATCACATTCTATTTCATTTGGGAGTACGACTTTCAATTATGAAACTGGTAAAAAAACAATATGCATCGAAAAAATCGTTACGAAGAGGTTCATAGTATCTTCTTCTTGAAACTAGAAGCTTTCTAGACAAACTTTGCTTCAGGTTTATTCTTTTGCTTTCGAATGTAACGGACAAATTGTTTTCGTTTCTCTGTCAGCTCTCAGCGAAGCTTTGAAGTTATTTGTCGTCTGTTAATCGCTTGAGAAAACCTAACCTAGGAAAATGTATTACAGGTTTTCCGAGCATCCGCTTAAGCCTTTCTTTGGAGCTTTTCTAGGTCTTCAGAAATCACTTTAGAAGTTAGATTAGTTTTCTTGAAGTACGCACGGGTACGTGTATGTTTTGCAACGCGAATGTCACGTTTTCGCTTTGTCTTTCAGAAAATAACACAATAAATAAAATGTTCCCTCATTTCCAAGAATTGGATTCTTGTGAATCAGTTAAAATATTGTTACGCGTCGCCGACGGCTTCGCCTAGGTGTTTGTAGAATATATTTTGGTTTCAATGGCTAACCAGATCACGGAAATGTGCTAAAATATCATATTAAAACCCGTTCATTATCAGCATACTTTATATACGACAAATCTTGCTTCCTAGTTTCATTCGCATAGACGCTTTCATTTCCCTTTGAAAAAGTAAAATCTATTCCTAATAGTTTTACACGCACGAAAGGAACTATGCTAATTAAAAAATTTCAGACTTTCTGCGTTTGCGCTTATTTAAGCGAATAAAAGTGCACATTTATTGCGATATGCGCTCTACACACGCTGTGTTCGCTCATACTGTAGACGTTAACTTCATAAATACATTATATCTCCGTCTGCAAACGAAAAAGTTAATACTATACTTATGCAAACTACAAAGTTAACAATATATCGAAGTCGCATAAGGTTAAAAGTGCAAAAACCTACATTTTTTTCATCAGCTTTTGAATTTAGCGTAAAAACGAAAAGTATAATATTTTTTTAATAATTACAATTGGATAGATAGTATTATGGCTTTTAGTGTTATTCAAATAAAATATGATAACTTCTATAAATTATTGTAACCGTCACAAAATTTATATAGGTCATGCAAATTATAATAGTTCTTGGAAATTGTGAGCGAGTAAACATCTTAACGTCAAACCCAAAATTGGATAAAAGTTTTGTTGTGATTTCACAAGATTCGTGTATATAATGCAACGAAACGTGTTGCTAAAGCTTCAGACGTCGTGAGATTAGATCTTAAAATGGCAGTGAGTATTTGATTGAGATAGCATAACAGTGTCGGCAGGCGGTTAGGGCGCTGCCTATAAAACAGATGGCAACAAGTCGATCCCTGACTGTTAGAGAATTATTGGCCTATGAGTTTTCGTAATCAAGGTCACGTTTGGCGATTTCAAAGGTTCGAGCCCTTGAAACTTGAAATAGAAGATTGTGGACGGTATTGCCCGCAATGCAATGACAATTGAATCTGATATAATAGACTAATTTTCACCGTACCAGCTCGGAAAGACCGCTTTTGGGTAATAGAAATAGAAAACATTAAATCTGCATTTCCTTTCTCGAAAGTAATTTAAATTGTAAATTTAGAAAAAAGAAATTCAGATTCTGAATTCAGATCAATCAAGTTAAGCGCATGTTTAAAAATTAATTTCGCTGCGTTTCACTCGTTAGTTTTATTTTGTCTATGGTCCAGCATCATGAATATAACATTATTAATAATAGTCTTTTTTTAATATTCAAGTTTTTAAGACGTTATACGTACAAAACGGATTTCTTTATGTACAAATTCAAATATGACTCTGAATAAAAAAGAAGAAACCGATGTAGTCTAAGATCCGGCATTAGCAAAATGCACCCTCATCCGTTAATTGAATCAAATAATGTTTTAAAGGCAGATGACAATATTATCAATTTATGTGAACAATGAAGGCTACCGCAGTTCTGTTTTACACCGTTACAATAGGCAGCGACCTTTATGACTGCTACCTGCAGCCAAGTGTAAACGGGTAGATAAACTGAACTTATTTCTCTCATTTGTTAATTAAAAAATATTAACATGTAAAGTTTCCAAAATTCTTAATTTATTTATAACTGGCAGTTACCGTGAAATTAGATAAAAAAAAGAAAGTAATTAATGTTAATAGCAACAGTACTACGGCGGTAGACATTGTTTTCATAAATTTAAATATAATAATGTTATCTGCCTTTAAAACATTATTTGATTAAATTAACAGATGAAGGTATATTTTTCTAACGTCGGATCTTAGACTAATGCACGTACGAAAGTTTATTAATGTACTTAAAAGTGCATAAGTGTTTTGAATGTAAACAGTAAATTCAGGAAGCTTAAAAATATCAATGAAGAAGTAGACTGATCCATATAACATTTTACGTCTATTTCTAGAGAATTTCCGTTCGCAGGTTGTCCGAAGACGCCGCACGCCGGTCACAGCGCGCCGGCCGCCCGGCGGAGTTGGGCCGGCGGGCTGCGAGCCTGCGCCGCCTAACTTAGTTGTCGCGGGCGGCCGGCCGCCGGAAACTGCGTCGTTATTGGGCGGAAAACGGAACCGAGCGTCTGCAAAGTCAGTGCGCGCTTGACCGCGTCGACTGTGATACTACGACATTTGGAATATTATTATAGAGCTGTTAGACCGTGGGTATATGGATTAGAAAGAAATAAAGATATTTATTAATTGCTCAGAAACAATATCAAAAATATAAAATATTCAATCTCGCGAAACCTAATAATCTACGTAGCAATCGAATGGCTACTGCTGCTGCTTTACCAAACTTACAAAATTAATAATAATATCAATCGATCTTTGCTTCGAACCATATAAACGAATAATGAAGTTTGTGGAACTGGAAAGAATCACAATATGATGAAATTTCTTGTTCTTACATTTATGAACTTTAATTTGTAGAGTAAATTATCAATGTTTCCTGTCTAAAATAATTAAATGAAGTGATGTGATGAAGAACTATTAAAAAAAATCTAATTGCTTACGATAAAAAGCTTTTTCTGTGATTTAAAAGACATAGAACTAGATATTTTATCAATATTTGGTGAATTATTTTTTAAAATGCTGAATATATTTTAAACTGTCACTTGTATAGCGTTAATGTCGAAGACTTTATTTGTAGGAACTTAAATTTCCTACAAGTTTGTCTTTTACATTTTTTCTGTAGCTCTCGTTGTATATACGATAATGATAGAAAAACAAGGATTTTATAAAAAAAAGGGTTTAGTGACCCGTACTATGTCGAAAGTGTGAGTTAAGATTAAGCCACAGTGGGCACTTTTGTAGAGCATTCAGTTCTGAGAAAATCCTGACTTTCGGGAGACGATACCATAAAACGCCGCTGAGTTATATAAGTTTGAAAAAAATAAAATTTTAAGTTTACGTTTATTTCATATAAGGGTTACGCCCCCTTCAGTGTATCGGGACTTGTCCCTTTCAGTCATTGCGACTGTCTGAAGGTCGAGCAATGATGATGATGATGATGATGAAGTTTACGTTTATTTCATATGGGAAATCTCTAAAATTAATTAAATTAATTGAAAAAAAATACTTAGAATTAAAATAAAGGCTCCGCTTTTTACAGGATTTTTTGTTCAACATATACAATGATATTTTGCTACTGGAGCGAAAAAAATCATAGTTTAAAATAAATCACCTTACTGCTTACCCAATATAATAGCTCAAACATATGACGCCACGGCACTTATGTATTCTGAGAAAAACCGTGTCCAAGCTAAAATTATGGAACGTTGTCCGTTAACTCTTTTTGTTTGGTGTTTTGCTCATATTAAATTAGATTCTTCCTGAATTGTGTAAACTCATCGGCAGAACTGAACGATTTTCAGTATTATTAAAAGCATAACGAAATTTTTCACGGTCGTACAAAGGGATTAGCTCATTCAAAAAATACCGCGCGTCGTCGGAACACGTCTTCAATTCGCGTATCGAAAATATGGGACAGTGATACATTGACTCAAGCCTACATGATTCATACATAGTTTAAAGAAAATGGACTTTACCTTTTTTTGGATGTTTTTGATAATATTTTCGCAGAAACTGATATTCTTTACGAAACATTATACAAAAAAACAACTTCTGAAATAGTTTGCTCAGTGCTATAGATTAATGAGTTCAAAATAATCATAGGAAATTTGAGAACAATGTTTTTGGACATTTATAATAATGCTGTGAATATTTGTGCCCAACCTGAAAGAAAATAAAACGTAGAAAACGAAATTAAAAAGATATATAATATTATATACTTAGCAAGCAATAACTGAACCGTATGCAAAATTTAGCTGTTTATTGCCTACCTTGGCTCAAACTCCGATCTGTTTTTTTTTAGATCAACTTTGCCAAAGAAATCGTAGCCCTAGAATCTGTGGTTTCTGGAAGAAAAAAAACATCGAAAATATATATGTATGTAGCATTTTATTGTATCAAACATTGATAAAATACGCACAATCTCATAGTTGACCCTTTCGAAATTGGTGATTGCTCAAAATCTAAAATCACACAATAAGATGTTGTTAATGGTTCCGTAATATACAGCTCACGGCGCCGGTAAAGCGTAACGGTAACAAAGTTTCGAACAACATTAACGAGGACCACGAAACAACTTAATCGCTTCGTTGCGTAACTTAATCAACTCCTGAACATTGCGTTCGTATAACACTTAAAAGCGTCCCAGCACCTGCGTTATTTTGTTAAACCGATTTTCACGGGTCCACGGCCAAAAATTGCTCCGGAATAACATGCTTCACACCGCTTAAAGCCATGAGACAATGTATCAGTTCAATATTTTTTGATAAAAATATCAATATGTGTATTATTATTATTGCGTCAATAGGATTAAAAGGCTTATTGGTCTGGCGTTGACCAGAGTTAACGACGATATCGGGGTGTTGGCTTCATTCCATGAAAAAGATTATCTGAATGCGTAGACGGTTACGAATGTGTAAATCTAAGGCTCCTTTGGCCCCAGGTCAAATTGGACTGACACCGATTTTTATTTTAGGTGCGTACGCCCCGGATATGTCCAAACCACTCGAGGAACGGTAGAAGTTTCGGACTGATGTGAGCGACGTAAAATATTATTTTATGTGTTAATCAAAATGAAGTAATTCAATAATTAAATATAGTCATAATATTTGTTATATGTTTCAATGTAATGAAAGTTAGTAAGAATTTTTTTGGTAGTCGGTTTAAAGTCAGAAAGTAACAAATTCCATTTCTGATCAAAGGAGTGATAATTTTTTCATGCAAAGCCTATTAAATTACTTATTAAGTGCTTTCGAGGTTGTCCCAAATATTGCGCCGAACCAGCCCACGCACTGAGCCAACGTGGAGAACTTCAAGTTCTAAATAAGAAGATCAGTCCTAAATAAGAAGATTGTGGCATTAGGTAAAACCTAATGGTTTTCCGACAATAGACAAAAAAAATGTGAAATATTGTTTCATGTGTTTAAAAGTTGTTGATAAATCTTAACTATTTCCCCATCAACGCGCACATCCCACTTCGCTGTCACAGCGCAGATTTGACCAGGGATAAACAAACTTATAGCATACCAGAACATGAGGTTGCGAAATAGACCGACAGCAAAAAGAAGTCTAAGTACAGGAAGAGCAAGGAGGGCACGTCAAAGAATTTTTTTTAACTATTGTTTTATTCTGTGAAACTCATTCCACGGCTGGTTAACCACCCTCCGAGCAAATGATTGAACGTTGAGCTGAAATTTGTAGCGGGGGTCTAATGTAGGTAGCAAGGGTCGCGAACTGTAAAATAAAGGTTACAGCTGACGTAAGTGTAGCGATAAACTGAGGAATTCGTGAGAGAGCTGCTACAATTCTGTTACTTTATTTCAAGCACAATAATTTAACATTCTGAGAGTGTAGTTCACAAACACATCTTGAATTAAGATGGGATTCGAGTTCAGAAAATTAAGAACATCCCTCTTTTCACATTTGTTGAAAATGTGGAAGGTTATTTAATTTTAACACCTGAGGATAGGAGGCTACTTCTGTTGGAGACACGATCATAAATTGTTAGCGCGCGTTTATATTCAGTCAGAGTGGTGATGGCTCAGTTTTTCAGCTTTGGTTAAGTCTGCCTCCGTACTGGAGAGTAGGTGGTTCGATTCTGACTGAACGAATCGATCAATGAGTTTTTGACTTAGATCGAATTATATCAAGCAGGTGTATCCTGTGTAAAAAGTTTGAAGAGCACGTTAAACTATCGCTCCTCTAAGTCATTGTCGCATCGTTAGTAGCACCAAACCGCACTGGGCCGGAATGGAGGGCTTAATATACAAACTTATTAATTTCTAATCAAAGGACTGTAGGAGGACGTGCATCAGTAGAAGGGTGATGAACACAACAATTTGTATTTAGCATAATATTTGTTTGTTAGCTTGTTTTCATTTAGAGAAGTGCACTACTCGACTATTAGCCAGTAATCGTGTCTGTACACTTGACTGGCGACGGTTAATGGACGGCCGTAAAAACGAAGGGATGGTTTCAGTGAGATATAGATATACCGTTACGGTCTATCTTTATTGTTCGCTTCTATCTTCATTGTCTATCTTTATCAGTCACTCGTGTCTGAAAATCTTTTTTAAATTTTCAGACATGAGTGATTTAAATGAATTTTAGCGTATGCATCAGCATCATATTGGACGCGATTTGTCTTTGGTTCTATTACCAGTAGGGGCGAAAAGTTTACAAATTAATTTTCTTTCCTCGTTCTTTCTTGTTCTTATCCTTCCTTATTTTTAATGGAGTGTAAGCGAGTTTTGGATCGTATCTTTAAAACTTACTTTTTATAATTGTAGTTTTGTAGTGCCATTTAACAGATATTTGTTATTAAAATATCAAGATTCTTGATAGAATGTAGAATTCGACAAGATATCACACGACAAAGATTGCAATTATATATAAAATAAATCAAAAATAAAAACTATCAATCGACATTTATTTTTAACCACTTCTATCTACAAAATGAGTTTTAATTGTTTTCTATATCTCACTGCTAGGACAATCGTCATAGTTTATTTTGGTACTCTATCTAATCGGTAATTCAAATATCCATATCCCTGATATTTATATAATCAAAAAATAATTTCACACTATCACTTATCAAGCAGAAAAGTTGCACCTAATAATAAAAGTTGTCAGTTGGTGCGTGCGTGTATACAATTATTATTTTTATAATTACTTTTAAAAAATTCAACATGCAATATTCGTTTAATAATAAAACATTCCTACAACAATTTAGTTCTAAATTATTCAACGCAATTATGATTACACAACAATTCGATACTTTCAAATAACAAACGTTTTATAGTTTAAAGTAAAACGAGAGCGCCGGCTCTGGGACTCGGCGCGAAATTGAATATTCCCTCAGCACCGAACTAGCCTTCATCAATGTTGATTGAACTTCAAATATACATCAGAATGATATTGAAGATAATTTCATTCAAAATTTCCATTCAGTTCAAAATTCTGATGGCTTCTAATTCTGGTGAATTGCAAGTTTTGCAAGGTTTTAAAAAGTGTTTTAGGTTAATATTTCAAGTTAATATCATATTTTCAAAGTGTCGAAAATAAGAAAAAATTACATAGCTTAAAAAATAAATCCCATGCAAACGTTTACTAAAAATAGAAACAAAACCACCGCATTTTATCATTTTCTTTTTAATACGAGCCTCCTAAATATTTTACGATCAATTTCACCGATGATAATTCACGCAGTTCCGCAAACGGTTGAATATTTATTAAACGCATTTGTTGCGAACGAAAACATACTTTCGTGTTTGGCTTTTAATTAATTCACGTAATGTTTTTCTCTCGTATGAACCACTCGCTTTTGCCCGCGGCTTTACCTTCGTGCATATAAAATGAATTTTTTCACCATTTATACCTCATCTTTTCTTTTCTCTTTTAATAATAATAATATAATATAAACTCACGCCTATTTCCCAGAAGTGTAGACAGAGACTACAGATTTCCATATGGTACGATCTTTGTTTCTTTGAGAGCCATCAATTTTTTCATGCAAGCTCATAGATTTCGAGTGCTTAAAATTAGGCCCTTAGTTAATATGTCACTAATTTGATTTGCATAAGATTTTCGAGGGCGATCGTCGCCGACCTTTTCATCACACGCGTTCGCTTATAAATTTGTTTTGTTAGAACTACTTTCGTTCATCCTTTCCAGATGGATTCACCACCGCAACAACCTGTCTTTTCTCTACTCCAGTCACTAAACTTTTTTCAAACCACAATGCACTCTCAAATCACTATTCCTACATGTATATTTCAAAGACTCTCCACACATATTACACTTTACTAAAAGTTATACTTTTTTTTCAATATTAAATTCCAGTCTTCTTTTTCTTCTTAAACCCGTTAATCGGAGTGCCGTTATGAGTTGTAATTTTCATTCAAATAAAAAAGAAACATTTTATTTTTCATTCTTTGCGAGACATCTTAGACAATTTACACATTAAAATAATGCGTAACAATTAGACTAGAAATTAAATTTGTCAAAATATAACTTCAGTCTCTTTCGGTTTGTTTATTCATTATCTCAAGTTCACGGATGGCACAACAACAAAAAAATATGTTATGAAAATTTTATTGAAATAACATGCGTTTATAAAAAGCCGAAAATGAATGAAAAAGTGCCAAATTTTTCTTTGATATTCGGTTATTCTGTACATCATTAAAAAATACTTTCACTTTTCTTCTGCCATATCCAATCTTCACTACTGTACATATGAATATGGATCAGGACCTCATTATGAGTAGCCATTATGAATAGAATAGCGTTTGTTGTAAGACACTATTACTAATTATAATAGAAAGCAAGACCCCCATTCACTTTATTTACATACAAGAATATATAAACTCTTTTACTTGTTCGACTTTCTCATATTCTATATATATATATAATCTTGCTTTCGCTTCTTTATTATGACCTTAGTCTTATTAACATTTACCATTATATTTCTTTTCTTACCATATCAAACCAAAAATATCTTTATTGCGTAGGTAATAGAACTACATTTGAAGTACGTTATTACGGTATTCTTTTTGTATTAACATTAACACCCATTCCTAATGTTGATTCATTTTTCGGTTTCGTTCAAAGATACATGATAGTAGTCAATAAAAATAATACAACATTTGAAAATTACATGAAATAACCTGACAGTGGAGTAGTTCAGTCCTACGGGTTTTTTTTGAATTTCAACTAGGACATTATTATAAAAATGCACACACTGCCCCTTAAATGATTTGCTAACTTGCTGAGTCTGTTCTTATGAGCAGTAAGGCCATTCTTATGTCTAGTGTTGATATTATGAATGTCGCTCATTTTTTAAAACGATTTTCTATTTCTTTTGACATTTACCAGGTTTTCGTATATGTGTTGTGACGATACAGTTAAAATATTAAATTCTTTGTCTTTTTTCCTGACAGATGCTGTTCGTCTCAAGTTATAATATCCCTCTTCTGCAACACAAAACTATGTTTATTTCAGATGCATAACCCTATAATAAAATTCAACAAAATGTGTTTATTTTAGCTCCATAGGAATAAAAATAAACTAATCTTGCGGTACTTTCATTTGTAAGCCACTGAATTTTTCTCACTGAATACGCTGCAGAACTAAGCTTTTTCAGCAATTATATGGAAACTCTACTGTAACTAAGTATCTAAAATTAGTCTGGAAAATAGAGTCGTGTCCACAATATCCAGAATCTCGACCCTGACTACTACATTTGTGTCAATCAATTAAGTATTACACCACGAAAATTTAATTATTTTTGTTTTCTTCTCATTGAGTTTAAGGTTGTTAATTGTAAACCACTCGATTACTTCTAAAATAGACTTCTTCGTCAAAATATGGTTGTTGTTTATTAACCTTAAAAAGCGAGGAAATATCATCAGCAAACAGTACAATCCCATGCTCGTCTTTTATAAGGTGTGGCATATCATTAATATAAACTAAAAATGGAAATGGTCGAAGAAGTGAACCCTGTGGCACACCCATACTGATTGCAGATCCCGAAGACCTATTACCATTAATATCAACCCTCTGAACTCTTCCACTCAAATATGACTCCAGAAGTCCAAGTCAGAGACTTCTGACGCCGTAGTGACCTAGTTTCCTGATCAATGTATAATGATAAACGCAATCAAATGGCTTAGATAAATCACAGAAAACACTCGCTACTCATCCCAGGGACCAAAAATCTGTTGAATGAGCTGAACACCGGCTTCAGTTGTTGAGCGACCTTTTGTAAATCCAAACTGTTTAACGTTCATCAAATTATTGTTATAAAAATATCACGTTAGTTGATTTCCAATCATTTTTTCTTAACTTTTACTTAGTGTCGGTAGTATCAATATCGGCCTAAAGTTCGAAGGGTCGGATATTCTACCGGATTTAAATATTGGCATTATTTTATTTTTAAAAATCGATATTAAACACGAAGCAATACAGTCTATTATTGAATAAATCATTTTTATAGAAAGGCAATCAAGATCAGCAGTCTTTTTCATTTTTATAGATTTAAAAGCTTTAAGAATGTCAATATAGTTGTCATGTGCAAATTCAAATGCAACACCACAACCATCGACGTTATGCTACAATAGAGATTCAGCGAGAGTGGGCGATAAAAATTGTATATTAAAAAAAAATTCAATAGCAAAAGCTTCATCCACGTCTTTGTTTAAAATTTTATCTGGTATTTTTATTCGAAATTCTGAATGACACGTTATATGTTTTCCAATTTTACTATTGATTATATTCCAAGTAGTTTTAATCATAGCTGTATTTTTTTTATTTTATTACAGAGAAATATTGATTTTGCGGCTGGGCATATACGCTCAAATACTTTGGAATAATTTCTTACATAATTTATATCCGATTTATTATACAATCTTTTTTCGTAAAGTTCGTATAATCTATGCCTATTAGTATGAATGCTCACCGGCATCCAATCGCTAAATGATAAGGCATTTTTTACATTAACATTTTTTGTATTAAAAACTTTATATTATTCAGACCTGGTCACAGTCAACAATGAACCATGCATTTCATTAGGCTCGTTATAATATTTCATACTAGACAACTTTATTTCTACATTATTTCCGAACTGTTCAAGACGACCAGTATTCACACATATTATTTTTATTTTACGTTTTATATTTTTTTCAGTATCGATTTCAAACGTAGCTGGCTACCCATAATGGTCAGGTGATCATTTATTTGTGACTAACTTGTACTGTGGTTTAAAATTTGTAAACATGTTAATGAGACAAGTTGAGGAAGTACCTGTGATCCTAGTCAGCTCCAGATATAAATTTTCTAAATTATAACATTTCAATAAGAATTTAATTCTAGTACATAGATAAGAATTTTCCAATAGCTTTATATTAAAATCTCTGCATACAGGAATATATTTACTATTATTACCGATTTTACACAAAATATCATCTATATTTTTTTCGAAAACATCATATAATGAATTTGGAGGTCTGTATATGCTTAATATAATAAGCCGCTCAAGTTCTATGCAGGTCACTTCAATAGTTCACTCAACATACAGGCTCACAATATCTGAACGTTCTTTGTATTTTATATTATTTTTAACTATTATCAGTTAATGCTGAACGAACTTGCTACTGGTGCATACTGAAACATAACTGACTTGAACATGTTAAACACAATATATCTATCGGTATAAAAGTTCTATATCTGTATATTTTGATGCAATTGAATGTAATTTTTGTTGTTATAATTTTTAACCTCGCTTGTTATGGGTGGAGTGTCAGCTACTAATACAATTTTATTGTTGGTTTTCTTAGTTACAGAGTTCTAATTTAAATCATAATTGATGTCAAATACCTCAAAAGAAACACATAATTGTTTGTCCGTGAAACTAGACATGTCAAAAATAAAATAACTTTGCAACTCCACTAATTCCTGTATAATAAATTTTGAAGGAAAATACTTCCTTCTTGTCGATTAAAAATATTTACCAATAATTCTATTGGTGTCAATAAAATGAAATTTGTGTGAGTGACGACATGTCGGTGTATGCATATCAATGTCTAGTTTGTGTCTATACTGATTTTCTTTTGCTGTTAAGCTTTGCCTAAAAGGATAGCAAACAAAATTACTTTATTTAGATTTGCGATGATATTTAGTGTTGAAAAACATTTAAAAATATTTTTTTTGTCCATCTTTTCCCTTCTAACAATTAGAATTGTGATTATAATATTGGGATGGAAATTAGTTTAAACATTTTTTCCTAAAATACTATTATATGAAGCTCCTGGCATATAAATATCTAATATGTTTAATAAGCGACGGTCGAGTTGCAAGCCCATCGACTTTCCGAGCTCATCGCTGTAGTATTTTAGTCATCTGCGTTTACTGTCGCATGAGACGAGGAGATGTGTTCCGAGTGCGGCGACACAGCGGCCGGCGCGCGCCCCAGGAGCCGGCGCGTCACACTCCGGACGCGTGTCGTCGACGAGAGGGGTCTCACAACTACACTGATGTTTTGTTATAAGTGACTCGGACCTTTCATATTTATATTTATTAATTTCTATTAAATTATCCATTGCCGAAGTGTGCTTCCCCATCTCCTTTTGAGCTAGTTCATATTTTGCGGTTATCGATTGCAAAGATGTATTTAAACATGAAATTCATGACTTCCTTAACAGAATTGTTCATTTTAATTATCATCTCACACAGCTCGTACGTCGAAGGTGCAAAGGTCACTTGGTCGTCGGCGTACAAGAGGCATTTGATAGACATCCATTCTCAGTCCACTCTCATACTCTTTCAAATCATGCAGACAGCTTTCAAGAATAGGATGAACGGTTATGGTGAAACTACATATCCCTTTCTGGGTCTGACACTCTGTCTCATTGTTCCGTTATTTTGTTTTCGATTTGAGTTTCGCTTCCACTGTCTATTCCAGTTCCATTCACGTTCTTGATTCTAATTCCAGTCCTGCTATCGATCACGGTTATGATCTCACTTTCGATTCCTATTTTAGTCCCTTCTGGACTTCAATGCAGATAGATCACCCTCTTAATTCTGATTCTCCACCCCGTTTTGAGATCATTATCCGAGATACGCTATTCTCCAGGGTAACAATCACTAGACTTATGGAGGAGCAATAACAAACACCAACTATTACGAACATTAATTCATTGTTTGAATGACGCAACGACACACGCGCTAATTCATGCGTTTAGATCTCGGCTGGGCGAGAGCGGCCGAGACGTTGTTTCTGTGTCTACTCCACGCAAAACGGTTAATTTGTTTCGACATCCCGATTTCATTGAACACCGGCCGTCCGACATCTCGTTATACAAATACGTAATTCACATTTTGTTTGGTCATGTAAATAAGATGTACGATTATGTGATATACGAATTATTAAATGAATATGTAAAACATTTAGTGAATATTTAAATATATATTATATGTGAAAAAGAATTATAGCTAGGTCCCCTACTACAATATATACATATATATATATATGTATCTTCTAATCCCTAAATTTTTTTTAATTCCAATTATTCACGATATCGACTATGCGCCCCACGATTTCGTCTACGTAGGCGTGATTAAATTTCGGCTAAGGCTAAATCCCACTGAAATTATGAATTTTGACAGAACGACATGCATTACTTTTAACATTAACTTTTTAGAAATAGTTTTCACATTAAATAAATACACTGAACACATTTTATTGAAGTTGGTTTATAAATTGAAGGATTAGTTGTATTTACTGGTCTGCAGGAATTGTGCATTTTTCAGAGCTGAAAGTAACTTAAGTCACTTTCCGGCCTAAAAACTATCTATATGCAAGAAATCGTGTAGATCCGTTAATTAGTTGCTGCATAAAAAAAAAGGAAAATCGACAAACTTATCTTTGCATTTATTATATAAGTAAAAATTTGATATTGCGATTGGTTTAGATGTGACATGTACAAATAACCATTTATGTGGATTCATTGTTTTGACGGTTGATTTGTTATATAAGAGACTGCGTCATCAACTTCTTTGATCAAGGAAACCAAAATTTTCGCACTGGTATTTCAATTTATAAACGAAGATGTAATAAAAAATATAAAGAAAAATTGAGAATTCACAAAAGTTAAATAAAACTCAGTAGGTTCAAGAAATAAGAAAAAACTATGGTACTATGTTAATCAACTAGATAAAATGCATTAATTTATATAAGCGCTTTGTGAATGCATGCTCAAGACCCCAATGTATAAAGGATACCTACCCGTATATTCTATCAAAGTATAAGGGTAGGTAGGCAAATACTAGAATTTAATTATTAAAGAAAAATATTAAAGTTGAGTAAAGATACTTGGACACAATCTGCTCAAGTTCTCACCGCCTTGTTTCGTTGTCTAATAGTTTTGTACGTGATTGTAGTTGAACATAGTGTATAGTTTGTTTTTTTAAAGCATCAGTTTTTTTAATTTTCTTCTATGAAAATTGAAAAAATTTCATATAATTGGATAGTAACTGTTTTGACCCCGATTTTTGAAAACCGAGTATTCACCAGATTCTGTCGTTTTAGGGGCCGTACGTGCATGCGTATGTGTAAACTTTTTATAAAATTTGATCGGAGTAACCGATCGAAACGCAATTTGTTACATTCGATAGGGGTCAACGCAAGTTAGACTTCCTGAAACGTTGAACTGATTTCGCCCGGTGGATTTTGAGGAATCTTAAAAATGAAATTTTTGGAAACAGGTTTTTTTGGAGTAATTTTTTGATTACTCTATCGATAGGTACCAAAATCTAATCAGATTTTTACCCATACAGTTTCATCGACTGCCGCAAACTGCATAAAAATCGATTGATTTATTGAAGAGATATCATTGGAGTAAAATTTTCTAAAAAGTATTTGTTACAATATTATATAAATTGCTTTACCCATATATTCTAAAATCTATCCAGCTGTTCTCTTTGAAAACCAAAGTCGATCGTTACTAAATTCATCGAAATTGGTTGATTTGTTCAAGTGATATAGTTGGAGAAAAATTTTCAGAAAAGCGTTTTTATTTCAATATATATTAAACTACTCACATACCTACCTACAAAATCTAACCAGCTTGTCTTCTTAATAAACAACGTCGATCTTCGTAAACTGCATCAAAATATATTGTTAACGAAATATTCGAAAAAGAAGAAATCTTTCTTTTAAAAAAAAATTGGTTGCCTGTAAAGTCGGTATACGGGCGAAAGTTTTACGTGACAACGACTTTGAGTGGTAAAATCATTTTAATGTGAATATTCATTCGTATAGTAGGAAGAAGGATGAAATAATAGTAACAATTTAAAACATTTATTTATACAAAGAATTATATTTAAAACATTAATTTATACAAAGAATCTCGCACTGAATTTCATATTAACAAAATTTTATTTTTACCTTTACACATACATACGTATTTATATACAAATATACATACAATAACTTGCAATACATTTGCGTACAATGAAACAGCGTTTACTACAACTTAACTTGTTCCTATCTGAGTGGAAGGGACGCGTGCCTTTCACTTTTTATGTCTGTCTCTCTCGCTCTTAGGCGGGCTAACCATGCCCGAGTGGAAGGGACGCGTGCCTCTCACTCGCTCTCATTGTGAGCGCATAACGTGAGCGGAGCGTAACGCAGTTTCTTGAAGTGTCACCCGGCAAACCAATTTATAAGACGTTGTCACGTCAATAATGTATTATTCTCGATGGATTGATGTTTGGTACTTGGTTACCTTTTTCTCCTTAGTAAACTGCCTCAGATACCGTAAAGCAGAACAAATTGAATTGTGTGCGAAAGATGTAGTAATTGAAATAAAAAAATACGTTTTTTAACTTTCCACCAAAGTACCTCCAGTATTCTACCAAAATACTAAAAACAGTATCTTCTTAATTTATGAAAAAGCCCGACTTTCGAAAATAGAGTTTTCATCATATCTTGACGTTTAAGCTCCTAATAATCTACTTAGAACATTTTCGGAATAATGCCTGTATTTATTTGCGCGCACGCGCGTGAGTATGTGTGTGTGCGTTTGTGCGTGTGTGTGTTTGTGTGGAGTATTTTAAAATAATATAACCTGTTCTTCTTTATAAACAAAATTGATTGTTACATACTGCATCGACATTGATAAGTTCATTAGAGAGCTCTCGTTAACGAATAATTAGAAAATAGGATTTTTCCAAAATAACATGTGAAATTCTTGACGGACTGTTTTGGTACTCAGTCATCTTTATCTGTTTATAAAACTGTATCAGACTCTGTAAAGCAAATCAAAATCAAGCAACGTGTTTCAAAGATACTGTAGTTGAAAAAAAGCGGTTTTTAATGCCTATAGATTTTGAATCGTAAGGGCTTAACACGTATTAGAACTATATTTGTAAGTTTGGAGATCTTGAAAAGGTAATAAAATAGATCTTCTGAGCATGATGAGTTTAATAATTTACTGCTCCTTTATTTTGAAGCTGGAAAGTAGAAGGTTCAGGGATGCCTGAAGGGTCAACCGTGTTTGAAATTCATTAGCTCAAAACTCATAAATAACATTTATAACTCAAGCAGTTTAAAAACACCACAATAAATATTATAGCGGAAAATTTCAGGGATGGCCTACTTGGTTAACTATTTTACAATTTTCTTTTTAATAGCCACGACGTGGGCCACTATAGGCTCATTCAGACTGCATAATGCATAGCAATGCAGAGTTTCATGTATTACGATTATTTATGACGATTTTGTTACTTATATCGGGAATGCTATTATTTCTTTTATTTTAGGTAGATATAAAATAAATACAAATTTTAAAAATATGAATTTAGAGCAATATTTACCATGAAATTAAACCATCTCAGACCTGAAATCGTTTTCCAGGTATGAACAATGAACACTCACAATTAAACTGATAAAAGCTCCAAAAATGTTTTTGACGTCATTGTGTACTGCATTGAATTTAGTTTTTTTCCTTTTATTAAAAATAAATAAAACAATACATCGACAACGTACCCACAAAGATGTACTACAAATCTATAAGTGCACACAACTAAAGCAAATAACATCAGAATTATCCGAAAAATATTCAAAGCTCCACGCAAAGGTAATAAATAGAACGTACGAGGCGCCTTAGGTTTGCAACTTCTTAACTTTTGTGTCTATCCCGAACAACTCGCAGATCCTGCCGAGCGGAGCCGCACAGAGGCGTGCGGCCGTCCGCAAACTTTGTTTAAACTTTTAGATTTTAGTATCACGAAACACTTACACTTCGGCGGTCAAATTTCCAAAACTGTATCAAAGCTCTCTGTAAGCTCACACCCCCTGGGAAAGCACGCCTTCTTCCTAGCTTTCTGGAAACTTCTCGTTACATATTCCTCCAGAAATATCGGCAATGCGGATAGGGATGTTCCATATTCGTAATATATCAGCTAATGTTCACTTCCATTAAATGTTACATAAAATAGTACCAACCATTTTATACGCAAGAGTATAAAATTATTCTTTTTTTAGCTTATAATACTAAAGTTGTCTAGAATTATATACTGGTGTGTTTGTTTTTGGAATTATTTTTTAAATTAACAAATTTGTATATGAATCCGTGAAAAATAATAATCTATACTATTATGTAAATCTGTAGAGTTTGTCTTTATATTCAATGTTTCTGAAAATTTTCCTAATAGTTCGTTTTTTATTGTTCCATGACTAACTGATCCCAATTCTACTATTTTGAAAAATTTTGTATGTCTGTCTGTATGATCCTTTATAACTCAAGAATGCCTTGACCATCGTGATTAAAATTGGTATTCCGTAAGAGTATGTGATTTTGCATATGATAAGCTACTGCATATTTGTCTGCCTCTTTGTTTGTCTATATATTTTTCTTTAACTTAAGAATAGTTTTACTGATCGTGACGAAAATCGATACACAAAAAGGACTTATGATTGCGCAAACGATAAGCATCTGTCTATCTGTCTGTTTGTCTGTCTGTATGTTTTTTTATAACTTAAGAAAGATTTGACTAATCTTGATGAAAATTGGTGTACAGTAAAAGTATTAGGAGTACAGATAAGTTTTCGCCGTTTTGAGAGAGATGACATGGCACGAGGTTTATGCTAGAATTCAACGGTGATAACCGGCTTGAAAATTAGGTTGCTCATTCAAAAACAACATAATCCTATCATATTATCAACTTCATATTAGCATCATATATTTTCTTTTATCCAAAAATGTCTAAATTTGAGCCAAATAAACGTCATCTGTGGGAACTTTTAATTTAATTCTTTAATTAAAAAAAAAAATCTGCAGCTGAGGTACATCATTTGCTCGTAAAAGCATATAATGAGATTGACTTGAGTGAGAAAACATGTCGTGAGTGGTTTCCAAGGTTTAAAAAACTGTGATTTTGACGTAGAAGATAAAGATCGCAGCGGAAGGCCAGAAATTTATAAGGATGCAGAATTGGAGGATTTATTAGAGGAAGATTCGTCTCAAACACAAAAGGAACGTGTACTTACTATAGAAGCTATTCAGCAAACACTCTGGTATCGTTTAAAATCGTTAGGAATGATTCATAAACTAGGTAATTATTGGGTTCCATACGAATTAAAACCGAGAGATATTGAATGCCGATTACGCATGAGTGAAATGCTGCTAGCTAGGCACAAAAAAAAGTGTTTTTACATTGAATTGTCACTGATAATGAAACGTGGATACATTATGATAATTCAAAAATAAGAAAATCATGTGGACTACCTGGCTACGTGTCAACATCTACAGCAAAACCGAATATTAAAAAAAAAAAAAAACTCATGCCGTGTATTTGGTGGGATCAGCTGAGTGTGGTGTATTACAAGTTGCTTAATCCAAGTGAAACAATCACTGGAATTCTATAACAAAGATAATTGGTGAGATTGAGCCGAGCCCTGAAGGAAAAACGCCCTCAATACTACTCCAGACACGACAAAATTATTCTTCTACTTGATAATGCTCGTCCGCATGTAGCGGTTCCGGTGAAAAACTATTTGAAAACATTTGATTGGGAAGTACTACCCCAGCCGCCGTATTCACCAGACATTGCGCCGTCCGACTATCATCTGTTCCGGTCAATGGCACATGCTCTGTCAGAGCAGCGGTTCACATCATATGAAGATACCAAAGATTGGGTTGATTCGTGGATAGTTTCAAAAGATAAGGAGTTCTTCAGACTTGAAATCCGAAAGCTGTCTGAAAGATGGAAAAAAGTAGTTGCTAGTGATGGACAATACTTCGATTAAAATTAAATTACCGTTGTTTTACAATAAATATTTTTTATTGACAAAAAACGGCGGAAACTTATTTGTACTCCTAATATATTACTAAGCAAATGATAGGATACCGTTTGTCTGTCTGTATCTTTGTCTGTCTATCTGTATCTCAGTCTGTCTTTATGTTATATCATAACTTAAAAACGGTTTAAGCGATCTTGATAAAAATCAATGTACAGAGTACAGATAGATCAAATGATTGCTCAAATGATATGCTACTGTAGGTCAATCTGTCTATCTGAATGATTTTTCTTTTATAACTTAAAAAATATTTGACCGATCTTGATGAAAATTCGTTAACAGTTAGGACATGTGATTGTGCAAATGATAGACTGTTTGGCTGTCTGTCTGTAAATATGATTTTTTATAACTTAAGAATGGCTTGACCAATTTTGATGAAAGTTAGTGTAGAGTGAAAACATTTGATTGCTCTGTCTATTTGTCTGCAAGTTATTTGTCTGTTTGTTGTTAAGTTTATCAACCATTTCACCGATCGTGATGAAAATTGGTGTTTCGTTAGAACATGTGATTGTGCAAACAATAGGCTACTTTCCGACTATCTGTATATATGTATGTTTTTTTTATAACTTAAGGACAGTTTTATCGATCCTGATGAAAATTAGTGCACAGGCAGAACCTATGATTGCAGCAATGATTGACGCTATGTTTTTTCCGTACACCGTATGACAACTGTTAAATTATTTGTTTATTTCTTTAGTAGCCATATTCATTAGTTTTATGTAGTTGCGTGTGTGTATGTGCGGATAATTTGATTTTTATCGGAGTTAAAGGGGGTTGAATTTTGTATAAAACATTTTATAGCTCTAGACACGACTTTGAGAAGTGGTGAGATGTGTTACTGACAATTGGGTGGGGGTAATGGCGCTTTGTAATGTATAAAATGAGTGCGTTTTTGTTTTGTTTTTTTTTTGCGTGCTTAAACCATTCATTTAAACCGTCATTTTTATGAAACTGGCGATATGTTGTACTTGTGAATAGGAATATTTCTGTAAAAGTAAATTAGCATTGATGTCTATCGTTATATGCATACTTTTACTATTGAAACGAACTACTAATCCGCTGTTAAGAATGACTTCAATAATAAAAAAACTTCTTGAGTTTATTCAATTCATTATATTTGATTGTTTTTTTCGTTCACAATTCATTCAATATCAAAGTCTATTTTAATAGCTTTTAATAACTTTTAACTTTGGCTTTACCTGCGTATTTGTATTATTACAAATTCCAAAGTCTTTCACTCGTAGAATGCTACACTATCCGTGAACAATATAGCACAAATTTTATTTTGATACTCAATTTTGTCCCAACTTCGTGCATTTGCACTTATTTGCAATTATTTAACTGGAACTGCGAACGGTAACGAAATCGAAATTGAAAACAGGACATGGAGCGGAATTGAGAGCCGAGACGTGGAGGGTTTGAAATCAAGATCAGGAGTAAGATTGACCGCTAACTAAAATTAAAATCGTGATCATCATCGGAATCGGAATAAGAGGAGATCGGAATTAAGAACGGGACCACAATCCAAATCAGGATCAGATTTTGGAACCTACTTATATCAAGACCGGGTTCAGAATCGATAATGATACAAACAGGGGTCTAGAACAATACCGGGGTTGAAATCAAGAACGGTATAACGATCAGGATCATGATTAATTATCGTGATCGGTTAATTTAAATTATTGTTTTCAACCTATTTTCTAAAATTGAGATTTAGCAGATCTTACAATTTTAGGGTTTTAGGAATCTATTTTGTCCTTTTTCTGAGCTAAAATTAGAACTGTTTCCGCTAGGTAGATTTTCGTAAATGACAAAAATAGAATTTTCAGATAAACGTTGATTTGGATTAACTTTTAGACTACTGGATGCAGTCGATCGGCAGACCGACACAAAACTTTTTTCCTTAATAAGTTGCATCGATTGTCGTACACTGCATAAAAATCGGTTTATTTGTTCCAGAGATAACAGAGAAAGTGTTTCCAAAAAGTGTTTTATTTTTTAAGCTACTTTAACCAAAAAAAATCAAAGCTAATCAGCTCATTTTCTAAAAAATAACAGTCAATGCGAACTGTATTAAAATCGGTTGGTTTTTTCAAGAGGTATCATTGAAAGAAAATTTTCAAAAAGTGTTTTTGTGAAATATTTTTTAGATTATTCTACCGATAAATTCCAAAAATCTATCAGATTTTCTACTTAAAAACAAAATCGATCTTGAAGATCAGTTCGTCCCCTTAAAATATATCGTTAACGAAAAATTCGCAAAGTAGTATTTTTTTCAAAATAACTTGTAATTTTTTGTTGGAATCATTTTTAGTACAGGCTAACTTATTTTGTTTAATAAACTAAGTCGAATGCCGCAGAGCGGATCAAAATCTAAAGACGCACTAAATGTATATCACATTTGAAAAAAACAAATATATATTTTAATATTTTTTAATGTTTTGAAGTCAAACAGTCGACCTTTTGAATTCAAAGAACTCAATAATTTAATATTACTTTTTTTAAACGCTTTGAGCTCAAAAGTACCAAGAAGTTTCAACTATCCTTCCAATTATTGAACCCGAAAAACTAAAGACTTATAGAACTCGCTTTTGATTTTGAACTCGAGGAGCTCAAAAGCATATCGATAATTAAATAGCTGGAAGCTTTATATATGGTTTGCAGGGCTTATAGCATTTGGAGGGCCAAACGAGATTTCGAGCGAACGAAATGTAAACGGTCACCGTCGATCGTGGACAGTCACAACTCCAGAGGAGTCACCAGTGCGTTACCAGCATCTTAGGTAGGAATAGTATATCTGATGGAGGGGCGAGTGGCTGATGGAGGTAAATTAACTTAACTAAGTACACTAAATTTGTAAAATACGCATGTCTAATTAATTTAACGGTTTAGAATGGCACGATGGCACTTCGCACTTAAAGGCAGACAAACTTTTATCAAAGCTCTGATCACAGACATCTTAGAAAGTTTCTAAAGTTTCTAAACAAGAAGTTTTTCTATGTCCACGCGAGTAAAGTTACTTCAGTATGTTTTAAAAAAATAAGCCTTAGACGTTAAGGTGTGCAGATGAGTATGAATTATACTAAATAGGTGGCAGTTCTTGTTTTTCATTTCTAGAAGAAATGTTGAATAAGCCGTACAGCTGTTATGACAGATGATTTCTATTCAAATTAATCCTCGAGGCGCGCGCGCGCGCGGCGACAATGACGAATGCCCCACTCGTATACCACGTGATCTCTCTAAGACGTACCCCCCTCCTCCACCGCCACACGCTATCAATCATTTTACGTTGTGCCCACTATTGTTTCTGAGTATGGTACAATTTGAAATGAATAATTCTGACGGAGGAAAAACACAAGCAGTTATCGATTTTACGCAAAATGAATAAAATTGTAACAGGACGTTATTTTTATTGCTCAATGTTTCTAAGATTTACAAAGCGGATTCTGTTTATTTTAGAATAGTGAATTAATTGTAAATCATACTGAATGTATTTACGTAAAAATATCCAAGTAGACTCATGATTTAAGAATAGGTTTATATCCAAAGTTTTAAAAGCTTTCGAGCCTGTATGGATTTTCTTTCTATTCTAACTCTTAAAAGTAATAGTTTTTTGGCAAGATAATCCACCAAAAGAGCTTGTTTCACAATTCGTTTATGTTTACTATATGAATAAGTAGGTCTAGGATAGTTGGTAAAATTAAATGTTGAATTTTAATAATTTACTACGCCTCGTTTGCTTTTCAACTTCTTCGGGCAAGCTTTAATAACATTTTCATATTATCAAATAATGTTTTGATTTTATATTGTTTTCAACAAAATTAATAAATGTAATTTCGTAGATTTCGCCCAAAATTACTTTCTCTAGGGACGGCGAAAAACTACTATAACGAATTACTGAATTACATCTTACAGCCTAATTGCATGTATATTAAGCATCATCGTCCTAAACAAGAAACACCGTTAGAATCCAAGGATGATCGCAAAAAAAGAAGAATCATTTAGTATGTCAATAAGAAGAATCCTTTAGTATGTCTATTAATATCGAATAATTCATATATAGTTATAATGTCGCCCGCAGGCAGATCCATAAAATTAATAGATCTAGGAAATGAGGGTTGAATAGTAAAACTTTTGACGATAACCGTTAACGAAAGGATTCAGTAATTAATGGAATAGTCTGTAGAGTTTGACCAAATCAATAGATTTGGTCACACTCTGCGGACGATTATATTGTCCGCAAATGGAGAAAAATAAAATTTTCATCCATTTGCTATTTTCATTGGAAATGTGTGATGCGCAAATTACGAACGCATCGAAAATACATGTGTTGTGTAAGTTGATACACAATATTGACATGAATTTCGAATTAAAATATTAGGTATCTGAAGTAAATAATTAAATAATGTAAATCCTATAAATAAATATTATAAATTAAAAGTTTGCAACTTGGATCTCTGTTTGTTAGGATGCTTGTTGTTCAATCACGCTTTAACGGCTGAATAAAATCAACTGAAACTTTACAACTTGTACACGAGAATAACGTATAGGCTTTAACGATACTTACTTTTGCTCGCGACTCCGTTTGCATGATCATATAAGGAATTATTTATTTGTGGCAACTGGCCATCGCTAACAATAATGCCCATGAGAGGTCCAAATTTAACATCGATTGGGGACGGCATCGCGAGCTGGATTGGGATCGGGATCAAAACCGTAATTAAGATCGCTGTAAAAAAGCTATAAATAAGCTGTAAAAAATATAGCATCATTACGTATTTTCCGGTTGAGAGCATGGGTTCTTCTGGTATGAAGTCGAGAACGGAAGCGATGTCCGGTTCACGGTTGATGAACGTTATCGATCTATATAAAAGATGAAATTGAATGAAAAAAAATTCGTTGTATGTCCATGCGGGCGCAGCCGCGGATAGATTATGTTTATTTTAAAAAGGAATGGAATGTAGATCAAAACCAGAATCGGAATCAAAAGTGAAGTCAAGACTTGAATCGAAAGAAGGAACAACGTCGTGCGACAGCATGATCGGTCGACATAAAAGATAAAATAATTGATTCGATGTCCACGCGGACGAAGCAGCATGCAAAAGCTAGTGTGATATTATAGTATATCAATTTACTTTATACTAGTTTTCACCCGCAATTCCATTATAGTGCATGCAAAATAGGTCACTGTATTGTATTTGGTTCCATTCTCTTGGTTTAAAAAAATAATGCACACAATTGCCAAATAATGCAAGGTCACATGTGGCCATTTATGAGTAGAGTATAAAAGATATACTAATATAATTTTTTGAGAATATTGTTTCGGAGCATATATCGCTTGTGAAATAGAAAAGAAAACAAAATTTTAACACATATATTTGCATTTATAAGTTATATAACAACCGACTTCTAATGGGTTTACTTTCCTTATTTTTTAGCAGGGGTTAAAAATGCCATAATGTTTTGATAGTGACCCCCGTGCGAGCACTACGGGTTCGAAACTACTTCAAACAACTTCTGCATTTGTGTGGCATTGCTATTAGCCTAAAGGTTTGCAGCTCCATCCGACAGGGCTGACCAGCATGGACAGGCCGTAGGTGCGTCGATTCTTCTCTAAAGACAAGTTATCAGACCACAGGCATAAGTCATAAAGAAGATGATCATACTAAGCCATTCTATTAAATACACGTAACGTGAAAAGTTCATGTTAGAGGGTCGTGTATGATTACAAAACGAAGTAAAGGATAGACGAATGTTGTTACGTGAATCTATATCGTAAACTTATACAGTGGCATAAAGTGCTTTCAAACGCAATTCCAAAAACGTTGAGATCTGATCAACAAATCAGCATTTGGAAGTTTGAAGCAAATATTACTAATTAACGTACTTTTTAAATAACTGGTAAAATATCCATAGAGATCTAAAATAATCCAGTGGAATAAGCAGTTCCGTAGAAATCGACATTTCATTTTTCTTCGATCGCGTCTTTCATATACCTTTGAACACTTGAACACTCCAGCGCAACCTCATGCACCGTCCTATAACGTTAATGCGTCGGTTTATTTGCAATAATTGCGATCAATGCTTTTTTTTAGAACTAAATTTATTACCATATTTGTGCTTCCAAGCTCCATCTACCTGAATGGTTCCATTAGTATATGATACATGAAACAAATTTCTATTTTAAGTCGCACGCACTATTTTCGTACAAGCCATTTTGATTTATAACTGTCTTCTATTTTGCACATCGTTCTTCAGTTAGCGCCCACAATTCTTTCTCCTTTGTTGAAATTGTTAGTGACAGAAAGAGACATATTGAGAACAGATTAGAAACGTAAATGATTTTTTTAAAGCTAAACTGATATTACTGTAAAGCCAATTTGCTACGCCACGCTTAGCGCAAAGCCAGTATCGTTTGGTAATATTTTTATGTCGTTATGATTCAATGTACATATTTCTAAAAATGATGTATTACATAATATAATATTTAAGTCTGCAACGAAAGGAACCAATTTTGATTTTTTCAATTCGTGAGATATTTTCTATGTAGTCCATGAAAACCTTCATTGTTTGCTAATCAATTTTGATAAAGATTCCAAAAATAATAAGTAATTATTTATTTTTAAAATGACTTTAGCATTGAAAATGTTTTTTCAATTGCTTCAGTAAGGTACCCGTTTTAAAAAAAATTGTTGCAGGAGCCTAGCGACCTCATTTATTAAAATAGAAAAAAATGGTATAAAAAGATGTATTTTGAAAGGATTACAATACCCTATCAGAATATTTGTTTAGTGAATTAGTAATAATAGTGAATTTATAATTCCAAAAAAGATACGAATTTTCGTCATATATATCTTTGAGACTAAAAAGTCTCAAAAACATGTCGAAAATAGAAATTAAAAATTCTTTGCAAGATCAAAGAATTTCAAATTTATTAAAAACGAAAAATATGATAAAAAATTTGACAATAGCTAGACGTTTAGTGGTACTCTTGTGGTCCCTTATAAAGGTATATTTAGCAAAAATTTCGAAAGTTAGCTTAGACCTATAAAGATATTTCTTTTTTCAGGTTTCTGATTTCTTATTGGAAGTTGACTCAATATCTGGAGTGCCTTTTGTCAATTCTTGATAATAACTAAAACTTTTAGAAAAATGAATCGGTCGTTTCACGAGTAACGATTTACGATCATGACATTCATTCGAATACAATTGAGTACAGAGAACGGGAGCATTGATATTGGTTTATAATGATTAAAGGCAAATTTTTTAACAAACTTTTATTAACATCACTTTTATCTATGTATCCATTTAACGGAATCTTAGAGACTGAATTTCACCCCCTACTAATTCATCCAGATCATGAATCTTGACAAATGTTTATAGTTCCGATGAAAATACAATAATATGCTCTCATTGAACCGTGCTGATGATGGCGTCGAAGGTTGACATATTCTAGCTGTGTTTGGGCTTGTTGGAAATATCTTAAGGTACACTTTGGCCATGACTGGCTTTCAGGGTCTAGCTATGGATTCGGAAGGATGACACTGGAACTCCAAAACGAAATAATCTATCCTAATCGTGGTTAAGCTTGTTGAAATTCTCTTGAAATGAATTTTGGTTACGATAGCTTTTCAGAGTCTGATGATGGAGCCGGGTCTGATGATACTGTAACTTCATAAAGAAAAAAGAAATGGTATATCATAATCATGTTTGGGCTTGTTGGAATCATCTTGAGATGTACTTTGACCAAGATAGCCATTCAGGGTCTGATGATGGAACCAGTGTTGGACCATGATTGATCTTCAGCGCGTGATGATGAAGCTGGAAGCTCGGCATTGGAACTCCGTAATGAAATAATATATACACTGGTCACGTCTAAGCTTGATGGGATAGTCGTGAAATGTACTACAGCCGTTAATGCTTTCAGGCTCTAATGATAAATACGAATACGAAGGAGGTTGGCACTAACGACGAATTCTACAAAGTATTCTAGCCGTGTTTGGACTTGATTTAATTATATTAAAATTTAGTCCAGTCGTGAATGGCTTTCATAATTTTATAACGAATCCAGAATGTAGGCCCGGAAATTTCATAACAATAAAAGGTATCCTAATTGTGTTTCAGCTTTATGAAATATTCAAAATTCTGTTATAAATACAGTCTAGTGAGGGGTGGTTTGGACTCGACTTCAAATTTAGAACCCTGTGTTCCCACCCAAGAGAAACATGCTGAGGGCTGAATGGTATAAGGGTAGTTGAAAATGTCATACAAATCACTTCTCAGGTTACCAGACGTAATAACCCTGTTGTAAATAGTCTTGTACCTTTAAGAACCCACCATAAAAATTACGAAAATTTCGGAAGAAAATAATTTATCTACATATTTCACTGAAAACTGAAGAAAAAGTTGCTCAAAGAAGCTAAAAATACGCTTTTATCAATAGATAGGTACTAAGCTACTACTTACCAAGGTAGGTAAAAAACAGAAAATACTTATCGAACCTGTTCTCTCTGTCTATCTTGAATGAGCCTGAGAGAAAACCATGTTTGTAGTAAATTGTATAATAATATTGTACTATAAAAACGTGCGGCGATTTTCCTTAAAAATTTTTGTTGAAATGCGTATGCTTGTAAATGAGTTTGTTTTATAAACGCCTCATGCTTTTACACTCAAATATTATATTTGACTAAAAACATGGTTTACACTCAGATTCTTTCGAGGTAAACAGAGAAAACGGATTCAATAATTATTTTCTACAGTACCTAACTGTTTATCAATATTCCACAATTACCAGCCAGTATTTACTTTTTTTGGTTCGAAAGCGTTTGTGCCTCTTCCAAAGTTATAATGAACGCTCCTTGTAGAAACTGAAACCGCTAATTATGTAAAAGCATACTTGGTGTGTAACAGTTTGTTTTCCTTATTTTTATTCAATTTTAAAAACAGTAACGCAAACTTAAGGAAAACAATAAATAAGTCTGAACGCGGTTTATATTAAGAATCCGCAAATTAATGAATGAAAATAATTTCAACTCAGTCCTTAACAAAACTACATTGTGTCGTAGTACGGAAACCTCGGTGCGCGAGTCTAAATCGCACTTGACCGGTTTTTCGTTTTTATTCGTTTTATTTTATTTCCTTCTCATTAAGTACATTTTCAATGCATCCGAAGGTTGTGTACATCACGAGATCTTCGAATTTTTTATATGAAGTTCGACAACACGCTACGTAACATCCGAACGACAAGCGGGACACGTGCTCAACGAAACGTAAGCTCCAGACATTTCTTAGTTTGTGATCGTCGAGATATTTTGCGCGACGGATCAAAAAAACGAATTCATATCGCAAACACGAGAACGCGCCCGACACACCGACGACACGTCCGCAATCAATGCGACATCAAACAATTTGGCGTCGCTTTAAGATTCGAATGTATTACACAAAAATAAATACCGTTCAGCCGGTCCGAGATTTACGCTCGGGGAGCGTGAAGTCGTGCGCCGCTCTCGCGTACGTATTTATTTAATTTGGACGCTTAAACGCCGCTGAACGGCCGCCGGGCCGGCGTATCCCGAAAGCAAATTGGGCGTGACCTTTCGTTTACGCGCGTATATTTCGAGAAAATACACAATTATATATAAAAATAGCGAACGCACCGAACGAACTTATTTATAAGACATTATTAAAATGCATTGCAATGTATTTTGCAGCGTATGGTTGTCCAGTATGTTCAAGTGATTTTCTTTATTTTGATTTTAATAATAATGTTGTTTGGTGATTTATTTTTATCGAACTATTCCGAAAACAAAACGCCCTATGGCGTTTTTTGTATTGCCTCCATAAAACTAAAGTTGCTTTGGTTAAAAAAATTGATAATTTTTAGATTTTTTGTTTTTATTTAAAAAGATGTACTTTACTAATATGAAGTATATTTTGAAGTTGAAATTTCAAGTAGATCAATTTTAAAATTATATTATTAACACCTTAAGCAAGGAAAATTATACAAAGACAACGTAAAATACAATACGGAGGTTTTAATCTTCAAGCATATTATTCGAACAATAAAGTCACTAAAACTTATTCGAGCAATATTTCTCGAAGTTAATGAAAGGGGTGAAAAGTTATAGCGAAGATCGATTAATTAGCATCATATTTTTTTGTGCCCTATAGACGTCTTGGATACGAAAAATGGGCTTCCCTCCCAAAGAGTAATTATCTGTGTTGCGTTTCGAAAAATTAGACGTGATCTTTCGTTTTAAGAATCGTCGAGAAAATATACCAGTAGGTATGTAATAGTATATAAATAAGGAATGTATGAATAAGCAAAGCACGAAAAAGATAACGAACATTGATCAGGTTCATCGCCGCGCCCCCTGAAAATGTTATATGGAAATTTCGTACAATATTATTAAACGATATTTATATAATTATTTTTTTGTTATATTCTATATATGAAAAAAGAATTTGTTCTTAAACTTAACATATAACTAATCAACGTCTATATATGGATACGACGACGATACAACGTCTATAAATTTGTTTTTTCAGTATACTTACATTCAACCTTTCCAGATGGCCAAACAATCACAACTTTCTCTATCCTACTCAAGTCACAACGTCTTCTTTCAGACCAGACCGCTCTCTAAGATCACTGTTCCCACATTTATCTTTCAAAGACGCTTCATATATATTACGCAGAGTCGCATCTCCACCGCAATTATTTTTCTTTCGCCATACCGAACTTTTACTACCATGCGTAAGATCAGGATCACTAGGAATCAGGACCCCATTAATTATATCCAAACGCGCTAGTAGTAAGACACTTTTACTATTCATAATATCCAATTCACTATAAATCTCCATTCAAAATCTGCAAATCTCCATTCACTATATTTTTAGCATTTCTAGCATTCACTCACCTTTCAATGTCTCTATCATGTTTACCATCATTTGTAAACAGACTACTCAAGTGTATTATTTTGTATATATCGCATTCAGTCGTGCATTCGTTTTTTTCGCACACCATGATCTTATTCGCGCTAACATTTACTTTCATACCTTTTTTTCTTAACAGCATCGTTCATTTTCATTACCATCGCCTGCAACTCACACGCTGACGGCGCAATAATTACGTGGTCGTCGAGCTACAGAAGGCATATGACAGACAGCTCATCCATTCTTAGTCCACACTCACAGTCTTTCAAATAATAAAGACTATCTTTAATCTAACTATCAATGAATAGAATGAAGAAATGAAATTGAAGAGCCACAGTAAAGTTACACATCCATATCTAATACCCCTATAGATGTCAAACCAGGCAGTGCATGCCCTGCTTATTCTGACGCAGATACTGGAGCCTTTGTATAGAGATTGCAGCGTCCAGTCATCAATCCGTTGCTCATACCATGCATGGATAGGGTCCTTCATAGATTATTTCTTTCCATTCCATCATAAGCTTTTTCGAGATCCACAAAATCACAGAATACATTTTGGCCTTTGACCAAAAATTTTTGCGTAGTGTTTCACAGAGAAAAAATTTGGATTTTACGCCCCATCGCTTTTGAAATCCCGCTTGTACATCCCAGTTCTAATTTTTGATTCCATGTACAACTCTTTTAATAATGATGTTCGCACACAGTTTGCCGATGACACTTGTAGGACGGTAATTTCTGCAAATCTGCCATGAGCTTTTCTCTTTATAGACAATGATGTTTTTACACTAGTCATTAGGTACCAACCCGTTCTTCAGCACTTATTGAAAAGCTGGTACAACAAGCTTGCCACTATACCCCTATCCTCTTTAGCATCTCTGACGAAGCCTTATCATATCTAGCAGGTTTTCTAACTTTCATAGATTTTAATACTTTCATAATTTCATCTATCGTAATTTCAGTTTACAAAACATTAGGACCGCTGATTTGAGGACATGAAAATAAAAACACATAACGCGAGATTTGGACTGTGTGCAACATTATTCACCAGCTTCACTTTTTGAGAAAAAAATCCATATTTATTTTGTTTTATTTACGGTGTTTGGAAAGGCATTCCGACGATACAAGAGGATGCGATTTCTGGATTGTCTCTTATGACTTTTGCGAGACCACTATACTGTGTTCTATCCTCATATTACGCAATCGTAAATTATGTCAATGGTATCAATATCAATTAACACGAGACAAACATTGCGGTCGTAAATATGTTAAAATGGCGTTATTTGTACTTGCACTTGTGTTTAGTATGGATTCTTAAAAATTAATATTATCAGCATTGGGCGGCGGAGTTCATGAACAAGCTCGTCATGTGTTTAATAATATTTCAACCTTTTTGTGTGAAATTAAAGAAGACTCTCAAAAATTATACAACATTGATTTTAATAAATCAAGCGACCTTGCGGCGTTGATTTGCAGCATAAGTTTGAGAATTGTAGCTAAGACTAGAGGTGAAAGTAAAACTGATGAGACAACTAGTCCTCCGGAATTAGTACGTCAGTCCCTTATTTTTATAAAAGTATTGTAAATAAAAGCATGTCATCATTTTATTCAAATGAAAAGTATCCCACGTTAGAAAAAAAAAATATTAAAGTTGTCAAACAGAAAATAAATTACTTTAAGTGTTGTAAGGCTTCCAAGGCATATACATTTAAAGCTGTTACTGTTGGAAAAAAATGATCGAAGGAGAAACGAGATATTGTTTTGCTTGCTTGCGCTCGACTGCACTGTTTGAGGATATTAAATGATTTGACGTAGAGTTGAGAAAAATGTCCAAATATATATATTTAGACAAAACATTAGTCATCCAAAATCATCCCACATAAAGAATTTGAGGATCCTTCAATGATGAAGGTGGCATTAGTCAAAAGATCAGAAATGTAGGGAAAATAGTTGGTAAGTACACATTTATAATTCATTACGTTCTTAATGCGCATTAGCTATTCAGCTTTTTAAAATATTTTGATAAAATCTGTCTTAAGAGACGATTACTCAAGGTCAGTAACGATTATCAGCGTCGTACGGACGTAAGTTTACGGACACACTTTAATTTATTTTGCTTTTTCAGTGTGTCACGTGGGATGTGCCGTTCTTGGTTTCTTGTCAGAATTTAAATCGGGTTTTCATACAATGAAATCAAAAATGAAGACTACAATGCTGAAATTAATGCTGAGGCTTTTATGAAATAGTTTATATGGCTATTTCAGAGTTCAAAAGAAGCATCCGTTATTATTAGGGATAATGGCAGTTACCCCTCCAAAGAAATAAACCGAATATCCACATCCTCGTCTACGAAATCTCAAGTGTAAGACTGGCTACAAGAAAATTGAATTATATTTCCAGATTCTGCTTTAAAAGCGGTGCTTTTACAAAAGGTAATATATTGATTAACTTCCGGTTAACGCTAATTTGTATTGCACAACTAAAGTTCTAATTTTCAAATTAATTTTGTTTATGTTTCCACTTAATACAGTATCATCTGGAAACAATATTCTATTTGGATGTTTTTGCAAGTGGATAAGGTTACGAAAGAATTAATTGTCTCCATATTCAAAATTAATATGGACTCAATTCATAGGAGAGGTAGCTACTAAAATAAGACTTTTAAAATCGCTGATGTCGAATACAAAATATGTTTCTCGTGTCGAAAATCTACAAGACAAATATTTACGAAGGTCACATTTATCAAACGCTTAATAATGATTGTAGACAAGGACAGTGATTCGAATGACGATAACGACTATTGTGCAAATCTAAATCATACGGTAATTTATAAATTTATAGGTCTAGTTCATGTTCAAAACGCTATTATTTGTAGTTTCATTATATTTTTAATTTTATTCAAGTTTAACTAATTAAAACTATACCACTTTTAAGCATTAAATTCACTTTTCATTTCACGCATAAAAATTATCGATAAGAAAGTACCCACATCACCGTACTCTTCATAAAGCCTGCAAGTGCAAGAGAGTGTGCAATATTTGCTTTTTCATTCCCACGTATTATGACTCCGCGTGCCAAGAGCGTTTAAACATAGTGTAGGTAAACTGATGGTAGAGTACCACTGAAATTTATTGCCCTTTGTTTTTTTAAATAGTATCGTGGAAACTGGGCCCATTAAGGGCTATCGTTTTACGTCACGTTTTTCATCTGTTTCAATTTTATCGGCTTGCTATTACTTTTCAACATTTATTTACAAGACCTTTGTCTTCATTCTGTATCGCAACAATAAATTTATGTTTTGTCTTTTGTCACAATGCCATAAACAACGTTTGATTATCCGTTATCGCACACTTTAATAATAATTATTGGCACCAATCAAAATCAACACGAATCCCTTTCTGTTTTGAGGTGCACGATAAATAGTACAGCGACAGCTACATGTAATAATATTTATAAATAAAAACAACTTTCAATTATGAACGTTTTTATAGATTTAAGCGTACCGATCTCTAAATCACCTTGAATTTCCTTACACCTAAGCGTTATGTCGATTTTCTTCAATTGGCCGCCTGATTCTGACAATTAGCCTTATCGTTTTTCTCAATCGTCGTAGTTGAGGGCCAACTTGATAAATATACGACTACCATCAAATCGATTATGCCAATACTATTGTATTGGTATAATCGATTTGATTGTTGCTCAGGTGACTTGCTCTTCAAAGAATTTCCTAGACGATCAGAGCAATCTTGAAGTGAAAGGGAGCTTTTAAAATCATAAAAATCATGGGTTATCATAGTCCTATTAACTTGGTAGAGCCGTGCTATGGCCAACTTGGCTGCAGCAAGAGAATGGGCCGGCTCGACTGGTAAGATAACACACACTCACCCAAAACAGACGTGACGTAACTTTCACTGTTGCTTTTCATCTAGTGAGTGAGAGTTCCGGTGGCCCACGCTCCTGTCTATCATCCCACCTTCCCCTCCACCAGACATCTTATTCCTAGGAGCCTTAGTGACTCGTCTAAGATTTTGAGTGTCCATGGGTGTTGATGACCACCTACTCTCTAGTGACTCGTATGCTTGTTCGTTCCTTAAAATGCTATAAAAAAAACCCTTTCGCGTCAAGTCCATCTTTGCCATGGACCACAAACTTCGATTTGCAATAAAAGACAATCGACAGTGGTACCCTGCCAAAAATATTTTAATAAATAACAATGTCGTTTAAAAATATAACATTTGAAGTTAAAGCAATTACGAACAGGCAGGAGTTTAAGACTTTTATGTTAGGTACTTGTTCAGGGCGTACTTCTATATAAGTATCTTACAAAATTAGGTCTTCAGTCTTTTCCTCCTTTGTTTTAGTTCTTTTTTTCTTGAAAGTGCCATCTGACTTTTATTAGGACTCGCGAATAGAGGAAATTTTTAAGATGTTTGTCCTTTTTTGGAACAAAGTCAAATAAAATAAAAGAACGTTTTTGCTACAACACTCACGAAAAAACACTTCAGTTAAATGTGACAATATGTCGAAAATCGATAGAGATGTTGAATCTACTTTTAAAAGAATATTAATAAAACACTAACAATAACATAACGATTGAACAAATATAAAAAAATGGTGTGTACGTTATTGTCTTCCAAAAAATTTAAAACAAACTTTAATTCTACAAAAAAAGCCCAGTAACCGTCAAATTTTAATATCAAAGTATACATTATTATCATAAAAAATAATGATATAATCTGAGATGAATATTAAAATCGTAAATCAATTTACATATAGTACCTACAAAGTTATGTAATTTTCAATTGATAGACCTTCAAATACCTTCTAATTTTCAAGATGAATTGAATCGTCGAACAAATAGGTTTTTTGCCTAATAAGAAATCACTGTAATTTTTTCCAGGGGTGTAATAACATGTAAATCGACTTCCTAAAATATCTTAATAATATTCTCTATTTCATTTTTTTTCAATCTCGAATGCTTTGCGAGAATTTCAATGTAAAATTGGAAAACGCGCCTTAAAATAAATTGTCGTATATGTTTGGCATAGACTAAACCTATGTAAAAGCTATACAAGTACGCAAATGCGCGCACCCTACCATAATCTGTTGTTTTAGGTCAAAGGGAAGTTAATCCTAATTTGACTAACTTTAAGTCTCATTAGTTAAGTCGTCCCTGATCAAGGATTGAACGCGTTATTATTGCATTCGAAAGCAATTCCTTTTTTTTTTTTTTGGACAATTTTGAGGTATCATAAAACAAAGGATAGCGTAATTATTCTTTGTTCTATATTGCTCTAGACATGAAATTTTATTCAAATAATTTTCATTTAGGAACAGGTGAAGGTCGATTATTTCTTAAAATAAATCGTAACTTTAAAAAACAACCAAGACATATTTTAAATTGTTCATAAACTAGAAAGAATACTATGAAACACTGACATCACACTCTGCCTGTAAATAATACCACTTATATTTTTTATAAAACAATAGGCTGATGTGTTTGTTCATAATTTCGAAGTTTTTTAAACAATTATAATATAATTCTTATATTCTTAAAAATCCCTTTTTTTATAGTAATCGAGAAATGTATTGATCAATATATAATATACTACATCCGATTATTCAGATATATGTATAGAGTGATGCTCGTATAAATAAAATAACTCTGACGACCAGTTGTCACAGATAAGTTTATGCGTCATCCATTATGTTAAGCTTTTTTGATATCCCAAAAGAAAACTTTTACGAAATTTATAACAACAAATTAAAATTTGACACTACCAATATTCTAAAAATGACACTAATACTTAGACTTTATGTAGATCATTTTATAGGTTTATAATTTGAAGCTAACTTGAAAATTGTTATCCTTTAAAAGGCAAAGCTAGTTTATATTTTGCACGCTTAGTTTATTTTGAAAATAATGTAATTATAAATGACCAATAATTTTTTTAATGGGATTTTTTGAAGCGAAACAGCATGGGGATCACTAGAAAGTACAAGGTTACCGCTGTTCATGAATAATCGTAACTTTGGGGAGTCACTTGCGCGTTATCGGCCTTTTGAAAAAAAAGACCTTCGTTGTTCGTAGTCTATTGGGAATGCTGCCGATGGTATATCGTTCCAAAGCCTAACCGTACTTGATGTAAAATTGCACATGAAGCGTACGGTAGTAGAATGCCAGCCAACAAGATGGTGTTGATGGTATTTTAGGCGAACGATGCTGAAACTAGTAAGTTTTTTTTAGCATCGAATACCCTATTTGAATCTCTGTGCACGCCTCTGACTCGATGTGCCACTAAAGAGAGTACTTTGATAGAGAATGCTTCCATAGGAGAAAGGACGAAGGGGGATTTTAACGGTAAATAAGTAAGGTTGTGACTTTCAGTATTGAATTGGACAAGGTTAAGTTTACTCAATTGCAAGGCTGTCTCAATTTCAAACCCAAGTTGATTTCGTTACTCATTACGTAATCGCAACTAAAAAATCTTAAAAAAATAATTCTATATTCAACCAAAAGTAAGTTATTATATCAATATTGCAGCACATAATCTTGTTCTTCCTGGACGTAAACCGGAGATAAACAGGTAAACATCATTACACGTCCCCAAGAAGCGTAACTTCTCCCTAGCGCTAGTTACGAATTAACTATTCAAATGTTTCAAGTTCTACTTCATAAATCTCGATTATCTGCATGCGAAATACAATAAAATATTTTCTTTGAAATTTCACTACTATAGGCTACGTTCTAGAACCCCACAATCGATATAGAGTTGACCCCGCTGACGAGACTTAATTGTTCCGCAATCTTTTCATTTCAGATTGAGGTGCTCAGCCCCCTACGGCAGCCAAGTGGGAGCTGGTTGGCCAAGTAGAAGTTAGCAACGAGCATCAACAAAACCGTGACAACTTTCGAGACAGAGAGCTTAGCCTGCTCGCCTAGACGTACAGCGTGTGGTTTAATTTAAGTAAGAAACTAATTGGTAAATTCGCCCGTGATAAAGATCGAATCAGGTACCTTCCGACTCGAAACCGGTGCTGTTAATATAATTCCGTTCACTCATGGAAATATATCTATTACTTTCTATGGTTCTCCATCGCAATAATATAGCCTTAAATTTTTTGTACGCTTCGCTAACAGGAATAAATAAATAGACTGGCTCAGCGAGCGCATATTGAAATTTTGGTCTGGGCAATCCTCTTAACCGATGTTTAATGTACGGCGAAAGTTTCTCCCCGAAATCTCAGTTCTTAGGAGGGGTCAGGATAAACAATTCTCAATGAAAAGGTTTGTCGCTTGAATAAGTTTGTTCAAATAAAGAAAAATCCGGTTCTCACCTTTATTGCCTTAGCGAATCAGAATATAAATTTGAAATGCGGAACGCCATTTATATTACACCTGTATAAGAAAGTTAATAGGACAAAGTAAGTAAAGAACATTATATAGAGAATAATATAAGAGGATTCGATTCGAATAGATAAATAGTATTTATTTATTTGAATTATTTTTATATAATAAATCTTAACTAGTTTTTTTTTATCGAGAATACTAATATAGAGATATCACTTAAAAAATAAGTAAAAATGAAAAAAACTAGAAAAATATTGCCAAACGTATTTTTCCTTTAGAGAAAAGGACGTAATTAAATTTCACAATTTTTTTCATCGTTGTTTACTCATGGCTTAAGATAGTTAATTTATGCAATTGGTTAGTCCATCGCCTTTACTTTTATACGGCGAAAGTGAAAAATCACTTCTGATCTCGAATTTTCAGATTACGCTGACTGTCATTCCAAGGTCCTACATTTTTAGTTAGAGTGCTGTTATTATCACACACGCTGACCGTGAACTAAGTTGATTGGTTCCCAATACCTTTAAGATTTCATATTTTTCTCCAATTTACTACAAAGCATGAGAATGTAAGTATATGTATCAGTATTTTAAGCTGTTTCACTATGTAGCTAAGAAAGTACTGAATTAATTTTTATATAATATCGGAGTCTCGAGTAGTTATTTTGGTAATTCATAATACATTTTACTTCACTAAGCGCATTTAAATGAGTATAAGTTCCTTAACTTCGTGAAACGGTGCTTCTCGAGACCAAATGCTTGTATTTCTATAGAAAATAAAGAAAGTGTAGCATACATGTGTCCATAATAATTCTATCGTCCCACGTTCAAAACTTAGTCTGTACTAAATCTTTCATTGCACAATGTGTATTTTTCATGAGTGAAAGTCGCTTTAAAGCTCAAGAGTGTTTTATATTTAAACTATCTGTGAAATACTTATATAAGACTTTCGATGGTCATTTGTGGTCTTCATCGACAGTTTCACTTCACCAAATTATGATCCATCAAATAATTTTACTTTTTATGATATATTAACCAATCTTAAACTAGAATTAAAATTTAACAGTTTTGCTTTCGACATTGATTAATTTTCCAATGTTTATTCATTACCTACATTATTATTATTTATTTTTCACCATTATTCATAATTATTTGCCATGTACATCAACCCCATTTTTACGAAGCCCATCAACGCGTGAACGCGAGTGTCAACCACATGGTATGGAAGCAATGTCATTAGCACTCATAAAACTATGAAAAAGAGTATTAAAGGCGGTGCTGTTTATTCACCTGCTTAATTATACTTTATTATTACCAAGATTGGAATGTATATGTATCCTATCTATAGGTATAAGTCTCAACATAATTTATAAATTATCGATTCCTCTAGACTTTCTATAGGAAGACAAGGTATGTTAAATTCGAGATAATTATCTCGAACTTCACAAAATTAGTATAATAGTTAAAATTGTCTTCTCAGAAGCGATTTTTAAATTAACCTCATTTTGTTATTTGAAATCATTTTACTGTAAAACGGTATAATATACTGCTCTTGTATGCATTTAATGATTATGGTGGGGGTTTTTTAATTTATCATCTGCAATTCTTGCAGCATTTATTTCATCCATTAAACATTAATAACGTCCCTTTCTGCTTATAGTTTGTGATTGGAAACGTAATAAGCCTGTCTCGAAGTGTCCTAACCGCTTCACTTGATAGTCAGCTGAATTTTCACGACACTGGCTCGATTATTGAAGTGAAACTTTTTTATCGGGGTTGGAAAAAAATTTAGTGTAACATTTTTTCGTTACGCGTCACATTTTTCCGTTACGCGCCATCTTTTTCTTATCCCTACCACGCGTGATTCGAAGTATACTTTCTCCAGCGGAATAGGGATTGGTAAATGTCTCCAATGTATTTTGCGGCCCGTTTTGAGTAGTTACATTTTTTTAAGGTTATTTCAGGTTAACCTTAGTTTTTGATTGTAAATATCAGTGAGTTAAGCCTATAATTACAAAAATATATAATAACGATAACAATAATAGTAATAATTCAATTATAATTAATGAAATGCTATAATCTTAGTAGCAGAAAGGTAAAATAATTGTATTATTTTTGTATGCATGCCTATGATAATAAAAGCCTTTTGCATAAACTTTATCTAATTTAGCTTTATTCAACCAATTTCTGTGAAGTTGTAAATAGTAAATCATTTTTCGAAAAATGATGTCATAAAGAAGTTTCACTTCTTACGTGTGTACACTAATACACACACACTTTTTTTTTTTTTAATGTTCAGTCATTATTTCATGCTTACATTTTCATCGAGCGATCGTTACAATATAATGTAATAAGTTTTTTATTCTTCTTAAAAATTAAGTATTTTCTTAACACTTCATGTGTCTCTAGTAATTCCATTCTTGAAATCGCGTTGTTATTGTAATATCCATAAATAGCTTTCCACTCCAAGTATTCTATTTCGGCTCTCGGCATTTTCATGAATGCAAATTTTCATTCTACGAGCACAACGTGAAATTACACGTTATAATTCAATGTAATTTTCCGGACATGTTTGTCTGTTTTGATTAACAAATCTCCTAGGGGTTCGGCCGGCGCATAAATCAACGGTTTCGGCAATCCCAGCGCCCGCGACCCCTAACTCATCCGTATTGCTTGCGATCAAATTACAAATTACTCGAGAGAATTGCTGGACCCTGACCGTGTGTTATTTTATCATTATTCTTACAGGAAAAAAGGGAATATTTTAATGCGACATATTATAATGTTTTACTTTCTAAACCTGTGTTATTAATAAATGAAATAGTTATGATTATTAATAATCTTATAACCTAACGCCTAATTTCCAGAAGGGTAGGCAGGGGCTAGAGATATCCACAGCCTTTGTATGACTCTCTTGTTTCACTGACATCAATCAATCTTTTCATGCAAGCTGATCGGTTTCAGGTTCAGTCGGTTTACCATTTGGCCTTTTTTTAATATGTCACTAATTCGGTTTGAATAAAATTTTTAAGAGCTACCGATCCTTTTACCACACAAATTCGCTCTATAAAGTTGTATTGTCAGTTTACCTTAATTCATCCTTTTCAGATGGCCAAACCACCACAATATATCTTTTAAATCAAAGGCAACTCAAACAGTCCTTTTTTATACGTGAAATGGTTATTTGATTTCTACTAGTAAATGCAATAATTAAATTACTCGATAAAACGAGAAGAAATTGAAATGTTTTTTGTTATGTGTAGATCACGCCATTAACGTGGACTCAGCAGTGAATCATGAGAGCCTAGTGGTAGGCTTGGGAGAGCCACGTGTCGTGGAACCAGCATCTTAGAGACAAAATCTAGTCGCATTCACAGACCAGTTAGCGAAACTGTACATCTATAATTTAAATTTATACTGTAATTGCAAAACTTTTCGAACTTCAACATTTATATTAAAAATTTATCATAATTCGACGAAAACGTCGAATAACGGTATGGTAATTTTAAATTATTTCACGTAAATCGCTAACGACTGTTCTCAGTAACGTAACAAGGAAGTCCCGAACCAACGGCTTAATGTGCACTTAAGGCACAGAGAAAAGAAAATTGGCTTAAGAAAAAATCATTAGAAAGAATAGAACTCTTCCGGTTAGAAGTTGACGCTCGAACCTAGTAGTCTAAAATCCGCTATTAGAAAAAGACATCCTCATGTTAGTTGAATCAAATGATGTTTTGAAGTCAGATAACAATATTATTAATTTATGAGAACAATGTCTGCCATCTTAGATTATTATTAAATTACAATTAATATTGATAACTGAAAAAAAAATATGAAGCCGAAAATAAATTAACGGTAACTGTCAGTTATAAATATATTTAGATTTTTGCAAAGTTTACATAAGTGTTAGTATTTTTTAATTAACAGATGAGAAAAAGAAGCTAGATATATTTTTATAGTGTGAGTAGCGAACAGCAAACACATCTACCGCTGCTCAAAAATTAATACTGAATGCAGTGCTCGTGATAGTACGTCGTTTATTTATTGTTAGTACGTTGTTTTGACCTAGACTAAACCCTAAGATACTGTTACTTTTATATTGCATTGTGTGGTGGCACATTCCCCTCAATCACCCCATTAATCCCCACTCCATCAGATATCCTAATACCAACCAAGAGTCCGACAATACAATGGTAAGTCGCCATTGCGTATGCGGTTGAGAGTGTCCATGGGCGGCGATGCCCACGTAGTTCCTGGTGGCTTGCAAGCCCGTAAGCCTCTATATATATTTGTTATATTTGGATTAAAAAATAAATTATTTGTACAGTATCAACAAAATATCAACAATAACTTATTGGAACCGTAAATCGGTCAATCTTTTTTACAGATTAGAATAAATATTATTGGAGTGAAGTTAGGCCTCGCTGTATCGTTTTCATTTTAGTTCCTCTGTTAAAATATGTTTCAAATTGACAGACACGCTTAAGGTACGCATAAAATGTATGCGAATCATACTGTATACGTCCGACAAGAGTTGTCCCTACAACTTTGTCATTTCCGCCACACCGTGCGCTGCTATCGCAGTCTTGTTCGGCAACATGCGCTCCGCACTCGAACGCGAACGACGTAAACCTGTTAAGTAAACAAAATTCAGTGTTACCCGTCTCCAGCTAAAGTCGCCGTTGACGTCGAGACGAAAACATAATTTCACATGCAAAAGACTTACTTCGAGCGAAGTTTAACTACAAAATCTCGTTGAGTTCTAGAGTGATTTTCAGCATTTAGATCCCCGTAATTGGGAGCGAGGCGAGACTGGAATAACACGGTTGGCAAAATTATGCAATGGATTCAATTTTAATTAAACCTTTATAATGAATTTCGATAAGTAGTTCATATAATTTATAAAACAATAAGCTTTTATTGTCCCATGTAAAAGATAATGTATGGTATGACGTTACCCTGATTATACATGTACGATAGTTCTTGTTAAGTACAAAACGTGTGCTGACCGTAAAATATATTTATAATCGTTCTCCTATAATTTTTTTTATTTAATGACTTAAAAAAAAAAAGGAGAAGGTTCTATGTTCGTGTGTATGTATTTTTTTTATGTATGTTCAACGATAATTTCGTCAATTGTGGACTGGTTTCGATCTTTCTTTGTTTGAAAGAGGATATTCCCGAGATCTTCAAATAGTCGCCAAGTCAGGATCTAATGATGGGATTCCAGGAAAATCGAAGGAAATATTGAAATATTATGAATACAAATAGTGTGTTTGAGCTCTTTTTTTTATTTGGTCAAGGTTTTGCGTATGATAGTTATATCAGGCTGCTGAGCTGACGATGAAGGCCACAGCACTCCTTAAAGGTTGCAAGTTAGCGATTGTACCGCGATTTGTCTTCAGAATAACTACCCTTCAATGGCTATTAGTAAAACCTAGTAACACAGAATTCAAGTTAATTACTATTAATCTACATACATATTTTTATTCGTTTATTTTTAGTTACTCGGCGGCCTTGAACTTCAGATCCCACGCTGGCGCAGTGCCGGTAGGAGGCTGTCTACGACCGTTATCACCGACGCGCGACGTGGTGAGAACGTCCTTGCGGTATAGAACAAGTACTTTCTCTATTTGTCTTAACCTAAAAACTCATTAGTCAATACGGTCTGCAATTTGGATTCGAACTTGGTACTTTATCAGCGATGACTATTTATCCACTACCTATCAATTTTCAATGAAACCGAAAAATAAATTTTCAATAAAAACTTATCATATGAATACTTTAAATTCATAGTTACCAATTTTTGCACTACCGTTACAACATTTTTGTAAATCATATTATTTTTAGTGAGCGAGCGGCTCTTCTTATATAAGCGATCCTAATAATTTAAATGTAAATTTCTACTTTGATAAAGTTTTGATTTTCAACTTTGTCTATATAGGTGTCTTCCCTGGAAGACGAGATAAAAAAACCTTTGGCCGTCACGGGACGCACGGAAGATGTGAAACTTTTAAGTTAATAGTAGAATATATAATTAATAAATAACAATAAAGTAAATATGTAGAAAAATAATAAAAAGGAATAAAGTTTGTATAAAAAATTGATCTATTTTTCTTCTTATTTTAAATATAATAATCACTAGAGAATATTTATATTATTTATAAATAGAAAATATATATCGATGTAATATAATAATATACCACTGACTTTAATTCTTTTAGGAATTCTATCAATTAATTAGTAATAAAAATAAATGATTTCAAGCCAATTTTATTAATCTCAATAATAATAAATTATAATAGGGTGACGTCACAATAAAGAAAACAACAATCGTATATATTTTTTATTTAAAATTATATAATATGTCAAATAAATCAATGAAATCAATTAAATAACGAATAAATATCAAACTTTATTTTGAGGATAACAAATTCAAAGTAAATAACACCAAAAAATGGAAAATTTAAGTAATAAAACAATGTTTAATTAAAAATTAAGTAATAAAAGACATTTTTTTAAGATGTTATTAGTTTTTTTTTATTAAACACTCCATTAACATTCATAAATATATATATATATATATATATATATATATATATATATATATATATATATATATATATGTACATTCATTCCTTTGTTCTCTCGCACCTCTCTCCTGTACGACATCCTTAAGATTACGCGTGGTGATCGCGAAGATCACCACGCATCAACCACTAAAATCCCACACTAACGCGCGTATAGATATTTCACATCAAAAATAGAAACAACATTATAAATGATTAGATCATTTTTTAAAGAATAATATCAAGTGGAAATATAAATTCCCCGCCAACAAAAATAAATATTAAAGGCATGAATAAAGAGATGATTTTGCCGTATGCGCATGAATTACGCAAAAATGAAATTGTACATAACCCAAATTACATTTTTTTTTTATTACGGCAACAAACTATCATTTACAATTTTGGTAATCGAAAATCAGTCATACAATTAAATAGACCTACACAGCCAAAATAAAAATGAACAATTTTGTAACATTTATATTTCAAAGCAAAGACAAACAACTTTTACATAAGAACGATGATGATAAAATAACAGTAATCAACTAAACAAAACAATTACAATACACAGCTGTTTCTAGTCAATAATTTTGCACAGCTTGTTCAATATTCATTATTTGAAATTATTTCGTGTATTATTAAAGAAGCTTACTTCCGAAAATCATGAGTTATAAGTTTCAAGATAGCGATATAAATATCGAATGCTAGTATATATTTTTTTATTTTTAGAATATTTTATATAAACATGTCGTTGTGTTTCTACGCGATTGGTGGTTAAGCGGAACTGATAGAGAGATAGAGGGTATTTTGGCCAGCAATAGAGAATTTGGCGAAAGGTCTATCTTATTATTGGAATTTTGTGAACCAAGGACATATCAAATAACGTTTGGTATTTTTTTAAGGGTTAATATTAAACGAAGACCATCGCAATAGTCCATTTTTAACTTTGTTGTATAATATCTATAATTTAATATTTTAATAAATTTTTTTGGAATGTTTTAATACGTTTTATATGCGATCGTATTGTTCTAAAATTGTAATAGACTTTGTTTGTCCTACTGTTGTGACGTATTCTACAACAGTTTTTTATTTGGGATCGAGGTGCTTGAATGTTACTCCTTTACGCAGGCACAGTGCGCGTTGAGGGTAGTAACCCTCAACGCGTTAGGGATGTTAGCTTATACAAATAAGTTGTATAAGCTAACATCTCACTATTCTGTTAAACATAAATGACATCATTATTGTTGACAAAAACCACATTTCTCACGCTTATAATTGGGAACTGAAAAGAATTTTTAATATCAGTGGTCTTTGAAGTTATAAGAAGCGAAGACCGACTAATAAAAACCTCCCGAACGGGGGTTTTTCGATCGATCGATCGATACCTCGAAGAAATGAACGGAATCTTAATAAATCCCACAGAAATAATCAAATAATTGAGCGCGTGTCTTATAGTTAAGTTGGAGTAAAAAAAAGACGTTGGAGGCAAAATGCAGATATTCAAGTACAAGAAATCTTCAAAGAAATACCAGAACATTAAAGTTATAAAAATTTGCTAATATAGTAGTTATCATTCAAGAAGAGATCGAGACCATTTAATTATGTTTGCTTTAAGATTTACTGAAACAGAGAAAAAGGTTGGGCATTATAATGGCAAGTAGTGGTATCCGATTCGATGATACATACATAGACTGCTATAACAAGAATCCATAAGAAAGAGCTATATTGGCACACAGTAAAGTAGAAATGAAGAAGGCTGACGATGTATAAAAAAAGGCTGACGTTGTATAATAGAAACTTCTTGAAACTATTACATTATTTGTATTTATCATATCATATTCATGCATCATAAAGCAAAACGTTAAAGAGTAATGACGAAAAGAAGATAATAATTAAGAAAGAATGATTTACCCATTCTTCAGATATTTATTAATATACTAAAGTAGCTTTTGTCTGTACCAACTATATATAGGTACTGACTACAAAGGTTTAACGAGTACCGGCTGGATCTATACTGCTGTCACTTTTAATTCAAATTAGAACCTACATTCCCATCATATGTTTACGCTTCTTTTCAGTATATCAGGGTCTCTTTTATTAATTGCGACTGGAGAAAGGTTGAAAAAATTATGATAATGATGAAGAACTATTTGTGATTGAAATTCGTCGATTTCTGATTGAAGAGATTGATGAAAATCATATATGTTCAAAGTATATTGTTTACATATTTTGGTGCAATATTCTTAAGCTTAAAAAGAAATCATCTATTCGGAAAATTCTGAAGGTAAGTATATTATGTCTTTTTTACGCTATTCGAATTAAACATGTAAACCATTCATGGGCTTCCAAGAAACGCGACGAGAGGATATTCGATTAAAGCAACGAAAATACCGAGTTCCACTTTCACATCATATTCATAATGGGAGGGAGAAGGGGATAAGATATCTCAAATAATGGCCTCAAGGAATAAATTCTTTTTAACGTGAAAAATTCGTATCGCGGCCCATCTTAGAGCTGTTGTTCATACGACGGAGAACGTTTTGTGCTCTGAAAGCGGGCTGGGAGTTTTCGTTTTTTTTTCCTCCAGGTTTCTGCGAGAGCCGATCTACTCTGTAAATCGTTTAGCCATTGTTGGCGTGTACGCACAATACGTAAAGGGCGCGTTTATCGGGCCGCGCGACAAAGGGTGCTGAAAGAAAGCCGTCCCTTCGGCGGATATTAACGGCCTGTTTTTATTAATTGAAAATATTATATGAAATGAAATATATTGTACTTCAGTGTTCGTATAGAAAGCTTGTCGGATATAAAAGGTGTTGAAGATTTTAAAATACGTCAAGGATAATCTCACTTCAGGTACGACGCTGTTTTATAAATGATCTATAGAATAGCCGAACATCAATGAAAAAATGAACACTTTTTCATTTATATTCGAGTTTTTATAAACACGTGTTATTTCAATAAAATTATCATAACATCTTTTTTTGTTGTGCTATCTATGGATCTGAGATAATAAATAAATAAAGAAAAGAAATAGAAATCATATTTTTAAAGAAATGTAATTTCTAATCTAATTGTTACACATTAATGTGTATAAATTGCCTAAAATGTGTCGTAAAGAATGAAACACAAAATGACTATCTCGTTTTGTTTGACTGAAAATAATAACTCAAAACGGTACTCCGCTTAATGGGTTCAATAAGAAAAAGAAAACTGGAATTCAATATTAAAAAAAAAAGTATAACTTTTAGTAAAGTATAATGTGTGTGGAGTGTCTCTGAAATATAGATGTTGGAATAGTGATTTCAGAGTGCGTTCTGGTTTGAAAAAAGTGTAGTGACTAGACCAGAGAAAGGTTTGTTGCGGTGGTGAAGCCATCTGTAAAGGATGAATGAAAGTAGACTGACAAAATAAATTTATAGAGCGAACGCGTGTGATGAAAAGGTTGACAAAGGTTATTCCATAAAATCCAATGACATATATAGACCAAATTGTTGGCATATCAAAAAATGCCCAAATTTTAGTACCCGAAACCGACGAGCTAGCATGAAAAGATTGACAGATGCCAGTGAAGTAAAAGAGTTATTCAAAGATAGTGCCATGTGGAAATCTGTAAGCTCTACCTACCCTTCTGGGAAATAGGTGTGAGTTTATATTACATTATTTATTAATTTTTGTCCCAAAAACACAATACAATTAAGAGGAGGTACAATAATTTAATACGCTCTATGGGAGAAATGGGAAGGCAAACACGACACCTCTCCGGACGCGCGGGCTCCGCCCCTCGTATTGCCTCCGATCCAGGAAATGGGCAACCATTTCCTCCGGAAACAGGCCCTCGCGTATGCGACGTGGGCTTGCACTCGCGGCACTCCTACGTCCAAGCCTGTTATCCAATGTATTTGGTTTGATTGTATCGTGTCGAAACAGGAATTTAGAGATGATAATGTGATAATATCGATGATAACTTATCAATGGTTTTTCTTTAATATCAGCTATTTTGCTGATTTTTGAAAAACGAAATTTAGTCAAATGTCGACATTTTAAGGTCCGAGAGAGCTCTTTTTTCCATTTTCACATGCATGTCAGTACGTGTACGTGAGTGCTTGTGTAAGTTTGTGTATCTCAAATATTTTTTGAACAAATAAGTTTGTTGAAATTCTTGTCCTAAATTGGATTTTCGGCAATTTTTTGTCAATATATAAGGATAACACAACATCGTCAAAAGTTAAAATATAAGGAGATAAATGTTAAGAAAGTATTCATCACCAAACAAGGATAGCAAATACAAAGGCAAAGAAAAAGGCTAAATATAGGTACAATTAATACAAGAGCACTAAAGTCACATGAATTATTATTGAAATTTGAAAATGCATTGGAAACGATTAATTGGGACATCATAGGATTGAGTGAGATTCGAAGAGTAGATGAATAAATTGAAGAGCATTATAACTACATATTACACTACGAAAATGAAATAGCTGACCTATACGGAGTTGGTTTTATGGTTAAAAAATGTTTCAAAAACGACATAATTGAGTTTCGTAGAGTTTCTACCAGAATTGCAAAATGTTAAATATAAAACTTTCCGGCTATAAACAATCAACTTTATTCGTTGAAATATATGCACCAACGGAGATTTCCAAAAAAAGATATTAAAATGATTTTTTTTTTCAAACTGAAAAAAACATTGGCTAATTTGTACAAAACTGTCACATAATGGGCGATTTCAATGCAACAATTGGGAAAATAAGGACAAAATAGCTTGGTCCTTATACAACAGGGACAATAAATGTTAACTGCCAAAATCTTATAGATTTTGCTTTGAAAAGAAATTTACATATTATGAAAAGTAATTTCAAACGTAAACACAGTAGAAAATGGACATGGACATCACCAAATGGCAAGACAAGAAACGAAATCAATTACATTATTACAAAAAAAAATACACAGATGTTTAAATAACGAATCAGTTTAACCATAATACAGACCACAAACTGCTCCGGGGTCATATATATATAACAGAACCAAATACATCAATAAAAGCCATTCAGAATATATAAAAACCAGTAATATTACCAATTGCAAATAATATCTTAGAGAATTTTTAGATGTTAATTTAAAAGGAAAAAACATTATTCTTGAAGTCCAAGATAAATATGATGCCTTAGAAAGTGAGTTAAAAAAACCTTAAATAATATCAGAACAAATAAATCTATTAAAGACAAACTAGGGCCACATGCAAGATATTTAATAGATCAAAGGAAAAACCTCTACAAACACCGAAAAAATAACAAACAGGGAATAGTTAAGATAAGTAAAGAAATAAATCTCCAAATACGCAAAAGACAAGGGCCGACAAAAAAAACTGCCACATAGAAAAATCAGGTGGTATTAAAAAAGCGTGGCACAATCTAAGAGAAAGTTTAAACTGGATTGATGACACATTGAAAAAGTAAGAAGATGATTAAGCCAAACAGAATAGAAATTTTACAAATAAATACAGATTATTATCATGATCTACATAACGATTATGCGACAATGTGCGAACAAAGACCGATTCTTTGCCAAATAATACTCGATGGAAAGGCAAACGAAGAAATTCCATGTGCATTAAAAGAGGAAGTCAAGAACGCTATAAAATCACAAAAAAAAAGGAAATGCTCCAGAACAAGATTCCATATTTAACAAACTGTTTATGGGAACATCTGCAAAATCACTGAACACCCTCACGGACTTATGCAATGAAATATTGCACACCGATGACATTCCCTGTCAATGGACTACATCGACTATTATACTATTCAATAAAAAGGGACGGAAAGACGACATTAATAATTACAGACCAATCGGCTTGGTGTCCAATATATACAAAATATTCTCTAAAATTGATTTAGAGCGTTTAATAAAAACATTTGATGAAAATCAACCAAAGGAACAAGCTAGATTTTGGAGTGACTTTTCAACGTTAGACCATATCCACGCTATAAAATAAGTACTTCAAAAATGCGATGAATACGATATCATTTATTACTTGGCTTTAGTGGACTACAACAAAGCATTTCACTCCTTAAGGCACAATAAAATTTGGGAAGCGATGATAATACAAGGAGTGAATCGAATGGGACACACGTGGATTAAGTGTCAACGGAAAATTATTAAATCACTTAAGATTTGCAGACGACTTGATATTCATTACACGGGTTTCAAGTAATCTCTAAGAAATGCTCGAACAATTTTTAACCGAGAATGATAAAATCGGTCTGTCGATAAACACTATTAACATCAAAGTAATGTCCAATGCTACCAAAGACCCGATTCTAATCAATAGCACCATAATGCAATATGTGGAGGAGTATACATATCTCAGGTAAATAATATCTCCAAAGGATCAGACAGTAAAAGAAATTAATAACCGAATTAACTTGGCCTGGAAAAGATACTAGTCCTTAAAAGAACTTTTGAAAAACCTTCACCTACCACCCAAAAATAAGATGAAGATAGTGGACTTCTGTATTCTGCCCATTATGACATATGGTTGTCAAACTTAGAGCATGACAGAACATAATATGCGAAAAGTAAAGACTTATCAACACAGTATCGAGCGAAGCCTACTTAACATAAAACTAAAATACAAAATAAAACTACAAACGATTCGAAAAAGTACTAAAATTACAGATGTAACGTACTGCGTCAAAACCCTAAAATGGAAGTGGGCAGGTTACATGATGAGAAGTAAAAAAGACAAATGGGCTAAAGACGTCATAGAGTGGTGTTCGAGAGATCAGAAAAGGAAGAGAGGAAGACAGCGTCGTAGATGGGAGAACATTAAAAAAATAGCAGGCATTACATGGGCAAGGAAGACACAGAATCGTATGCTATACGTATGTGTAAGCTTTTAGGGAAACCTATGCTAGAAAGCAAGACAATCTTCATGTAGACGGTGTCAAATAAAACATATTAATTTGTAAACATGTATGGTTGCGAAATAAAGGTTTTTATTATTATTATAGGGAAACTTTTTTTCAAATAATCTTTGAACCATTAAACTAAGATCTAATTAGCTCCATTTTTAGAAATGGAGTTAATTACTATAATATTAAATCTATTCAAATCGGTTTATTCCTTCGAGAGATATCATACACGAAAAATATTAAAAAAGGCGTTTTTAAGGTTTTCGTTTTTAATAGGAACCCTTATATAATCACTCCAATGTCCGCTTTTCTGTGAAGACCCTATTGCTAGGAATATATGGAATTATCATATTAAAAATAGTAGCAAATACTCAGGTCTACATTCCTTTAGATGTGTAAAAAATCAAGCTTCTATGTCAACACAATAAGAAATAGCCATTTTTTCGAACAAAAAATACCATAATCGCAAGAAAAAATTTTTGCGAATATTAACAAACTTTTGCAGTTTAATATGATGCACGTGTAGTAATTTAAGATTTGTAATAATTGGGATATTCACAAAACTTTCATTTTTTTTACTGAAAAATGAAAATAAAAACTCTACAATTCCCAGGACTGATATCTCATCAGTGTTGATATTGAAAAGAGACTGAAATTTTCGACACTACATGTATGATTTATATACCTACATGGTTAAATTAACGCGGAACTTTCAATTCCTATCCGTAATTAAACTATGTGTTTTTCGTATTCATTACTCATTTAAAAAAAATGCCTTTCATAAAAGCTTCTGAAAAGTACTTATTGCTAATTATGATGTATTATACAAGGAATCTGCAACCAAATTAACCGTCAAAACTCAGCAAGTTGAAATGTTAATGAGCCTACCATATCGCTTCTAGAACAGACCAGCCGTTGTAAAAGAGAGGTTTTTGAATGGCAACCACGAATTGGTCATGGAACCGCTTCCCACTTCCTAAACTGAAGATATGGTAAACATTGCGGGCCAATGTTGGTCACTGCCGATCCAGGAGCGTATGTCGGGGAAACCTAGTGAAAAAGTTTATATCCAACAGTAAATATTACGTTCATTTATTAGTTCATATCAACTATATGAAAATATAAATTGTAAATAATAATATAAGCTCACGCCTGTTTCTCAGAAGGGTAGATAGAAGTAATAAATTTCCACATGGCATGATTTTTGCATATCTTTCTTAGTTTACTGACATCCATATATCCTTTCAAGCAAGTTCATCAGTTTCGAATGCAAAAATTTCTCTCTTATTGGTTTGCATAGAATTTACTATGGCAACCTATGCCGACATAGATTTGGTTTGTATAGAATTTACTATGGCAACCTATGCCGACATAGATTTGGTTTGTATAGAATTTACTACGGCAACCTATGCCGACAAAGACTTGGTTTGTATAGAATTTACTATGGCAACCTATGTCGACATAGATTTGGTTTGTATAGAATTTACTACGGCAACCTATGCCGACAAAGACTTGGTTTGTATAGAATTTACTATGGCAACCTATGCCGACATAGATTTGGTTTGTATAGAATTTACTACGGCAACCTATGCCGACATATATTTAGTTTGTATAGAATTTATTATGGCAACCTATGCCGACATAGATTTGGTTTGTATAGAATTTACTACGGCAACCTATGCCGACAAAGACGTGGTTTGTATAGAATTTACTATGGCAACCTATGCCGACATAGATTTGGTTTGTATAGAATTTACTACGGCAACCTATGCCGACATATATTTGGTTTGCATAGAATTTACTATGGCAACCTATGCCGACATAGATTTGGTTTGTATAGAATTTACTACGGCAACCTATGCCGACAAAGACTTGGTTTGTATAGAATTTACTATGACAACCTATGCCGACATAGATTTGGTTTGTATAGAATTTACTACGGCAACCTATGCCGACATATATTTGGTTTGTATAGAATTTACTACGGCAACCTATGCCGACAAAGACTTGGTTTGTATAGAATTTATTACGGCAACCTATGCCGACATAGATTTGGTTTGCATAGAATTTACTATGGCAACCTATGCCGACATAGATTTGGTTTGTATAGAATTTACTATGGCAACCTATGCCGACATAGATTTGGTTTGTATAGAATTTACTACGGCAACCTATGCCGACAAAGACTTGGTTTGTATAGAATTTACTATGGCAACCTATGCCGACATAGATTTGGTTTGTATAGAATTTACTACGGCAACCTATGCCGACATAGATTTGGTTTGTATAGAATTTACTACGGCAACCTATGCCGACATATATTTGGTTTGTATAGAATTTACTACGGCAACCTATGCCGACAAAGACTTGGTTTGTATAGAATTTACTGGCAACCTATGCCGACATAGATTTGGTTTGTATAGAATTTACTACGGCAACCTATGCCGACATAGATTTGGTTTGTATAGAATTTACTACGGCAACCTATGCCGACATATATTTGGTTTGTATAGAATTTACTATGGCAACCTATGCCGACATAGATTTGGTTTGTATAGAATTTACTACGGCAACCTATGCCGACATATATTTGGTTTGTATAGAATTTACTACGGCAACCTATGCCGACATAGATTTGGTTTGTATAGAATTTACTACGGCAACCTATGCCGACAAAGACTTGGTTTGTATAGAATTTACTATGGCAACCTATGCCGACATAGATTTGGTTTGTATAGAATTTACTACGGCAACCTATGCCGACATATATTTGGTTTGTATAGAATTTACTATGGCAACCTATGCCGACATAGATTTGGTTTGTATAGAATTTACTACTGCAACCGATGCCGACAAAGACTTGGTTTGTATAGAATTTACTATGGCAACCTATGCCGACATATATTTGGTTTGTATAGAATTTACTACGGCAACCTATGCCGACATATATTTGGTTTGTATAGAATTTACTATGGCAACCTATGCCGACATAGATTTGGTTTGTATAGAATTTACTACGGCAACCTATGCCGACATATATTTGGTTTGTATAGAATTTACTATGGCAACCTATGCCGACATAGATTTGGTTTGTATAGAATTTACTACTGCAACCGATGCCGACAAAGACTTGGTTTGTATAGAATTTACTATGGCAACCTATGCCGACATAGATTTGGTTTGTATAGAATTTACTACGGCAACCTATGCCGACATATATTTGGTTTGTATAGAATTTATTATGGCAACCTATGCCGACATAGTTTTGGTTTGTATAGAATTTACTACGGCAACCTATGCCGACAAAGAGACGTGGTTTGTATAGAATTTACTATGGCAACCTATGCCGACATAGATTTGGTTTGTATAGAATTTACTACGGCAACCTATGCCGACATATATTTGGTTTGTATAGAATTTACTATGGCAACCTATGCCGACATAGATTTGGTTTGTATAGAATTTACTACGGCAACCTATGCCGACAAAGACTTGGTTTGTATAGAATTTACTATGACAACCTATGCCGACATAGATTTGGTTTGTATAGAATTTACTACGGCAACCTATGCCGACATATATTTGGTTTGTATAGAATTTACTACGGCAACCTATGCCGACAAAGACTTGGTTTGTATAGAATTTACTACGGCAACCTATGCCGACATAGATTTGGTTTGCATAGAATTTACTATGGCAACCTATGCCGACATAGATTTGGTTTGTATAGAATTTACTACGGCAACCTATGCCGACATATATTTGGTTTGTATAGAATTTACTATGGCAACCTATGCCGACATAGATTTGGTTTGTATAGAATTTACTACGGCAACCTATGCCGACATATATTTGGTTTGTATAGAATTTATTATGGCAACCTATGCCGACATAGATTTGGTTTGTATAGAATTTACTACGGCAACCTATGCCGACATATATTTGGTTTGTATAGAATTTACTACGGCAACCTATGCCGACATAGATTTGGTTTGTATAGAATTTACTACGGCAACCTATGCCGACAAAGACTTGGTTTGTATAGAATTTACTATGGCAACCTATGCCGACATAGATTTGGTTTGTATAGAATTTACTACGGCAACCTATGCCGACATATATTTGGTTTGTATAGAATTTATTATGGCAACCTATGCCGACATAGATTTGGTTTGTATAGAATTTACTACGGCAACCTATGCCGACAAAGACGTGGTTTGTATAAATTTACTATGGCAACCTATGCCGACATAGATTTGGTTTGTATAGAATTTACTATGGCAAACCTATGCCGACATATATTTGGTTTGTATAGAATTTACTATGGCAACCTATGCCGACATAGATTTGGTTTTATAGAATTTACTACGGCAACCTATGCCGACAAAGACTTGGTTTGTATAGAATTTACTACAACCTATGCCGACATAGATTTGGTTTGTATAGAATTTACCACGGCAATACCGACATATTTGGTTTGTATAGAATTTACTACGGCAACCTATGCCGACAAAGACTTGGTTTGTATAGAATTTATTACGGCAACCTATGCCGACATAGATTTGGTTTGCATATAGAATTTACTATGGCAACCTATGCCGACATAGATTTGGTTTGTATAGAATTTACTATGGCAACCTATGCCGACATAGATTTGGTTTGTATAGAATTTACTACGGCAACCTATGCCGACAAAGACTTGGTTTGTTATAGAATTTACTATGGCAACCTATGCCGACATAGATTTGGTTTTATAGAATTTACTACGGCAACCTATGCCGACATAGATTTGGTTTGTATAGAATTTACTACGGCAACCTATGCCGACATATATTTGGTTTGTATAGAATTTACTACGGCAACCTATGCCGACAAAGACTTGGTTTGTATAGAATTTACTACGGCAACCTATGCCGACATATATTTGGTTTGTATAGAATTTACTATGGCAACCTATGCCGACATAGATTTGGTTTGTATAGAATTTACTACGGCAACCTATGCCGACATATATTTGGTTTGTATAGAATTTACTACGGCAACCTATGCCGACATAGATTTGGTTTGTATAGAATTTACTACGGCAACCTATGCCGACAAAGACTTGGTTTGTATAGAATTTACTATGGCAACCCATGCCGACATAGATTTGGTTTGTATAGAATTTACTACGGCAACCTATGCCGACATATATTTGGTTTGTATAGAATTAACTATGGCAACCTATGCCGACATAGATTTGGTTTGTTTAGAATTTACTACTGCAACCGATGCCGACAAAGACTTGGTTTGTATAGAATTTACTATGGCAACCTATGCCGACATAGATTTGGTTTGTATAGAATTTACTACGGCAACCTATGCCGACATATATTTGGTTTGTATAGAATTTACTATGGCAACCTATGCCGACATAGATTTGGTTTGTATAGAATTTACTACGGCAACCTATGCCGACATATATTTATTTGTATAGAATTTACTATGGCAACCTATGCCGACATAGATTTGGTTTGTATAGAATTTACTACTGCAACCGATGCCGACAAAGACTTGGTTTGTATAGAATTTACTATGGCAACCTATGCCGACATAGATTTGGTTTGCATAGAATTTACTACGGCAACCTATGCCGACATATTTGGTTTGTATAGAATTTATTATGGCAACCTATGCCGACATAGATTTGGTTTGTATAGAATTTACTACGGCAACCTATGCCGACAAAGACGTGGTTTGTATAGAATTTACTATGGCAACCTATGCCGACATAGATTTGGTTTGTATAGAATTTACTACGGCAACCTATGCCGACATATATTTGGTTTGTATAGAATTTACTATGGCAACCTATGCCGACATAGATTTGGTTTGTATAGAATTTACTACGGCAACCTATGCCGACAAAGACTTGGTTTGTATAGAATTTACTATGACAACCTATGCCGACATAGATTTGGTTTGTATAGAATTTACTACGGCAACCTATGCCGACATATATTTGGTTTGTATAGAATTTACTACGGCAACCTATGCCGACAAAGACTTGGTTTGTATAGAATTTACTGGCAACCCATGCCGACATAGATTTGGTTTGCATAGAATTTACTATGGCAACCTATGCCGACATAGATTTGGTTTGTATAGAATTTACTACGGCAACCTATGCCGACATATATTTGGTTTGTATAGAATTTATTATGGCAACCTATGCCGACATAGATTTGGTTTGTATAGAATTTACTACTGCAACCGATGCCGACAAAGACTTGGTTTGTATAGAATTTACTATGGCAACCTATGCCGACATAGATTTGGTTTGTATAGAATTTACTACGGCAACCTATGCCGACATATATTTGGTTTGTATAGAATTTATTATGGCAACCTATGCCGACATAGATTTGGTTTGTATAGAATTTACTACGGCAACCTATGCCGACAAAGACGTGGTTTGTATAGAATTTACTATGGCAACCTATGCCGACATAGATTTGGTTTGTATAGAATTTACTACGGCAACCTATGCCGACATATATTTGGTTTGTATAGAATTTACTATGGCAACCTATGCCGACATAGATTTGGTTTGTATAGAATTTACTACGGCAACCTATGCCGACAAAGACTTGGTTTGTATAGAATTTACTATGACAACCTATGCCGACATAGATTTGGTTTGTATAGAATTTACTACGGCAACCTATGCCGACATATATTTGGTTTGTATAGAATTTACTACGGCAACCTATGCCGACATAGATTTGGTTTGTATAGAATTTACTACGGCAACCTATGCCGACATAGATTGGTTTGTATAGAATTTACTATGGCAACCTATGCCGACATAGATTTGGTTTGTATAGAATTTACTACGGCAACCTATGCCGACATATATTTGGTTTGTATAGAATTTACTATGGCAACCTATGCCGACATAGATTTGGTTTGTATAGAATTTACTACGGCAACCTATGCCGACAAAGACTTGGTTTGTATAGAATTTACTACGGCAACCTATGCCGACATAGATTTGGTTTGTATAGAATTTACTACGGCAACCTATGCCGACATAGATTTGGTTTGTATAGAATTTACTATGGCAACCTATGCCGACATAGATTTGGTTTGTATAGAATTTACTACGGCAACCTATGCCGACATAGATTTGGTTTGTATAGAATTTACTACGGCAACCTATGCCGACATAGATTTGGTTTGTATAGAATTTACTACGGCAACCTATGCCGACATAGATTTGGTTTGTATAGAATTTACTATGGCAACCTATGCCGACATAGATTTGGTTTGTATAGAATTTACTACGGCAACCTATGCCGACATATATTTGGTTTGTATAGAATTTACTACGGCAACCTATGCCGACAAAGATTTGGTTTGTATAGAATTTACTACGGCAACCTATGCCGACATAGATTTGGTTTGTATAGAATTTACTATGGCAACCTATGCCGACATAGATTTGGTTTGTATAGAATTTACTATGGCAACCTATGCCGACATAGATTTGGTTTGTATAGAATTTACTATGGCAACCTATGCCGACATAGATTTGGTTTGTATAGAATTTACTACGGCAACCTATGCCGACATAAGATTTGGTTTGTATAGAATTTACTATGGCAACCTATGCCGACATAGATTTGGTTTGTATAGAATTTACTACGGCAACCTATGCCGACATATTTGGTTTGTATAGAATTTACTATGGCAACCTATGCCGACATAGATTTGGTTTGTATAGAATTTACTACGGCAACCTATGCCGACATAGATTTGGTTTGTATAGAATTTACTATGGCAACCTATGCCGACATAGATTTGGTTTGTATAGAATTTACTACGGCAACCTATGCCGACATATATTTGGTTTGTATAGAATTTACTATGGCAACCTATGCCGACATAGATTTGGTTTGTATAGAATTTACTACGGCAACCTATGCCGACAAAGACTTGGTTTGTATAGAATTTACTATGACAACCTATGCCGACATATATTTGGTTTGTATAGAATTTACTACGGCAACCTATGCCGACATATATTTGGTTTGTATAGAATTTACTACGGCAACCTATGCCGACAAAGACTTGGTTTGTATAGAATTTACTACGGCAACCTATGCCGACATAGATTTGGTTTGTATAGAATTTACTATGGCAACCTATGCCGACATAGATTTGGTTTGTATAGAATTTACTATGGCAACCTATGCCGACATAGATTTGGTTTGTATAGAATTTACTACGGCAACCTATGCCGACAAAGACTTGGTTTGTATAGAATTTACTATGGCAACCTATGCCGACATAGATTTGGTTTGTATAGAATTTACTACGGCAACCTATGCCGACATAGATTTGGTTTGTATAGAATTTACTACGGCAACCTATGCCGACATATATTTGGTTTGTATAGAATTTACTACGGCAACCTATGCCGACAAAGACTTGGTTTGTATAGAATTTACTATGGCAACCTATGCCGACATAAATTTGGTTTGTATAGAATTTACTACGGCAACCTATGCCGACATATATTATAGAATTTACTATGGCAACCTATGCCGACATAGATTTGGTTTGTATAGAATTTACTACGGCAACCTATGCCGATCATAGATTTGGTTTGTATAGAATTTACGGCAACCCATGCCGACAAAGACTTGGTTTGTATAGAATTTACTACGGCAACCCATGCCGACATATATTTTGTATAGAATTTACTACGGCAACCTATGCCGACATATATTTGGTTTGTATAGAATTTACTATGGCAACCCATGCCGACATAGATTTGGTTTGTATAGAATTTACTACGGCAACCTATGCCGACATATATTTGGTTTGTATAGAATTTACTACGGCAACCTATGCCGACATAGATTTGGTTTGTATAGAATTTACTACGGCAACCTATGCCGACATATATTTTTGTATAGAATTTACTATGGCAACCTATGCCGACATAGATTTGGTTTGCATAGAATTTACTACGCCGACATAGATTTGGTTTGTATAGAATTTACTACGGCAACCTATGCCGACACATATATTTGGTTTGTATAGAATTTACTATGGCAACCTATGCCGACATAGATTTGGTTTGTATAGAATTTACTACGGCAACCTATGCCGACAAAGACTTGGTTTGTATAGAATTTACTACGGCAACCTATGCCGACATAGATTGGTTTGTATAGAATTTACTATGGCAACCTATGCCGACATAGATTTGGTTTGTATAGAATTTACTATGGCAACCTATGCCGACATAGATTTGGTTTGTATAGAATTTACTATGGCAACCTATGCCGACAAAGATTTGGTTTGTATAGAATTTACTATGGCAACCTATGCCGACATAGATTTGGTTTGTATAGAATTTACTACGGCAACCTATGCCGACATAGATTTGGTTTTGTATAGAATTTACTACGGCAACCTATGCCGACATATATTTGGTTTGTATAGAATTTACTACGGCAACCTATGCCGACATAGATTTGGTTTGTATAGAATTTACTACGGCAACCTATGCCGACAAAGACTTGGTTTGTATAGAATTTACTATGGCAACCTATGCCGACATAGATTTGGTTTGTATAGAATTTACTATGGCAACCTATGCCGACATATATTTGGTTTGTATAAATTTACTATGGCAACCTATGCCGACATATATTTGGTTTGTATAGAATTTACTATGGCAACCTATGCCGACATAGATTTGGTTTGTATAGAATTTACTACAGCAACCTATGCCGACAAAGACTTGGTTTGTATAGAATTTACTATGGCAACCTATGCCGACATAGATTTGGTTTGTATAGAATTTACTACGGCAACCTATGCCGACATATATTTGGTTTGTATAGAATTTACTATGGCAACCTATGCCGACATAGATTTGGTTTGTATAGAATTTTACTACGGCAACCTATGCCGACAAAGACTTGGTTTTGTATAGAATTTACTACGGCAACCTATGCCGACAAAGACTTGGTTTGTATAGAATTTACTATGACAACCTATGCCGACATAGATTTGGTTTGTATAGAATTTACTACGGCAACCTATGCCGACATATATTTGGTTTGTATTTTACTACGGCAACGCCGACAAAGACTTGGTTTGTATAGAATTTACTACGGCAACCTATGCCGACAAAGACTTGGTTTGTATAGAATTTACTACGGCAACCTATGCCGACATATATTTGGTTTGTATAGAATTTACTATGGCAACCTATGCCGATCCTTTCATCACACACATTCGCTCTATAGATTTGTTTAGTCAGTCTAGTTTTCTTCATAATTTCTCGATGGCCAAACCACCACAACATATCTTTTTCTACTCTAGAAAGTCTTTCTTGAAATCTTTCAAAGATACTCTACACATTAGTATGTGTACTACGCAAGAATCGTATCACACCTGAAATGATTGCATTTTCATGTTTCTTTTTACACATCAAGTTTGACTAACTCACATAAACGTTAAAACGAGAATTACATTATGGATAGGCAAATTCGTTTGTATTAATACACTTTTATATTCACAAAGACAAGTAAGGCCCCATTATGTTGTTTCCCGTATTTACTGTTCTTTCTTACGTGGGTCAATCTGAAAGTCTCTAGAAAATCAAAGCCTGAGCAAACTAGCAAGTTATTTTTAATATTATTGTTTTTCGAAATAGTTTCCGTTGCAATGAATACATCGCTGCATTCGATGAAACCACAGAGAGTAACACTTTACTCACAAAGTAGCTACTGCTTTTTCCGGGTCTATAAACCACTTTCCTCGAAGTTTTTCTTTTACTTTAGGTAATAAATTAAATTCACTTGGTGTGAGGTCGGAGCTGTAATGCCCGTAAGCCAGTATTTATATACCTAACGCCCCCAAATAGTTAGTTGCTTGTCTTCCGGTATGTGGTGAGGCGTTATCATGATGAAGGAAAATCCTACTTCGCGGGGGTTTTTCCTAATTTTTTTCCCAAAAGAAGAGGTAATCAATTGTTGTTTCACCAGTTTGCAGTAACTGGTTTTTTATCATTAAAAACAATCGTTGCATAATGATCTGTAATTCCAAAGAAAGAGACCACCACTTTTTTCCAACGCTTTGTCCTCGTTTTACTTTAGTACGCAATTCCTTATAAGGAAACATCTAATAAGCAGACGGTCTTCTCGTATAGGGATTTTAATGTTAAACCCAGGTTTTGTCATCTGTAACTATGTCGTATACAGCATTTGAGTCACGACCGGCAATTTTTTGAATAATTTCGCTCCACCAATTCACATGACGGAGTTTTTTATTTTCGGTCAAATTATGAGGTATCCACCGAGTACCAAGCTTCTTGCGCACTAAATTTCTGAAGGATTTTGTTTATTTCACTTATACCGATACCTAACCTTGTTCGAATCTGCTGATAGGTCACTATTTTGTCATTCTCTATCATGAGTCGCACAGCACTGTCACGGTCGTCTTTGATCGTCGCCGTGGAAAGACGTTACTCGCGCTGATTGTCAGTCGGATTAGTGCGACCACGTTTGAACCTACTTAAATCAGTTATAAACAGTGGCAAGGGATGGAACTTCATTATGAAAGGCCCTCTGAAATCTGTTGTAATTTTTTTTGTTTCCTGAACTGGCAAATCATTGCATGAAATTTTTTTCATTTTAAATGTATGTTGACGTTAGACAAATAATTTTCTTTTTGCCGCCAATTTTGTAGCAACAAATAACTGATCAATGTAATATACATAATAAGTCAGGCAAAGAGTTCCATTTTTAAAATGAAAATGTATATTATTTTATTTTACATTTTCTTAGTGACCAGTTCTAAAAATTTCAAGTGTCATCTACTTATTAGCACTCTGAGCAACGGTTATATACATCTTATATGGTTAACTTATTAATCAAAGCTATTGATGGTTCGCGTGAACCCTGTATATTTGAAAAAAAATTGTCACGTGCATATTAAGATTTGGATTGTAAATTGAAATAATGCTGCCATTGAATTAAATTTAAAAATATTATTGTCACATATACAAAAACGTTTAATTTTTTCGTTCTTTTTCAGTTCATTCGCACATACTGTCAACATTAGTGCGTGAACTCATAAAGTTTTACCTATCCAAAGTCCTATACTCGACTTGTCCATACAAATTTTCACTTCGAAAATACAAAACAATGACCATGCGAACTCCTACCAATCTAGTTCTTTATTTTACATTCGATACCTTTAGGTGTAGGAACCTTTACAATATCCAGCTACTACAAATCACCTTCGAGTTGAGAGTATGTATTAATACCCAGATCTTGTTCAAATGTGATGCGTGTTGGAAACTTGTGAGAATCTTTAAAGTTTCTATTGTACCTTTAAAGATATTCACATTTCATAGAAATGATTTCCTTAACCGTTTAACCAACCGATATTTGATATTTCGAAGCTGCGCACGAGAGAAAAATATTCAGCAATGTCGATAGATGATCAGCCTAGATAGGCTGAAACTTGTATCTCCTGCGTGGCGCGGCAAACGCGGGCGTATATCACTGCTTTTGATATTGTTTATTTTATGTTTTTACATGTTACACGAACATGAAAAAGTTTGTTTCTACTCGGAATAAGCCGCATAAAATATCTTTAAAATTTTAATTTATATTAAATTCAAGTGGAGTGTTGGTTAAAAATGTATTCGTATTTTGTTAGTAAAGATATGAATGAAACGGTTTATATGGTACAATCTAGGAACTATGAGGTAACACATTGATAATACGATTTACGTAATATGTACATATAATAAAATCGTAAACGAGCTGTGTCTGTGTATTATTTTTTTTTTAAGAAAACAATTTATCCTAAAATATAGCTTTTAGATTTTTTTTGTCTGTTTGTCTCTGCGTTTGTGCACAGTATTCCCAGAAACAGCTTCATCGATTTAAATACGGTTTTCACTGATTTAGAGAACCCTAGTTATTTTGTCATATTCGCTTTTAGAAATAGAAAAAACATTGAAAACATATAAAGTACAACATACAATCACATAATTATAACCCTACATCCTAAAAGGACACGTCTAAAAATATAGAAAAGAAGAAGGAGAAAGAAATATACGACTAAGTTGGATTTTACTCTAAAATGTTATACACACTGAGTGCATTATACTTCGACACAAGTTGGGCATAGTTGCCTCAAAATTTAGCTGCGCGCACGTCGTCGGGCACCTGCCGCGAGAACTTCTCCAAAGCCGTGAATACTCAAAATGCCTCAGTGAATGTTCTCATTAAGTCCGCTAATGCCTTTATCTATATAATCTTTTCATTAACGAAAGAAATGTAATACGTTGCCGTATTTATTAAAGCATGTAATTATATTTAATATTGTTAATTTGAAAACCTATTTGTAATTTACTTGTGCTTTAAACACGTGTTAATTGTTAATGTTGAAATTATGTTGGGCCGTATATTAAAATTAGTACAAAAAAAATCCATGAAATATTAGAGTAATACAAGTATTATGAAGATAGAAATAAAAAAAAATTAACGACATAAAATTTTAACTATTAACAACGGCACGTCGTTTTGTTTTTCACATATTTTGAAACCAAAGAATTATTAAAAATTCTTTGTTTTTATGTTTTTTTAAACATAAACCTTTTCATTACACAAATGTAACGTACATAATTTTGATTGACGGCATTATAATAGAATTATTCATTATTTCCTAAAACAGATTAAGAAGTAATGGTTTATAATGCTGTATGATAATTCTTTATCATTGTTTTTTCTCTTAATAATTTTGTCTCATGATTAGTACATCGCTTCGCCTTCGTGCAATTTCGTCTGTCACCTAAAGTTTTTATCGCAACTCAACTCCTGCCTCATTCACCAGTCCACTCTGCTTCCAACCCTCTCTCTTGTACATTTTTCAATAAGTTGAGCGCGTCGTGATCAGAAAGTCGAGCTTAGGATTTTATTTTCTTTTTTTTTTAGAAGTGAAAGTTCTTTAACACTGTTGTGGTTTGAAACTCGATGAAACAAAAAATCGACAGTAAAGAGACATATACATCTATAATATTTATCCTGCGAAAGAATCGTATAAAATATGGTATGAGATAGAATGCGAAAAAAAAAATGTGTGTGTTTATATGCGCCTGAGTAATGTTTTTTGTTGCAATTGAAAAATTGAGTCTGAATAATAAAAAGTAAATTTTTAAACTTGATATCAATAGTATATAAATACCATTATTATATAATATGTAAATATACCCTACGATCATTCCCCTCCTGATAGCACTTTTATTTCATTCTTTAATTTTCTTATTTTCTGAAGGTTTCACTTTGAATTAGTGTGAACCATACACATGTTTCCTTTAGAACATATTGTTCTTTCCTATTGTGGCCTCTACAGCACCCTTCGAAGCTAGCAATTATTATTTGGATTGTAACTTTCCAGGCTAGGTTTTGGAATGGGGATAACTTTTTCCTGACTTCTGATTGAAATTAAATAGTCTATATTTCGCTCCAAGCCAAGTTCCATCTACCCATGAAAGCAGCCTTGAAGTCAAGTCAATTAGTAAATTTATTATAATTTGCAGATTCATTACAGCGATTAAATTACTACGGACTGAGTTCATATCAGTTTCAGTCATTGGACATCCACTGATGAACACAGGACATCAGTCTAGATTTCCACTATGTACGATCTAGGATCACAGGCAACATTTAACGTTAATAATATGTAATAATAATAATATTTTCTGTCATAGAATAAATCTGAGCAAAATAGTTTCCTGTATAACCTTGTTTAAAGGCGATTTCAGCTATCGTCGCGTAAGCCCGAACCTCGGATATCTCGTACAGTCGCCTCTGAGAATAGATTTCTTGCGGTGTGTGGGCAAAATTGGGCAGGGCAGGGCATGAGCATGGGCAGCGTTTTCATATGATCAGACTTCTTTATTATAGCACGAATTTCATATACGGCGGTCGGAGTACAACTGTGACGGACGCATTTTTTTTCCCTCTAGCGACGAGGAGGAGGTAAAAAATGCATACCGCACACCCTCGCGCCCGTGCGCGTGGGTAGTGTGGGGCTGAAACCCAATAAAAAAGTCCCAATGAAGATAACATTACTGGTACGGCGATGCTGTTAGCTGGGATACTATTCAGCTTCACCTGACGCGGCCGGACAACACACGAGGGTGTTAACGTCACTTGACTTGCCTTGTGAAGGATCCCTTAAGGGGATTCTCTCGGTACAGGAAGTCACTGGTACATTAACACGGGTTGGGCCCATCCGATATCTAGACGCAGGAGCGATCTAGAGCTTCGGAGATATGGCCTAGGTGACTAGGTCTTAAATGTGGCAGGATCTATATCTAATGACTATTTAATTGTCATTCTGTTTATAAATCTCTACGAGCCTTTCAACTTCGGCTGTGAAATCATCCGGCTGATCAGTGATAATCTTCAGTGGTCTACGGATGAATTGATGTGACGGACGCACCAATTCTGCTGCATTTTATAGAAGGCGCATCCTCCTGCACATATGAGTTGCATATATTTTAATCGAAGGGGTGTGGCAATGCACTTTGCATTTTTCACCCAAGAGCGCCACATGCGCAAAGTACATCGATTTGCGGTCGTACCGTAATAACCACCGCGGTTCTCGGCCTCTGATTGGTCCCTCCCGCCAAGACAAAATTTCATATACAACTCCTATGCGCTTCACAATTTTCGTATTTATGATATAATACGACAAAACACAATAAAACAAGCAAGATAAAAATACTAAAAACATAATAAATATATGAAAACAGACAAATATTACAAAATATGTAATTCCTTACAACTAATCCCTATCAGGCTTATAAAAACACAACTATTCAAATTATTTAATAAACACACACAATACAATAAAAACGCAAAAGAATCCTTAACCTGTCCGTTTTATAAAAAAATATATAATATATTTACTCACAAATTATCATTAAGAGCGCGGCTGTACGTAACACCTTGTAATTTTACAAAATAATCATATTGATATTTTTGCTAGGTCTAGTAATATTAAAAAGTCGATATATAGTATGTTTAGTCTACTAAAATCTATGGAATGATAGAAAAAAACCGTTTAAAATGTGTTAGTAACGTTTGTAGTTATGAAAAAGCAAAGCCCACTCAAAATATTACATAACATTTGTAAGGATAGCAAACAATCCTGCTTACTGTAAATCTTTTTGGAAATATCGCATTAGCGCTTAGTTTAAGAAAAGAAAAACGATGCTGGCATGATATAAAAGAGAAGATATGATCTATTTTGTTGGCGTTTTCGCTCTTATGTTTGCAATAAACTTGGATTTTTTCAACATCTCTTACTCATTCTATAGATAGGCTAAAAATTGACAATTCCAATACTAGTTGCATTCACATTTATTTAAAAAGGAAAAAGAAAATTAACTAAAAGTTATGTAGGAATATATTCATTTAGAAAAAACATCAATGGTTAGGCGATGATAATAAATCACAACGGGTCCTTGTGTTACAAATAACATACTACGAAGTATCTAATCAATTTATCCTTAAGGCAAAATAAGGCTCACGAAAGAGAGCAAAGAGAGAATAATACACAAGCAAGCCATAATTTTGCTCAAAGCCTTATCTAGGACTGTCGATTTAGGAGCTATCTGCTTGCCTCGCAGACCACGTACCATCTCCATTACAGTATCGTATCGGATTGAGTGGCCGAACTTTCGCGAAGTTTGCCGAGCGAGTTCGCGACCGACATACTGTACGAAATCGCACTGGGATAACTTTTGATGTTATTCGGCTTAGTAATATTTTTTTTTTGGTTTTGATCGGAGCTTTCAAAAGTTCTTATGCCATATTTTAAATTAAGAGTTTTGTTATAGTTTAAACTGTATATGAGTTTAGTCTAGCGACGAGTTTATATGAATAAGGTTCTTTCTTTTTAACACGCTTTTATAAGCTTAGGTTGTATCTAACTATGTATGTATGTAACGGAATGTTTGAGCTTAATTTTCACCGATTTCAAAAAATCTGATTAATTTGAAACTTTGCGTACTTATCAAGGAGCAATGACAATACAATAATTTGATAATTTTATCCTCTTATCCTGATCAGGATTGCCAGGATCGAATAATTTCGTCACGTATCGTCTGCGTGAGAGCAAGTGGCTTATTACTGTTACTAAATTCTATTACTGTTTTGTAATAGAATTTAGTAACAGTAATCAGCATTATTAATAATTCAACTATTGTTGTATTGTTAGAAATTACAAATTTTTACCGAACTAAAAAGTGAAAAATAATCCTTAATATGAACTCAAAAAAATACGAAAATAATGAAAAATACTAGCATTATTATGGAAAAAGCGTGGGGCGCTTTGTGCCACATTTTTCGAATACAGAGCAACCCACATTTTTTCCACAATAATACTAGTATTTTTCGCCATTGTTCATTATTTTTTTGAGTTCATATTAAGGATTATTTTTCACTTTATAGTTTAATGTGCTTTAAAAGCGTGTTTTTTCCTTTTTTAAACTATATTTTTCACTTGTGTTCTGCCATTACGGTGGCCGTTTATCAATACTGTGACGAATTCACTTGATTGTATATAGCAATCTGAGATAAGTTCTTTTTTTATTTATTTATGGCGTATCTATTCAACCATGTAATGGAAGCTTCGATTCTATTTTATATCTGGAGTATATATATGTGAAGTATGTGCCCATTTCAAACAGTGTTTCCGTTAGATTAATAAATGCATAAATTTATTACAAGAAAAAAATGATTAAAATTGCTTATGTAAAATGCAGCATGCTGTTTATTTCGTTGTGATATTAAGTCCAACCACAATTGGTGGTTCAGAGATTCTAATAAACAAAAAAAAGTTAGAACATAGAAAACAAGGTGTGTGTTTTATTTTTCATAAGACTCAATATGACGGAAATATCATACGTAATCTCTATTAAATTATTATTAATAATTTTCCAATTCAAGCATTATGCTCGTAATATTTGATGCTAAAATGTGTGTTAAAAAATTTCATTCTTAAACTTAGAAATAGAGAGAACTCGAGTCTTAAATATTTCCCGACCTCTCTTATTGAAGCAATGAATACAACTTATACTACGGAACAATAGCAAGAAGAATTTGATCCCAAATTGGTCAGTATTTCATTCCTCAGCCGCACGTTTAGCCGTTATGCCTCGTAATAACGGGCTCGATCAATTGCCGCGCGTTCGTCGTCTTCTCAGCTTTAGTCGGATGGCCAGCGTTAGACGTGCAATTAGGGGTGAAACTTGAAAAATCTCCCCTAGAATTTCAGGAAGAACGGTTATGGACCACTTTCGACCAAAGATGACAAGCTAATACTACTAGATCCTTGGCGAACTAATTATTACTATTTTAAGTTAATCAGGAATACGAAATTAGTATAGAGATTTTGTTTCAACCTTTATTGTTTGATAGAATCCTATATTGCATTCAATAGCAAGTCCGACGCAGACTTCCGCACCTAGAGCTATACACAACCACACAACATACTTGTGTTACATATTTTAAAGAAATTATGTTTATTTTTTTAATTCATTTCTGGATCCTCAACGCGAGCCCTACTCATATTTGGTCAGTTTTTAATATTTATTGCTTTTCTTTAGATTTTTTATTACAATCATGCCAAATTTAACAGTTGTATGAGTGTTCAATTGCTCAGCAAAAGGTCCAGGATGAAAAGGTTAAATAAGATATTATCTTTTGTTTTACTTTATAGTTTCTTAGGACATCTGCCGCAGTAGAACATATTTCATTGAAAATTTTGACTGGCTATTTATAACAGTTTAAATGGTATAACCCGCTAAAGTTAAGACATACAGACGGACGGACAGACAGACCGACACAAAGACGAAGCGGACTACCTAATAGGATCCCGTTGATACCCTAAAATAAAGTGTTTTCTTTATTTGATTATAAAATCTTAGTAACGAATCGTAATATAAAAAAAAAATTACGGACACAAATTTTAAGAAAGAGTAAGTTTATAACACTTCAACGTAACCAATTATAGTGGACCACTAATTAAATATTGATCTAGGAAGGAAGTTAACTATTCATAAGTCGTTTTCGCACTTTGTTCACACGGAACCTCTCAAATATAATATCATAGGATATTAGTCAAAGCAGAGCTAATTTTCGCACCGCGCCGCGACACGTGCAGCGCGCTGTTGCGGCGCAAAGAACTTCGCGAAACATTAAAAATTCAGCGTGCGTACACTTAAGCTCGCCCTGCGGTGTGGGCCCAAGGAATTAGTCTCAATTAGAGCAGACAAAGGAACGGGTGCATTTGTTATGCAGATTACTTAGCACGGCCGCTTTTAAGGTGCCCGCGGAAGCTACGGAACGCCCGTCTCGCGCTTCGCCCGTTTGCTGAACCGGGATAACGCTGCGTTCGGTTTAATTTCGTTACCTATCATAACGTATAGGAGGGTATACGTATTTTTAATAACTATGTATATCTCGTCAACTTACGATACTATCGATTACGATAGAATATTACAAAATTACATTAAAATAAGTCACTGTAAAGTATAAAGTATAAGGTATCTGAAAAAAAATCATTTACTTGCTTTAATGAATTTGCATCGTCTTCAGAACCAAAATTAGGTGTTGATCACGGGCTAATTGTCCAATAAGTTTGTAATTGAAGTCGAATTAAACAACTCGCTCCCTATCCCGGAGAGTGTGGCGGGCCATCGGTCCTTGACTGTCGTCATTTGGTGACGAAATTTGTTATCAGCCCCTAACCTGCACCGGGCTACCCTAGGGAACTCGAGTCCGTCAATCAGAAATCAAGAAGATGTAACCGCTTCAGAACTCGAGTAATAAAAAAATACTGAAATAAAAACATACAAGTTATTTTATGAAATTTGTCATTTATTAAGACTTATTGAAGAGAAAACTCTTTTATAGCGCCGTTGTGATTTTTAAATTCGACGAATGAAAAGCGTCACTAGAAAGACACAAACACATTATACATGTATAGGATTTAACCTGTGAGAGAATGAAATAGAATATAAGATGTGATGTGATGCAAGAAAAAGAGATCTATGAGCCAGTGTGCGCCTGCGTATTGTCATTTGTTGAAATTAAAAAGATGAAATCTGAATAAGAAAATGTAAAATAACCTTCGAAATTAGTACCGATGTCACAATAAATAAATTCTGAAATTATTCTAATCCTGATACTATATTCATCTCATTTTCTCGCAGTTTAGTGTGTGAAACTGAAGCGCATTGCAGGGAAGTAATATCTCGAGTCTTGTTTTTATTATGCTTTAAATACTCTTAAAACATTATCAAAATCGGTCAAGTATTTTTAGAGTAATCAAATTTTAAAATACAGAATACGTAAGAGAAAATAAACGATACTTTTTACCACCCAGCCATTATACGTCTCCTCGGTTTCACTTCCGCTAGACGTTTAAAATGATCGACGATTGTTTGGTCAGACATAAAACATACCTTACGTTCGATTGTTATGTTTGATTACACACTGGCCTTTATATGCCATCGCGCGTGCCCATAATCGTTCGTGACTGTGTGGAGATGTAATTACACTAAAATTTATTTATTAAAAAAGCAAATGTTTATTTACCATTTTGTTAACTTACCATTAATTTATTGTTTTATTACACAAAAAGCTTCACTTGTATGGTTGGCGAACGAAACGACAAAACCGTATTGTTTTTTAAACCTATTCAAAATATTATGTGTAACGTTCAAAAACGTATTCCAATTCGAAGCGTTTTATTTCACGTCGGCATTCAATAGGAATTCCAGACATCGAATCGGATTTAATCTGCAGAAGGAGGGGAAACCTCCGACGAAAAGCGTCGAGCGTGCCGCGCCCGCCGTCGCCACATCTGAAAACCAATCTACTTGTGTATTCTAGTCTGTGGACACTGCCCGAAACAGGGTTTGCCCTCACACTAAGATACTATTTTTAAGAAGATTATACGTTACATATTTGTTTTATTTATAAAACCTGGTAGATAATTTTTTAATGGCTTCATATTTTTCCTAAAAAAAAAGTTAAACTTTTCTTTGATCTTTTTTTCTGATTCCTTAACCCAATAGATTATTACAAAAAGAACTTTAAAGAACAGAACTGTAAAGAGGTTAGAGATTAGAGGTTATAGCGAAATTGATATAGGAAGGCTTGTACACGCGTGGCGCCAGGTACTAAATATATTCCGCGCATATGTATTTTACTCTCGTTTAATTTGTTCATGTATATTTCTTTTTATTTTTAAATGCTTTATAACACCTTGATTCGTATTTACATAATTGAATATATATACACAAAAAAAAATTGGCACTCGTAATTCATCCACTTTCCGACTTCTAAATAATTTTAAAGTACATATATTAAGACGCGATGAAAGACATAACTTGGTCTGATTTGATAACAGTTATCAGGATGTGGACAGTGGAACTTCTCTATCATGACTCGTAAATGCCTCGAGCTTAGTCTCTTTGGATTATTTTTATGTTTCCATTACAATACATTTGCGATATGGTGACGATAGCGTGATGTTGCAAACCGATAGTTAGACCGATAATTATATATATATATATATATATATAACAGTACCAAGTAATCCCTATAAAATTTATTTAATTTTCAATTTGGGGCAGCCCTAATAGGCGAGTTAATTCGTCGGTACTCTGCGCGAAGAGCAGCTGCACGGCAATTTATAGCGACGGGGATCAGTCATCGCTGTAACTAGGCGCTCTCTTCACTCAATTCCTATCGGCCTATATTCATTAAACGATTGAATTTTATGTGAATTAAAAAAAAAACCCCGCACTCATCTCTATACTGATCACACGATTGGCTCACATAGCAGCTTTTTATTACTTGGCTATGGGGAAATAATTATTTCGTTTAGAAAGTCGTAATTTTTCTCTGTTGTGTCACTACCTTTTTTCTTTTTTTTCTATATTGCATACTTCATTACAATATATGTACACACAATAAACTTGTTATACTTTATATCCTTACCCCTCCCTCTCGAACTTTATCGTCCATCCTCGACAACTGTCCTTCTCTAAGTGAATGAGCACGACCCAGAAAATAAATTAAAATTAATGACTTTTAAATCGTCTAAGGAAATAAAAAAGAGTAGCCAATACATTATATGATAATGAATTCTATTAGTTTACTAAACATCGAAATTGTTTAATTCATTGAGGAGTTCTAATCAAACATACAGACAAACAAATAGGAAGACAAATAAACAGTACCTTATTTATCACAAATTTGTGTGTCATATTAGTACACCAAACTTCATAAAAATTAGTTTAAGTATTAAGAAAAATTATACAAACCAACAGACAAAGAAACACACAAAAAGTAGTCTACATCCGTACCCTAGTACCAAATTGTTTGTGGCAAATTTTATCAAAATAAATGTAGCGGTTTGGGTTTGAAAGCTGACCAGACACAAATAATTTCGTTTTTTTAATATTAGTATAGATTCTCACCAAAAGCACAAATATGAATATTTGTTCACACAGACGCTCAAATAATTACATTTCTTGTTTTAACTTATCCTCTTTTAATCCATTAAAAGTTTTATTTTCAGATACAGTGGTACACGAATTTACTGTTTTCAAATCCAAAACCCAAGTGAAGACATTTTATATTTATAACTTGCAAAACGACCGTAGTCCCAATAAATGCTGTTGCATTTCGTCCAGTGCTTGAGAATTCCGGTTGTTTGCTCCCTTCTCCATCAGCCCTCCAGCCCTCTCCCCTATCCAACAATACTACCATATTCCTAACCAAGAGGTCGGCAATGCACTGGTGACCACTTTGGGATTGTGAGTGTCCATGAGCGGCAGTGACGACCTATTTTTCTCGCAACAAAATATTAAATGTCCCTCTCTAACGTCAAATCTATTTTAAAATTCTTCAACATCGGTTGAGTGGCTTAGGTGTGAAAAGAACCAGAGACACTTTCGCATTTATAATATTAATATGGATTAATATTTTTTTCTAAAGAGAAATTTTCTAAGTTTTAAATTTAGGACGTAAAGCTAATTTATTGTTCTACTTTTATTTTATCTTCTAAACAAAAAGAAGGATACGTCCATACACTTCTAGAATCAACCAGGGATAAGAAGAAGAACTTTTTCAAAATTATATCTTTCTTGTGGAATTTTCATATTAACATCCTAACTAATGTATCAGGTGATGTATAGTCTATTACACGTTTACATTTTTATTGATTTATTGCAGCGAACATAATAAACAGAGGCCGTCCACGACATGAATCGCATAGATACAAAATAATCATCTTTTACTTCTATTTAAAGCACTAATTCTTCTAATCAATAGTTAAATAATCAAAATTAAAAGAAAATGATGACATTTCACTTTCATATAGCCTATGTTTTAGTCAGAAGCCCGCTCTCTGTACAAGATTTTAAGTTGTTAAGTACTGATTTTTGCGAAAGGAAAGTAGCCTGGCAAAATTCCGCTTCGGCATTAGTACATGTTTTATTCAATACAACACGAAAACTATTTCGGCCAATAGTTTTCGCTGTCGTTTGAGCCTAAATAACAGCCAAATGGAGTACGAAATTTTCGACAATTTTTTTTTTAGTTATTTTCGCTCACGGCCAGTGTTGCACTTTCAAACATTAGAATAGGTCAAAACATTTCGACTGCAATAACCCGGTTGAAATATTTCATAAGAGTTATAACCCTCTAAAATATCTCTCCGACGCAGCGATGAAATACTTTTCTAAAACCAATCAAACGAAACCGACCGTATTTCACTCGGCAACACAAACTGGACGCTTCGGCGGCGGTGTCGCGGGCGCGCTGCACCGCCGCTACGGCAGTTTTAAAACGGGGGTCACGTAGCCAGAAAATCGTATTTGTCCCGCAAACACGTTTCCAATAAACCGCTAACTCCGATACGGCGAGCCGCGCGCCACCCGGCTTGTTGCGGGTAACTCAGTTTTTGAGTCCGCCACACCCGCCCCGGACTCCGAGGTGTGAATGTAAATAAATCGCCGTCCCATTTCCATGGGATGCGACGTTATATTCGCTCCTTTCTCTGTGGATTGAAAACTTGCTCACGCGTGGAAACTTAAAAAGATCGTGCACTTTATCGATCGAATCGTAAATCCTAAGAGGGTTATTATTCCAAGCCCGTTCTTATCGGCAAGGCGAGAAGGTCGATATCGAATGGGTCATTCGTTACTCCGCGGAAATTCGTTGTTATTTATAAATAACATTTATACAAAAAAAAAACACGACAATAGAAAATGATATTATCCTCTGTGTTTGCGTACAAAGGCTTTCGCCGGAGACTCGGTCCGCGTAGAATTAATTTTTTCAAAGGCGCTTCATTTAATGCCGTGTTCAAGTTGATATCTTAGTAGACGGTCAGGTTCTATTTATATGCTTGGGAGATTAAAATGAATATATTTGCTTGCTATCGGTCAATATATACAATATTCTGGATAATTGTTTTAATTAATCATAATATTATCGTAGTTTTTACTGTAATGAAATTTCATTTGGAGAAAGTAATAATAGTTTTAATTTTTACTATACATTAAAATCATTACTTTTTTCATTCAAAATGAAAAATAGTATTTTTTCGGTATATACCTAAAAACCAAATTTCAGAATTTTCGGATATTATTTTTTCGAACTTATTTATATTTGGCAATAAAATACAGCATAGATTTTCAACCAAGCTATGAGTATAAACAAAAAGAAAATTATTTTGAAATACATTCCCTAGTTTTTAAGCAACTTTCGATACAGAAAGCACAAAAAAAAATTATTACCCGCGGCTTTGTTTATTTACGTGAACAACATGTAGCATGACTTAGCTACTTGATCGCTTTAATCTATTATGTTCTCGAGGCATGCCCATCATTTACGCCTTTTCATATTACTATTTCTAGTTCGTTTTCACCGCGTTTCGTACTGAAAATCTTATGGCGTAACAGGAAAAAAGATTGATTAAGATCTGTAGTAATACTGTATGCCTATAATAATAAAGCCTTTTTTTATTTCCTATAAACCTTATCTACAGACTATTTCGTTTAATTAACGAAGAACTCTAGTGTTATAAATCATGTTTAATCTCATTTTATTTATATAAGAACCCATTTGATGGAGTATAGGCCTCATCCAAGGATTTCCAATTTTCGTCCTTTGTACTGCTTTTATCCAATTATTACCCCTCACCCTTTCTACGTCCTTCACTCATCGTTTTGATAATCGTCCCACGTTTCTTTTTCGATATGAATCTGTCCATTTAGTACTTTGAAGAGTCCAGCAATGATTGGTGTATCTTGCTACATGGCCGGCGCAGTACCATTTTAATTTTATGCTTAGCGTGGCGCATCTTTGTGTTTCGTCTTACTGCTTTTATTTTATTTTCATCCTATTAGATTTACGTCACGCCGGAACCCGCTTTGAGAAAAATCAACTTTTTTTTGGCCTACCTTACCTACAAACGATACTAATAAATGTAGTGATGTTCATTTTTTTGTAGTCTTATCAGTTACTGAGAAAACATCATTTTAGTGACTCAAGAGCAAAAATTCTTTTTCGTTTAGTGTTATCTACAAACCATGCTGATAAATGTAGTACTGTTTATTTTTTGAACACTTAATAGTTACTGAGAAAACGTTATGAATATTATTTAAACTAAGAAATATTAGGAAAAATAAGTTGACTTGTTTCGAAATAGGTTTTGAATTGTTTGTAGTTTATTGTAGTAACGATGAAATGTTTTTTTGTTTTATATTCTTCTCAAGTATCGCAAAATGTTACATTAAAGAGATTTTAAATCATAAAATAACACTTGTCCTTAAACTACAAACGATGTAGTTGATTGTAGCTAAATTTAAATGTTTGTAGTGACTGTTAAATTCTTATCAGCGATGAAAAACAAAAACAAGTGTTCAATAAGTCGATACACTCAACACAATCATAAGCCCTAGATTTAATATTGTTTGTAGTTTTAGGTAGTTTATTGTAGTGACAACAAAATATTACTTTATTTAATATTTTATTGAAATATCGCAAAAATGCTACAATAGCGAGATTATAAATCATAAAATAACATAAGTTCAAAACTACAAACAATTGTATAAAATATAGAATCCTCAAAGACGATAAATCGATTTTTCAAGTGCCCTACACTACATTTGTAGTGATCCAAGAGCAAAAAAATTTTCTTGTTTTTATTTTTATCTACAAACCATGCTGATAAATGTAGTACGGATAGTTATTTTCGCAGTGCTAATATTAACACAACAAAATGAGTAGTACAATTTCGAACAATAAAATCTACAATACGTAATGATTTTGTCGAGTTATCAGTGTTTTATCGTTTGTAGTTCATTGTAGTACCAAAAAATATTCAATTGCTTTTAGTTATATCTTAAAATAAAATTGGATTAAATAAAAATAATAGATTTTTAAAATCAACATTTCTAAATGCGAAACTACAAACAATATTGATATTTGTAGCCACATTTGTATGTTTGTATCATCATTATAACTCTTATAATAACTGTAATTTGAGACTATATTCAAAAGTTTTATCCATTAAAAACGTTGCATTGTCTAATCTGGTAATATTGGAGTAAGGCAAAATCACATGAAACTATTGAATCCGTTAAACATTAAGTCTGACAATATCATTACGAATAATATTTCTATACAATAAGCAGTAAGTTTAATCTTGGATTCAATAAATTCTCGTTACATGTGTTTCAAAGTAAACGCTGCTGCAGAACTGCAATTGTTAATATATATTGTCTCATTTCTTTAATTCTGAAATTATCAATTATTTTTTTAGGTAAGCCAAAAATGGTATAAGTATGACAACTACTCAAAAATGTTACCAACATGTCTACTTTATAAAATTTCCTTTCATTTCCCGTATATCACTATTCAAATTGTTAGTTAACGTTTGCTATCACAAAAAATTAAACTTATTTGGTAATTTCAAATAGCGTATTCGTAATAAGAAGTGTAATTTCCAATAAATAATTTATTCAATTATTGGATTTAATAATTCAATTATTTTTTTTTCCTCAAATTATGAATGAGCGTTCAATACATTATATATGATTTCTATTCACAATTCATGTGAATGAATGCACAATCTTAATTAAATCCAACAGTAATTTATTTTCATTACTAATTGTAATTTTTTTCTACGAAAATATTATTTTTAATAAGTATGCCTACAGAAACAATTACAATTTACTGTAACAACGCATTATGAAAATTAAATCATTAAATAAAACTCTTTCTATTTTTCAAATCAATTTTCGCGCCAGAATTCTCTAATCGAGAATGTTGCTGTGGCGCCATCTATATATCCGAATGGCTATCATTATTTTTTTGATGCATTTTGCTCAATGTTTCAAGATCTTTCTTCGCCACTCTTGCTTTTGGACTTAGATATTTACGTCTGGCGATTATTTAATACAAGAAGTCTATCATTATCTTCGATAAAATGTGATATTTTGTTCTGCTGCATTTCAATGATAATTGATGGTAAGTTTGTTGAACATGTTGTCCTATTGTTTTAAGGTTATAATGCAATATCAATTTATTGTTTGTAGATTTTTATTACATCCTTTTTTATTTGCAGGTGCAAATAATTATTCAGATGATGAAATTGGACGTCTGTTAAATTTTCAATTTTTTGTCAATTGGAATTGTCTATTTTTATAAAAAAAGTAAAAAATTTTATTTTTGCTGATACTTACATTCAGTCTTATTAATGCTTTTCGAAGATTGTTTTGGTAAGTTTAAAAATAATTTAATAATACATGAAAAAAACTTAACTAGAGCATATTTTCGTTATGAACTTGATAAACTTAGTAATGATATGTAGTTTTCGATTGTTAGTTAAGATTCTCAATCACATAATGCTAATAGAATAACTGAGCTAATTATTTGTACATTAATATATTTTAGTGTAAGATTAATTATTAATGACATATTTGAGTGTTTGGGTAATTTACTGTAATAATATATTTTTTTCTTTATAGATAACGAAATAAGTGGAAAATGCCAAGAGCACCTTTGTACTCACCTGACGACGTTTACTGTAAATTGAAAAATTTACAGTTTCGCGATGAAAAAAATCAATATTTACCCTACAACGATCCAGTTTGGAAAACAGCTGTCGAACTCTTACCTGGCATGAGTTTAGAACATGTTTGGTTATATATAACACATAATCGAAACCGTGTGTCAGAGAAAATCAACGGACCTGTTAAACAAAAAAGAAAAAAGAAAAATAAGTTTTGACCCGAACTGGTCAACGCAAAAGCTCAAAAAGCCTGCCTCCAATAAAAAGGTCATTCATTTAACCGCGTCTGAATGGAAGAAGTTAGATCTAAAAACCAAAATTTTCAAAGACAATAGAGAGTATGAAGTTTTTGAGCCTGGTTGGACAGATAAAATTTACAGTTGTATTTGGCAACATTTTAGGCTTTCTTGTCCTTTCTCATTTAAGACTCCTAAAATATCAAGAGCCAGTGACATTTTTCTATCAATCAATGGTGTTTGTAATGAGTGCCAAAATGAAATACATATATATAGTTTAGAAGATGCAAATGATGATGGGATCGACTTTCATGTGTCTACCTGCGATACGAAAAATATTAGGCATTTAAAAAAAAGGCAGCTTCGTGGAAATACAAGAAAAGTGGTAGTTAATGAAATAAAGTGCAAATCAACCTATATGTGGCGACGGCAGAAAGCTGATGAAGTAATGGGTTTTGGTGATGATGAACCAGCCGATTTACCAAAAGAAAATGCACTGAGAAATGCGAAATACACGGAGAAAAGAAAGATCTGGGTCTGAAGCCTTTTCTCACCCTGTGTTAGCTGTCGAAGATTTGAAAAGTGATCCGAAATACTCTGAAGCTATACACGAAATTTCTCTCAATAAAATGTATGTTATGTATTGGTTGCCAGAGCAAATTTCATTATACAAGCTATTTATGAACAAGGATCCCATTGGGAGTATTTGTATCGACGCGACAGGAAGCTTAATTAGAAGCTTATCAGCGAACGATAATTCAAAACGAATTATTTTATATTATCAAATTATATCTTCCTTTCAAAATCATCGCTCCCACTTCTCCAATTTGTCTCTGAAAACATGATGCTAATACCTTGTCTTACTGGCTGCGAGAATGGTTAAGATCTGGAATTGATGCTCCGAAGCAAGTCATTACAGATTTTTCTTTAGCTCTTCTTAACGCAGCTGCATTGGCATTTAATAATATGCCGTTATCTCAATATATAGATGAATGCTACAAAGACGTTACTGATGGTGTATCGATTGAAAAAACCACAATACTTCGTATTGATGTTGCCCATTTATGCAAATTCGTTTCAATGTGGCGTTGTTTTGATAATAACAATCGACATCAGAAAGATTTCTACATGAGGTGCCTAAATTTAATACGAAATTCAACTAGTCTGGATGAGTTTAAACAATTGTTGACTGCTGTGCTTACTGTAGCTTACTCTGATTATGAAGATGATAATGATAAAAATGTATGTTCACGATACAAATTGCTGTTATTAAATTTGATGAAAAACGAGTCAGAAACTTTACCAGAGTTTCCAGAAGATCATTTGTTTGCTGACATGACTACTGTCGATGAAGACTCTGAAGCACCGTCAACTCATAGAGCAAAAAGCCTAAAGTAATTAGACCCATTAAGAGATCTAGAAAATATCAGATTGGAATGCAGTAGGAATGTTACGGGTTCAATTCCCAATGACTATGCTAATAAGGATTTTGCTAATCGTCTTATGAAGCTTTATTACTATTTTTTACTATGGACTGCTATTGTTCCGACTCTTTTTTATAAAGATATAATTGAAGACATCACATCGATAATGACAGCAAGCTCGGCTATTAGTGAAGAGTATTTTAAAGATGTTAAGAACCATGTATTTATCAACATAAAAAATAACCCTCTTGTTGCTTTTCTAAAAACTCATCTGAATGTTTTGAGTGGCACTATGAAGTTAGTTGCTGCAATGTCTAAAAAACCTTCTAAAGCTATTTTCGATAATAGTGATACGACTGTGAGTAATGAAGACATTGAAACAACATCAGAAGCTTATGAAACCCTGAAAGACGCTGAAGAAGAGCAAAACGAACATCAGGATTCTACAGCTAGTTTGGAGTGTGAGTGTCCTGAAGTAAACATTGGTAGTACTATTTCTGATGATTCCAACAATAACCACACAGCAAATAGTTATACAAATGGCTCCCCAATAATTCCAATAGACTTATCACTTCCAAAAATAACAAATAGTCTTATTGATGATTTAAGCAGCATACTGAAGGTTGATAAAATTGAGGGCTATAACATTGAACACAGTGGTTTAGAAATTAGTGTTGCTGATTTGTGTGCAACACATTATGAAAATGATGATAATGAAGCTAATTTAGAAGAATCCGAATCGAATAAAGAAAATATGATGAAAGTAAACAAAAAATCGACTCTGACGTTGAAAACTTATTCATCAACTCCTAATAGTAGCAGCACTGCACGTGAAAAATTGATTAAATTGTTGAATCCAGTTTCGGATAATAACAGTGAATATAATTCAACTTTTATATCTGAAAATGCTAATACATACAATTATTTAAATTTACAAGATGAATGGGGTGGTCTTTTAAAAAATAAAAAAACTAGTCATTACGCTAAGAAAGATCCGGATATTGAAAATAAACACAAAAGACCAAAATCAAAATCTAAAATTGGTTTGTTAATCAATGGTAATTGCTTGAAACCAATAAAAATAAAACAAGGATTAGTGAAGCTGAGCAATACGTGTCCTGTTGATTCAGCTCTACATTGTGTACTTATTGCTTACATAGATCGATTTATCTATCATAACTATATAGATATGAACAACTCAGAAGTGTTTGACGTTATAAAATTAATTTCAAGCAAAGGTATAAATGCTAACGTATATCAAAAAAGAGCAAATCTTATTCTTAAATTTAAAAAAATTGAGGATGGTATAGTCGACTGCAATTCGAATGTAAGTAATACAATTATTCAAATATTTAAAGGAGTACCGTCGTTAACTGTCAATTCTACCTGTTTGAAATGCAAAAAATTCAGATCATCTATTTTACCTGTGATCGAGACACACCTTGATCCATTAATTAATAATGGAATACAAGGACTGCAGCAATCCGTACTCAAATATCTAGAATCGTATGTACGGCGATGCCATACTTGTAATACTACAAATGATCTTAACTTTCAACCTGGCAATCATCTATGGATTGATATTGAAGCTGTGTTTACGAGTGTGTGCAAGAAAAATGATGTTAGATGTTAAGAACAATTCTAATACTGACTTTTCATTATTACAAATTCCTGTCGAGTTAGAGGTATTGAATAATACGTATATTTTGGTTGGTGCAATAGAACATATTATGCTTGAAGTCGCTGGACATTATCGACCGTACCTACGAAGAACCAACAGCAAATGGGAACTTCATGACGGAATCTCCCAAAGCTCTAAGAAGAAAGTGGTAGCTAAGAAAGATTTAGTAACAAAAGAAAATACATATGTTATTTTATGTAATAAAATAATTTGCAATATTATATTTTCTCGTCGCCGGGCCAAAGTAAATAGAAAGGTCCCAGATCATGTTTGTCGACCTCGGCTTCGCCTCGGACGACAATTACATGTGATCTGGGACCTTCTATTTTATTTCCTTGGTGTGTAACATACTATTAACTATTTAACTAATACGAATAGGAACTATGATTTGTTATTTTTTATAATTATAATCATCAATAAAACTGTTCTCTTATCAAGTCCTTATATTTTGCTCAAGTATTATGCTAATTACTTATAAAATTAAGATATTTACAATCAAATAGAATAACTAGATTTTCAGAGTAGATCTAAAGTAATCGACAACCGATAACTTTATTAAAATCCTTCAAAATGAACTGTAGAAAATTATAAATACGTTTCCTTGAATATAGTCTCAAATTACAGTTATTATAAGAGTTATAATGATGATACAAACATACAAATGTGGCTACAAATATCAATATTGTTTGTAGTTTCGCATTTAGAAATGTTGATTTTTAAAAATCTATTATTTTTTATTTAATCCAATTTTATTTTAAGATATAACTAAAAGCAATTGAATATTTTTTTGGTACTACAATGAACTACAAACGATAAAACACTGATAACTCGACAAAATCATTACGTATTGTAGATTTTTATTGTTCGAAATTGTACTACTCATTTTTGTTGTGTTAATATTAGCACTGCGAAAATAACTATCCGTACTACATTTATCAGCATGGTTTGTAGATAAAAATAAAAAAACAAGAAAAATTTTTTTGCTCTTGGATCACTACAAATGTAGTGTAGGGCACTTGAAAAATCGATTTATCGTCTTTGGAGGATTCTATATTTTATACAATTGTTTGTAGTTTTTGAACTTATGTTATTTTATGATTTATAATCTCGCTATTGTAGCATTTTTTGCGATATTTCAATAAAATATTAAATAAAGTAATATTTTGTTGTCACTACAATAAACTACCTAAAAACTACAAACAATATTAAATCTAGGGCTTATGATTGTGTTGAGTGTATCGACTTATTGAACACTTGTTTTTGTTTTTTTCATCGCTGATAAGAATTTAACAGTCACTACAAACATTTAAATTTAGCTACAATCAACTACATCGTTTGTAGTTTAAGGACAAGTGTTATTTTATGATTTAAAATCTCTTTAATGTAACATTTTTGCGATACTTGAGAAGAATATAAAACAAAAAAACATTTCATCGTTACTACAATAAACTACAAACAATTCAAAACCTATTTCGAAACAAGTCAACTTATTTTTCCTAATATTTCTTAGTTTAAATAATATTCATAACGTTTTCTCAGTAACTATTAAGTGTACAAAAAAATAAACAGTACTACATTTATCAGCATGGTTTGTAGATAACACTAAACGAAAAAAGAATATTTTTTGCTCTTGAGTCACTAAAAATGATGTTTTCTCAGTAACTGATAAGACTACAAAAAAATGAACATCACTACATTTATTAGTATCGTTTGTAGGTAAGGTAGGCCAAAAAAAAAGTTGATTTTTCTCAAAGCGGGTTCCGGCGTGACAGAAGATCCTATTAGAAGTAGTACAAAGCTGTAATTAGGCATGAGTGTAAATATTAATTACGCCTACAATGTGGTAATATAAAATTTCGAGAAAAAGTTACAATACATCTCCTATGCATAAAGTGTGAATGAAGATTTTATTTCTCGTCTAATACCTGATGTGGGGTATAGTTGTAGAATTTGTAGTTACATAGATTGTTCAAAAATATTCCTTGTGTTTGAAAACCATTTTTCGGTTCAGGGATCCGTTTGTGAAATATTAAGTTTTAAAATGCCAATTTTTATTAAATAGGGTCCTCACTCCCTTTTTCTTTTTGAACCCAAATCTAAAAAGGTTACTTTACCTAGGTTACTTTTATTTTGGGTTAATAACCTAGAAAGGTTACTTTGCTAAAGGTAAAGGTCTTTATTCAAAAAAGATTATTATAAAATCTAATCAACCACAGGGCGGGCCAAACGTTCACGAGAAGAGCCAGTTTTCCAATCTTTAATCCTGAAATAATACAGGCACTCTTATTACTCAGAAATCTTTAAGTACATGAGCGTACATTATAGCCCGTAATTTATGATTAATAACGATTAATCCCTTTTTCCTTTTTTTAGAATTTCTTCTCAAACTTATAAAGGGAAAATTAATAGCCACGGACATACAACCGCCGGCCTACTTCATGTAATCCCTCTTATTTCTTCCAAGAACACATATTAAGTCGGGTAATATACGAAGCCTAAACAAACAATCGGCATAAAGGGCAGATTAATGCTAATCGCTCCCTAAGTTTTACGGTCATTGGAGATGATTTCTCGACGAGTCCCGCGGTAATAATTCCAACGAAAATAAAACAAAAGGCATCCCTTTGAATATCTCGGATTTAGCGTCCAATTAAAAGTTCCCGCTTCTTTGTTGTGCCGACGGCAGTGGAAGTTGATCGAGCTTTTTCTTTTGTTTGAAATCATCACTAATGGCGGTGGGATTGATTAAAATTTACTGTTATGATAAAAAAAAATATTATCTTAGTACTGTGTTTGTATAAAGGATAGCACGTGTACGAGAAATTATGAAGTAACAAGCTTTTGCCCGCGGCTGCGACTGCGTAGATATAAAATGAATTCCTTCATTTTACTTATCTCTCCGCCATGAAATCGAGATCCTCATCACTATCCCGTTCTCAATCCTGATCCCGGTCTCGCTCGTGATGTCAATTTTTTTCCATTTTCGATTTCAATCGCGATCTCGCTTTTGATTCCGACTCCGGTTTTGATCTAAGTAGATTCCGATACGACTTTTAATCCCAGTCCCGCTTTAAATTTTGATTGCAATACTGCTTTTATTTCCGATTCCAGTCACGCAGTTGATTTTAATTTTGATCCCACACACGACCTTGGCCTTGGTCTCGTTTCCGATTTTTCCGATCTAGCTAGCGGTCACAGTCTGGGTCACACACAGATTTGGACAGACATAGCAAGTTTCAAAATAATTTTATATTTTTATTTTTAAAATTTTGTATTTATATTTTTATATTAACAGTTTTATTTCAAAATAATAAATTTGGGTTATATGACTCTGAGATAATATTGATTTATATGAGTGAAAGAATTTTATAATCATTAGTGACGGAGATATGATTGAAAGTTACTCATTCACACATGCAACATATAGAATAAGTAGGATGTAGGAGTGGCTATTTAACTTAGGATCACATTCATGTTGTCAAACAACTTTATTAAAAAAGTAAGGAATACATTGCGACCTACTGCAGCTTGTTTTATTGATTATTAAAAAGCTTATGATTCAATTCATCACGAAAACATCTGACAAACACTTAAAATCAAGAGTTGATATAAAGTACATCAGAATACTGAAAAATCAGAATTCAGTCAGAACAGTATAGGGAAAATAAAAATAATTCTTTATTTCCACCACAATAATTTAAGACCATAGAATTACAAAGAATGTGTAACAATAGAAATTATCGTTGGGGACTAAAAACTAAGCTAAGTTAAACTTATGTTATAAGTTTCCAGGCACCCACCCCTGTGCATCTCGGTAACAAGTGACGTAACTAAATTTTTACAGTTTTATTAATGTATCAAAGTTAATAATTAAAACAGAGATGGGAAACAATGGAAATTTATAAAATAATATACTGTTGTTATTGTTGCATGTTTAACTGTGAATGTGTAATGAATGTGTATGTAGTGTGTATGTACTGAATGTTGAGAGCTTATGTATGTGCATTCAAAAGTAGGACGCATTATAATATGTAAACGGATGCAACAATTTTCAAACGATTTGCCATTTGACGAAAACAGTAATATATGTAAATGAATGGAATGAAAACAAAAATGATAAAAATATAATTAAAATGTAATAAATAATATTCCTAAATATAATGTTATGATGTTCAAGAGAGCCTCCGTGTCATCCTAGTTTTGTTTCAGTAGCAACTGAGTGACTCTGTTTTTACTCTCATATTTTGTTGATGCATATATTGACGGATTTATTCATTTTATTACACATGTACGGTGCCAAGAACTTATAGAAACGTTGTACAAATATATTTTAAGCTCTGTTTAGAGAGCACACATTTCCAGGTTTTAAATCTATGAGTTATACATCGAATATGAGCACCGAGTGCTCTTTAAGAACTGTATTCAGAATAAATAGTTGACGGACTATTAGGACTTTGTACAGTTCTAAAGGTAGATATCTAAAAAGAAGAAAAGAGCTATCCTTCAGTACTAATCTTTGACTTCGTTCTAAGTTTATAATACTGGTTTTACATGTGCCGCTCCAAGACGTAATGCAATTAGTATAAAGGATTGACAAAGCGAGTAATAAAAAGTTTTAAGAGTAGGTAAATTAATGTTTTAAAAATGTAAGTAAGCTTAGAAATTTTGCCTGGAAGTAAGTCAATGTATGGTCGGAATGTAAATCTATAGTCAATAAGGACACCAAAAAATATTCATTCATTCTTATTTCTGTAATTTAGGACTTTAGCAACTTTTTTGTAAACTGCTACATTGTGGACCACTAAATTGTATTCATTTATGGGTCCGAGTGTATTTATGACAGAAAAAACAATATATTTAGATTTTTCTGGACCTAAAGTTAAGATATTATTTCTTAACGACACAAAAATTGAATTCAGTACTGATGGTGCATTCTGAAATAGTTCAGACCATTTTTTTTGCATTAAAAATCAGTACTGTGTCATCGACAAAGGCTATAATTTTTCCATTTGTAAATTATATTCAGCAAATATCGTTAATATATATGAGAAATAAGATGGGCCCGGTGTACTCCATTGGGGGACACTGTAGGTCACAGGAAGGTCATCACTTTTTCTACATCAATTTCAACACATTGTGAGCGTGAAGACAAACAATACTCAAATAATTGCAGTCGTGTAGAACTTGCAACTTGAAACTAGAACCTGCACTCCCTCCTTACAATTACGCTGCCTTCTGTGTATCGGGACTTGTCCCTTGTCAATGCGACTGGCAGAAGGTTGAGCGATGATAATGATGATGATGATGATGATGAAGTTATCTCTATTTCGTATAAATCTCAACAGACGCCGGGTTATCCATGGCTTAATAATACGCTCCCTTTTAGAGGACTTTATTATTTGAATGCTTGATGAAATAACTTTTTGCAATAAGGATATAAACATCGTGGTAGCGTGGGATCCGTTTGTTTGCGTATAGCGCTAAAGTACAGAAACACGGATAGTTAGCTAGGGTTTATGTAGAAAAGAGACGTATTTGAAACAAATGATTACTGATTAATAATTAGTTAATGTTTTTGAGCAACTAAGACTTTGGAGGTTGATCATAATGCGATCTATTGTTGTGTGCTGTAAGAAGTCCATGAAAGGCGTATAGATCAAAATAATAGGAGTAATTTTAGACGCTGTTATTATTATATATATATTACCGCAAATAATGGTATTAGTGAAAGAAGATGAAGTAGATAATAAATCGTTTAAAGTGCATAGAAACGAGCGGACGATAAATGGAGATAATAATCGTATGTTTGTCAATTTTTACCATTAGATAATTTTCGTTGTCAATCTGCGGCTCGTCGACTAGACAAAATTAATCGAGTTCTTGATAAAAAAGACCACAACCTCATTTTGAGTAAAATTATAACCATCCAATTTTGGAATAATGTTTACATGACTTAAGAAGGATTCCGTTAGAACCAAAATGTCCCAGTCTGTTTGTGATCATTGTATGCATGCTAAAAATCTAAAAAATAGTGATTTACGCTACAGATATTCTGGATTAATACTTTAAGGTTTTTATTTGGTTTTTTGATTAAGACAGGGCATTGATCTAGGTCACAAAACATTGAGTCAGAGACAGATAATTCGTCTATAACGCTCGCTTGGTTATCGAATGGTATGATGATAAATTGTTATTAATTAAAAATAATATAAATGTGCAATGTATTATATAAATTAATAGTTACCGGTATATACGCTCTCAAATGTGTTTTTCGGGTGTTAATACTTATGTAAATGGGTGTTTTTTTATACTGTATGTGTGTAACTAGTGTATAGTAGAAAGGTAATACAATAATTATAATTTGTGGGTAATTATTTCATATATATGTGTACAGCAACAAATATACAATTAAGAGAACCGATTTAGACAATATTTATAAAGAAGTATTAATATACTATTTCTAAAAGATAATTAATACTTTTAATTAATACTAATACATAAAAGAATTTACAAAAAGGAGGTAATGTTTTACAGAAGCGATGTGACGTAACATAAATACCAGTCATACTTTATTAGCACATTAAATGGACGAGATCGCTTTCATTGTTTATACGCAGGGATGGAGTACCCTTCTTTTTAGGGATGAACACCTGTCCTTTGTACGTCCAGCAGTGAGCATGTTTATGTTCTACAGACAGTACACAAGCCATATAAAATAACTGGGGGGTTCTTGTGTGTCAGGTGTTCTATATATATGAGTTCGACACGACGGTAAACGTCGAGAGGTGAACTATTTAATTTGATTGAACTATTTTTTTTAATTAAAATGTCTTAATAATTTATTATATTGTACTTCATTGAGTCGGTAGTAAATTCAGCAATAATAGGGCCCAGCGTAGTCGCATTCGAATAATTACTTTTCAATCGATAAACGGACCATATATCTGATTCATTTATTGGACACTGAATAATGTTTCCCACTTTTTTGATAATTTCACATAAATTCTGTTTGTTTTCTGATGGACTGATGGAGACGTTGCGAATATCAATGGTTGTAGTTCTTAAATTTTTTTTCCTATAAATCAATTTTACTTTCGCTTTGTCATTGAAATATAAATTAATGGGTAGTCACGTCCTCTGTCGTCGAATTTATTGAGTTAATGAATCGATAATGTGATTCGATAATTTATATTGTAGTATTGGTTTAATCCGGTAGATGGAGCGATAATGATGTCAATTTAATAATTGCACGTTACTGTTTTAATATCTAGATGGCGCTTCAACGGAATTCATTATTATATAATAAGTTTAGAAGATAGATAGATAATTCGACACAAAATTCAAGAAATAAATACCTTATTTAGGCCTATTTTTGCAATGAATATGCATGAAAATTATGAAGATCATAGGTTACAATTCTAATTACTATTTAGATGGATATATATACGAAAACTATTTTATATTTTTGTTCAATGTCGCACCGAACCGAGATACGCGCACTTGTATTAACAGCGCAAGGGCGGCTCAATAAATGAAATTAGAAAAATTAATTAAGATAGAAAGAAGAGTATGCCAGCGCGACCCAGTACGACCAACACTCTTTAGGTTAAAAGAGGTATTTAGACAGCTTGATTAAGAAAAGTATAGAATAAAAATAAATGGAAAAAATCTATCGCACCTGATATTTGCAGATGACTTAATATTATTAACTCTCTCGAAAGACAACCTACAAAACAATGCTTCAAGAACTAGATAGTCAAAATCGCATAGTAGAATTAGTCATGAACCTAAAGTAAATTGAAGTTATGGTGAAAAGGGAACAAGAAACATTTATCTACCTCAACAGCAAATTAATAGAATATGTAAATAAATAAGTATGTCTAGGGTAAATAGTCTCTTCAAATGATTTTACTACAAATGAGATAGTTGGGCATTGGGCACTCGTGGAAAACGTAATGGAGTCTGAAGGATATAAACTGTCCAATAAAAACTCTTTAACACTTGCCAGTCCTCACATACGGCTGCCGAACGTCACTAAAGCTCACACAAGAAAATTAGAAGCATGGCTATTCGTAATACAGAGGAGCATGTTAGTAAAAAATCTCAACTACTATATAGGAATATATCAAACTAAAGGATTGTACAATGCGTAGGTGATACTTAAAATATTTAGGATTGGCCACTTAGAAATTGTAAAATAAAAAAAAAACTATCATCACAAACCCTGCTTATTTAGAATTTATTATACATATTTCATTCACTTGGTTTTACAAATTGGGGGCAAAATGAAAATTGTTTATTTAACTTAAACCTTAATTTGAAGTGAGAATTTTTTTGCGTAATGATTTTCTATGATATTCATTGAAGTTTAAAGCATCAAGGTAATTACAATAGACTTCAATTGGCCTTTCATGATAAAGTCAAGCGACCGATGTTAACACAATTTTCGTGTTACAGAAGCAAGCTACTCGTTTATGATTTGAGACCAATAGTCTCTCAGAGAAAAATTTAAGGAAATTAATATTTTAACTTTAGCATCACAATACATATAAAAAAACCTAGTATATGTCACGAGACATATAGAATCGTTCAAAAAAAGCAGCGACACCCATAACACTAACACTAGATATAAGAACGATCTTGCTGCTCATAAAACCCGTCTAAGTAAAGTGAAAAATTCATTTAAGGGGCAATGTGTGCGCTTTTATAATAGGGTTCCGGCTATTATACTGTGTAGACGTTAATGAAAAAAACCCAACGGGATTGAACTGCTCGGCTATCAGATTGCTTCATATTACATATTTATAAGTGTTGGACTAAATTATTATTTACTCAATATTTTGTATCTATGAGTAAAAAAAAGCAAACCTTGAATTTCTTGCCCATTCTTCTCATGTTGAATCAGCATTTGGAATGGGTGGTAATGTTAATGTCGAAAACAATAGTTTATGACGCATTTCAAGTGTAATTTCTTTTACCTATGAAATAAAGCTATTTTAGATTTGATTTGAAGTTCCATCTCTTGCCACTGTTTATCATTGGTTTAACGAATTCAAGCGAGGTCGCACTAATCTAATTGACAATCTCTATGGCGACGACCGAAGAGAACATCAATACTGTACGGCAGACAATCGTATCCACCAGGGCGAAAAGAGTGTTTCTCTCAGTTGCTCCATTGAATACAGTGATATATTGATTTCAACGGTAATTATTTTAAAAATAATAATAACTTACCTACCAGTTTACTTAGTTTTGGATTTTCTAAGGGCTTTCAGATTGACCTAAGTAATAATTAGGAAGCTGAAGTGAAAATGAATAGGTTACATAATTAGAGCAACGGACAAGTGGAGTAAGGCAATTATTCATTTGTATGTTAAGAGTCAAATAATAAAATGAGGCAGATCATTAAAATTCTAGGCCGATGAGATCAAAGCAATAGCATACATTTGTGGACTGGAACAGTAAGAGCCTCTTCTACCGTCTTTTTTTAAACTGTCATTTAATAAAATGTGACGTTTTGTTAAATTTTAATTGAAAAAGAGATGGCAAAAGAGGCTCTAAGGGTCTCTTCCACTATCTTTTTTTGAAGTCACTTCAAAAAGAAGTCACTTTTAAAATTAATTTTGCGTTTCACGTCCTCCTTTTAATGGTTTTTACCTATAAAACCGTTAAAAGGAGAACTTGGAACGCATAATCAATTTGAAAGTGTTTTTTTTTAAGAATTAAATCTGATTTGGCTATTTATTTTTCTTAATATTATGTTTGCCTTAATTCTCTATAATGATCATAAAATTAAAAATGAATAACGCTTGCAAAAATAGTATCCGCTAAGGACGTATTTATGCAAGCTAGCAGCTAATATATTATAGGTATAATAAAAGTTAAATATAACATATTGTGAAAATACATTGTTAATAATGATATGTAACAGATAAAATGTAAAATGATATGTAACGGTCAGAATTGTAATTATAAAAACTCTATTGTGTATTGTAAAAATATTGTAGATTGTAAATGGAAGAAGCGTGAATTATAACGAATAGAGACTTTGACTTTACGTCGAAGCCTTTATTTAACTAAGTATTTATTTTTATGGATAACAATGAAAATCTTCAACAGCTACTAAACAAAAGAAAAAAAGTAATGCTGACAATCACTTTTATGTCATATAGGAAAGTATCAAGAAATTTCAAAGTTAAGAAACATGCTTCAGAATTTTCCGAAATATAGCACATCAATAGTATAAAGTCAATATACTAAAATCACATCACTATTAGACGAAATTACAAGATAACTATCAGCCTCGGCCATCGGAGGGCGCTGCGATCATTAAGGCTTGTGCATTTATTGGTTGCTCCTCCATTCCGATCACGAACTGGCTGTATTAGGATTCATTGCTACCAGATTGCCATTATCCGCCATTAGATTGGTTCGGCGTTTGCCCTCGAATTAGATTATATTGTCTAAACACACCTCTAGTGGCCTGTTTAATTGTCCGAGTGTTTGCCGCCGGGCAACATATGTTAGTGTTACGTGCTTGATCGATCTTGATTTGGCCTTTCTCTGGTTTTTGTCTGTGCCTAGACTGTATTTCGCTTTTAATAAAGTGATGAGAAAATAGTGTTATAGATATTGTTAAAGTTGATATAATTCAATACAACAATGGAGAAGCTTTACGCTGACTACAATAAAATTATTTTTAATAAAAAACATTAGACCAGAATCCGACAATAAACATTTTAATCGTTTCTTATATAAGATGCGGACTGGCTCAAAACAGTGAAGATAATTTTCAAATTTATTATTTAGATTTATATTTATTATGTTTATTCTACTATAAGAAAAATAAAAACAGAAAATGATTGACCCTACAGGTAATTTTTAAAACTTCACGATACTTTTCAGCACAAAGCTTTCAAAAATATACCTAGAAATAAATTATTGAGCTCTTCCAACAAAAAAAAAAACGATTTTAATGCTTTTTGAAGCTCTTCGAGCTCAATAGTAAAGATTCAATACATTTTGAACGTTTCGAGTTGATCGAGTACGATAAATCAATTCAACAAGAATTTTTCAAATCATTGTGAAAAACCTTTATTTTTAAATTTTTATTTAACGATATTTCTCGAACAAATAAACCAATTATTAATACAGGTTACGTCGTCCGACATTTGTTTTTTAGGTTTTAGGATTTATTGGTATAGTGATTTAAAATATATTCCAAAAAAAAAAATGGAAAAGTTTTCTTCAACGATATCATTTAAACAAACCAACTGATATTTATGTGGTTTGTTGAAGTCGTTGCATCTTTTTGGAGAAAAGATCTAAACTGATCGGTACAATAAACAAAAATTTATATGAAAAATCATTTTTATTGATATTATATTTTTACAATTTCTCAAAATCTATCAAGCCCCATCGTTTCGAAAATTCATTAAATTTAAGCTGATAGACTACTTTTGGATGCTGTAAACTGCATTTCGATCCGATTATCCTTTCAAAAGCTATGAGAATCTTACACTTTTTGAAAATGCATTGACCATACAGAAACTTTTATCAATACTAGTTGTATAAAAAAATATGTTTAATGAAATTTTATAAATTAGTACTATAAAAAGATGTCTAAAACAGTTGACTCTCCAGGTTATACATGCAACTTATGATGATATTGATTGAGGAGTTTTTGAACTTTTTAATTTTAAATATTGTCCATGAGTTTTTGGCTAAAAATTTGAAACATGGCTGACCTTTCAGGCTATCCCTGAAACTTCTTACTACTTTCGAGTTTAAACTGTTAAAATGAAAGGAGCAGTAAATTATTCAGCTTATCATGCTCAAAAAAATCATTTTTATTGCCTTTTCAAGCTCTCCGAGCTCAAAATTATGGTTCTAATACGTTTTGACCTTTTACAATTCAAAAATCTATACACATTAAAAAACCATTTTTTTTAACTACAATATTTTTGGAACAGATTGTATGATTGTGAGCTACTTTATGGCATCTGATACAGTGTCAACCAAAAAAAGATGACCGAATACCAAACGTTTTTGAAAAACATTTTTGAAAATACCCATTTTATCGAATTTTTTATTAACCGTATCTCCCGAACGATCTAACCGATTTTGATGCAATTTGCGACAATCGACGCTGTATTTTAAAGAGAAAACTGAAAAGATTTTAGAATTTATCGATAGAATAGTTTAAAAAATATTAAAAAAAAACAATAAAATTTTATCTTCAAGAATATCTTCTTGAACAAATCATTCGATTTTAATGAATTTAGCAACGATCGACGTTGTTTTTAAGGACAATAGCTGCATATATTTTGAAATCCAGCGATAGAGCTATTTAAAAAATATTGTAAAAAAACAGTTTTAAAAAATATTTCTTCAACGATATCACTTAAACAAATCAACCGATTTGTATGCAGTTTACGGCAATCGATACAACTGCTTGGATAAAAGAGCTCATTACATTTTGGTATCGATCGGTACAGTAGACTAAAAATTATTAAAAAAATATATTTTACTAAAACTTATAATAAACTTACGCCCAGTTCTCAGAAGGGTAGGCAGAGACTATTGATTTCCACATGGTACGATCTTTGCATATCTCTCTTGCCTCACTGATATTCATCAATCTTTTCGTGCAAGTTCGTCGGTTTCTGGTGCTTAAAATTTGGCCCTTTTTTAATATGCCACCAACATGATTTGCATAGAATTTTCTAGGGCGACCTTTGCCAACCTTTTCATCACACACATTCGCTCTATAGATTTGCTTTGTCAGTCTACTTTAATTCCAGACGGCCAAACCACTGCAACATACCTCTTTCTACTCTAGGCACTACACCTTCCTTCAAACCACACCGCTCTCTAACATCACTGTTTCTACATCTGTCTTTCCGAGACACTCCACACACACTGCGATCGCATTTCCACTGCATTGATTATCCTTTCATTTTTTTTCTATATACCCAGCTTTCACTACCATACATAAGCATGGAGATCAGGACCCCATTATGGATAGCCTAACGCGCTTGTCGTGAGACTCTTTTACTATTCATAATAGCGAGCAAGGTCCCATTCACTTAATTTTTGAAATTCTTCAAAACCTACCGGTCGACATTATTTCAACATTTCGAGAAGTTTAAGTTGAGTAGACTTTTCGAACACGCACGCACATCGTTCGCACGCACACACATACAGTACAGGATCCGAAGAGAGATCGTCCTACACCCATCTGATTACCGGACGAAACATATTTTTTATTAAATCTCATATAAAGATTAATACATCCAGAAATAATTGCCAATTAAAATATGCTCATGGCTATAGGAATTATTGCCTACTCGATTATCAGGTATAAACAAGAAAGTTAATATTGATTACTACACTGATCTATTTATTAACCGAAAAGCATATGAAAACAAATACAATTTAAATAGAAATACAATAGTATAGTATTTCCTGAAATAAACCGTCCATAAAATAGTATTATCAGGCTTCAAAATATAAAAATCGGAACTAGCAAAAATTTTCGCTCCGATTTTTAAATTTAATATTTTTATACTAAATTTTTTTTCATCTTTTTTTTCTTATTTATATTTAGATTTCCTTGTATGAGAGGTAAGGACGAAAAACAATTATCTCTCACTAATACATTACTTTGACGGATATTTGTGTATCTTAACTACAAATTAAATAATTAAGATGCTTTTACATAAATCATTGAATACATTGAAATTAAGCAATTTGTTATTATTTAGTGTATAGATGAATAGGCCTTGTTTCGATAACCGGATGTAATCATATTTCAAGTATATACTTAAAAAACCTTTTTAAGTTATACTTATACCATTAACAGAGTACTATAAATACTTCTCTACTAAATAAAAGACAACGTTTTCAGTCTATTTAGTTATCGCCAAATGAAATCGTGACGAATGCATTTAGAATCCATAACGCGTCTGAATTACCACAGAGTTGAAGATGGAATGTATTATATATTGTTTGGCTTTAAAAAAACACAGGAACAACGACCATTGCATGTTCGTTGACTGCAGAATTATTACAAAGTCTGGTTAATTAACCACAAAGAACTTTTTGAATGGTACAGAGCGGTGATAGATCTTTTACCTGTTTCACAATTTGTTAAAGACAACCAGGCATATAAAATCGGTGGAATATCTCTCATAACGTAAACACATATAGTTACGCGGTGAACTTATTAGTATATTTAAGGGAGTTACATAATGAAATTCTCTTTGACATTTCAAGCAAAATTCATCAAGTTGAACGTGTATATCCTATTCAATTAGACGAAATATACCTATATTTGAAATCGCGTAATTATGTTAAAACGAAAGTTTATAGACTTGATGAATATTTGAAATTACCTACATAACTTTGAAATTAGAACATGATCCTTATGAAATATCACTCACAGCTTTGGCTATGACATAAAATAAATTTAGAGGTAACTTACAAATATCTATATATAGTACTTGTCTCTAGGTGCAGGTACGGCACAGTAGACATAAATTGAATTTCTTCGTTTTATATGTCCTCCTATCCTATCACGAAATCAACATCCCAATCGCTATCCCGTTCTTGGTTCTGATGTCGGTCTTGTTCTTAATGCCAGTTTCTTTCGTTCTCAATCACGATCGCGGTCCCGCTTTTGATTCTGACTCCGGTCTTGACCTGAGGAGATTCTGATTCCATTCTCGATCGCGCTCCCGCTTTAAATTTTGATCTCACTGCTGCTTTTCATTCTGGTCATGCTCTTGATTGTCATTTTGTTTACATTCTCGATTTTGACCTTCGTCACAATCTCCATTTTGATTCCGGTCTCGATTTTCAGTTGTATTTATCGCCCTTGTGCAATTCCGATACAGCTATCAGTTACGGTTCTGATGTGGACGAAGAAATAGCAAACGCTAGTCGAATAAAAATAAAATTTGGGCTATATTACTGGGATACAGTGTAGTTTCTACGAATGAAAACATTTTTAGAATCTTTAGTAGCAGAAACATGAAGATTATATTATGTTTTTTTCGAAAGCTTGACGCGTACAGTAGGTACATAGCTCGTTTCATTGTCACCGCATAAATGATTTAAGTATAAAAAAGAAAAAGGATAAACTTTTATCTATTATTGCACTCTTTTAAAGGTACTTATCCATAATTATACATTTTTCACTGTAATAAGTAGTTAAAATATAAGTTTTATTGTCAATAAATTAAACCATGTCCTTTTTTCATATAAAAACTTTTAACCCTTATTTCACTCGTTTAAGATTATCTATTTTTAAGATTGATGCACGTAATTAATTTTTATTAATAAAGATTAGCAACAATATAAATTTCGGCATAATAACTTTAGCAGTTTCGACATTCCATATATTTCATCCCCTATTTTACCCTCTTCAGGATTAATTAGAAGAAACAATCCATGTGTTTTCTTTTTTATTTCTGTAAATAATTAAAGTTTTAAGTTTGATATCTGTAGCTTCAGCGGTTTCAAAATTCAAAATTATATAATACTGTTTGTATGAAAATCGAAACCGCTGAAGCTACAGATATCAAACTTAAAACTTTAATTATATATTTATATATATATATATATATATATAAGGAGTTCAGTAGTTAGTAACATTAAATTTAACTTTGGCCATCCGTGTGATCGTTTTTGTACCGGCGGCGTACTGAACGGGTATCGAATAATGCGTGAATCACATCGGTATCGACTGACACATTGGTTGATATCATGAAAGTCTCACCAGCGCTTTTACCAATTATTTCTGTTAATTAATAAATTAAATTGATAGAGATATACAGTATCGAAAGAATCGTCTAACCTTTGTTTAGTACGTTCACCATTCGCTCGGATGAATCAAAATTCACATGAACGAATAGCAAATCGCACACCAATTTGTCGATTGCTAAAGTCGATGACATTTACTAGTATTCGCGGCACACGGCAATAATTGTAATCGAATATTCATAAATACGCGATGAGAAATATGCCGAGACATTTATAAATTGTAAATATTTCAAAACAGGATAATCTATATTTAATCTGTGTAAAGTCAATACACAAAGCACATCCAAGACATGTCCAGCAATTCAATTTGGTGTCGCGATATAAATTCTATTGTGACAAGTGTAGATTTACATTCAACGACACAAAGACACTTGAATAATATCCGGTGTATTAACACCGGCATCTCATAACTGGAACGAGGCCTAAGATAGCTTTGGCACGGAAACTCGATTCTGAAGAGAGTGTAAGGTAATTAGATTAGCCCTGTAATTAATATTCATAAACACGCACGCTCCGCGCGACGCTTCCGCCGAACTGAATTAGCTCGTTAGAGGCACTACACACAGCTTTGGTTAGTGTCTATTTGTATGCAATAACGAATATTTTGTTAATTCGATGTATTAATGTCGATATTTGAATATTTTAACAGTCATTATAGAACAAGCACCGAGTACACTGCTAAGAATGGTGAAATGTACGTGCGCAGCATTGAATTATGATTACAAAAATTCAGTTCGTATCACAAATTTTCCTTTTAAAATCCTTTGTCCAGACTTAATATTTGCAATAGCTTACGTTAGTAAATTTCTGAATACAAGTCAGACGAATCAGACGAACATTTTTGATCTGCAATTCCAATAATTAACTTAGATACCTACACAAATTTGCATTATAATATTTAACTAGGAATATCCTGCTTTATATAAGCCCATACACTAACTTTACTGGAACATTTGTTTATATCAAAAATGATCCTCTCGTTCACAGATCGAAAATAGACCTCCTTTCTCTTGAAAATTGATCGGAATTTTCTCTACTATTTCTATTTTATAAAGCACGCACCACAATCGACTATATGTATATTTAATTAGCTATGTTAAATTGGATTTTCGTGTAGCGACATCAAAATGAGATCCAAATGAGATAGAAATAAGTTTTATGGAGTGTTAAAGCGATATCTTTTTAGTTTTCACTTTACGGTTCAAATGTACTGAACCCGGAAAACGATCTCGTATTGTCGTCAGAATATCTCTTTATCAATCAAGTTAAGATGTGTTGTTTTAGATGACACAGCGTGTAACTCCGTTGGACAATCTCATTTTCAAAGAATCCTACCTATCTTTGAGATAGTACATCTTTTTAGTTAGGAAACCGTCTATGGAGGCCGCCTCATAAGGTTAGAGCCCTCGGCCCCTCCCTTTGGGCATTAGATATTTAGTTCCACCGTTTTGGAACGTAAGCGTGATGATATTTTGATAATTTAGCCAGTATAAGCTTGAGCTAGTACGTAATTTACTGAGCTCATGTGATGGATAGTTATAATGATGGTGAAGGTTTATGGTGTCTTGGTTTTCTTTTAAGGTAACCTTCAGTACTCTGCACATCGATACCAGACCTTTAATACGGTAAGGGATGATTGGGATAGCTGAGGAATAAAAAACGCTTCTAATGGCGATAATAACACAATATAATATATATATATATATGTAAAGGGGAGAAGTCTTAGAAGTATTTGTGCTTCCTCAGGAGAGGTGCCCTGATCTGACATAACGGCGTTAATCAAACCTTGAAACAGCAGTTGATTTTCAATTAGAATATGATCACTAATCCGTTTAACGAAATAAGCAACTCAGAGCACAACCCCATGCGTAAGAGCGGCCATCCGACCGGGCGAGCATATATTCATATTCATCTATGGGGCGAGCGCACGCGTCTGAGCCTAGGAGAGAGGAGGCCGCGATGGGTGAGACGTAGGTACGGACACCGCTCGTACGTGGTAATCGGTATGTACATGGCGTCGATATATATATATATAAAGAATTGTTTCTAGGCTTAGCTGGTTGAAGTCTCACTCTCGTAACTACAATATTTATATACAAGATGGAATGTTTGACGTCTTGAAACCCATCTTCTACCCCATCTACGTATATGTTTTAACACCGTCTTTTTCAACCTGACCGCATTCTCTGATATATTAATATCAAGTACAACTGTATATTAGGTTAAATTGAAAATATTTTTTAGATTAAACTTATTTTTTCTTAATTTAAAATCTTATACATCAGATTTAAGCATAAGTTTTTGACGTGACAACGTCTTATAAATTGGTTTGCCGGGTGACACTTCAAGAAACTGCGTTACGCTCCGCTCACGTTATGCGCTCACAATGAGAGCGAGTGAGAGGCACGCGTCCCTTCCACTCGGGCATGGTTAGCCCGCCTAAGAGCGAGAGAGACAGACATAAAAAGTGAAAGGCACGCGTCCCTTCCACTCGAGCACAGTTAGCCCGCCTAAGAGCGGAGAGAGACAGAGACGCAAATGTATTGCAAGTTATTGTATGCATATTTGTATATAAATACGTATGTATGTGTAAAGGTAAAAATAAAATTTTGTTAATATGAAATTCAGTGCGAGATTCTTTGTATAAATTAATGTTTTAAATATAATTCTTTGTATAAATAAATGTTTTAAATTGTTACTATTATTTCATCCTTCTTCCTACTATACGAATGAATATTCACATTAAAATGATTTTACCACTCAAAGTCGTTGTCACGTAAAACTTTCGCCCGTATACCGATTTTACAGGCAACCAATTTTTTGTCAAATCCGCTGCAGGGATGCATACTTCTACCGTTTTGTTTCAGATTAGAGAGACAGTGGACTACAAGCTTTCCGCATCGGCCTTCTGTGGTCTAGTGGCTGTTGACTACTTTTGTCAGAATGTGGTGACTTTCGAGATCGCCGACTTAACGTATTCTTCAAGGGCGTGGCCAGGTACAGGTTCAAGGGTAGGGCAGCTCCGGTAAATCCGGTGCATGAGTATGCGTAGGGTTTCCTTCCCTATAACACACACTTCGTGTAGTATGTTGTGTAAAGCAAAACAAGCTCTTAATTTCTGATTTGCTCTATTGCCAAAACGGCAACAGCTAATTGCGCCCTTGGTATTCTTTGACGTACGGAAATAGTGGTTTCATTTGATTGACGTTATAAACTCATTACACTATTCGCTCGTTGTCAGGACTTGAACTTCCGATTTTAAAACAACTTGCTAATCTCTCGCCAAACGCGCTAACCACTCAATAACCGTGGCTACATGTATTACAATATTATATAACATAATCGAAATTTATAATTCTTTTGAACGATATACAAAAAATTCCTTTATATTTCGAGATGAATAGAAAATAAATTATGCAATAACGAAAGGCAACAAAGTATTCCATAGATTTATTTACGTGTGCTATCAGAGCGACGAGGGCGACGCGGCCGGCGACGGCGATCGGTAACTGTCCCCAAATATATTAATCATCTCAAACCCCGCCGTTAAGGCCCCGATAGCAATAATTCGTGATTTACCGACGCGACAGCGAAGCGATGCCCGTTTTATGCATGAGGATTCGATTCCCCGGGCGGTTAACTTTGAATATAATAAATAAGTGATAAGTGATCGCCAGAACTGCTCTGTTTTGCACGCGCCGTTACTTTGAGATATCTGGAAGTTGTTATTAAGTGTACAAGAATAATTAATGGTTTTTGAATGGTATTTTATGGTTGTTTTCGTTCTCATTCTTTATTTTAAAATTTATGAGGACTTAATTTCTAATTAAGAGATTTTATTAGATGTTTTATAAATTTTATATTTCAAAGTAAAAAAAAAAACATAAATTACGTACGATTTTTATGGTAAAATCCGAATAGTAGTGAAGAGCGGTTTTTTTTTATTTTGAAATATAAACTTTATGAAGCTGAACTTCTAATAAAATATCTTAATTAGAAATTGTAAAATCATTGGATATACTTCGAAATTATATTTTAAAATTCAATAGATATACACGTGGAATCTCAATATCACGCATGTGCACAATGAACAGATCACAATTTATGTAGGTGAATCTACCTACCTACCTATGTAAAATGGATTGAGGCTGAGTTCCCAAATATAATTAATTCTCTATAAATAGGTTTAGAGAGTCATATAATCAGCTGTATATAAAGAGTTAGTGAAATACATCAAGAAAATACTATTAGTCGTCCAATGAGCGGTAGTCGCCGAATACTTACGTATAAAAGAGAAAGAGTAGTTTATGTACTCGTAGGTACATAAACTACCTCGATATCTTTTTAAAATATCGAGTATACATATTATGATAAATAAGATTGCAAATGCTACCTAAATTTTTATTCGATATTAAAAAATCTTTTTATACTTTGCATATTTTATGTTTTAGTACTGTTCGCAACGAAAACGTTCCAGCGCACCCCGACATACACACGGCGTGAACATACTCAATATCTTATTTTTAGTGCATATAATTCGTATAGACAAATTACGAACCTGTGATTCGTAAATAAGAAAACATAACTTTTTGGTGCAATTCATAGTGAAATGTACATTTTTAATATAGTTTTGTACATATAGCTTTATTCGTAAATAAAGATATGACTTTGTATGAGTTTCAGTTCCGAAATGCATGTATGCACTTTAGTACCTCGGTAATGCTTGGGACCGCATTAAGATTAGGACCGCCGACCGCTAATGGTAGTCGTTCACGGGCGCCAGACTACTTCGTACACTTACATCTGCAGCCGAGGAGGGGAGAAAAGATTTCCCCCTAATATCCTCTGCCCCCCTTCTGCCCAAAGACCGCTATCGTACGCAGTAGCGGCAGCGGCATAGGTATCCCGATCCCATTCCTCAACCAATGTAGCCATTCACCGAAGCTGGAAGCTCTCAAAATGCAAAAAGAAAGGAAGACCACGCACACTAAATTCACCGAAGAGCTAAAATATACCCCCTCATAGTGGTTGAGACTCCCGAACTCGAAAAGACACTTTGTCGAATTGAGAAAAAATCTAGGCTACCCCTCTAATGCTCGACCCTTTAAAACAGGGGTACGCTTCCTCCTAGCCACCGCTGAGAAATTCAGGACGTCACAGCGATATTTACAAGTGTTGTCCTCCAAAGACGCCAGCAGTGACCTGGTACTGTTACACGCCTGCGACTGAACACCCTATGAAGGTAGGTGTCCGCGGGCTGCCTAGTGATACAGCCTACAGAAAATCCTGGCAGCCCTACAATACTTAAACGTCCCAACAATCCACACTAGATGCATTCTTTCCCAAAGAGATCGCTCAGGATGCGTTTTCTTCGTACAGCTTGAACATCTAAACGAGGAGAAGCTCGCAAGACTATATGCAACCACAGAGCTACTCAGCATAACAGGAGTTACGGAGGAGGCGTGGAGGGGCCGAAGGAGCGTGCCCAATGCCACTGTTGCCAGCAGTTTGGACATTCGTCACATAGTTACCGTCCAATGCGGTGCGTAAAATGCGGTGGAGAACACGTGCCGGATGAATGTGACAGACCACGTGAGGACAAGTCTATATGTGCCAACTGCACGGGCCCTCACACGAATAACGACAGAAGATGCCCGGTTCTTCGCCAAGAAGCATGCATGAAGAGCTTAAAGATCCCTCCTCAGTCCTCGCAGAGAACGGACCTGAAGCGCCCCCCACAAACAAAAATACCTGAAGTGCAACGCCCATTCACCTGCAAAGTAGCTATAAATACAGACAGACATGTTTATTCCGCTTGTCTAACCCAAAGGCTAACTCACCCGGCAGTTACTTCTGTACCATTATGGAAAATGCAGGTGTGGAAGCCATTAGACACGTAGAACCGCCCCCCCCCCAACTACTTCCCCCTTAAATCTAGAAGAAGCGGAAGAGGGTAGAACGAAGAAGAAGGTAAAAATAAATCACCAACAAAATACATCGAAACTGGGAGAGTGGAGAACACAGACTCAACAAGAGAAGTACGAAAGGCGGAAAAACAAACAAGCAACCAACAGCTCACAACCGCTACCACACCGGCAGCAACAGAGAGGATCTCTGCCACAACCTCCAACAATGTAACCATCCCTTAAAGAGATGCGACCTCAACAGCCCCCCACAATCTCCGACCTAGCATAGGAAATGTCCAGCCTGAAAAGAGAGATGACACAGATCACGAAATTCCTGATCTCAATACTTCGGGCGATAAAGACCTGACAGGGTTCAACTCAGGATGTACTGGAAGGCCTGACATTAGCAGGAATCTACTGATTTTTTGGATCTTGTATTGGAACCCCGGAGGTATCACAGGGAAGACCCGTAAACTCCGCGATCTTGCACAGCTCGAGGACATTCATATTAACATGCTTGGCGAAACGAAACTGCGTCAACAACAGGAACTAAAGCTGCCAAACTACATCACCTACCACCGGGACGATGTCTCTCCCCGTGGCATGGCCTACAGAAGCACGGCGGTGCTGGTCAAAAAAGACGTTACACGAGGCGGTCGAACAGACCAGTTACGCGTCGACGTGCATACTAAGTATACGAGTCGACTCGGCGGAAGATAAAATGAGAATCTTCGCAGCTTACAGGCCACTGGGATCCCCCTTATACGTGCAGGATATCCACCTCATTCTCAGCGGCCCAACTCCCACATTTATAACCGGAGATTTTAACGACAAAAATAAGGCGTGGGAATCACACTCAGTGAATAAGGCAGGAAAACGCCTCAAGGAAGATGCCGAATCCAGGATACACGAAGTGCTAGACCCTATACACCGACGTACGTCCCCACTAACCTGCGCCGTCGTGCGGACATACTAAAAATCGCATACCACAAGGTACGCTGGCCCACAATTATAAAAGTGGTCTACGGGATGGACAGACAGCATCTCCCCATACTAATAACAGTTGGGATAAGGGCACGGCATTCATTGCCGCGGCCAACGCGACAGCGGATGTACTGGGCAGTTTTTCCAAAGTCCTTCGATACACTACCTTTGGGATCGTTTCTAGAAACCCCAAACGACGTAGAAGCAGCCGCCAGCCTGCTGGTGAACAGGATAAAGGAAGCTCAACAGACGGCCACGACTTTCCATCCAGTACAGACGTCATGTCGCGGTAACCTGTCCCTTTACCTCAAAAAGAAAATACAATAAAAATGGAGACTCCACAAACTCTGGACCCGCACCCATTGCCCTAGGCACAAAAAAAATAAACACACTCGCGAGGAGACTGGCTATCACGGTGAGAGATTATCGCGGAAGAGACGATAGACCATGCAAGCGACCGCATGAAAAATCTCTACCAATTAAAACGCCGATTCACAAAACAACAACACCCGTATTGTCGATCACAAATCGATCAGAAGCACGATGCTACAATGCTTTAGCCCAGGCAGAAGCAATAGCGGAGTACCTGGAAGGTCAATTCACCCCCAACCCACCCGCCAACTCTCCTGCGACGCAAGAGCATTACGCGCGTGTAGAAGAAGACGTTAGCAAGTTCATGAAATTTCGACAGCAACACTGAGGCAGCTACCAAAGAAGACGATGGTGGTAATGAACAGGGTATTGAATGGGATACTCCAAACTAGACACTTTCCCGATGCCTTGAAGAGGAGTAAAATCATCCCCATCCCCAAACCAGGAGAGGATCCTCGGAACCCTAGCAACCTCCACCCGATTACCTTCTCCTCCCTCACACGTGGCGAAGTTTGAATGAAATGAACTGAAATGGGGCCATAATTACAGGACCGTCGGGGTCGTATCCCCGACGAAAAGACGCCCAGGCATGAGGCAACATAAATCCTCCATCCCGCACCTGCACCCGCAAGAAAAGGGGTGTGGAAGATCCGCGAACGAATGTCCCGATGGTACGGTTTCCGATCGAGTACAGATTTTGAGATCTGGGCCGCTTCGATTTAATTGGTCTAAATTCGACCCATCTAATTGGTCGCTCTTGAAGGACGAATCCGAGAAAAACCAAAAATAGTATAAGTATGCAGCAATAGTATAACATTCTGCCTGCACCTACGGTACGGCACTTTCCTGCACTACTGCACTAGTTTAAAGTCTACTATAGTGTACAACAAACGCGTCGGTATATTGGAAGTAAATCTCTGCACCTCCATAGACACCTAGTGTTCAGAGGTATTATTTTGACGACCTAAGTTGGCGAGGCGCCGCTCCTGCGAAATAGTCAAGCGATCAGTAAAACCAAAAATGGGCCGTTAAGCGTTCCATACGCGTTCGCCCGGTCCGTCACAAGTACGATAATTAATGTACAGGAAAAAGATTCAAAATTAACCGAATGAATATCTTGATTGTACGAAGAATATTTCTTCATAGACAATTCATACAGATTAACAACCGTAAATAGAACAATATATATTTTAAGTTATTTTATGTTCTAGTTCAAATACAAAGTTCAGAGAGAGAATTTCGCGTCGGCACTTCTAACTTATAGACGCAGGCAGCCGTTGCAGACGTCTGCAAGATGCATTCGGAACGTCAATGCAAGTAGGCCATCGATCCGCGGTATAAATACTGTAATATTTGATAATGTCGAGTTTGTGCAATTTCCTCAAATTCAACGCGCAATGAAACATGAAAATATTTACTATTTTCTATGCGCAACTCTTACGACAGATAAATAATATATATTTATAAGATGCCTTTTCTTAAAAAGCGATATAAAATTTTGGGTTCTAATAAAGACATAGTGATTTTATTGCATAATCACAATAAAATTATGTAACGCATTAGATATCACTCACGGAGTGTGAGGCAATAAGTGTGAAATCAAGCGATTCATTTACCTGTCAAAATATATGTTTTTTTCCATATTAAAACATATAAATGCCTTACATAAGCTTTCCTTTACACCGCTTCCAAAAAAATAATACAAAGAAATAGCCGTACTCCATAACTTCAGCTGCAATTGTGAAACTCAGAAAGATTCATTTCTGTAGGGTGTAAGTTTAACAGTCATTATAAAATAAAATAAAAATTTTATGACACGAAATATACTCTATATTAACCACTACATCATAGAGCCAGGGTGAATTTTTTTGATTACTCCAAAACTATATTCTATATAATCGTAAAACTTATATTGAGTTAAAATTACTAATAAATTATGATGCACCACTGTATTTGCGCGATGCATATTAGCTGCAGTCAGATTTTTTTAGAATTGATAATGCTTTTTCGATCGCTTCAGTAGGGTACACGTTTTCAATAAAAATACGGCAGGGGCCTAGCGTGCTCGATTATTAAAATATAGCGAGGAAAATGGTATCCAAAATATGTTATTGCAGTATATGTATGTACGTATGTATGTATATATGTATCTATTTAACGAAATCTTAAAGACTGAATTTCACTCTCTTCTTATGAGTGGAAGATCACGAAACATGGCAGTTGTGTATAGCTCTACAATACGTATTTAAGCTGTCCGAAATTGACGTAATACTGTTGCAATTTTCCGTTGTTATTTCATTTATTTTATTCCTTTGGTAATGAAGTTCATTTTGAATGAATCCGAAGGCCGTGTAGAGCGCGAGATCTGTGAATTTTTTTTAGTAAATATGAACACACTTCACCCCAATCTCTCGATTACTTTCCCCGCCAACCGGTGAAAAGAGAAAATAAAAAACACCACGACCTCGTTAATTTAAACCCTGACGGCCTGCTTTGAAAATGCGGCACAAAAATTTAAGGATTAAAATCACAAAGGGGAAAACTGCATTTTAAACCAAGAGGGAGTATAATTTTGCTAAGCGTTAAATTAAATATCATTCACTGCGCTCGACAACAATTAAAGGAATGAGACCTCGCCCGGGTCTTTTAAGGGTTTCTAATGCAAGTAAGCTTCGACTTTACCGTCCCGTATAAATTATTCTCAATTCTGAATCTCAAACGCGAATAAAATAACGGAAGCTGTGTGCTTTGCATTGATAATGATTCACAATTTTACAGTAAAACCATCTCAAATGATAGTTCTGTGTTAATATATGGTCGCTTTTATGTTCGAAGTTTAATAAATTGTTTAATTAATTTCTTAACCACCTTTTTAAAGAATCTAGTTTACAGATAGTTACAGCCATAAATAACAGGCGAATTCTCTTGGTTCAACCTGCGATATTTCCGGTTTCATCTGAGTCAAACGTTTCTGGAAGCCTTAAATAATGACATTTAGGATCGGACGTTTTCTATTCTACTCCATTAAACCCACACCCCCTCATTTTCTTCCATTGAAATATTACAATAGCTCCGAGATACGCCTGCCTATTTGATTTGCTACTAAAACAGTGCATAGGTAATTTTAGATTCCTTTGATTTGCCAAGAAATTCTTATTTTTGCCTTCAAATTATGTCGTTAATCGTATTAATAACAAATATACCTACGAAGTTGCACTTCTGATACTCATTGGCAATATTATAAGTTTTGATAGTATTTGTTTTGTAAGGCAAATGAAGTACAGAAGGTTAAGTACGATTCACAATAAGAAAGATTCGTGTATTGAAAATAATCCGTTATGATAAAAGCTACACGTAAATAACATAAGAGCACTGGATGTGGCTTATGTATAACTGGCGATTATTTTCAGAATTTAGTATTTTATTATTTATTAAATAACGAAAAGGTTATCGCACATCAGCAACATTTTAATTGATGGAAAACCTCATGCAACCATTACAAGAAAATTAGTATTCTGTAGTAGATCAACTCTATTACATAATAGCAATTCTCTTGCTATTAGCCACTCGAAACAGAGGAAAGCAAAAAAAAATCAATAGCTCTAAGGAAGTAAAGGTAGAAGGAAAGAAAGAAAATTTTATTTTGATATACATACATATAAATGCATACATATTAAGTTTAATTGCAACAATATTACGCAACTATAAAAAAGGTTGCCATTCTGCAGAAATTGTAGTAGGAGTCAATACTACAACGCCAATCTTCTATGACATCTAGCGCGTTAGCAGAGTCATTCGAGTAGCATCGCGGGTATAAAGACAAAACAGTCATAGACAATCAGAAAATGAAATTAATTAATATACGTACTTAGGAATGTTATTGCTTCCTGAAATATACGATTATATATGGCTTAATGAGGTGTGGTCTTGTAAATCTTTTATCTATAAATACCTCAACAAGAATTCATGGGCAATGACGAAGTCATAGGTAATCCCATTTTAAAACGACCTTTTATTTAAAACTTGTTTGTGTATAAAGACTTTTATAGAGAGAAGACAGAGCTTTAATTTCCATAATACCAAAAAGAAGGGTAGCAAAATGTAGACTACTACGTGATCACATGTTCATTATTCCATTTTTTTTGAGATAGGGTGATATACGGGCTCGTCGAGGAATAGGGAAACAACAGCGAACACATGCATTATGTGCACGTTGCAGAGCCTTCTTGAAATGAGCAAAAAGGTATTCTCCAAAATACTGTGTCAACATAATTTAATTTCGAGAGAACGAGGGTATCACATAGCTAAATTCTTAAATAAGTGCTTAAGTACTCGCGCATGCGATGTAATACAGAAAGCCTGTTACAGATAGACGGATAGAGCAATACGGCTATGAGTAAACCTAAATTTCAAGTTTCGGTGACTTTCTTAGTCAGAAAGCCTAACAGCTGTATGTTAGGTTTAAAGCAATAAATATTATTTACTTGAGTTTTTGAACAAGCTATAAAAAAATATTATTTTTTTGAATTCAATAATAATATGTTCCATATTATCTGTGGTATCTGCACTATACGAAACAAAAAGTGTCGGTTCAAGATTGGAACCCTTAGGAACTCCTCAAGTCAAAGGCTTGACAATTAAGAAAGCGATCGAGCCATCAATATTATGAATCTCAACTTGTTTCCAGCGAACACTGAGATAACTAGCTAGCCATCTTGTCATGACGTTATCAAAACCATAAAAAATTATTAAATGAAAGATATATTGATACCCAAAAGCTCTCCATAAATCTAACAATGTCAAGATTATCTTCTGCCAAAATCCTTTGCAGCCAAAATATCGTCAACAACGTCAATTAAAACCGTTGAAGTGTTGTGACCTTATCTGAAATCGGATTGTTTATCAAGAAGGATTCTCTTATTTTCTAAGTAGGAAGTGCTTTGTATGCAAACCACATTTCGAACTATTTTAAACAAAAATGATAGACTACTTATTGGTCATAAATCATTAATCTGTTTTGGGTGGCTCGTTTTTGGAATTGGCTTAATTACAGCTGTTTTCCACAAAGAGGGGAACTTCATTGTTTTAATAGATGTATTAATTACAGCAGTGATTTAGCTTAATATTTGCAGTAAATTTAATATCATATCTTTCGATATGCCATTCGTCGCAGAATCCATTCGAAGAAATGGATAGAAGAATTTTGAGAATAACATTTTTTATTAATAGGGATTAGTTGAGAAACTTGTGTACTGTATCTATGGAATTCAAAATAACTTTATCGAGAAATGTTTATGTTCGTGTTTATCAGGTAGAGAAAGAAAATGATCATTTATGACGTCAGATTTGTAAAAATTATGTGATAACTCCGCAGACTTTTATTCAAAACTAACTACATTTTTAAAATATTTTTCCATGGGACTCTGGAATTATTTATAGTAATATTAATATCGTTAGTGAAATAGGCCTTTTTTCAGAATCTAAAGCTACTTTCCTTATATTTTTAATTCTTCATAATATTTTTTATATATAACATTATTAGATTTACGACTATGAAAATAAGTTTTTTAACGTAATTTAATCATTTATCTTATGTTATATATTACTACTGTGTGACTACAAAAATAATGAAAGAAATACATCCTAGTTGTAAAAATTTGAATGAACTTTGATAGCTCTTTATTAAATTCTTTCAGAATGTTCTAACAGAACATCTTCAAAGGCTTGTTGTGCAGTAATGAAGATCTTGAAACTTTCTAGAACATAAAAGGCGATACGGTATTACAGTTATTTGCCTATCAACGACGCCCATCAGCAGTCGTTCGACTGGAAGTGCAATGAAACACGGCTAGTTCAGCTCGAAACGAGGAAACTTACGCACTTCCAAAGTTAGGAGCTACCCTTAAGTAAATTTTAAGTACGACACTCCACGAAGGACGGCGTCATACTCGGCCGGCAGGAATGAATATTGGAAAAACGTGAAGCCGGCGCCGTAAGCAATCAAAACTTTCTCCTTATTCATACGGAGGCAATAAGCGTTTATCAGTAAACCTCTTCTTAATACAATGAACTGTATGACGCATACAGAATCGGAAGTAACTGTATATATTTATGTACATATATAATGTTTTTATGTAAACCGAAAACGGTTGTAGTTGTTATATATTATATCTTTAATAAGCTACTAGGGCCATCTATGATTCGTTATCGAAAAAGTTGAAACCATTCTTTAAAAAATATACATAAAGTGATGTGAAAATTAGTGGTAGAAATATAATTTAGTTCACGCCAAGGCAAGGTGATTGATCCATTAAGTAATAATGTTCATATAGACATTAATTTGGTTACAAGAAACAAAATTAATTTAATTTATCAAATGACGCTCATGAGACGAGACATAAAGTATTGCAATAAAATTGATACGCATATGTGAAACATAAACGATTTTTCTTGATCTAAGTATCAGTTGAAAACTACTAAACGTGTCAATATCATTCAATCTGAAATCGTTTGTAGGCGGTTTTAGACTATTTATTTTTTGAATTCCTTATACCCTTCATCACTTTCGCTTAGCGAAGCGAACGGGTGACTGCCAGTATCCTATAAAGGAAATCTTCTGGCTTTCAGAATAATGATCCTTCAATAAGCGTATAAGGAAAGGCAATTAAATTCGTCAATGAAACACGATAGCGTTCGATATCGAAACAGATCGTGAACAAAGTTGAACCTTATAGTTAATACGGACACAATGCGAACAGGCTGCTAATGAAACAAACAGTCGGAACGTGCTGTCGGCGGTTTCCGGGCTTGCGGCGGGTCGCACCTGTCCGTCCTATGGGAATTTATTAAGGCGGCGGCCACAGGGTCGAGCCGCTGTAAAGCTACGATTTAAATATTGCTTGATCAGCCGTAAAAGAGAATTATACGGGCAATAAAGATGTTTTATGAATATGGATGGATATTATGAAGATTGTATCGAACGAGATATGCCCGCTTATCAAAAAATTCACGGAAATACCGCTTGAGTTACATTTTGTTATTTATAGGTAAAAGAGATTCTATATTTATTGATTTATAAACGCAGAATGGTAGAATAACTTCTTACTATTTTTTTGACGTGACAACGTCTTAAATTAGGTTGCGGCTGGGAGTCACTTATGAAAAAGTGTAACGCTCGGTAACGTTACGATGAGTCACCGAACGAGAGAGAGGCCCGCCGAATGCCTTGCGTCTCTCTCCCACTCAACTATGATCGGTCTGCCGCGCGCGCAGCACTAGAGAATTAGTGCATAGCTTGCAAATGTATTGCAAGTTATTGTATGTATATTTGTATATAAATACGTATGTATGTGTAAAGGTAAAAATAAAATTTTGTTAATATGAAATTCAGTGCGAGATTCTTTGTATAAATTAATGTTTTAAATATAATTCTTTGTATAAATAAATGTTTTAAATTGTTACTATTATTTCATCCTTCTTCCTACTATACGAATGAATATTCACATTAAAATGATTTTACCATTCAAAGTCGTTGTCACGTAAAACTTTCGCCCGTATACCGACTTTACAGGCAACCAATTTTTTTTTACATAAGAGCAATTAATTGTAATGTTTATTTATTATTTATCATTATTATAACATCATTATTTTCCATGTGCAAACACGTAAAAAGTATCCTGTAAAGATAACAAATCATTCTATATTGCACGCCATACTGAGAGTTATTATAATGAGATGTGACTCAGTTGTAAGTTCATTAAAATCCATGGTTTTCCCAATTGAATTATCATCATGTGCGTTAAGGAGCTTCCCTAAATAGGGACAATTTTTTTCATTTTACTTCGTCTCGAGTTTCTTAATATATGAAACTTTGTAATCTTAATTCAAACTTTATACATGAAATAAAGCTCAAATCACTAATCACTTGATACATTCAATAATAACGCTTTATCCACAATGTTGATGTCACATTATTACAGAATTTCTTTGTCGCTCTATGATAATCCTATGCGACTTTGTCGAAATCACTTAATCATGTATTCTACGATCACAGTTTGCTCATTCCTTCCACGCTTTAAGTTTTAGTCTGCCGCGATATGCTATATCCGCTATAGCTTGCCGCGATACGACAGCCTGCAAGACCCTATTTTCTTTATGTTCTGCATTTACCGTCTTCTCAATATATCAATCACACTTACCGTTATTTATAAAATAAGAACACAGATATACAAACTCACTTGTTCAACTGTCTTACCTTCCACCACCTTCCATTACGGTATTAAAATAAGTCATGCTTTTGCTCCTATCAAACATTATAATTGATTTTTGTTTTTCGCGTATTTTTATTTTTACAGTATTTTTTAATTTTGGTAGATATAACTGTACTTAAATATCAGTCTATCAACATAGTGACATTACCTCGATATTTTTAATACCATGTTATCATGAAATCGATAATTACTAGCACAGCAGCTCTCAGGCCGCACTAAAACAACGTAGAAACCTCGAAGTATAACTCCTTAAACTAAAATAAAAAGTATTGTGAAATAGTATGTGTCGATGTCAGACTAATTAAAACGTGACACAACAGTAAGTATCGTTAAGTTCTTAAGTTCATAAAAATTTTTCATTCCCTCTAATTTATATAAAAAATTAAGCCGGCAAAGCTATATCATTTTCTTTTAAAATCACGTCATCGACACATAGACACATTGTATTATGTACGCATACAGCTAGCTCTAGCAGCTAGAAAACATTTCTCAACGCCACTCGGAATTACTGAAGACAGGAGTTGTACAACAAAATACGAGCAACAATTTGTTTATCCATACAATGTATTATGTAATTAAGTATATGAGTATATTTGAATATATGGTTAATATAAATTATAATCGAGACATTACTTTTAGCTTATAAACTGCTTTATCGTTTACGAAATAAAGTTAATTATTCACAAATGCTAAGAAATATGTTTGTTATTTTTAGATCATAACAAAGCTTGAACAAGTTTCCTATAATCCAGGTTAAGACTAAAACATCTTTCTTCTGTAATCCTTTTTCATAAATATTATTTAGTATATTTATACAATTGTATTTATAAAGATTTCTAACTTAATTAATCGATCGTAGATTGTAAAATTGATTTTAAATCTTTAAATTCTGATTATGGCCTCAGCCTTATGTTCGAGACCGCAAGTGTGAGCGGATGTATTATTATAGCGTAGTCGTTTACAACCAGCACGATGCCTGCGATAAAATTATCTTTTGTTTCATTGGCTAACCGCAAGTCGGATTTTTTGAACAATCCATTTTAAATTTATGAAAGGTTTCATTGATTTCGGTTTGTAAATTTATTCTATTCTGAAAGGTACCATCAAATTATGATGTTATTATGAACTATCATGGCAGGTAGCATACGAAAATGTAATGTAAAAATTTATATCGAAAGTTAATTGATGCTCTGTCAGTCATATTACATATGCGGGTGGATTGTAAAAGCTTCTTTTTTTGTAACCTGAATTTATTCTTATGTAGCAACTTTTGTACGTAAACGATATACAAGTCCTGTGTCGTGCTGTAAGAGTTCAGTAAATAAGTGTTCTCCTCTTAAAAAACTATATTGACAAAACTTTCTAATAAATGTCAGTAAATTTGTTGCCAGAAACTGCATGTAAAAGTAAGCTTTATGTTTGATCTTCCGGTTTTGATGAAACGTACGGAAATTTAGAACTTCCACTTTATTTTCGAGTAGTTTTTGGCTACCACTCCGACAGCGTGGATAAGAAATCCTCATCGAGATTTTGATCTAAACAAAACATCGATCATCCATCTAATCCTGATGCCATTACCGATTCCGATCTTAAGCCTGTACCCGATTTAAACCTCTCACTCTCTTTCTATTTTCATCTTTACCTCACTCTCGCCTCACCTCTTCTTCAGCTTCTCATTTCACTTTCCCATATTTCCCTTATACTTTGACTATATGCCCTCATGGCCCCTCGGCTCTCTCCCTCTCCTGGCGAATCGAACAAATAGACATGGCTGATAAAAGAGAATATAAAAAAAAAACTAATTTCAAATTATTTTTATCTACATCTTGCACATAATTTATCAGACAGACACACAGTAGCTTTTATTTTAGGTTAAAATCAATCAAAATTTTATTAAGATCCACTTGGACAAAGGCGTGGAGCCAAAACTAGTATTAATATTAACGTTTAGCATTATGATGTCATAATTTTCTGCGTACCTATCTAGTAATAAAGAACACATGCAAACATTTTCTACAAAATTTCTACAAATTGTCACCGCTGCACGGCGAGCTGGCGTCGCTCCTCAATTTTTCTTTGACGTGATGCATTCAAAATTTTATTGCTAATATCTAGTGTATTTTGCCCATTACAACTAGATGTATTTCAAAATCTGATTAGATAACGTACTTTCATACTAAAAAATAATTACATAAATCGAACCAGTAAATTTTAAGCTATAAGCTCATACGCAGACCGACAAGCAGTGAGATTTAATATGTAGCATTTTGTATTAAATTTAAAATATTGCTGGGGCAATATCATGGTGTGCCATAGATAGCTGTAATACTTAGAAGATGATCAATAAGTTATGGGATAATGAATATGGTTGCGCCGAGATCGGGAGTGCTAACAGGAGCTAACGTCGCGGCCGCTTATACGGTCAGGAAGTGAAGTCTTAATAGAGCTTAATACGTTTAATGGAGGGGCCCGACCGAGGCAAGTTTGAACATCCCCAGAGGGCGCTGGAATCGCTATTACTTCCATAAAGCTGACCGCGGCCGCGTGCGCCGCACGCATGTTTACCCCGTGTCAGTGATTCCATACAGTTCATAGGTAATCAGCTTTCAATCACAGTGTACATGTTACGGAAGTTTCCGTAAGAATGCACGATGTTCAGGTAGATGAAACTATTGATATTTCTGGATTTGCCTTTTCTTTGCATAGTGTAAGCGCACGCCTAGAAGAGCAAGCTTATCGACTTAAAACTACTTTCCGTCATAGTAAAACAAACAGAACAACGCAAAGTGTTGGTTTGAAAATGGCAACACTTTAACGTTTGTAATTTTCGCTCGGTTCTTTTTTTTGCGCTCAAAGCACAGTTTCCTAATTTACATTGCTAATAGCAACATTTAACAAATTAGTTAAAAAATTTTCCGTATTGGTAACGCATAGAATTTCTTGATTTTATAGAGCGATATTATTAAAAAAAAAGTATAGTCGTACCATACGTGTCATTATTGACATTCTTTCTCAGCAAGAACATACAGTACGGCCGTCGAGTAAGTCGACTTATGACACTTAAATTTGAGTGTTACCAACTACATGTTTAAAATTAAAAATACACTAAAATTTCGTTTCGATCTTCAGAACCAACTTGGCAAGTTTTTATTAAAGAATCAGGTAACATTCTTGAAATCTTGCCGAGTTTTTTCATCAGTTCACACAATATTTTTCTCTTCTAACTGAAATTCTGAAATATTGATAAGCAAAGATCCTATTTTAAAATCAAGCCCATCGAATGAAATAAAACAAAAGGCACAAGTGACCTCATCTTTGCTTTTGGTCCCCCTGTCTATTCTGTGTTACTCCGCCCGCCGCATCACGCGGTATTAATGCTATTGAACTATTCTAGGTGCAAATCAAAGGACACGCAGTGCACAATTTCGCTTCATCCCCTTTCACAGCAAATGAGATGACAAATTTGTTAAAAGAATGTTGTGATAACGTAACAGAAGAGGACTAGACACAAATCATAGATAAAACAAAAGTAATCATTTCGTATGATTGGGAAAGAGACATTAAAATAAATAGGACGGATGAAGCGCAAATTATTACGTTAATTTATTTGTATTAATAGTGAGAGTGAATCAGATAGTGTGAGGTACAACGAACAATAAACATACAGACGAACATAAAATTTCCTCCTTTTTTTCAAGTCGGGTAAAAACTGGTCAAGTGTGAGTCGCTCTCGCGCAACGAGAGTATTAAAACACAATATACTTGTGTCATATACTTAAAAGAAATTATTTTCATTGATTCATTTGTGAATTTTTTGCACGAGCCACAGTCACACTTGACCCATTTTTATTTATTGTTTTCATTAAGTTTGCGCTACGATAACTTCAAGGTTGGCTCTTGTATATGTTACTATTTTTACGTTAGAGCAATTAATTGTAGCAAAAATAAATTATACGCACTAGGTATGAACTTGCGTACTTAGCGAGTGTCAATTTATTATGGTAATTAAAATGAGCCGAAACTAAATAAACTACACACTTTTTAGTTTTTTTTTTTTTGTAATCTATAAGTGAAGAACTTTTTTCTGCATCTATCTCATAGTGCAGTACTGTCAGGGATAAGAGGCGAGAATGGTCGAATTTAATCTATTTTCTTAAATAACTTTAAAACTTTAACTTAAAAATTATAAAAAAATATATTTATGGCTCTCACAATAAGCGCTTTCTTTTCATATGTGACATGGTACAGTTTGTATAATTTTCTTATTTGTTTTCTAATTTAGCTCCAAAAAGGCTCTCATATTTAAAATTTTAAAATTCATTTATATACCTCATACATCCATGTTGGGTTACCGACATATATACACACATATATATGTCGGTGTATATATATTTGGTGTATGTATATATATATATATACACGACAAATGCCAACTTATTCGGTCCAATAAATTCCGAGCGAATTGGCCGTGACAGACGGACAGTCAGACAGACACACGAGTGACCCTATAAGGATTTCCATTTCGAAAGTACGGAACTCTAAAAATATTTTCTTCCGCGTAATGTTATTTAACTAATTTATTCAGCGAATCTTAAATAATAAAGGTACTCTTCTTAGAGGATATCTTATACTTGTAACACACTTTTCTATTAGGCAAATCCAATGTAGCGATATCTCATAGTTGCAGTTATTCTACAAACCGAGATATCGATTAAGCAATCGATCGTTGTATAGCAATATTATTTTTTTAAATATGTCATAATTTTATTAAACATATTAAAATACTTAATTTTTTCTGTTAAAACACAAATGTATGAAATGATTTAAATAGTAGAGAGACCTTGCTTTTTTTTATTTCTTACTTTATTTAATGTAGAATAGTTCCTATGAATAATCGATTCTAGTTGCTTTTATGACATCACTGCCAAATAAGTGTAAAAAGTCGGGCCCTGCGTTCTCTTCTGCAAATAAAGCACGTATCTGACTTCACATAAGTTAGATAACGACGGTTTAAAATCCACATTTAAAAATTTAACAAAAATCGTTCATTGTTACACCATACGTAATTCGTCAACGTCGATTTACAAAATGAAGGTTGATAGGAATCATTGGGACCAATTTTAATGCAAATCGAACATTATAAATTGTCGATATTTTCAAATTCTTTCTTCAAAATTATAAAGTTTTAAAATTCATCCACAGAAACACATCGATCAAAAGAATTTCGCAAAATATCCAAACAAAAATCAAATTAACGATCACTCAATTTATGTACACGTTTTGATAGCCGCGGTAAATATGATATGTACTCGAAGAAAACTAAAACACAAATTTACGTCAATGGATGTATTTTAGTCTGAAAGCACACTTAGAAACGCCTACAAATATCAATAGAAAGTAACAAAGGGCGCCAAACACATTAACTTATAATTAAGAATTATGTTGTCTGAAGCCAGGGAGATTTCCAACTAGAAAAACAAAGGCTCAAAAACATGTTTCCTAGACTATGTTGGACAACATTGCAAAACTTTCTGATTTGATTTTAGCCGAAAGCGAACGAACTACTTCTGTAAGACCTGTTTTCGTATAGTGAAAATGTTGGTGTGTCGCTTCGGTCACTTTTTGTTAAAAGTTATTTAAGTAAATTTATTCGTCAGCTTAAATAAACGCTGAATGCATTACATATTGGTAACTTTTGGAAATAGTGTGAAAAATTTCATTTAGTGTAATTCAATTAATTGATAAAAGTAGTGGTAGGTACAATGCTACCATTATGTAATGTACCTACTCTATTTAGTATAATTCAATTAATAGATAAAAGTAGTGGTAGGTATAACACTGCTACCATTATGTAATGTACCTACTCTATTTAGTATAATTCAATTAATAGATAAAAGTAGTGGTAGGTATAACACTGCTACCATTATGTAATGTACCTACTCTATTTAGTATAATTCAATTAATAGATAAAAGTAGTGGTGGGTACAATGCTACCATTATGTAATGTACCTACTCTATTTAGTATAATTCAATTAATAGATAAAAGTAGTGGTAGGTACAATGCTACCATTATGTAATGTACCTACTCTATTTAGTATAATTCAATTAATAGATAAAAGTAGTGGTAGGTATAACACTGCTACCATTATGTAATGTACCTACTCTATTTAGTATAATTCAATTAATAGATAAAAGTAGTGGTAGGTACAATGCTACCATTATGTAATGTACCTACTCTATTTAGTATAATTCAATTAATAGATAAAAGTAGTGGTAGGTATAACACTGCTACCATTATGTAATGTACCTACTATTTAGTATTTCAGATATAATTCACCATTAATAGTATAAAATTAATAGTAGTGGTAGGTACAATGCTACCATTATGTAATGTACCTACTCTATTTAGTATAACTCAATTAATAGATAAAAGTAGTGGTAGGTACAATGCTACCATTATGTAATGTACCTACTCTATTTAGTATAATTCAATTAATAGATAAAAGTAGTGGTAGGTACAATGCTACCATTATGTAATGTACCTACTCTATTGCAAAAAAAATATTATCCACTCATTCATAAGCGTAATACCACTGACTGACTGACTGACCGACTGACTAACCGACTGACTGACTCATCACTAGATCTCCGAAACTATAAATCCGATTGACTTAAAATTCGCAATAGTTATACTTTTTAAGGCGTAGATATACTTTTTAATGAAAAAAGAACTTTTGGTTGTTTCAAGAGTAAAATTTTAATGTAAAACAAAAAAGAAAAGAGGCTTTTTCCTTTCTGAAAGATCGGCGATAGACTAGTAACTCCCCTGAGGTTGCGGGTGTCCGCGGGCAGCGGTGACTACTTACTCTCTAGCGTTTCGCATGCCCGTCTTCATCTCGAAAATTCTATAAAAGAAGCTTCGATGCTTATAAACACGTGTGCTTACACCTTACTTTTGTGACAGGTACTACTTATTCAAACAGGACTATATGTAAACGTAACGTTAACAGCTGGATTGAATTTAAATTAACTCTCGCGAAAGCGCGCACACATAGAGTTGGACCACAGATCCTGGGAAACGAGCGTTTGTTCTGCGGTCGCGGCCGCTTGTTTTAGATTACGCGGCGGTTTGGAGGGCGTAGTCCAGGCGTAAACTAGGCCTCCGTAATCTGTATCAACGTTTTATGGGTTTAATTAAAAATTTTTGCTGAATGTATTTACTTTCGAGTTTTTTTTTTTTTCGTGTTTCGTATTGTTCGACGGTAACGGGGGTCGAGGACTGAAATCGTATGAAAAGAGAACACCCAGAAAAAAAAAAGGCGCATGTTCAGAAGCACAGGGTTGCAATAAGTCGCTACGAAACTACTTGAATACTTGTAGTTGATTGTACTTGTGTTCTGAAAGCACTGATCACAGAAGTAATACTGATTGCTAAGATTCGAACTTAGTTATACGTGTCCCTTAATTAGCCTCCTCGTAACTTCTTCGAGTGTAAACAGGTCAATAATTTATCTGTAACAACAAGATATAAGTATATGACTTCCAATAAAAACAAATACTATTGAATATTCTACCCCAAAAGTAAATTCATTTAAAATGTAAACACACGTGGTGTAAGATCATATGTGGTATCACAATGAGATATAGATATAGAAAGTACAGCAGGTGAACAAGTGAAAGGTGGTTTAGTCGCATTTTCTTTGGTGGCACCACCTGCTTTGACTGTAGATTTAATTGTCCTATTCATGAAAGTCATAGAAAAAACTCGGCGACAAGAAGACCAGGCTTCACCGTTAAGAAGAGCAGGTGCATCGGCAGGAGGAGTAAGGCTGGCAACAGGCTCGAGAACAAGCTCGTCTACGTGAGGAACAAGTTCATCAACTGGGGAAGCTAGCCCATTGACAAGAATATTAATTCTAAAAAGAAGTGAAGATGATATAAAATACAGGTCGAGTGAAACCAGATAGATTACATGAACTCGGTTTTATTGTCACAACACAGAAATAGAAAATCATGACAAGCAACTTATGCAAGTCACAAAAAGGGTACAGTAGCTGCAATTTAAGGTTATGAACGATTTTTTTGTAGATACTGTTGACTCCTATAATTATAACCTAGAACTAAAAATTTGGAAATATTTCCATTTAATTAAATCTCGTTATGACCAGTATACAGAATGCAATTCGAGCCCGCGACTAAGACAAAGGGACAGAAAACCTGTCTGGATTTAATAATGGTGCACTCACAGTTCTGAAAGTGCTGGGAAAACAGGTATTATAAAAGCAACGAAAGATTTTTAATTTGCCCGCTTTCACGCCGTCGTCGTTTGAATTACTACATCACTTTTATAGCTTAATTTTGTCATTATTAAATAAAAATGCTGAAATAAGATCAAGAAATCCTATTTTCGTTTTCTTATGACAATGAATGTGATTCAGAAGTTCCTAGTTTGAAGTTATAGCCTCGAAAGGCGTTACGTTCACGTAATCTATACTGGTAATAAAACTATAACATGATGTGAGAATTAAATTGTTATGACGATGACGCAAATGCTTATCGTGCCCGGTGAAAGACAGACGTCAGTGTTAAATTAAATCTCTGAAACAAGGAATTGTTGAGTTTTAAACCTTGGTATGCAATATGTGTATCAATAGCACCAGAGCTATTGATACATACATGCCCATACAAATCCTAATTCACGAGATCTGGAACATAGAGGTTCATGCTGGTGTATATTTGTAAAATCACCTGGCTCATAAACATGCAATCGTTAAGAATTTCAAGTAGAAACAGTTCTATGAGAGTATTATCCTCGAAGGCTCCGGAGAGTAACAAAGAAAAGAAGGATCTTTTGCCTGTAGTACTATTAATATGGTGAATCGAACCTCTCAGCCTTTTTTGTTACAACGTCTAAGTCGATTTATTGCGTCGTCTAAAATGTATTCTATTTATTTATTACTTTTAGGGTAATCTCATAAGCAAATTAAAGGAAAGTAATTGCATTATTAGATATAAACAAAACGAGCGACAACGCGAAAACACTTTCGGACTATGAGAACAGCACGACGATAGGTGGTGCTTTAGCGGCTTTATAACTCGATGTCGTATCCACGCCGCGTTGCACTCGCGCCGCACAGTGAATGTGCATTGTGCATGTTTAGCTTCAGAGCTTTCTATATGAAACTTACTTAATTCGAGTTTATTTTACTTATATTGCGTATAAAACTGTAAAAATGGAACACTTACAAGCACGATTCGCCATGTGTATTCTTTTGGGGTAAGAGATAATTTTCTTAAATCGTTACAGTTAAAAAATGCATTAAAAAGCTAATTTAATTTCCCAAAATCAAAGTTCAACATAACGGTTTCATGCTTACAAAAAATGACATTCGATTAGAAACTAAAAATGTTTCTAGCAAACCTAACAAATGAGCTGACAAAAAGAAAATTAAAAATGTGCAATTTACATGGGAATCCCATTTTTCTTTTTTAAAACTCTGTCGCACGCTCGCATCTCCCATTTTCAAAACTTATAATTATACAATATTAAAGTGTTTAAGAAATAGTACCCTCGCAAACAGGCTTAGGAGTTTCATTTACGTACAAAAATAACAATAGCTTTTTATGCCAATATTAATATAGTCCGCATCGCACTTTTTGATTTTTCCGTAGGAAATCTACTGCAAAAATTATTTCTACTTCTTCTTTGTTATATAGCTAGGTAACAATTCGTCATATAATAAACCTTCAGACATATTTTTGTAAAGAAGTAATGCTCTTCAGATAAGGTTCTATAATTATTAGATATTATATTCTAGAAATAAGAGACGTGCCAAATTCTTCCGCGTTGCTATCTACTCGAAAAGTGCACGATTTTTCAGTTATTTCTATAGCATTTCCAGCAACGAGCGCAGCTGAAAAGGCAATCACAGCGAAATGCTTCTTCTGAAACTGAAACTCCTTCAGCTATCGTAAATAGGAACAATTGAATTTTAACGTTATAGAATGTCTTTTATATTAATGTGGTAATGTTTTTATGAAAAGTGATAATGGCCGCGTGGTCTGCAAGCAAAAAGTTCAAACTCTGATCACAGACAATTGATCAATTAGTCTCAAGTCGCACTAAGACCATTTCTACGTACTGCGGAGTTGTCGAATAGCCAAGTCGGTTCCAAACGTTGTCATTATATTAGGCACCGATAACATGATCTTTGACAATTCCTAACTCGGAATATGAAAGGATTAAAAAACAAGTTCTTAAATCTAAAAAGACAGCGGCTGCTCATAGTGCAACTACAAAAAAGTTGACCTCTTCAGTAGGCAACAAAAAAAATACTAAATTTTACGATTTTATTTGGCTAGAACGTTCTTAAAATTTTAAATGCTAATATATTTTCTTGAAACTTCTAGTAAAGAACAGTTCCACTGAATCAGGCAACGCATCACATCGAAAATAGACGTAGAAGTAAATAAATATCCAAAAGGCTAAAAACATGGAGAATGAAAAAACAACAGCTTTACCGAATGGGATATAGACAAAGATGAGCTAAGACAATAAGCGGTTTTGTCGTCTGGAAGTAATGAATGCCAGTGGACGGACGAAAATCTACAGACGGAATGTGTTTTGTACAGAGGGATTTATAAAAAGCACTTTGAAAAATCTTATGTAGACCAAATTAGTGGCCTATAGAAGACGGGCAAATTTTAATCACCCAAAACCGATGATCTCGAATGAACGAGCAATGAATGCGAAACATGAGTTTGTTATAAGAGGTATACTTAGATAGTGGCATATGATTTTTGTGTACTCTTTTTGTGGAAAACGCGTGAATTTATAACAAAAATAAATAGAACAGACATAAATCAAAAAAACGAGTGGTGTCGTGGGACACCAGGTAGGAACGAAGTTCCTTCAGCTAATGTAGAATCAACACAATTTGCAAAAAAAAAAAATATAATGTACTTTAAGTGTTATGACAGGAATATGTTTTATTATAAGATGCTACTTAAATCGTTTGGTGATCGTTGTAGTGGAATTATGACATTTATTTCTTATATTTTACCGACATATATTTGTTAATGGAAAATAACCCCGACCGATTCTCGGTAATCGCACGAAGTCGTAAACAAGTCGCGCGGCCTCATTCCAGCCGTGCCCGGTGTGATCCACCAATCAGCGCTCGCCGTTCACCGACCTCGCGTCACCTTGCCCCAATAAACGCGCAGTAAAATAACGACATATCTAAAAATATTCGACTGTCGCGCCTGCGCACGTCTCTTTTAACGGTTTTATTCCACGGACTTTTTCTTATTCTTACGGTTTTATTCCACGGACTTTTTCTTACGGTTTTACTATCACATTTTTTTCAATTCGGTCGCGCAGCAAAATCCCTATCTCTTCCAAGCCCGCCGTAAGGAACTTCGTTCCAAAATAAAAATTTTCATACTATTTTTACTTGCTATCGGGTTTCAATTCGTAATTATCTATGATCTTCAATTTCAATCTAATTCTATTAATACATTGACGAACGTCTGTATATTGTAGATTATTATATTAGAAGAGAAATCATCCACAAATCATAATAAAACCAGAAGATCTCACTCACATAAAACACAATACTTCAATAACTAGCTATAATGATTCATATTATATTCATTCTAGTGCTGCGGTGATTTTATACGAAAATAAGTTCAAGCAAAACTTATGCAAGAAGGAGCTTAGACTTATTTGGTAAACTTCTGGTTGGATAGTTTCTTTGTGAACACGGCCCGTTGGACTTTTCAATACACTTTACACGTTCCTTAAATAACGATGCATAAATAACAATATGCAGTTAATAGAAAATGGCGTATTCCTTACACGTTGCGACCGAATCCTGACATTGCAGAAATACTAGCAGTAAGAGTAACATCGTAGGTTGGAAAATGGTTAAAGGAATTGAACTGGCTAGAGTAAGAAAGTTAAAAAAAAAAGTTTAGCAAAAAATTGTCAAATTGTAAAAGTAATACCATATTTGAGAACATGTGTTTTTTGACGTTCCAACTTTTTACGTAAAAACCAATATAATAAATGAATACCTATACAAATGAAAAACCGTTTTTTCTCTGTTACATTATAACACGTGTTAAACATAATTTTTTGTAAACAATGCAGGTATGCAAATGGATGACAACAGTTAAATCTTTCTAGTGTTTTCTCACTTGTACAGATCTATTATTGGTCCTAGATCTGACATAAATCATGCTCCCCGGTTACATTTTAGGGGTCGTTCTCTAACATTAGACCATCAACGAATCATCGGATTCATCATTTCGCGTCTTTACACACGTCGAGACGAAATTTCTCTTTCAGACACCGCATCCTCTCGGTAACACGGATAGAGGGATATAATGAAAATACACGGCTAATAAAAATCGTAAGGTGTAAAAGTTCCACTATTCCGATTTAACTACGGCGCTCTATATCGGCGCGCCGCAGAAAGCGTTCCCCTGTTCCGGTATGTTACGGTTTTTACGGCCGCCCTCCGCCAGCCGGCGTCTAGACGCTCGCAGCGTTTTATTGTTTCAGTCTGAATATAACGCCCAAGTTTCTGAACGAACTTATTCGGTTCAAGTCGCCCCGCACTGGGGTTGGGGTTGTTCTAAACTTTCTAAAAGCTCTGACGAATAACACGCTGTTTGAACCCTTGCGGTGTTTATGCTTCTTCGTTGGCGTCCGATGTCTCAGGTATGGTTCGTGTTCCAAACGTTATTAGAATTTTTCTCACGGTCGTACGTAATGTGTCAATATCAAACGATCGTGTCATTGGAAAGGTTTGCGAATCGACTCACTAATTGATTACTGAATTACTTTTTCTATGAAAACCGTTTCAAACCTGAAAATGCACTTGGTATTTTCAGATTAAAACATCAGTCGAGCAGCGAAAGCCATCAAAAATTGAAAAATAATAACAATGCATTAATAAATAAATTATTGCTCTTTTTAATCTTCACACTTATTTCATTCGTCTGTTTCAAATAAATAGATTTAATTAATATTGTTATAGAGCGAATATTGATAATATTTGTATACAAAAACTTTGATCTCTCGCGTTACTATCGCCTAATTATCGTTAGACGCATATGATTTTATAAGCAACTTGTTTATAAGAAATTGTAGTCTATGATTTTATCCTGATTGTCGGCTCTAATACAATACTAAAATTTAAATCTATTTACTCTTCTCAGCCAGCTATGTTCGAACATATAAAATTGTCATGCCCATATGAATTTTCATTATGTTTCTTTCGTTATTGAATTCTATAATTATGTCAAAGAAGTATGACTTCTAATGCGTGTACACACAATCCTTTTTTCTTCAATTAAAAGAAGTAAAATAATACGTTTGTTATTCGGGACCCATGATAACTCTCATTACGTGTGAGTGAATTCAGCCATCAATAAATTTAATAATATCAAGCACAAACTTCCCTAGCAATATATTTTGCGTATATTGATGAGCGGTAGGTGGTTTTCGTTCGCCATCTTAATGAATATTCATGAGATTGTTAAAATTCACGGGGATAGTTAAAATCACCACCTCCATCACACAAATTCCCGTCTCCCGGACCGCCGCGTTAATTCTTTTCGGGATAGGCTAGAACGACAGCCGGGGCCGGTCGCGCCGGCGCGCTATCGTCCGCGCTACATCTAAGCGACTTAGGCTAATTAAGATTAAGTAAATCAGCACGTCGCGGCGCCGGCGTCGCGTGCCGTCTAGCGCCAGATCAAAATGGAGGTTTTAATGACGTTAAGTCCCGAGTCGAGATTTATTTCGGGAGTCCCGCGGCACAATCAATCACAATTTGCAGCGGGGCCCGCGACAAAACCTTCGGATAGAGCGCCGCGCCGCGGACCGGCGAACGCGAAATATTAATTTGTCAATGTCATATTTTATCCGTGATACTTTTTTTATTACTCGAATGCGTTACCATACAGATAAATTTTGTGGGTTTTTTCTCGTTACTCACTCGGACGATTCGCTTTCGATTTCACTTTTGTCGGCTTCTTTCGGTAAATATTTTATACATTCGCTTGACTGACAGATTTTAGAACAGTTTTTCAAAATGCTATTATTTTTCTTCATTCATTTTTTTTGTGCATCGGAAAACTTTTGAAATTACAAAACGTATGCTCTCGTGTCTTCAATTATTTTATTAATTAGATATACGTTAATTGACCCGCTTAGTTACTTTGTGTACAAATAATTTAGAATCTTAACATAATCCCTTATTTCTTAATTAAATTTTCAAACAGAACGTTTAATAAAATGCTGAAGTAATATAAAATGCTGTAACATAAATTTCGATAAAAGCAGAACGAATATCAGAACTCATTTTGAGAGTGCCTTCGCTGAATAGGACAACTTACGATTTCGTCTTGAACGACGTCACGGCGTTTATCAAAACGCTTATGAAAGGGTTCCGATCGGTTACTAAAAAGGAATGCACTATAGATGAAAAAACTACGTTGTCCCACTTTTTTCCATGTTTCCCGCATATAATAGGTATAAGCACTTTAGTCGCCTATAACTATAGAAACAAATGTTGCTCTTAAATTAGTGTAAACTTAGGTGACCAGCAAAACAGCGTATGTTCATAGCACTTACGTCCTTTTGTTGAGAAGCGCAGTTTTTCGATAATAACTCAAAAACAATATATTCGGTCATATTCAAAACAATTTTCCTTGAAAGTATTTTTAAAGCGTTATCTTTGTTATTTTTCTCATATTTTTATAGGATTTATTTTATAAGTTCATATGACTTAGAGAATATAGGGGGGACATAATTTCTGAAACTTTCGGTGCAACTATTTCCGAAATTATAAGCATAATTAGAGAAATTGCTTAGAAACTTTGAAGTATTTTTAAAAGCACTGTCGAAGAATGTATCACAAGTTGATGTTTGCTGAAAAAAAATTATCAGCTTCTGTTACATGTATAGAGTGCTCCCCGTAGAAATATTTATTTTTGTTATTTAACTACGAAACTAAGTAGCGGCTTATACAAGCCACCTATACTCCGAATTTCATCAATATATATTTCGTAGTTTTTGAGTATAATGCCTGTGATATACGGACGGACGGACGGGCAGGACGGACGCTCAGGACAAAACTATAAGGGTTCCGTTTTTGCCGTTTTGGCTCGAAACCCTAAAAATGCCGTCTGTTATTAATATACTTTAATGTGCACTACATATATATCTTAAAACGATGTACTTATCTTTTCTGTATTCCAAATTGTTACTTTTAAAACATAATATAATAATTAAACAGGTTGTTTTAATATAATTGGAGAAAAATACATTTATCTAAATAATGCCTGTTTGCCAAATAGATAATATATAACATAGAATATTGTTCGTAACATTTTTGTTTATAAAATTTAACTTGTGAAAATGTAAAAAACCTAATATAACTTAATTTTGGCACAGCTATAAAAATATCAATAATTCCTTCTATGCACTTAACTTCTATTTGCCGACGGACCGTTGGTGGCTTGCAGTTGTAGCATGAATTATTTACGTAAAAATCACGTTGAGCAAGGCATCCATCGCCAGGTGCGCCGAGGCCTATGCATAATGCATCGCAAAATCAATGAATCTTTTATGACGGTGCATATGGAATATTGGCTGCAGGAAGTGAAGTGCCCTATTTTTTTTTTTTCAAAGAACACACGTCTATAATAATCACGTAGAAGCGAATGTACACGGTATGTAAAAATAAATGGAGTGATTGCACTGCTTCGATTATATACGTTATACTCTTTCAAAACAAATATAATTTAATACAGTTAATAACATTTAATTCACTTAAAGCTATCTTTCCGCCCGCGGCTTTGCCCGCGTTGATGTAGACTGTATTCCTTAATATTTTATATGGAATGATATGGCTGTCAATCCCGAAGTTGTTCTTGGTACGGTTTTTAGTTCGATTCCGGGACGCGCTGTTTCTAATCCCGGTCCCACACTTGATTTCGATCTAAGTTCCGTTTTCAATTTCGGCCCCAGCCTCATCTTTCGATTGCGCATCTCGTCCCTGATATTCTGATCTAATATTCTGATATTGGTCACACTGACGATTGATAACACCGCCGGAGCAAATGTTAGCATCAAAATAATATATGGGCTATATTTCTTGGGGATAGCATAATTTTCTATAAGTGAAAGAATTTCTAGAATTTCCGTAAAATGTCAGTGCAATAATACAAACACGCAAATGAAGTCTGGCGACAAATGCTAAAATGGATTACTTACGTATAAATCTACTCCGTGAAATAGCCATTTACATTTATTCACTTTCAAAATGATCGGTCAAACGGTGTAGGAGATTAGCGATTGCATATATGCAAACACATTTTTTTTATATAGAGATTTAGTCACATTTAAAAATTACTATTTCGTAATTTTTATACATAACTAAATTTAAACTGTATTCCTATTAATAATATTTAAAAATCAATACATGTACATACCGAAACAATACTATTAGAATTGTATGAGAATTGTTTGCAAAAAATTAAACCAAAAAGTACAAAACGAGTTTTATGCCTGTTTAATAAGACATTGTGTACGGTCACCACAAAAATGATACATTTATTATTCACATATGATATATAAAAAAATAGTAAATGTATTTATGACAGTCTTTGAAAGTATCGGCTGTAATGTAAGGCTCTCGAAATTTTGAAAAACAAGACAGGGAACAACATAAATGCTATGACGTCATACACCATCGAATTACGTTTCAGATGAATCCGAAATCATCCTACTTTGAAACTGAAATCACCCAATCAAATTACAATATATCTGTTCTATTTTATTGTTTACTTTTGTAAAGTTAAATACATTGAAATATTTTCTTAAGATGAGTTCGTTTTATTTTTTTGTTCCTTGCTTACGTAGGTGATACTAAAACTTTTTAGAGCTCGCCATTTACAAATTGTAAAATAAACAAGTGCGAGTCGGACTAGCGCACGAAGGGTTCCGTACCGTTATGTATATTGTACGGAATTTCATTTGTTAAATACCTATTAGAATTAAATTTGACTTTGCCGGCTTCGTGGCTAAAGAAACATAACCCATTCAGCCAAATTGTTAAAAATTGGTAAATTAGCTAATTATTATGTTTTGCTTCACGAAACTTCGTGAAAGTCACTGCAGTCGTCAGTCAGTGTTTTCATACTCATTGACACTCATTTCATAATTAGCATATTCGATGTATCGAATAAAAAAACATCGATATAGATTCGATTTGAAATATTATCAATACATCAGTTGAAAACGATGCATCGTTACTATACATCAAGTGTTTACAATACATCGATGTATATCGTCCATCTCTAAAGTGAATATATAACTAAATATTCTGTGAATATTTCAAGCATCTACCTGTTATCGTTAACAATATCGAGACAAAACGAGCAAAAAATCACGTTTGTTGTATGGGAGCCCCCTTAAATATTTATTTTATTTTATTTTCTATTATTTGTTGTTATAGCGGCAACAGAAATACATCATTTGTGAAAATGTCAACTATCTGATTACCACAGTTCATGAGATACAGCCTGGTGACAGACGGACGGACGGACGGACGAACAGAGGAGTCTTAGTAATAGGGTCCAGTTTTTTTACCCTTTGGGTACGGAACCCTAAAAAATGTATATCACATTTTGTAAATGTAATTCTTTGCTAACCTTATTGTGTATCTTACATTAATCTGTGTTATGTTTTTAGAAATTGGCAGCAAAAAAAATTGTTTATCTAGCGTCAACATAAATTTAAAGCGAGAAAATTTTCGTGTAATGATTTTCTGTGACTTTCGTTGCCATTTAAGAAAACAGGAAAGTTATAACAGACCGGTTGGCACATAACAAAGTTCCGTCCCTTGGCACTGTTTATAACTGGTTTAAGTAGTTCAAACGTGAACACACTGATGTGACTTAAGATCAGTGTGAGGAATGTCCTTCTACCGAAACTCTAAACGATAAACGATATTCGACTAAAAACGATAAATACTGTAATTACATGTGACAAAAGCTGGATTTATTGTTACGATCCCAAAACCAAAAGACAGTCTGCTCAGTGGGTGTTTCATTTCGAGGAGTTGCCTACTAAACTAACAACGAGGTCGAAGGATCGAAAAAAAGATGGTGGTCTCTTTCTTCGGAATGACAGGTCATTATGCGACAACTGTTTTAGAAGATAAAAAAAGTCACTGCAGACTAGTTACACTGACAATTGTTTGCCTCTTGTTATAGAAAAAGTTTGAGAAAATGACTTAGCAGTAGGATTGTCCTTCATCATGACAACGCCTCATCACATACGGTCAGGCAAGCAACTGACTATATCGGGACGTTAGGTATATAAATATTGGCTCACACGCTTTACAGTCCCCTATCTTGCACCATGTGATTTTTATTTATTTTTTAAAATAAAAGAAAAACTTAGAAAAAAGTGGTTTATGGACTCTGAGAAAACAGTCACTGCTTATGAGAAAGAAGGGCTTCGAAGCGACCCCTAAATGCGAGTGGGTAAAGCGTTCCTCTCAGTGGTTCTATCAAAGATAGCGATGTATTGATCTCAACGAACACTATTTTGATGAATAATAAAAATAATTTACTAGTTTGCTCAGTTTTCGATTTTCCAAGATCTTTCATATGGACTCACGTATAGGCATTATATAATTAGACAAAGGCTCAAACCGGCAATTTTTTCTTTAAAAAAAATAAAAAACATTTCTTTTTCTTTCTCTTGTCACCTACTCCCAAAGTGAATTTTGAGGCGACATCACCATATTAAGGTATATTTTTACATTTTTATAACCTCTACTAAAAACCTACATTTCTCGATAAATAATGTGGATGTAGGAATCCCTTTTTAATATACTTGCAAACAAACATACTGAAATTTATGTTAATATTTGTTCAGTAATACAAACAATTCGTACAATAGTGGGCGCAGTACTTAGTCGGTGCTTTTATTTATTAATACATAAATATATTTGTTACGAAATAGCTTCTGCAGACTCCTCACGCACGAGAGATCATTTAGTTCATTTATTTATGTATCTCCATTACCTTTACGTACGGAATTTAATAGGCTTTTCGCTACTGTACAGTTTAGGCCCATAACAGAAAATAGGTTATGTATCCATCCATCACTTCGCTACGTCAAAGAATGGAAGGATAACCTTTTTATTCAGGAAAATTGGAAAATCCGAATACAACCGCCATGAGCTCGTCAAGCTAAAGAATCTTCTACATTAACAATGCCGAGGTGAAAAGCAAATACAAACAAAATTTTGGTATAGATTCTTAATAGTTTCCAATAAATACCAAAATTTATTGGGAAATTTAAAGTCTTTCACTATCTGCTTCGCGTGTCTCACAATTCTCTTCAAATTCATATTTTGTTTGCGACATTAGGTTCCGCTGTGGCGTATTTGAAAGAATTGAATACGGCGACCACGATTCCGTATAATTTAAATAAACGTATGTCATTTGTATGATTTTAAAATTATATATTTTATGCTGTGTATTCGAAATGCTCGCGTTATTTTGAATTTCCTGTATACAAAAGATTTGTTTTGTATGAACAATTCTAAAATTATGCATCAATTAAGTTTACGCCTACGGCTTCGTCCGCTTGGAAATTGAACGCATCCCTTCATTTCTTATATTGATATCTTGCTCCCAATCGCCATCGTCCTCACAATTTAAATCGCGGTAATTCTCCTGATTTAGATGCCAGTCACGTACTTGATCTGAACTACATCTTGCAATTAATTTGTCCCCGGTTTCGTTCTTAATTTCGTGTGCTCCATAAGTCGGCAACTATGTCCACGCCACGCGGCCAGGTACAATCTTTTATGTACGTGAGTATTCTACACCCATCCCTCCTCGCTTCTCGCCTTACATGATTCGCGTGAACCATGCGCTCTGCACCAATATTCTTCATACCTATTTTTATAATATTATGCGCTCGAGGATTTTGTTACTTTTTATAATTATTTCAGAAACTATATATCCAGGTGCATGACGTAACAGACAAATGTTATCTACATTTTTCTTTTTTTTCAACATTATTTCCTTCGTAAGAACCGCCATTCAGGACTAATATTAAGGAGTGCATTTAAAGAACATCTCAAAATTTTCGTCTCTCATTTTACCCCTAAAATGAGAGACGAAAATTTTGTGAATTTAAAAAAAATATTCTAAACGGGGTTTACGGAAAATTTTGTAAATTGACTGGAAAACTCTAAATTTTACTAAAATTGTTATTTGACTAAAATTTTTGCTAAACATATGAATTTTCATATCTCTAATTTCAGGAATGATGACCACACAAATTTTCATTCTATATTTTATTCTCTTTACTTAAGTCCTTTTTCAGAATACAATTTATATTCTTGTCAACTTTCATTAAGATTCGTTCAGCTTTTTAGGCGTAAAAGGTAACAAACAAGTAAACCAGATACTAGAATTTATTTTGCGTTACAGGTATCTAGTATGAATAGATATAAGCCACTGATGCGGACGAACTTATCAAACATAATAGTATACCAAAAGTAATAACTACTATACTGTTTTTTGAAATATGTTTATTTTGATGTATTGAAAAAAAATGTGTTTTGACCGTCCAATAATTGTAATAAAAACAAAAAGATAAAATAGAAAAATAAATATGATAGATTCTAATTCAACTTGATTGTTCAAAAGACACTAAAATTAATATTTTTATATACATTGACACAATTTTATTGTAAATATATTTTAAAATACCTATAAAAAAAACAGTCAAGTCACAGATAACATTCAATGTCCAGAAATGGCGGAGCAACCGACGGCTGCTGATATTACCCTCATAAGTTACATCAACCACTCACGAAGCTACCGCTACGCAAATTGCCCGTGACCGACAAAATAAACAAATCGTTATTCAACGGCCGTTATTATGTCACATAACGGACGGCGAGGTCGTAACGATTCTGTATCTTCAGGAAAAAAGAATGAGTTCCGCATCCCCAGAGGTTGGGCTCGGTTGGGGCGAGTTTCGGTAAGCGACATCGCGCTGTCACGACGCACTAAGCCGTAAATATTTTATTACCCTACAGAAATCAAAAGGCGGGAATGACTCGTCTGTAGAAGGTTCTAGCAAACTACGATAGTTAATCATTAAAGATGGTATATATATATATATATATATATATATATATATATATATATATAATTTCTATTGATAACTTACTAAATGTAAACAAAAGAAGAAAATGACCATTATTTAGCTAGTGTTGTTTTTTTTTTCTATCCGACAAAGTAAAAACTAATGATTTGTTGTTTCTGACCATTGACGTATACATAAAGAATAAAAGCACCCTTTGTTTTTAATGTAATTTATTGACGTAGGCTATAAAATAAGTATCTACTGACATTTGCTCTTGATTTCGCTCGCGGGAACATAAGATAAATCTTTTACATTGATTATATTCTACGAACACCGAACCAGGACTTTTCTTTTATTATAGCACTAGCTGCGCCCTGCGGTTTCGCCCGCGTGTTGATGAAAAATTGTGATAACAATGATAAAAATTTTAGTTTTTCGTCAATTTTCAATGCTTTTTATTATTCTGCTATTCGGGACGAAGACAAATCCAACACATTAGAAAAATAATGAATATCGGTCCAGCCGTTCTCCAGTTATAAGAGTTTAATTCCAATTTAGTGTAATATATTTTGGAACTATATTTTATGATGATACATAAATTTATGATATTTAATCGGGACTTGTCCCTTAGTAATGGCTGAATTGTATTGATATATGATGATCTCACTTATAAGAATAATAGGTATTATAAACGCTATAGTTCGTAAGGATAGATAGGTATGGATGTATATGATGATTGATGGTAATGCGAAAGTTATAGATAGCTACTGCAATATACTCCTGTAAACAATATTGAACGATTTATTTGGGTCTGCATAAACATGCAGATTTTTCGATTTAGAAACTCGTGAACAAGCCATGTAGAGCTGGCCGCGGGAAAAACATGGCGTGCCCAAATGTATGCCTGCTACCTTTAAGGTTTGTTTGACCCTGCGATTTGACCCTAGTCGTTGAAAATGCAACTTTTAATGGGAACCGCAGGCGTTTAAAATTAAATGGTAAGTTACTGGGTATGATTGGGATATGTGGTATAAGAACATTGTCTCCCTTGACGTCTGCAGTTAAGATTGTGGCCTTCACAATATGCCTTCCCTAGTTCGATGACTCGCAACTGAGTACCGTTACATAATCTCGGCGCATCCAATTTTGGCGTATTAACAAAACGTACACCTACTTTTAATTCCAACTTATGTGGTAGCACCCCAGATAACTCCAAAGAGTTTAGGAACTGCATGGGGTAGTACGAGCTACCCCATGGAGTTCCAAAACTCTTAGTCAAACCTAGTGTCATCGGATGACATAACTGTGTCGATAGAGTTATACACTAATGTTTCGCTGGTTATTTCGTCCAAGATTTTTGAAGTGAAACTTCTAATGCAACTTCCAACAAGGTTGCGTTGAACGTTTGACGCTACCATGGAGGGGGTATGAAAGCACTGTTGCGTTAAACGTTCAACGCTATTGAAGAGGGAGAAATAGAAAGAGACAGAGCGAGAGTGAATGCATGGCACTTGAATGCATGCGCGTTACAGGCCAGCGCGAACGTTAGCAACAAGTAGCGTCCAATATTACAACGCAAGAGGGAGAGAGAAAAAAGATCCACAAAGGTAGAAAATAGGAAAGAGAAAGAGAGTGAGTCGGCAGATTTTGTTTCGCAATTGTTTTTCATGATTGTAACGTGCGACGAAAAACACAATTTCTACCCCTTCCTATTTTCATTTCCACATTACGAAGCTTCACTTCTTCCGCGGAGGGACTCCACGCACTATTTTTTTTTTATTTATTTTCGCAAGTCTCATTTTTTGATGCTAGTATGGTACTTTCAGACGACCAATTTTTTTTTTAGAATATATTGTAGCAGATTCGGAAAACTTGTTCAATAAGTTTGTCTTCCGACTCCACGACATGGCAAAATTAGTGTGTAAAAGAACCATACCTTCTTGATTGATGTGTAGGTGGCCTTCACCGATTTCCAGGAGTTTTTGAGAATATGATTCTGACTCGACGTCGCTAAATAACTGAATTCGCATGTTAGTGGTAAGATAAAACTTTTCAAGTTTAGTCCACAGATATGATGCTTTCAGACATACATTGATATCGTCTGCCGCAGTGCCTCTCTCAATAACAGGTAAAGTCTGTCTGAATTAATTTTGATATAAGGATCAGTTCGTTACTACCAAATGTGCGTTAGAAATAAATTATCAATTTTTATTGTATTTACGGTTTTGGCGATAATGGCTTACACAAAAAGATAGATATATGCTGTCGCGGTCTTTTTTGTAAGACTATTTAAGATAACCGTTTCTAGAATACATTCCAGCGGTTTTTACGACACACGCCAGAATAGCTCACAGATGGAAGATTTTTTTCCTACTTACTTGACACTTATCGCTATATTTTGAATAATTCACACTATATCTTAATAAATTATAGCCTGTGTTATTTTAATGTGTAAGCTATATTATTGTATAGTTTCATCAAAATCAATTCAGCAGTTTTTGCGTGAAAGAGTAACAAACATTGATTCATACATTCTTACAAACTTTCGTGTTTATTATATTAGTAGGATTATTGAGAGGCAAATGAGCATGCGAGGCACCCCAAAGTATAGGTAGTCACCGCCGTCAACAGGCACCCTTGATTAGGAATAGGATATCTGATAGAGGAAGGAGTAGTCTAATGGAGAGGGTTAGAGGGCTATCGGAACTCTCATTCGCTCAATGAAATGCAACGGCGAAAACTATTTACGCCTGTGAGGGTGTGGTATTGCACCGTGAGAACCGATCCATTTACGTTCTGCACCCATGCTGACGTGAAATATTGTAGTGAGACATTTGACAATTCCAAAAGAAAAAAATGTTAAATTCTGAAAAATATATTTTTTATCGTAACCGGCTATACCTCACAGATTTAATTGTAGGCTTTAGTTTTTTCAACCATTAGTAGTAGTTATGAAAGTAATTTGTATTCAAACCGTACCAATAAAAGTATATTTTAGATTTTTCACAGGCAAAACTTTCATATATGTAGCAAAAACAACAACTATAGAATTTTACTGGTACATTTAATTACTCCGGGATTTTATCCGTATTAATTATATTAAATAAATGTGTTAGTAATTAATATTTTGAATATATTTTTATGTTAAATAGGTGCTCAGTCAAATTCGTGTCCATGAAATAACACTCAATTAATTAGATAGATAAGTACTCCATCTAAAAGGAAAGTAAATATTTAATAGACTAATTCACAAGCCAGAAGTGCACGTCCGTTCGCTCTAATTGCCCAAGGTAGAATAGAAACTTAAGGTGACATTCACGAGTGTCCCGTACGCGAGCCACGGACATGATTTACTTAGAGCTAATTTCGTCCTGTACAGATTAAAGTGGGACCTTAAGAGTAATCAACTAAAATCTTTTCCGGGAGGGCGCCCCCTTAATAAGACGGCCGACATGCCTCGGCTACTTTGAAAACTGTAAGATTAAGCAGATTACGGGTAATGGGATGGATGTCCCCACGTTCGCTGTTTAAGTAGACGTTCGTTAAAAGTAAATGTTAATATTTTGGCGCTTATTAAGAGAAATATTTGAATTTATAGTGTATAAGTACTTCAAGGTCCAAAAAGTCTAAGACGTAGATACTCCGGCCACCCGGCTGCCTGCTCAGCGTGACGATTAAAACTGATTATTTTAATGAAGAGTGTCATTAATAGGCTTTCTTGGAGCTTTCCCGTCAGTGAACTTACACAGATTTTTGGCGATAATGACGAAGATATTCACATTATTTCGTCAAATTTATTATAGTTTGGCTGCGATAAATAATCACCAACGTAATTAAATTCATAAACCAGGTTCAAAAGCAAAATTTAGACCACTTAACCCAATGTAAGTAGAAATAGAATATTTTTCCGTTTCTATCCACTACAATGGTTAATTAACCATTAAACTTTAACAAAACTATTTTTTTAATTTAACGTAATTGTGGGTAGTTAAGTGTTTATTAAAATGAAATCGTTTGTTCAATTTTGACCAAAAGTGGAGGATATTAAACATGACGACCGTATCTCTTGCGCGCGCCAATTCATTGACCATTAGACCTTTGAGATATCTTTGTACAAAAATTTAATAAACCTTCAATATGAAAATTTCATGCCTTCAGCTAACGTGTTATAGAAACTTCAGCATACAATCGGAAATATTCCGTCCCACAGTGCCATCCATGATATTAATTTTGTAGCAAATTGACTTTGGATTATTAATTCATCATGTATAGATTATAAACGCATTTTTCTAAACAATAGTTAATTTTTTTGTACTGTACTAGTTTTTTAAACATGTTACATTTTCCGAATTCAACAAATACTTGCATAAAGAAAGTAATTACATCAATTATACAGCGTTTATTCTTGTCTCACAATATCTTAATACAAAGATAATCGGTAAAGGTAAATGTAATAAAACACAGACTGACCTAATCATTACGAAACTTGGCTTCTCAGTAACATCAATCGTTCTACATTGACAGACTAGTTTGATACCACCTTACACAATTCAGATGTTACCTCTGCAATATTTATTTCAACGTTTTTATCACTATATTTTTTCTCTATTTAATCAAATAGCAATTGATATTTCAATATTAAATCATTTGATGGATGCATGCGGACTCAAAACCGTGTCCCATGTCGCATGTGTCGCATCTGGGCATATTACCCACTGAGCTATCTATCTTATACTTGCATTATGTAGAACTTCTATACGTGTTGAACATAGTAGTACTATATTATAGTTTTGTTATTACAACGAACAACATTGTTTGAGCGTTCTCTACAAAAGACGCTCGCCGAGTCTAATATTTCCCCACACACAATTCCGTGATAATGTTTATTATGCGTATAAATTAAATCGTGGCCTATATTCACTATCGCACATCCTATTCACGTTGATACGCGCCGCCTGAAAGGCTGTATATAAGGTGTGACGTCACATGATTAATGCGGGTCGTACGGCACCCACCTGGCGGAAGGCCGCTCGTGCAAAAACGAGACCGCCTCATTCAAATAGACACCTCGGATTTACATAGTGCCCGAACTATGAATACCGGGTATTCATAGCTGTGTGCTGCCTGGTTTCCCGTGCCATTTGATTCACTCTGAAATTTTGATCTATTTTCTGTATTGCTGCCAAATTCAGAATTTAGAAAAAAAACAGTTTTTTTTATGAGCTAACGATTATAGTAATCAATTTTGTAAAGTATTAAAAAATGTAAAATTTGCAGTAAAGAAACATTGTTTTTTTTTTTGTGAAAGCACAAAACAATCTTGATTAATGCTAACTTGTGTTTTGAATTGACAAACTAGACCTGCTTCCCTTGTGGATGCAAAAATTAAAATTAATTAAAATATTTGTCCTTAAGTAGTGCTCTTTTGCTTATCTAAAATTCTGATTCGATATATTGAAGATGATTTTAAGATTAAAGCAACCGAACGACCCTAACGAGTGAACATTTTTCAAGAAAATTGCTAACTTTTGTGTATGAAAATAAGTAAACTTACAAAAGCACCTTGTATATTTATATATTTACACACACAAACGTTGCCGCTGCTACCTCTCGCAGTAAAATCTTCCTCCGTTCCATCCTACATAATAAACATATATTATGGAATGAGAAAGAGCTAGCGGCTCAATGGTAAACCTCTCATCCAGCTATCGAGTGATAGGTTCGATACATAACTACGAATATTGCATTCATATTTTCCACATACGGGTAAATGTTAGGAAAATTCAGTTGAAAACATTTAAGCAAACTGCGAATTTAATTCTCACATTCTCAGTCTAAGCATCTCATGTGCATAGCGACAAATATGGATAATATTGTCATATTTTTCTTACCCCTCCACTGAACTACACGTTCTTACTATGTTTTCATATCGGACTAGTTTTTTTCCCGTACCTCATCCCGAGTATATAAAATATCGTGTTCGTCGTCGTATCACCTTATCGATCCTAAACTTCCTGGTGCTAATACCTACTCATATTTTGAGATCCTGTTCCTGATTCCGAACAATATTTTTCCCTCTCTTTTGATTTCTCTCTACCCTCTCTTTCTTCATCTGTCTCTCGACCCTTATCTACCTTCCACAACTCATTCTCTGTCTCTCTAAGCAGGACGACCAGACAAACATAGCCGATAAAATAAAATGAAAATGACCATTTTCAAATTATGTTCTGTGTACGACTCGCGCACAATTCTATTTACGTCTTACACGCATAAAAAGACACACAGACAAACTGCGAGACTAGACGCCGACACGTACATCACTCGGCGGTTACTTAAATAACGTCACATCAACGTTTCATTATCGTATGTACCAAACGGCGAGACCGAAACGTGTGCGACACGTGTCCATCGTGCGCGTAACACATTGCCCCTCACAATTATTACTTAATTTCGCTTCACTTACAGCCGGGCACATCAGCGGCCGTGCCGGGGGAGAGGACGCGGCCGCGCGAAATTGTTTCACGGGCAACATCGACCGCGGCGATGCCCGGGCGGGCACTTCGCTGTTGCCCGCCGGCCGGACGGAACCCTAAAACGGCGTAATGCCGCTTTACAGCCGCCGACACGTGCCTTATTGAATTCCAGGCACTAAAGTTACCTTCATTAAGGCCGAATTTGGACGTTATTATGGCCGCTTTACGAGTTTCTGGTTCGCGTGACGTCACCTTAATAACTTATGTTTACTATCGAAACGATAGTAAAATGCGCGTATTGTGTATAATGAATGTGGATAATTTAATTTCGCTAATTAAATTGTATTCGCTGTTCGTTAACACTTGACTGTAGGCCTGTTTAAACAACAGTTAAAACTGTCTTTATAGCCAGTGATTAACATAAAATACGGCACAATTAATAATGAAGTCAATAGAAATTTACGCGCCTAAACTTTAGAGTGTTGTATAAACTTTTTGTATTTATTTTATGGATTGGAATCTATTTCATTTCAAAACACGAGACAAATAAACTATAATTTTGTCTTGTAAAAACATGATCTTTTACTTAATTGAATAGTATTTTACTTTCTTTTTTTTTTTGTTATCACAATGTAACCTTCATCACAGAATAAGTCAAAAAGTAATAAATTCTGCAACAAAAGTAAATAAAGCACTCGCTCTTCAGCAGGCTAGATCATAGGACTGTCCATTACTTTGATCAGCTCATGACTTCCTCATTATAGATCTTGGTCGTCTGCGAATTTCCTAGCATCGACAGCTACCACAACTCACTATGAACTATGACAGACGTTAGACTAATCATTTTAGTATAGTGGATTCCTCTCACTATAAATGTCTACATTTTGTTCAATTTTAAATTATCTCTTCACTGATTTCTTTTCCAATTCCAAACCCTATGTATCTAACTTTTGCCGTTGCGTTTTATACTACATATCCAGCGATAAAATAAAAGTTGTTGTAAAAGAATCGATTTGTAAATTAAAATAAAATAAATGCATAAAAAAAACTAATAACTTTTTTAAGATTTTTTGCCAATGAAATGCTTTAATTTAGTAATTAATCCAATGTAGCGCTTTTAATACAGCCCGAGAACCAAAGGAGCTTCATTAGGAAGATTAATGAATTCTTGATTATTCCATTAATTTATGAAATCTAGATTTATTTTATTTTATACATGACAAGCTAAAAATAAACGTAGTGAAATTTTATTATGATCACGGGTCTATAGTGAAATGATTTCCATTCGTTGCAATTTTTACGTTAATACGAATAAGACATTAAAGTCAATTTTGTTCATTATATACTTATTTATTTTTATTCACTACATTCGCTTTTCGCTTCGTTCCATTTTAAAACAGTTTTTTTTTTAATGAAATACTTTTTAGCTAAGGTGGTAATTTGTAACTTTTTTCAGTAAAATATTTATTCACACAATATATAAAAATTCTTATAAAACAAATAATCTAATTTATATTCTAGTATAAAAATTATAAACTTCCTGTGAAGCTTTAGTAATAAAACAAGAACTTCTGTCTATATTGGCTTAAAAATAAACGTTTGTAGAAGGAAAAAATTGGTAAAATCAAATGTGCATGCCTTAAGCGCTCGTGCCATACGTATGTATTTAAATTTTCTAGAAGTTTATGATAACATAAGAGCTTTTCACAAAAAATTCTCTTTTTTATTTTTGATTTTCAAATAGTTTTATAGTAAGCTTGAATCGAAAAAAGGATAGGTAATTTCATATTTATCAGACCTCATAATGCAAAAAAACTGCTTCTCAACGATTATTACCAATAAAAAATTAGGTAATTTCAGTAGAGAAACGTTGGTAAACATAAAAAAAATCATTAAATTTCTGTCAATAGGTCATCGGACTCAACAGTAAAGTATTTTGACGTAATTAGTAACAGACTGGCTTTAAGTCAGGAAAGATCTAATTAGAAGAGAGAAAAAAAAACCATGTATTCGGAAAAATCACGGTGTAGAATGCTACAGTTTCATCCTTGGTACGTTATTCTTAGCGTACTCTGCTTTAAATTGCAAAAATAAATTATACACATACGGAGAAATATACTATATACATAATAATAAGAAAACGGGGGTTACAACATGTCTAGATATTCGATACTAAACAGTTAGTGGTGAGATTGAAAAATAAATTAAGTTTAAAAGTTAAATAGTTTTTGAGTTATCGTGGTCACACCCAGTGCAGACGGGATTTTCAGGCGACAGTAGAGGCATACCTACGCTCGTGCTTAAGGCATGCAATATCGATATTTACTTATATAAAATACTACCTACTAGTGTTAAACTGAAGAGTTATGAAGTTAACAGCCGTGGTCTTATACAATATTTTAGTCAACGACATCGAAAATAAATTTCTTTCCGGATCTTTCTTCCTTTCTAACAATCAGCGATGTCATTAATTTGTAACGTGAAATTTATGAATTTCTCAAATAGTGCTGAATTAATATTCTATAACCCTTACATAAAAAAATGCATTGTTATATTTTTCTTACGCTCATATAACACATTCCCAATCACATACACAACGTATGACCACCAATAACGAACAGGTGAATCGATAAGAGATCTGGGTACAATAATCGATACTGTTCTTTGAGCACCTACAAAGACATACTTTGAAGGTTTCTTTGTGGAAATTTTAGAACTGGCAATGAATTATTTATCATAGTCTCTATCGTTTTAGTCTAGTAAGACCTATATTGGAACGTAACATAATTGTTTGTACGTTATAATTTGAAATTAACGTCAACAGAATTGAGAAGTCGCACCGTACATTCCGCAATCACACCTTTTGTTCGTTATGTCAAGTTTTACTTACCCCACGGCTAAGTCTTACCCTCCCACAATCTTTGTACCACGTTTGAGTTGAGTCGAGTTGGAGTGGTTTAGACCCAACGCTCTCCACGTCGACCCAGTGAGGGTCGAGAACTGATGCAGCCGTCGTCGTCAGCGCGATGATGACGTCCGGGACTAATGTCTATAACGTAGTCTCCGAGAATTAAGGCATTGATCGAATCGCATGTTTTCAAGATCTAACCCGGTACCTTTTAGTCCGACGCCGATGCTGCTTTTGACCACTTTCACTCAGAAAGATTTAATGTTCAGGTCAATGTGTGTCCAGAAGAAGTTTAGAAGCAATTAAAAATCAAAAGCCTTATGTAAGCACAGAGAGAGATAAATTATTTATTTTTTATATAAAATACGCAATTTTATTGTTGTGTAAGTAGCACAAAATCGATTTTTGTTTGAAAAATAAATAAAAATAAATTCTTCTTATACCGAAACAACATAAAAAACTTTACAACGTAAGTGATATTTTCATAAACAAAATATTTTTTGGGCATATTTAGTCAGAAAGTATTTTGATAAATAAATCATAATTTAACCATTCGAGAAAAAGAACTCTATATCAAAATGGAGAGAACTTTCAATGATTCAAACATATGCCATTAGCCATTTATTGTATATCGTCCCCTCCCATCCATCATTGGCTAATTTCATATAAAGCAAGCTTAATACTCTAATGTTATGATTGGCTATAAATCATAAGGCGTACTCGGGCTATTTTATGGCCATTCCGGGCTAATTAATTTCCCCAATAAAAGTGGTCCAATTAATTTAAGAAAGAGGCTGCTCGTGCTGTTACCTTTGTTTACACGGATAAAAGGCGTGCGCCTGATTTATGTACGCCTATACTGGATCAGCGAATTTGAATTTTTATGTACGCCTACCCCATTCTCATTTATTCGTGAAGCATTACCGACGTTAAAAATATTGACGTTAATGTTTACACATGAAATATTGCGAATTAAATTTAAACCATTCCCCGCTATTTTTGATAACTCTTTCTTACATTTTCTAATTTCGACGTTCACTTTTTTTACCGCCATGGCTTATTAACTGTCTGTCAATTTTTTCAAGACTACAAAAAGCTTCCAAACATATACTAGTCTTATAACAATCACACAGCTGTTCATTTTTCACTGTTCGGTTACAACATAATTACAATTTTTCGTTGAGTTATCTAAATTGATTAATTAAATCTTACTTCAATGTAAATTTCATTATCATAATGGATTCCTAGAATTTTACCCACAGGCTTAAACTATAACCTTCGTTCATCAACAGGAAATGTACATAAAGAGGTTGTTTGACTTGATTTAATAAAAACTTCAAATAATGATATTGATTGATCTATATCTGAATCTCTCACTTTATTCCCTTCACTTTAGAGATTTTTCTGACTTCGCCCTACGACGATTTTGTGCACCCATGCAAAATAAAATTAAGATCACTCCGAGACCCATTTCGATGACGCAAATACAACATTCACAAAGATTATTATTATTCACAAACAGAACGAAAAACCAGAATCCGTTTGTCAACTTTAAATGTTGCCGTCGCGAGTCCGTGGGCCAAGGAATAAAATCGGCGAACACGCGTTGCGGACGAACAAAAATATTTTAATAAAAAAAATCTCATGTACCTCAGTAGGACAAGTCGAGGGTACCGCCGGCGAAACCATAGCAAATTGCCTTCGGGGTCGCCCTTTGATTTTCCCGTCGTTGAACTCGCCCGGGCGAGGGTCAAATAATAAAATCAGTATTTAGAACTCGAGGAATTCCGATGTCGCCGGCGCGTCGGCGGGCCGTCGCTCGGCAAAGTTGATGAACGGTTTTTTTTTTCTGCTGTATTTACTCACGACGCGATATAAAAGAAATTCTCCATCGGATTCTTTCAGGGAAGGGATTAATTATGTCATTCCGTCAATGCACGAAATTCGCTGGAATTCTGAATCGTCGCCGGAAGGAAACGGACCGTTGTATTTAGTAAGTGGTTGTCGGTCGCGACTTCGTACGCTTTCGCTTTCTTCATCCCGCCTTTATTACTATTTTAGTGAATTTTCTTAAGGTACATAGGAATAAAATTTAGGACGGTATTAAAAAAATAAAGAAAAAAATGTTTTAAAACAAGCTCTTATTACTTGTTAATAAAAATAATTACAAAGTTAAAAATAATTTAATTCTAATAAGAAATGTACTGTTTTATAGGTACATTAGATCCCTTTTTTTACATAGAATACGCCTTTTTTATTTCTCTTCTCGTCAAAAAGTAACAAGCTTTTATTTTAAAAATTGTGATATGAATATACAATGGTATATTTCTTATCAGAATTAATGATTTTTAATTTTTTAGTTATTTTAATGAGCAAGTGATAAAAGCTTGTTTTAAAAAAAAATTATTTTCCATTTTTAGTATTTATGATGTATGATTCGTTTAGTATGTATGATTCGGCAGAAACTACGTCGTAGTTCGTAGCGCGTAGCGACGTTTTTCCGTAGCCCATAATAATTAGTAATACGCACACATGTGTGATGTTTTGAGCACTTAAAGTGTTATGTTATTTATATTTAAACAATTTACATCTGTTTAATTAGTAGGACTTGGAAGTTATAGTAAAATCATGTTCAAATTAGTAATGTAATCACTGTTTAATAATCTATAACTTTTCTCATTTTATCCATTTAGTTTAATGAATGAAGATTCCAAGGTTTCTTTGAAGACAACTTGGAGCAGCCTAATTCTTTGATTTGAAGACCTGCTAAAGACCTAACCCGACTTAAAGCGAAATAAGTTTGATCTGCAGTAAACAATTTGGAGCCAAGATAAATAACTGCATGAGCTATAGTAGTTCCCTGCATTTTGTGCACGTTTGACGCTTGGTGTGCTCACCTTAGGGATTCGGCCATCCACTTAATCGAATAGAATTTACACTCATAACAACTGGAACGAACATATTTTCCCGAATCTCATGGGGTTGCATATCGATATTATCTAGAACCAAAGTACTCATCAAAACGAATTAAACAAGCCCAAATTTGATGCGGTCACATTGGACCAAAGTGCTCGTCAAAACGAATCAAACGAATCCAAACGCGATGGGATTTTGTGGTTTCATTACGTAATTCCTATTATCTCCTTCCAACTCTATCATCAGACCCTGGATAGCATCTAGAGACAAAGTACTCGTCAAGGTGAATCATACGAGTCCAAACTCGATGGAGCTGGTTCGTTCTATTATGGAGTTCCTATGGCCACCTCCCCAGCTCCATCATCATATTACCTCCATGTCATCATAATATTACAATGTCACGTGATGTACATATTTATGCAAAGTTTCATCGCAACCGGAAACAGAATATTAGGTCAAATTTAACTTGCAAAATTAGTTTACAGACAGACAAGTGAAAGTAAATAAAAACATATAAAGATGTTATTTTCGTTCGTTAATTTTACCCGTCAACTTCTTCCATCATTTTCTAGATTATATTAAATGTAAAATATACATATTTTTTCAGTTATCATCAAATCAAATTAAAATCAAAAATAACTTTAATTCATAGGTAATAGAAATTACACTTGAAATGCGTCATAAACTATTGTTTTCAACATTTACATTACCACCCATTCTAAATGCTGATACACCATGAGAAGAATGGGTAAGAAATTCAACGTTTGCTCTTTTTTACTCATCTATACAAAATATTGAGTAATTAATAATTTAGGACAACACTTAGAAATAACATGAAGCAACGCTAAGGGCTGAGAAGTTCAATCCCATGGGTTTTTTTCATAATGATATTCAGACACATTATAATAGCTCTTGCCATACAACATTCTTTTAATAAATCTTTTAAATTCATAAAATGGCAAATTTTGAATTTCAGCCGGGACCTTATTATAAAAGCGCACACATTGCCCCTTAAATGCTTTGTTAACTTCCCTTAGACTGACTTTATGAACAGCAAGATCGTTCTTTATCTAGTGTAAATATTATGGAGGTCGCTCCTTTTTTTGAACTATTCTATGTGTTTCTTGACATATTAGGTTTTCGTATATGTATTTTGATGGTAAAGTTAAAATATTAATTTCCCTAAACTTTTTCTTTGTGATATACCATTGGTTTCAAATCATAAATATCATAAATAGCTCGCTTCTGCAGCACGAAAATTGTGTTAATATCGGCATTACAAAATTCCTTAGGTCATGAGACTGAAAAAAAAATGGAAATGAACTAGTCTCGCTGTGCTTTCACCTGTAAGTTGCCGAATTCTTTTCACTGCGTATGCTACAGAAATAAGCTTTTTCGTCAATCTGATAATAAGAGAATTCCAACGCAATTCAACGTGTTTTGAATTGACAATCTAGATCTGATTTCATTGTGGATTGCATAAATAAAATGCATAAATAATGCTTAAATGCATATGCAATAAATGCAGAAATTTTTAGAATTAATTTCAAACGTAACCAGCTGTCCACAATGGTCAGACGATAATTTATTTATAACGGACTGAAATTCCGGTTTTAACATTCGTGAATATATTATCGAGACAAGATGACGAAGTAGCTGTGAACCTGGTCGGTTCCAAATATAAATTTTCTAAATGATAACACTGGAATAATGACTTTAATTCTAGTGTATAGACAAGAATTTCCAACTAATTTATATTAAAATCTCCGCAAACAGCATAAGTTTTATTATTATTATTTATTTTGTACAAAATTTCATCCATTACTTTTTCGAAGACGTCATACGAAGACTTTAGGGGTCTGTATACACTTAATACAATAAGCCGCTCTAGTTCTATGCAGGCCACTTCAATAGTTCGCTCAACAGATTGGCTCTCAAGATCTGGACGTTCTCTGTATTTTATATTGTTTTTAACTATTGTTAGAGAGTCGTCATATATAAGTCTGTTCTCTGCTGAAAGAACTTGCTACCTGGTGCATATTAAAGTTAAATATGAACTGGTGACTTCTAAGCCAATGTTCTGTTATACATAATTTGTCAATATAAATCCAATTTATAAATAATTCTATTTCCAGTTCTTTAGTTAACGTTCCTTGTACATTTTGATGCATCAGTGTACATTTTTTTATTATTGGCTTTTATTATTTTTAGTATTAACTAATTTTTGATTGCAAAAGTTGATGATACGATAATTCATAATTTTAAACGGAATGGAATAACATTCATATATATTATCGAAAAAACTTTATGATATATATTTTATCTTATAATTAAAACGTATATTACTCACAATGTTGTTATATATTGTAATGCTGAAGTCGTTTCCACTAGAAGGCAATCGCGCAGGATTTTCATAATTTGATTCCCAAACTTCGCATTTACACAATTAATCTATGAAAAGCGGATATCGCATCAAGTAAAAAAAATATTTGACCGACATAAATCAGCAATTGTAAATAGTGAACCGTAAAATTGAGATTTAAATACGCTCCCTTCTGAATTGTAATGAATTGCGTAGTAAAAGTGAAGACATAATGATATTAGTATTTCACACACTAAGTATGCAACATTCCGTAAGCTTAGACCGTCTATGAATACGGCTCCAGAGGCAGATCTCAATAATAGGACCACGTGGAGAGCTTGGAGTCCGATTCCTCAATCTGAAGAAAAAAGGATTGTGCGAGAAGTGCTCTGTAGTGAGAAATCTCAGCATTAAAATATCACCGTCAGGAATTATATCATAGTAACCTTTTGATAGTGACATATGGTTCTCATTCAATTTGTTGTAGCGACTCAAATCTGCATATAACCTGCAATCAGTTACGTTAACTTCAAACTACCGAGGCGCCATTGTTATGATGTCAAAATTGCGTTAGGATCAGAAGATTTGCCGCCGCCTGCCTTGAGCTGATGTAGGTTCAATCGTTTTAACATAATTGCTAATTATGTTAACTTAACACAATCTAATTTAAATTTACGTGCTCTAATTTGTTTAAAATAGTCACTTTATCCATGGTCGGAATTTGAACCCGGCACTTTTTGGTTGGAAGGTGACGCGGTGGTCACCCTGCCACCATCGGTCGTGTTTGTAATATAAAATTGATATACATCTATATGTATAAAAAGAAAATTCTTAACTGACTGACTCACAGGCTCGTCAATATCCAGCCCAAACCCTTGGACCTAGAAAGCTGAAATTTTGTATAGGCGTAGGATGCAAACAAATTCAACCCCTGAAGAGGCAAAAGGAGGTTCAAAGTTCTTATATTAAATACACATTTAGACTCGAAACTTCGTAAAAGCACTGTTAAAAACAAATAAGTAAATACTTATTTCGAGGTTTTTTTAAAAAGACTTCTTAGGGTATGAAAATGAACCTAAAATCGATAGAGGTGTTGTTATTGATATTTTTTGAGACATTTATGATCACTGATTACGAAAAGGGCGTTTATTTTGGGGTGTGATTTAAGTTTTTGTGGATTGGGCTTAAACTGCTATAAATTTATCTGTTTGATTTCTTATGACTAAAACTTTTAAAATTTATTAATTTTCTTATATCTTATAGGCTATGTTTATCGTTTGCTTTATTTAGAAAAAAAGCATTGTTAGAATAGACGATGGAAATTGCAAAGAAGGGGAGCAAAGTAGATGACTGGGTGAGGTAAAGAAAAGCGAAAGTAAGAGAGAGTGTCAGCAATCCGGTTCTAACTATACGATTAATAATAAAGGTTTAATAATAAGAGTCATTATCAAAGCCACAATTCAAAGGCTGAATGTATTTAACATATTTAGAACAATTTTTGGATTACACGCATCATATTTTGTACCTTACATTAATGCGTTCCTAGGCAATAAACTACAAAAGACCGAAATCGATATTGAAAGCGGAGTCTATATAGGAAGTAAGACCGATAGAGCGATTAGAAAAAGAGGGACGCAAGATTGGAATATGAATAAGACCGAGTAGGATATAACTGTAAAATTGGAACTTAGATCGAAAACAATGACAGCGAGATAAATTGAAGAGGAAAATAAGAAATTGAATGTAGATCCACGATGGCAAAATCTAATATAATATAATAATACACAAAATTAAATACTTGACAAGTATTTAATTAAATCCTTACATAAGCAAGGGTGAAATATAAAAACTACTTTGTATAGAAAATAAGCATGAAAGGATGGTTTATTAAAGGAAATAAATGTGTTATAACTCAAAAACAAAATATTTAGAGTATCTTTGTTATAAAACTACATATGAATTTAATAGCAAAATAAAAAAACTAGTTTCGAAATGAAGAACATACTCTATATGTTATAGGTTAACGAGCTTAGCGCGGTGAGAGGAGGATCGCCGAGCCGTGTGGGAAGACAGCGTCGCCATGCTAACAGCCGGTCTGACCTTCCGCATTATATATATATTAAAAATATATAAAACTGCAATAAATAATATTTTTTTATTTGTTTAATAATATCAACTATTTTTTTCCTAAATAATGATTTGGTTAGTTAACGAAAAAATTGTCAAGTTTGATCTTGCATTTTAGAAGTGGAATTGAAATATAGGTTTTGCCATACAAAAGACAATTCTTTTCAACTTTTGACAACTTTCTTTTTTTAAATGCTAAAATAATTTCAATATTTAGTTAACTATTTCAATATATTATCTACTTTTGTAATCGTAAGATCACAATCATGATAATAAAAACTCATGCCTATTCCTCAAAAAGGTAGGCAGAGACTATAATTTTCACATGTGTAATCTTTGCATGTCTCTCTTGCTTCACTGACAATCATTAATCTTTTCATGTAAATCTTCGGTTTAAGGTGCTTACAATTTAGCCCTTTTCTTTAATACGTCGCCAATTTGGTCTGCATAGAATTTTCTAAGGCGATCATTGCCAACCTCTTCCATCATTTTTATTGGTTATCATCATAATCATTGGTTTGTCAGTATACATTCATTCACCCTTTCCAGATGGCCAAACTACGGCAATGTACCTTTTCTTACTCAAGTCACTACATCTTCTTTCAAATTACACGGTTCTCTTACATCACTGTTTTTACATCTATCTTTTAAAGACACCACACATATTACGCGGATACCGCATCTCCACCGCATTGATTTTACTTTGAGCTTACAGTGAGGTGAATAATATTTTTTCCGTACTTATACAACATCTAAAACATAATTACGAAAATAGGATAAATAATGCATTCTCGAATAAATACATTTTCAAATTCCTTATTCCTAAGGGAATTCTAAAGGATCGTTTCATTCTAGACTATTTTTCTCAGGAATGTGTCTAGGTATCAACTTGATATTAATATCAAATTTTAAATCTCCGATCTTCTAAAGGTATAAAAAATCAAACTCCTAAGTTAACAAAACAAAAGAAAAAGACATATTTGTCTCATATTTTGATAGTCGCAAAATGTACCAAAACCTATTGATTCCTTTTTAGTTGGCCTAGAATCATGAAATTTGGTAAGAAGTAAAGCAATATAAGTAAGGAAAAAATCTGAAAATCGTCAATTTATAGTCATATCTTTAATTTTTGTAATGAAACTACTTTATCAGCGTAATGAAAAAATTTGACACGATATTAAAAAAAATAAGCATCACTTTTATTTTGTAACGTTTGATTGCAATGTTTTCTTATAATATTTTGTTACAACGTTTCACCTTCATAGTTGTTTCTTCTTATATAAATCATTAGGTCAAATTAAAACTTTGAACAAATGTCAGGGACCAATACAATAATAAGGTAAGTCAATATCGCCAATGCCTGACGTCGCCATTGTAATTGGACTGATTTGATAATAAGGTAAGAAGCAGGTAGGCACAAAAACTCTGTAAGAAAATAACTAATCCTATACATGTTTGAGCTTATTTAAGTTGTATTGACAAGTACTCTGAACATGAGCAATTTTGAGGGTCTGATGGTGGATCCGGTAGGTTAACCCTGACCCTCCATAAGAGAACAACATAGCCTAACCATGTCTGGAATTGTTGGAATTGTCTTAATATGTACTTTATCCATGATTCATTTTCAGGGTCTGATGATGGAGCTGGCAGTTTGGAACTAGTGCTTCATAACAAAACATCGTAGCCTAGCCGTGTTTATGTTCGAATTGTCTTGAAATGAACTTTGGCCATGATTGGCTGGAACATAAAATTTGACGCCAAACCCAACAATATATTCCAAATGCTTTTGCTTAAGCCGTCTTTAATCATGATTGGTTTTCAGGGTTTGATACTCTGATTATTCTGATTTAAATATAAATACGCATTAATTAAAAGTGGCAAGCATTTAATAATTCTACTTCATTAAATAGAGAAATATAATAATTCAAGCTGTTAATAATCGAAAATATTATATGTTTGTTGGTTCTGATTGTATAATTTACTCGCTTACTTCAAACCTCATATTTTTGAATAACACAACTCTTTAATAAAAGGTTTAAATTTTCGTTAAAGCTAAGTAGCCAATTTAAATATGTAATGAGATTATTGGATTCTTTTTTTTAAGGTCGTTTAACCTACTTGATTTAAGTACATAAGAATATAAAAATAACAGTTTTTTTTTTCATATAACAATTTGACATTAACAGTTGAAATTTGGATTGTTATCTTAACCAATATATCAGAGAATATTTTTAACTTCACGCTATAAATTTAAAATTTTCAATAAATCGCACATTTAAAAATTTTTACAGATTTTTTTTGTAATAAGGAAAGAAATGAAAGTTTCGAAATTCTGGGATCGACAACTCGTCTAGACCGGTATCGGAAACAGGCAAAGATTACCCAAATTTGATCAATGTAATACTTGGATGTATATTTATGTTTATACTGAAACCTAAAGTAGCGAGTCATGTTCATACTTGTCCAGTACTTTTTAATAGTTAATGCTACCTTATATATGTGCCTCCTGGATTCGATAAGCAGCAAAGGTTAATCGGTTTTGAAGTTAATTTTTCCCTAAGTTCGAAGATTATCGCCGCCCAATAAAATAGATGTCAGTTTTCTCACGGTCTAATATGTCCGATGTTTGTAGTTTATTTATAGGTATTTTATTCAATATAATATTGGAATTTGATGATTTTATAAAACGGAAATGACAAGAACATTAAAATGGAAATAAAGTTTTTACTATTTGGGATGACAACAAATGACAAAAATACTAAATTTGTTTGCAATGTCCATAATGAATATATTTCTGTGGATATTAAGATTATGAATATTTACTTTAGGATACACGCGGACTAGTCTCTGAGAGGGGTATTGACATATTTATAAAATTTTAAATTGTAAAATTAAAATTAATTTTCTCTATTTTCTTTCACAGAATATATTCAATTATAAAAATACATTTTGGAGACAGATTAGTTCATGAACTTGCATAGGTTCATATGAAGAATTGAACTTAATAACGTTGTTGTAATTATTTGAAAAATAAACAAGTTTTGGCCATTTTTTTTTATTACATATTAAATTCGTTCTCTACAGTCATTATTGACAGTTATGAGAATCAATTCTACGTGCCGGCTCCCATCCTTAAAAGTTACTTATCTTAATATCGCTGTGCCGTGCCGTTTCGTTTATGCAACAACAAAGGTAAACTATGAATTTCAAGCGTTGTCTATCGCCGTAGCACACTCCTTATAATCAACATAATCACCGGGCGGCGTCGTCCCATTAATGAAGTCCAGATAAAACCGCTATATTTTTTCCCCGTTAAACCTGAGATAACAGTTAGCGGAGGCTCGACCGTCTTGAAATCCAACGTCAAGGAGTCGCAAAGTTTTATCTTACGCCGGGGGTATCTTTTTACAGCCCCATTGTCGCGGCGGGAGCGGTGCCCCTTAGGTAATTGAAGTAGTCAGGTTTCTAGGTGGGGGCTCCCTTTAATCATTGCGAAGGTTGGATTTCTTGAGGTAAATCCTTTTCCTAGTTTTTCGTTTGTTCAATCAATACGTCCGGGTGCTTTGTTACGTCCCCTTGCGTAAGCATTAAAGGTACTGCTCTTGTTTCTCTTTAAATTCAGGATTCAGGAAATGAATTGAATTATGTTTCATTCTTTCATGCACTTTTTCAACATTCATTTACAATGAAAGCGACGGTGATTATTGATACACAAACAATAAATTAACAGGTAAAGAAAAAATTATATTCGATAAAGTTCAAATTAGAATCTAAAACAATTTGGATTCCATCTAAATTATAGATATCTCAAGATCACAAACCAGAAATTAAAAAAAAAAACGTATTTTATTCAATCATATAGTTATTTGACGACAGATTTAATTTTAATCAATTCCCAACACACGATAAAATAACTTAAGGTCTGAATGTAACCCTTCGAAATTTCCCCATAGATTATATTCGTGCTGACTGTTTAAGATCCTCATTTTATTACAACTTAAAAATCTATGAATGCATGATTCAAACTATATGCAATTAACGATAAGTTAGCGGCCACAAACACTAATTCTAAATTCTCGCTGGAAGAACCAATTTTTTTTAAGAAAACAAGTTTTCTCAAATCTGGACACTATGTCAACTTAGTATCAATAAAAATACTATAAAGCTTAAACGAAAGTGTCAGTTAATTATCAATAAAAATATTGAATTTTCGAATGGTTTCATTTTCATCGCTATTTGAATACATCATGACATATCAAAAATATGGCGTAACAGAATGGTTGATCGAGAGATATGTATCCGCGCTCGACAATGCAGAGTTACTATTGGCTATAGAAAAAGTGCCTCATCCTACGAAAGCACGTACGACTGATAGGGATAGAGTAAGTAGATTGACTTGCGTTTTGTTTTTGTCCTACGTATTGTAATGTATGCCGTATCTTCGTTTTTAATTAATCTATAGACTTTGAGATAAACTAAAGATTCATAGACAATAAACTATCTTGGACACATTCGCTCATTGTTTCACTGTAAGCTTCATATCTGCTTTAAAAAGAAGGTATTATTAGTTCGTACACAAAAAGGCACTTAAATCAGTAACCAAAATATTTGTCAGAAATCTAGAAGAAATATTCTTTACTGAAGAATATATTTTTCATTTAATTATTTTATATGTCTTTGTAGAAGATTATTGTTTTATTGATAATTTACTTGCAAGAAGATATTTTACTCCCGTCAAGGATGCGGTTTACTGCGATACTATGTTTTATTTAACAATTAGTATTCATTTTTAAATTAATTTCATGAAATTCAAAAAACAATTTTTGGTATTGCCAACGATATTTTCCGGATCAACTTCAATTCTTATAGATTCGTCATGGTCTGTACACTTTTTAACTTTTTACACGAATGTGTCATATTCATTCTGTTGGCAATTATCCTTTATTGTACGTGCCAATCATTTTGGTACATAAATTTAGAATTTGTTAATTAAATGAGTTCAGCGCCATCTGTCGGGTTGTGATCTAACCATAAACAATAGTCTCAACAAAGTAAAAATATTGTGTGCTTGTTACTTCAATTGACCAACTTTTTCAGATGTTTCAGAAAAATATTTCTATCCGCGTTCTGCAGGGAAGTCACGTATAAAAATAAGCTTAAAAATCAAAATACAGATTTTCATAGAAATCAGTACATCAGTTTTTGAGGTACCAATGTATAAATTTATGTAGGTATATATTTGTTCACATAAGATAAAGACTATATTCAAAATAATAGAGTGTGCAACTTCGAAAATGTATTAAATTTAGCTATAAAAATGAAGTACATGAATCGTAATATGTAATTGCAAAAGATTAGTAAATTGTGAAATCAGTACTTGTGGACAGCTTCAAATGGCGACACAGAAAATGCGTTTGTGATTTTATTAATTTTGTTAATGTACGTAGTTTATTATTTATGTCACTAGAACACAATTTAATAGAATTGTCTACTGCAAACTTAATCCCATCGAATACGCGCCATCATTAATAACACATCTCAGAGTTGCTGCTGCCGGGCCGGCGTCCGCCGCCGTCGACGCCGGTGAAATGTACAGTGGCAACTTTAAAACTAACTTAAGCTATCCACTGTCGGAACAGATTTAAGCTCCACAATTCTAGTGTTGTCGTAACTAATGAAAACGCTGATTTAAAAAGATTGTATCGCTTTAAATTCTGACGCTGATCTCAATGAAAAAGTATACATTAGCTTTCGATACCGCTGAGACTTGGACTGCTAGAGAACCACAGCAGATTTGTGAAATAGATTAACAATGCTATATTGACGTGACGTCGCGAAATGTATAAACGTCACCACACTATCCTTCTAGACACAGAATCGATATTCATATATATTATGACTAGGTAATTTAAAAATTCATTTCGGTTAGACAGTACATAAAAACCTCCGTCAATGTATTTCTTATCCATATATTAGTCGATCCCGGATGTTTTCATCATATTGGTCATTAACAGCCTCCAAATATCTGTACATTGTAGGTATGTATGAAAAATGAAGAGGGGACCTTACGTGAAGACAAAGATTTTTTGTCTTTCTATTAGCTCAGCAGCGTAGTAGTAAAACGTGCCTTAGCTGCTGCTAAATGTGTCTTCAATAATCGGTATTTGCACATTATCGATTTCTGTGTAGTCCAGCGAGATATACGAGTAGAAGCCACATCAATCAGTTGCTTAGCCTCGGTCGCCCCAGCCGCAAGTATACTGACGCCGTCGTTGATCTGATCAGACGCTTTCATTTATTTTACGTCCCCGGCACTCATGTAAAGTTTTTTTTGGGTATCCCTGGATTGTTCTTGAGAAGTCCTTTCTAACCATATACGATCTCTATATTTTGAGTTTGCTTTTTGACGATTATAAGCCAATGTTACATTTTATATCAATTTTTAATTTTTTATATATATATATTTCCTTTAACTTTTTCTCATTAATATTTTATATACGCAATCGTTAGATTTAGACAAGAGCTGATGATTGAAACTCAAACGAAAATCGTAGCTTCTCTTAGTCAAATTTTATACTAAAAATAAATTTTGTGACGCAGGGAAACGACCTTAAAATATCGAGCTCTTCTCAGTCCTCACTAGACGTTACGAATTCATTGATCTTTTAGCTATCAATTGGTCTAATTATATTTTCGATGTATGTAATAGACGTGTAACTGTAGCACCAATTCTCTGATTTTATTATCATCAGTTTTCTGATTTGCCTCCCGGTATGGAAGCTAATTTAAAGACATATTCACGTCAAAAGGAGATAACAAATAATAAAATGATTAGGAATTGTTTTTTCGGCGTACGCTCTCGTCGTTTATTAAAAGACATCGAGGCATTGGCAAATTTTGTAGTCTTTATGATGATTGTCTTGTTTGATGTGGAAACATTTTTATTTCGCAACGATTTCATAAGCAATAATGATTTTTTCATAATATTCATACGAATGGAATTCAAATTACACATGGAGATAATTCCGATAGTACGAATTTCATGAGAAAATGTGATTCACGTCTTATTTTTACTTGATAGTTACCTTTTGAATGCTTTTTTGTATTATATATAATTTATATATTACAAAATTATTATATATAATGTAGTTAATATGTAGACATATATTCTAATTCACTGTGTAGAATTAATATTAGAAACTGGTATTATATACGAATCACAAATTAGATTTAGATGTTTGGGATTAAGATATGATTTCTGAACGGCATGAGTAGAGTTTCTATGAAAGATAAATATAAGCGCGCAAACCCGGACTTCTCGAGCTGCTATCTGTCCCACTCACGACTTCTTCTCAGCATGTCAGTATCCTTGTATCTTATTCTTCCCACCCCAAAACCTTAATGTGTCTTCTATTCATCCTACTTGCTTATCTTCCCTCATATTCACCAAAAGTGTCAAAGTATGATCGCAGAAATTAAATAATTATTACCCCAGGAAAGTACTAACATTGACAAAGAATCCTTCTTCGGGCTAATCCCAGGCAGTCCTATCGTATCTAGGGGGACAAATTTCCATACCGGGGAATCGGGAACCCTGGGCTCAATTGCTGCGACAAGGTTCGCCACCCGTCACGCGTAGATGCTCGAGGGCGAAACGCGTACTAAAGAAGTCCGCTTCGGTACTCTGCATGTATATTGAGTTATGAATGATAAAATTGATGATGTCTGTGAACTGATAAAAGACTGGTGACTTGATATACTATGCGTTAATGAGTCTAAAAAGAAGGATAGTAGCGGAGTCATCAAATACGCCTCCTTCGAGACTTATTGGTCTAGCGTTGATCAGTGAACTAGGATTTCGAGGTGTTGGCTTCATTCTATCAGAAAGATTATCTAAATGTGTTAATGGCCTTGAATTTACACGTTCATAAACGTGTAAATTCAAGGCTCTTCTGACTACGGATTAATATTGGACTGACACGGATTTTTATTTTAGGCTCATCCGTCCCAGCCATTTCAAACTACTAGAGCGGGAAGAATTTCGGACTGATGTAAGAGACATACTTGTAAAATGTGTCAGAAATTTATTTCTGATCATCATTAGGTGATTTTAAAGGCTGGGTCGGTGTAAAGCGGGTTGGATATTAGAAAGTCTTAGGTAAATTTAGAGATGAAAAAGTGAATGACAACGATGATTGTATTCTCCTTCTATTCCAAGAGTTTAACTTATGTGCGGCAATCATTATGTTTAACCACAGAAGGATACAGTCATATACTTGTCGGAAAAGAAAAGACTAAAGCAGGACAATTTTTACAATTGTGGATGATCAGTTGAGAAGTAAAGTTATGAATATTAGAATGTACGGTGGTGTCAACTTTACACAGACCATTTTTCAGTGGTTTGTCTAATTAAAGCTTTACGTCAGCGCTGGCGACACCATATAAAAAGTGGCTCAACCGGGCTAGAACGAATAAAAGTTGGTAAACTTCAGAATCCGAATGTAGGAGATGAGTATGTAGAGCGATTAAAAGGTAGTTTGCGTGACATCAAATACTATGAATGTCTTTGACTTGACGAATTGTAGAAAATAACGAAATCTGTTTTTTTAGATGAAGCAAATAGTATGTGGAGTGAAAAAGAGAATAAATTCTAAAGTAAAAATGATAATGAATGGTGGAATTTTAAAGTAAGGAAAGTTGTTGGTGAAAAGAAAAAGCATTGCTGGATTTACTGTCAACAAAGGCCAATTACAAAGTCCAAAGAAAGGGTAGTTTGATATATAAGCTAAAAAAAACTAAAAGTGAATATGAAAATCCAAAAATGAGTGCTAAAGAATGTGTGAAAAGAAAAAAGAATTAATAAGAGAATGCTATGACAGGAGATTCTTGAATAATTTCCAGGCAAACCAAAAACTTTTGTGGAATATGATCAAAACCGCCCGGAACAATTCCGGAACATAATGTACCATATGGAAACGTATCATATGGAAACGTATATTCTCTATCTACTCTACTGGGAATAAGTCGTAAATTTACAATAATAATAATAAATATATGAATAGTGATGTAAGAAAATAACGTGATTAAAAAATGTAGTGTCTAGAATAAAGAAAGTTATGATGCGGTAGTTTGACCATTTAGAAAGATGAATGAAAGTAGACTAACAGAACAAATCTATAGAAGGGATGTATGTGATGGAATAGTTAGCAAAATTGTCCTAGAAAATCTCATACAGACCAATTTAGTGGCAATATTAATGAAATGCCTAATTTTTGAGCTTGTGTGAAAGGATTAATAGATTGACATTAAAATAAAATTGTGTTTTTCATGAGATTCCCAAAAAGATGATTACACCCAAAAATTATCTTAGATCGTCTAGAAGTACGTGGGATTTTTTTTCTTTTTTTTTTGAATTAAAAAAAAGGAAAAATTCCTACTGTTTTTTCATCAAAAGGAAGCTTTTTATGGGGCGTCGCAAAAAAAATATTTTTTAACGACCACCCTAATGTACAATTAGTTATCTAGCCTTTCACGCTGGCGACACAAAATAAACCAAGATCAAATTGAACTTGTGAATCGAGGATTCTGTGCCATCAGAGAATCATCATCTGTGTTAGATACATATTTTTTAAAAGAAAAACTATGTTTTTTATTCAATTTAGGATCCTCAACGCAAACCTCACCAATAATTGGCCAGTTTTATTATTTACTTTAAATTTCGCATTATAATCGCACCAACTTTGACGAATGTATGTATTGCCGTTTTGCCATATACAATGACGCTACAAAAACTCAATTCTTGTATGTAAACACGCAAAAAAATCTTTTTATTTATTAAGATATCCAACATAACAATAAAAATTCCGCAGAAATTTCAACTGGCGGCTTTATAGTGTTCAATAGGAACAACGCTTTATATACTTTAAAGGGCTGTTTGTCTAGTATGCTGTTTATGATGTCGTTGTAGACAGACGCACAGACGAATAAACAGTTGATGTACACTAAGTAATAGGGTTCCTTTCGTTGGCACTATTTAGGTACTAAACCTTAAAATAATTATTCTTCGTTATCATGAGACGAAGGAGAGCATTGTATCTGTCCAAAATTTTAAAATCGTTCATCCTCTAATAATTTTAACTACCTATTTATTGTTTATTTTGTGTAAGTAAATAAAACCCGGCCAAGAATATGTACCAATTAAATGTACTACAGATGAAAAAAGTGCACTGTTAGATTTTTTCTATGTTTTCCCGCACATAATAGGTATAAGCACTTTAGTCGTCTATATCTAGAGAAACAAGTAGGTATGTCGACTCTTAAACTAGTGTAAGTTAAATGCACCAGCAAAAGAGCGTATATTCGTGGCACTTACGTCCTTTTGTTGAAAACGTAGTTTTTTAGCAATAACTCTAAAACGATATATCCGATTACGTTTAAAATAATTTTCTTTTAAAAATATTTATTAACCATACGGTTTAAAAAATAATGGGGACACAATTTGTGTTATTTTCGAGGCGATTATTTCCGAAAATACTCACACAATGAAAAAAATTGCTTTGAAACCTTAATTTTTACAAAGACCTGCCGAAATATGTGCAAGACGTTAATGTTGGCTAAAAAAAAATTTTTTTGGCGTCTGTTACATATACGATGAAAAAGTATTTATTTTTGATATTTAACCGTCAAACTAAGTAGCAGCTTTTAAGAGACATCTATACTCTGAATTTCATCAATACAGATCTTATAGTTAGTAGAGTAAAATGCTTGTGACATACGGACGGACATGACAGAACTACAAGAGTTCCAATTTTACCATTTTGACTCGGCACCCTAAAACACAAATTCCAAATAGTGTTTCATAAAGCAAATGTATATGAAAAAATCAATGACTTTTTACTCTCGTTGTTATTTATATTAGTACCTATAGGGTTTCAATTTACAAATGTCTGGTGTATTTATGTATTTTTCATAAATCTTCCACCTAAAAATATTCGCATCTGCTACTGATTGAAGTAAGTAGTCACCTTAACTATAAAGCCAAAGCGTTTACTCGAATACAGCGTTCTCACATGTAATTGGATGAGATACTACACCGAATAGCCCATGCAGCGCCGGGCGGCGCCGCCATCCAGGACAATGGGTAATTTGCATTCAAACATAGAATAAGCAAAAGCTTTTTTTTAGAAATGATACTTGAAACGTTTTTCATTATTTTGCGCAAAATCTAATTTTAGTTGACAAAACAAACTGTTCACTCAATAAAATTAATCTGTACCTAATAAATTACTGAAACTAGAATTTAAGTAACGGAGTTTAGAACGCGCTAGTTTTTATCTTGTATGTTTGTGTTATATATTTTGTCTTGTAGAGCACAAACTCTAGCATTAGCAGAGACTAATTTTAAATTTAATTTAAGCCTCTATTTTATTAATAAGATTAGATTATGAGTTTATAAGGATGGCTGGAGACGAATTTGTCACAGTAGTCTCGATCGCGTGAAACACTGAGTTATAAACACATTGATGATTATAATATGAATGGAATAGGAATAGAAAATAAATGACTTATAAATAATATGAATCATACAAAACATGAATTGGTCTACACCAATTCATATTTTTATGGGTAATAAAGTTATTTGTTAATAATTTACTTTGTGCATTTGATAGCCAAAGCTGTAGCCGTGACGATATTTGTGTATTTAATATTTGAAATTATAAACTATAATCTTGGAACAGTGCCTTAAGCTTAAAATGATTTTGTGGGGTAGTTGTAACAAATATATGTATGTATGTATACATATAATTATTATTACATAAACAGATATCAGCATGACTTCTGCGCTGATCAGGAAAATGCACACAAGAAAATAACAATAAATATGATGTATATCGTCAATTAAAATAAAAAATGGTCAACGACAAATATGCCAACATTTCACGCAATTAAATCTAAAGTAGACAACGATAATTTTTGATGCATTTTATTCTTCTAATATTCATTTGCAATAATAAAATATGTCACAAATAAATACCCTTTTGTTTCATTACAGCAAATACGCTCTTATAATGTAGTATTACAATTGTAGGAATCCCGACTTTTATCCAGAGACAGGCAATTCTGTCCCGAGCATGGAACGATGAGATTTTAATCTTAATTAAATTTTTTTTTTCGACAATTCCACACACTTAAGGAACCGACAGAATTATATGTAGGCGGCCGTGACGCCTTAAAAGTTGAGACTTAATCAAAAAATAATATTTTCGTACTGTAGATTTAGCTTAGTTATTTATTATTCAGGGCTTACTTAAAGAGGGTAAAGATTTGTCTTTAGAAATGTAAATAAAAATTTTTATTCATTAATAAAATTGGGGCCTAGCGAAAAGACGCTGGTTCCAAGTCGTGGATACAACATTCGATTCAACAATACATGCGGATTAATCGTTGTAGTTAATTAAAGGATTTCGTATTCATTGTGGTTTTAGTATTTGAGTGACCCATTACATCTTCATTAGAAAATTTCTCAATTAGTCTATTTGAAATATTTTTGAGACTTTTTCTAGTACTTATTATTTTATTCAATATACCTCTACATTATCCTAAGGTATCAGTTTCAAAAATTAATAATTATCTAATTAATAACTAAGCGCACAGTTATTTTAAATTGATTAGGTCACTGAATATGTAACTAAAATTAATTTGCCTGCTAAGAAAACGCTCCTGATATGGAATCGTATAAACCATTTGTTAAAAATGTACATATTATTTTGGAAGTTTTCAATGTATATATTGAAATCTTCAATATATATACAGACCGTGTTTTTCACATGTTTAACTTGTTATTCTTGAATGCCAATAGCGTTTGTTTTTCCACCCACCCACGCCTCTCTTTAGACTTTAAGTTAAATGTTACATTTTCTTTTTCATCATCAGACCCGATGTTTGGATTATATTTAAAATCTGGTTATTCCTAACTCAAAAAGGGCTTAATAAAGCTTAAGAAGAAAACACTCCTGTTAAACTCATTTTACGCGTAGGTTCACAACATTGTATTTTAACGCTCTTCAAGGCGACTTTTCAGTTAGTACCGCTTTACTCACATACCTAACTCGAGACTAGTGTAATCAGTGTGTTCGCGTAGGCATATCGTGATAGGCTCATTATTCTTTGGTGCCATGTAGCTGAGCTTAATTAAAACCTCGGTAGTTCGAAGAATAAATGCCTTCGGTTAATTCTATCTACCTCGATTACATTTATCTCGCATATAGACAGATAATTGGTTTAAATCTTGATATGCTATTAAATAACATTGAATATTTTTGAATTAAACTATTTTACACTTTTCGAGTTTGAATCAGATAATGAAATAAAATTGTTAATACACGAGATTGAAGAAATATTCGAGAAGTAATCATAACAACCGATAGCTCATAAAATCAACGAATGAAAGAGGTAATGAGCTGACCACATCGCTCCTAGATCTAATAATCGCTGGGGCAGAGAGGTCCTTTAGCAGCAACGAAGTCGCAGAATAGGACGGTCTCGTAATAAGTGGACCGACGACTTGGTAAGGATCACGAGCCACCGCCGGCTCAAGACAAATACGTCGTGAAAATTTAGGTGGGCCGACAGTGCACGTCTAATGACCGAAACGGTGGGACGAGTGATACAAGCAAGTAACCCTCCTACTTACAGGGCAAAAGACACGAATTCGAGCGCAAATTTATCACAATGAGTATTGCAAACATAAGCTAATTAAAATATAAATTATTATTTGAACTAACACATCGGCGGAGTGCGATTGGTCAAGATTATTGCTTTCACAGTAGAAGGTGCTGAGTCCGAATGCTCATCATGAGCGAATTAACTAACTTCATCTTAATTTCATTCAAATTCAATTACCCGCTCTGTGCCTCAGAGATTACGGTAAGGCGCCAGTCTCGGACCTTATAATCGCATTAGTTACCAGGTCCATTAACAACCCCCAACCCTCAGCGGGTCAGCGTGGAGGGATTTAGGGCTAAGTCCCCTAATTTTGGTTGAGATTGGAGGGAAGTCAAAAGATTGTAGGAAGGTATGCCTAAGCAAAAAGTCTACCCACATAAATGTTACACTCGATACACATTGACCATATCTACACAATGGCCATCGCATATTGTCACAGGACTTTCTAATTTGGAACGAGTGAAACAGTGTAAATCGCTAATCGTTCAGATCTCTATTTCCTGATTTCATCTCTGTGGATGTACGAGAAGAACGCATACAAGCACACTTTGTGATTCGCACTTGACCGGTTCCCTTTTATCAGTCAGCCCTCAGTCGACGCTCGCAGACATCCCGACCTGAAGACGTCGTAACAGTTCAAGTTAAATCCGCGACTTCGCCCATGGGCCGCGACGACGGCGCGCCGCGGACGGGCTCTTTGAAGAGGGCCGCAAATAAGGGCGACGGGCGAGGAACGGCGTTAAGGCCAAAATAGTAATTTGTTGTAGTTTAATTAAAGGGCGGGCGGTGCTTACCGGGCCCCGTCGTAGGCTCTAATTATCGAAAACACAGCGCTTTGTGCTGAAGTCGGTGTCGAAGCCAAATTAGTGGGCCGTGGCGCGCCGGCTGCGCGGGGTTTTTCGCCGTTGCGAGCTTCATTTTTCGTTGCCCCTAATGCTGCCGGCTCTGCCTTTGGGAGGACCAATTTCGTTTGTGTGAAAAACGAGATGGTTTTAGCTAATTTTGTTTCGCGAAGATTTTGTGATTTCGGCGCTTCAGTGAGTACATTAGGAAATTTAAAAAAGAAAGGTCCAGCGGACTCTTGGATCCATCTGATATTTTTTGATAAATAAAATGCGGAAATTGCTGTACGTTATCTTGTTGATGCACTAGATAATAAACAAAATAAAACAATATTAGGGAGGTCAGCAGTTATTAACAAATAACTAGGTTCGTGCAGCTCTAAAAATAATTTATTCGCTATGATACAATAAATTAATTAAATAAGTAATTGATTTTAATTAATTCTGTGGCATTTTGAACTCATACATTATTTTTAAATTACAATATAATAAATGAAAAATCAACTCCTATTTGAAAATGGCACAATAAAATAAATTACATATTCATCTGCTCTATTCATTTGTTTATCTGTCAACCCACGTATCACTTTAAATTATTCGAGCCGTTTTCAGAAGCGACGTTTAAAGTGATGTTAATTTGCTATAGTTGTAACGTACCGAATATATGTATGTATATATATAAAGACACAAAATAGCATAGAATTGTTTACCATACGATTACCTCATTCTCGAAAAGATATAAAACACAGACGATATAAAAGACGTAATAATTCATATTCAATTCAATCCGACGATGTTTAAAGTTATTTGTCATTAACGTGTACTTGCAACCATTTAATTGACATTGGGAGAGACATTTCCTTAAACTCACACTAATTAACAACTAACGAAGCATTAATATTCAAGCGAGCTCTCCGAGTGAGATAGTAAGAAATTAATATTAATGTTCACAGTGATATTAGTGAATCTATATCAGTCGCAACCCTCGCAAGCTCTAAGTTAATAAAGAAATAATAGAAGAGTAAAACATTTATTTTTTTCAAAAGTTTTATAAATATCGTTCCTTTAACGTTTTTTCCTTCATCTTTTAGTGTTCTAAAAAATTTTAACACTGAAAAATAATAATATAATTATTCAAGAAAGTCCATTTTAACCAAAAAGGTTTTTGACGTGGGTACGTCTATGTTTACGTTTTTTACCATTAGTGAATTGCCACGAATTTCTGGAATCCATCGCTTTATCTAGGATGACAATATTCGATGAACTGGAACATTGATAATATTTTTTTTTATTTAAAATAAGTGATTTTATGCTATTTAAATGAGATTAAAATTACGTTTAATTATTTGTGTTCAGACACAGCTTGTTAGTTTTATCACAATTATTATCTCATTGCAACAATCACGAGACTTGAAGCACCTGCCAAAAATCAATATGCATTTATAATTTCGAAATATACATTCATCATTAATTTCCAGCCCAACAAGCCTAGCCTAGTGCTAAAATTTGTTTCCGATCATTACAACATATATCTGCGTATTCATACACTGCGGCGCGGTGGTCGCGCCTACCCGTCCGCTCCTCGTGTTTGATAAGAGCTTCGAGATACTTTCATTCCATAGAAAGAGATAGATAGATTCACGACTGACGCTCTCGTACCGCTAATAGACACCCCGCATACATCTAGCACAGAGGACCGGTGACTCGGTGGTGAAGTGCGTTGCCTTCGAACAAGGACGCGCTTGTTCATTCGTGACCTTAAACGAATCGACTGATGAGTTAAAGGCTGCGTGCCTCAGAGAGCACACAGTACGTCGTCGATCCCGCGCGTTACCATCGTATCGACGGCAACGCTCATTAGCAACCCACACCGCACTAGCGTGGAAGGCTTCATGCCCGTTCGATCCGAAAATGGAGTAAAGTGAACACTAAAATCTGATCCGACACACATACATCATATGCTATGCCTAAAGCGGCGAGGTATGAAGAAAAATCGGCTGTCGTGAGAAGACCCCAGTCCGACAGTCGAAGGGTTTGAGAAGCCGAAATTATAACGCCGCCGATTTAGCCCGAACCGTTTTATAAACGACTCCGACGCCGTAATCTCTGGTGGCGGCCGTTTCACTTAAATTAAAACTCGCGATGGGAAAATTTCGCGTTATCTGGCGGCCACAACAAAATCCTTAAGGATTGCAAGAATTAGATTAGAGATCCTCGGCCGGGAGACCGACTTCGTCCCCTTCATAAACTTATTAATGTCCTTATAATGGAAATCGGACTTTCCCGCTTGTCGGCACGAAATGAAAAGCGTTTGTTTTTTTTTTTCGAGTAATCTGCATTTTAAAGGCAATGCCGGTAAAATTTAAATCAGCTGAATTAGTTCTCAGTTTAAGCGGTGGTGGCTAAGGCACTAAGTGCGTCGCCTTCTAACCGAAAAATACAAGGTCCTAATAGTGATCATGAACGAATTAACCAGTGAGTTCCTAAGCCACACTAATTCATTCTCTCCGCTCCACAGAGAATTTTAAGCCATGAATCCCGGACATTACCATCGCGTTGGTAATGAAAATTATTAGCGTTTCCAAACCCGCACCGGGCGAACGTGAAGATTCAACGGCAGGCCGTCGATCCTAATTCATTTCTTTTTTAATTTTCAACATACCCAACAACATATCGAATACTTAAGTAAAAGAAAATTACTATAAATTTGATTAACGACTTTTGACGAAGCGCAAAAATAAAGTATGCAACTTAGACTTGCCAATCAGGACGTCACTGATCGATGTAACCATTAATTTAATTTTATTCACTACTCCCCGCAATAAACGAATCAAAAATTCGTCAACATTTTTCGTGTTATTCATTTACAACCAATCAATAATGCAAAGGTAAATCTCAGTAAAAAATTCTAAAACCGTTTTCCCTAGCATCTTTTTCGACAAGGTTCAACTATCACTGTTATTTCTTTTTGGAATTCTTATGGAATCTTATCCATACGGAAAAAGCTAATACAAAACGTTTTTATTAATACGTCAGTATCTAACCGGCGGTTTCTTGGTCTGTTTATATTTCATGGCTGTTTTTTTTAACCATCAAATATCGTTTGAAAATTAGTTTAGTTTGAAAAATGTTTAGCCCCCATTGAACGGAAAAAGTCTAGAAGCATTATTATTACAGAGGAAAAATGGCGAAAAAACTGTGCCACAAGCAGCAGCGACCATCATAGGAACATTGGGATTATTTTTCATTCATAACTTAATCTTAAGTGTAGTAATAAAATTAACTTGAAAGATGCTAATGGGTATTAACCGAACGGGACGAATAAGCATGAGCTAAGAGTGTGACACGTCCAATCCTATGCCATTATCTGTTGTGCGAGAGAGAACGGATGTTAATGCGCGAATCGGACTTAATACGTTCGACTAACAGGAGTGACGTTATTAAAAAACGAGCGATTAAGAATTAAATTAAAAATATTACGTAAATAGTCATTGTAGATACACTTCTTTATGCGTGTTACGAAAAAAATAATTTTCAATTATGTCAAAGAACAATGACTTCTAAGGCGCGAACTTAAGTAGAAGCACACTTAAAAACATATATTTATTAACATATTGAGGTTGAAATAGAATTTTTCTAATTTATATTAGTTATTTAAAAAAAAAATAGTATTGCTGTCCAATACTATTAGATTTCCAAAAGAATCTGTAAGACGGGAATTTTGGACAAAAGCAATTCGTCTAGAAAGGGGAGAAAGTAACTGGAACCCAAAACCCGATTTAAAATCAAGTTTTTTCATTGACTTTTACTCACCAAATTTTGAGAAAATGAATATTTTTATTTGCTTTAATAAATGTAATTTATAATAAATTTGATTATTAGATTAATGTAATAAATTAATATAATTTTTTTAATTGCAATTTTATTGTGACTGACACCTTTTGCATAAAACCTAACTTTTTATGGCTACTGTCACGGCTGTTTTATAACACCATCTTGACTAAATTTGTAAGTGTAAAACTTTTTATCCAAACCGAGACTTTAAAGTTATTGTAATAATATCGATTTTTAATTAACTTTCATTTAATTATAGGCTTCTATTAGCTAAAACTGTTAACCCCACTAATTCGTGACGAAATAATTTCAAAGTTTTTTGTGCAAATAGAGCAATGCACATGTATCAATAAAAACAGCTTTACTTTTTTCCTTATATGTTTATTCCACGGAGCGTCTATTTAAAGTGTGAGAAATAGAAAATATAATTTTTGTATTATAATCTCAATATTTATTGACTTATTCCCGAAAATAAGTGGTGCTTTCAGATTTGCAAGCTAATGGATCTAAATAGAAATGTGAGCACAGAAGTGGTGCCAAATTATTACAGAAGATGTAAAGTGCAAATTCATACATTTACAGCTTCTGGAACAATCACAAAAATATTTTTAACGTGATAACGTCTTATAAATCTATGAACGCCGGCTGCACGCACGAAAAAGCATGACTCAATGTCGCGTTCCGCCTGAGCCGAGCGTGCGAGCGAGAGCGCAGAACGAGCGATCTCTCTTCCACTCCATCGGCCGATGCGTCCGAGTAGAAGAGAGACAGAGGCCGCACACAATCTACACGTGAACTGTTTTGTCAACTGTTTATAAAGGGAAGTGAAAAGTTAATGTGGTTTCCATTGTTTATTACAACAACAATTGCGGCAAGTGATAATAATTCAATTCAATTCATAAAAGTATGCAATTTTTTATCAATGTTTTCTTATGACGTTATCGCGTAAAATTATCGCTCGTAAACCGACTTTACAGACAACCAATTTTTTTTAATCCTTTTCTAACTTCATAATGTGTCAACTACTCACAATTCAACCCGACTTTTGTTTCAGTATTATATTTCACGTAACAATGGGTACACGAAACCCCTGACTCGCACTTGCTCTTTTCTATATTCTGCTTAAACAACAACCTACTCATTATTCTATTTTCTGCATAAATTCTGCTACCAATTTTAATAGTTTAAGAACATGAATATTATGCTTTACAAAAAAGAAGAAATATAGCAAAATTTATAAAAAAATAATTACGTCCAGTCCTTGACCCACAATGGAACTGCGTATAGACACTAAATCCAAATTTTAAATAAAAAGATTGTGGGATGGTTACTAAGTATTAAACTGATTAACGCCTGACACGATAAATTTTTACGTCTGCTCATAGCTTAGTTTGATCGGATTCCGACGATAAACAATAAATTACTTTATACTTATTGCATTCGTCTACACTTAATTCAATAGAGATAATTATAATAAAAAAATGTTTCACAAAATATCAGGATTTCAATTTTTTTATTCAAGGAACATTCAACTTGTTGCTTGATGGTATCTTTTTCGAATCTCTAGAATTTTTTTCAATTCTAGGTGGTGTGAGAACGCATCTTACTTGTGGAATTGTAAGAGATTTGCATATGTGAGGTAATAAAATGGCACTAAATAAATTTCCCTGTCATCTTTTATTATTGGATAAAAAACGAATTGCAAAAACCCACAATGTTTTCTATGTTACCATAACAAAAAACATCTAAGAATTCCATAGTCAAAAACTAGGAAATAGATTTTTTTATAATAGCTCAATAAAACGAAAACTTGATGTATTTTTAAATTATGCCGTGGATGCGAGTTCTTGTACCCTTTGTTTTATCTCATATCATATACCTCGACATTTATTCCGTGAAATTCCGTATAACGAAATTTTCAAACAATCCACAGCAAAATGTTAAAATTCTACGCGGCGTTCCCTCTGCATACACCGTGTGCATAATTTTAACTTGCATTGTGCAGCGTTTGAAAATTCCAGGCCACCTTTTTGAGATGTTTCTATTAAAATGCAATATAATCGAGCCCGTACATAAAATTGAATATAAATTGAGTATTTTACTTCTGAAATAGTTCTGGTATTTAAAGACGGTGAATGATTCAAAATTATATTTTGGGATATAAATTAAGGTGAAAGTTTAAAAATTAAAAAGCAGTTTTTTTTTTAATAAATCTAGACATTTGTTTACTTGGGTAGTCTGTTAACAAATGATGTTAAACATGTAGAGATATCAAAAAGGAAAGTGAATGCGGTAAATAAAGTGAATGGGGCTTTGCTCGCTATTATGAATAATAGTAAAAGAGTCTCACGACAAGCGCGTTAGGCTATCCATAGTGGGGTCCTGATCCTCATGTTTATGCATAGTAATGAAAGCTGGGTATGGCAGAAGAAAAATAAAAGCACGGTCAAAGCGGTGGAGATGGGATCTTTGCGTAGTTTGTGTGGAGTATCTCGAAAAGTTAGATGTATTATTGTTACGTATGACATTTAATTAACCTGTGTTTCCGCTTCGCGTTCAGCGACCGATTGACGCCCCACTCGGCCTACCCGCTATATAATACATAAGAATTAGAGACAGTGTTGTCAGATAATGGTGTGGTTCAAAGGAAGGTGTAGTGACTAGCGTAGAAAAAGACATGTTGCGATGATTTGGCCATCTGGAAAGGATTAATGAAAGTAGACTGAAAAAACAAATCTATAAAACGAATGTGTGTAGTAGGAAGATCGTCAAGGGTCACCCTAACAAATCCTATGCAGACAATATTGATGGCATATTGAAAAAGGACCAAATTTTAAGCAGCCGAAACCGCTTGCAAGAAAAGATTGATGATAATCAGTGTAGCAAGAGAAATATGCAAAGATCGTATCATGTGGAAATCTATAATTTCTACATACCCTTCTGGGAAATAATTGTGAGTTTATATCATTATTATTATTATAACTATAACTCACGTATAAGTTGAAGTATATATAAAAAATGAATATAAATTATAATGTAAATCTTTTTATATATTCATTTAGTAAAAACAAAGTACTCTAAAAAATTTAGTTACGCTCGTCGAGCATTTTACGAAAATGTTCTTTTATATACATATTCTACACATTTTTTTTAATTTTAAACAGGTCTTGTTATTTAAATGTAATAAGATAATGACATAGTCTAATAAAGATAATAAAATCAAATATAATAAGTTATTAAAACATACATGAAACATATATATTGAAAATTCATAAATTACTTTCTGTTTTCAATCCAATTTCGTAAATCGAGTTTTCATCAGATCTTGACGTTTTAGGGTCCTAAGAACCTATTTCGACCATTTTCTAAGTGATGTCTATATGTCTCTGTGTGTATGTGTGCTTGCGTGAGTGCACACATACACACAGAGACATACCTGTGTATGTTTATATGTAAATCTTCATAACTTTTGAACAGATTAACTGATGAAAACACAGTTTACGACATTCGAAAGAAATTCAACCAACTTTGACTTCCTGAATCTTTGAACTCATTTCGCTCTATAGATTTTGAAGAATATCAAAATTTACGTATTCTGAAAAATGGTTTTTTGAACTAACTTTTAGACTACCCTACCAATCAATACCAAAATCTAATCAGCTCTTTCCCCTAAATAGTCTTATTAACTGACGCAAATTGCATAAAAATCGGTTTGTTTGTTTAAAAAATATTTATTGTTAGGACAACTTTTCAAAAATTGTTTTTAAGAATGTTTTTTATACTACTCTACCAAGACATTCTAAAGTCTAACCAGATCTTCTTCTTAACATAAGCTGCATCAAAATCGGTTAGTTCGATCGAGAAATATTGTTTATTAAAATATTTGAAAAAGAAATGAATTTTAAAAATAATGTGAAATTCTTGATGGATTGATGTTAAATAGGTACTCAGTTCTTTTTTTGCTTAAAAAAGTACTCCGAATTCCATAAAGTAGATCAAAGTCGAATAATGTGTTCAAAAGATAGCGTAGTCGAAATATTAAGATATGACGTTTTTAACTTCTCGCTATGAAAGTTTTCAAAAATTGGAAAAATACTGTTTTCAGTCCGAATTTCCAAAATAGTTTTTAACAAGTCTGGATATCTTAAGATATGACGTTTTAATATCTTAAGAATCTTTTTTAACTATTCTCCATTTCCCAAGTGGTGTGTGTGTGCGTTTTGCAAAAATATTCAAAAAGCGTATTCGTAGAATATTTTTTAAACCTTTGTATCGATAAATTCCAAAATCTAACTACCTATAGGTTTTCTGTTTTAAAAAAACAACATAGACTATTGCAAAATGCATCTAAATACTTGGATTCATTAGATGACATTGCTAACGAAAAATTAGCAAAATAGGTTTTTTCAAAATAGCATGACTGTGAAATTCTTGAAGACTACGTAATCGGTACTTGGTAATTTTTTTTTATTTAAAAAACGGCGTCGGATGTCATAAATGAGATCAAAATCGAGCAACACATTCGAAAGATATAATAACTGAAAAATTCTTAAAATAATTTTTTTGAACTCGAGGAGCTCATAACATATTAGAATTATGTTTTTGAGTTTAGAAAACTTAGAAAAGCACTAAAATCTATATTTTGGGCATAATGAACTCAAAAATTTATCGCTTCTTTGTTTTTTAACACTTTGAGCTCGAAAGTGGTAGAAAGTTTCAGAGACGGCCTGCAATCTTTGATAAATCGTCTTTTAAATTATGAAGCCCAAAATATTTATAACTCAAGAAACTCAAAGATACATCGATAAATATCATAGTGGAATGTTTTAGAGATAGCCTACAAGGTTAACCGTTATTCGTTTTTTTTTTTTATATAATCAGTAATATATCTTTGGTCTTTTAGTTACCATATTAAGTTTTTGTTACGTCACTATAGAGTCATGGAACTCATATAATAAGGTTTTTATTTCATATTGAAGGACTTGTATTTCCAGCTTTCTGAGCTGACCCGGTGCATTACGGAGACTATAGTTGAAATGCGATAAAATATCTTACAAACTTACAACTTAAAAACAAACACAATGACCCTGCTTCATAGAAATTTATATTAACATGAGTTTAATTTAATTCTACGAAGGTAGTCAAAATACATTTAACAATAATTGGCTTAGACAATGTTGCTATATCAAGATAGCGTTTTTGTCACTTATTGGTAAGTGACTAAATTTATGCGATCTTAGGGTTGGCCCTGACTAGTTGTTAGTCAGAATGGAATTATTTATGCTTTCAAATGTTTTATTCTACTGATACGGAAGAATGTATGGAACGTTTCTGTTAAAGCGGTTAGTGACAGTGGAAACGCTGTCAGCTTATTAAAATGCTATGGTCGTGCATTATTCTTCCAATAATAATCACAATCGATTTGGTAATTTTATTTTCAAAATGAGTTATAAGATCATAAAAATAAGGATTTCATCTTAATAGGATCAGTGCCTCGAAATCTCAATTGATTTTCAAATATTTGACTTAGACAAAAGTATCTACACTTTAAATTTTGAGAACGTAATTGTGAAGAAAAAAGATAATTATTGATGTGGACTTAAAATGGAATGTTTAAAGACGAATTTAAACCATGCGCAGTTTAGTAAAAGTTAGAGCCGATTTATAAAAAATAATAACTTTATTTTAAATTGCTGATAGAGCACTGATTTTAAACTTCTGCTTGGAGCAACATATACTACCAAAAATAATACTTTAGACTTGTAATTTAAAGAGACATTAAAAGATATATAACTTTATTTCTTATCAAATTTAAAACAAAAATAAGAAATGATTTAGTTTTATTCCCAACAACAAGCAAGGCCACATTCATTTGAAGTAACTGTAAAAATGTTGCACAACTTAGGCGTTTGACTCTATATTAGAGCCTTGATCTCTACGCTTATATATGACAACAAAAGTTAGATGTAGCAAAAGAAATATGAGAGTTAAATTAATGCAACCGAGATCCGATTCTTATGTAGGGATGTGCGAAGAGTGCCTCAAAGTTAGATATAGTAACTGTGATGTCAGAGGTCGGTGTGCCTTGAAAAAAATCAGTGAATAGAATAGAAGAAGATATGTTGAAGTGGTTCTGTTCATCTGAAGTTCGTCTGAAGCATCTGAAAATAATATGAAAATAGGATACACTGATGACAAAAAGCTATAGAGTTAATGTATGTGACAGAAAGGGTGGCAAAATATACTTTAAGAAATACCCGAATCCGATAAGTTTGGATGAAACTTTTGACACATTTTACTGACGCAAAAAAAAATGTAAATATGGCATTATATGAAGGTCTGTGATCTCTGTCTATTTTTTTAGGAAACGGGCATAAGCTTTTGAATAAAAGTAAATACTTTATAATAATACAAATACGAGTATAAAGTATAACGTTTAATTGCTGAGTATGAGCCTTCTCTAAGAAAAGGAAATTAGACATTAGCCCGTGGCTTACCTTAAGTAGATTCTGATAAATCTTCGCCGAGATGCAAGTTCTATGACAATGTTTTTCTTCATCATCATAAGAAATGATATTCGAAATTTTAATCATAACATGAGTTATAAAACACTCAGTGACGTAGGCCATCAGATATCGAACTTTCGTGCCTCTGCATTGCAAGCAGACACATTAATAACTAGACGACTAAATGTCATATTGCATACATTAACTAATCTTTGCGTCTATAAAAGTAGATCTCATATATCTCAGGTCAAATACATGTAATAACATGCGGCATATAATCGTCTCGAAACAATATTCAATTCTTTGGATAAGCATTCATAGTGGAAGGACAGATTCAAGGGTAATCAATGATTTGCTTGCTACGTGTTACTACAAGCCGCAGACAAGCGTCTATTCGGATGGCTATTTCATGAAACAGAACGCAAAGACCACAGATCTCCATGTTTACAAAACTATATTATATATAAATAAGCTGATTCCATATATATATATATATATTTACAATTTGTCTCATACTAATCTAGTTCCAATGGAATCGCCTCCCTTAATCTGCGGGAGCGACAATCCGAATCGCGCTTACGTGGGCGCGCTAACTCCTTCCATTTGGAAGTTTTCCAAAACCGCGGTACTGCAACTGAAATTGGAAGTAGCTGCTGAGACGCCGAAACCGTTTACGTCGGGTTTCGCTAAGGGGTTTTGAATAACTCCCCGTTTTAGCGGCGTTTACTTTGAACATCCCCCGGCGCCGCATTTAAATCGTTTGATGCTGTACACAAATATTTTCGTACACTAATCTCAAACATGTACACATATACATACGTGTTAGGTATAAGATGCGTCTTGCTAAATGACGCACATCATTGAAAAAAAATTAAATTATTTTATTTAAGTATTTCATTTATGTCCTTCTTTTTCACTGCACACTTGTCGTAATTAGGCAACAACTCTTTTTTAACTTTTCGGTTTCGTTTTCTTTCATACTACTTTGATAAGGATTTCTACTAGCTGTTTATAATTTTTTTAGCTTTGTCTTTATATCATTTATAAATCTTTCTTTCTTTTCCTACTTTGTCTTATAATATTCTATTACATTTTTATTTTTCAATTAATTTTATTATACTTTATATTGTTTGACTTATAATATATTTAATTATAATACACATATCTATTTAATTATTTTTTTTCATTAATACTCTCTACATCTACTCAAAGGTATCATTTCGTCTTTTTAATGTATAATTTCTTTGTATAAGTCAGTTTCGCCTTATCACTACTCCAAGCATTTTTTGCATGTAATAGTTTTTTCACTCGCTAGTTTCGTCAAATTTTACCGCGTAAAGTCGCAAAAGTTATCTTTTTGTGTAATAATTTGCTTAATTAATTTGCTGTTAGTTTTTCTGTTTGTTCAATGCGTTGCATTTCTTCAGAACCGTTTCGCAATACTTAAAGAACTTATTTCTTTTATTTTTGTCATTGTCAAATTCAATGAAATTTTCTCTTAGCATCTTGTCTTCAACTTTGTGTTCAACTTCTGCACGCTCTTCTAGAAAAATATTAGAATCTTCCAGTGCGTGCATTATGTCCGGTATCCTTGTGGAATCACAGATACAGCCCAGCGAGCTTTTTAGCTTGAACCTGTTCAAGTATTATCAAGTTATTTTACCTCTCCTTTCTTTGGTATATCTTTCTTGCCACTCTTCCAGGCTCGCCGCCCTAATCATCTTTTAGCGTAGATCAAGGGATATTGATCGTAATCCGCCTTCGTTGTTCTTCCTTAGAGCGGCATTCCTGGTGAGCTCATCCACACACTCATTTTCCGCTGTTCCTGCGTGGTCTCGCATCCAGAATAGTCTTAGCTCTTTTCCCTCTGCAACGATGTTCATGACGATCAGTTTTTAATTTTATCTGTAGGATAAAGGTACGATGCGATTATTGTTTCCAATAAAAAATATTTTCTACTCATTTTTGTTCATGAAAAAATAGCTTTTATATAGCACGATAAATAACTAATTACGACTATGTCGCTCATTATAAGTTTTTGATTATAGATAAAACAAATAAGTTGGTAACACAAACGTAAGAAAGAATGAAAGGAAGTAAATCACTTTACTACACCATAAAAATTAATGTCAAAAAGGAGAATATAAATAAAAAAAAGAGTAATTGGTTTAGAATGATCACACAGTAACCTACACCAATAAAGGCTATGTTTGACAATCAAAGAACGTTGTGTCTGGTACCGTCTGATCATAGAGTAGCTTAAAGAACATTAATTTAAAGTCTAAATTAAGTGATAAGTAACGAATAGAACTATTAAGTAATCCCTATCTGTTGATCCCACCACGCCCTTGGCGTGGATGGCCCTTCACCACGCACAACATTTTGAGATGAATATAAATTACAAAGTCGCACGAATTACTTATCTCGAAGTATGTTCGATATATGCACGAAATAGCTTCAATATACACACTACTGTTCCTTGTCAGAATATCATATACAGACATTATTGCATAAAATCGCAACTTCTAAAAATACCGCAGTACTGGCCATATTTGATGTAAGACGTGAAACGATTTCTGTCACTCAGAACTTGCCTGAAATTTGAAAGTTATCATAATATATGTGTTTTTTGAAAACAATCAACTTTATATCTGAACAATGTGCATTACTTCTTTACAAGCTAATCGTGTCTTAAAAATTTCATTTCAACGCTATGGACATGCCATTCACATGTTATGGTTTAACTTTCATTATTATTAGATAATTAAAATACCTAATTAAATTTACATAAATTCTTTTGATTCTATTACTAAATCGTAATACTCTAAGGGATAAGTTTTCGTTCGATCGTGTTACATTTCAATCAAATTATTCCAAAAGAACATACTCGAACCAACAACGCACATACTGTTGATAAATTATTTTATCAAGGAACGATCTTATTCCAGCTATTGATCCAAATCCCGATTCCTTACGTGATTCCAGTAACGGACTCATGTTGGTCACAATTCTCCCTTTGACATTGCTGTTACCAATAAATGACCAATATGCACAAAAAAACGAGAAAATTGTTGAAAATTGTTTTACGTTCAAGCGAAAAAACCCACGTACGAAAAGTTATAGGCTATAGAAGATATAATAGGGAGAGCGTAATTAAAAAATAAGTGTATCAGGATCAGAATCGAGAGCAGAAGCGAAATCGGGATAGAATACGTGACTGGAATCTGAAGAGAAGGTAGAATCATAACTGAAATAGATATAAAAATAGGAATCAGAATATAGATGTAGAAAATCAAGGAATTCATTCTCTGACCATACAGACAGGTCCGCGATTGGACAGCTAGTATGTGTGTAAATTGATCTAATACGCTGAATGAGTGATCAACACTATATCAAATATTATCTAAAGTTCATCATGATTATGCCTGCAATGCCATTTAAATTATTAACAAAAACCAGATCCTATTTACATGGCACTTGTAAATATATAGCCGATTATTTAAATATTTCTTTTTACTCGACTGCGCAACGCAAAGGAGGGTAATATGTTTATCAGCCTACATGTTTGTTCCGTTGTGGCGCTCTGGAGACTAAACACGTAGGTCGATATTGACAATTGTCAGTTACGTCAATCGATTTCTCTTAATCTTATGAGTGTCACTAAAGACATGACAATAATCGAAATCCCAAATTGCGACAACCAGACATGTTATTATAATAAAAAAAAAGAAAATTGAAGAAGTATGTCAAGTAGGGTATCATTGAATAGGTCTTTGACAATCATCTCTAATCATAACAAAGGTTCATCTAATCATTTTTCGTTTTAAATTACCATTTAGGACCTATAACGACTTAAAGTTGGTCAGCAACCATACTCACTTAAATTTTTAAAACTGCTAATAAACCTGTGATAAAGTTCTTGTATAATCGTACAATTTGCAGTCGGAGGCATATTACCACGTATATAAGAAAAATCGCAGCAAGTACGGGAACTTATATATGACGTCTCTGACTGCAAATATTTGCCATAAACATTTGATGGTTTTTACATCATCCTGTATCTACTTTTTTTTTAGTTCATTTTAGACAGTCCTGACTCCATCGACACATTACGCGTTATTTCACACCTTAAACGATGTTACAAGTTTTAACTCAGAATCGTTTTCAAGCTTTGAATGCGACACGTAAGCTAGACTAAGTTTTTAATGCCCTAACTCTTTTTACTGATTTATACAATCATAAGTCACAGGAAATATGAACATATTTCACTATTCATTATTATAGTAATGTACAGAATTACCGTATTCATTTATTATAACTTTAATGTTTGCATATATAGTTATGCAGGGAATTTTCCTTATTATTTTCATAAAGATTATATTATTTACATAGATTTTGTAAATATCAAACATAATGGACTCAATTGGTTTATATGGTAACGTATTTAGTGTTTCCGCCTAAATATTGTACTTCTAAATTAAAGCTTTTGACCCTACCGTAAAATGTACTATAAGTTTTACATATTTTAACCCAACACAAAAGCTAAAAGGTAATATTCGAAAAGCTGGTGTTATTAATTAATAAACTCGTTATGCTTGCGTAATAAAAGCTTATATTCGTTGCGGGATTGGCTTAAATCCAAACTAGCCCGCTTAGTATTATAATAATATACACTGCGACATTATACAACTTTCAAATTGAACTAATTTTGTATTAGAAGTAATGCTAATGCTTAGAGAAAGACCCAAGTATACTTACTTCATTATTAGTGGTTTAAGTCGACGGATAAAGGTATCGTAAACGTAAATTATAAAATTTAATTAGGAAAATTTTAAAAATATAACATCTAAAAGTTTTAAATTATTTTAAAATTTTATTAAACATTTTAACATGTTATAAAAGATTTTCTTTTCCGGCTTCGCTTTCTTTAGTAGGCGCCTTTATATTTCATAATTAGATGAAAAAAATTGCTTGAAAACAAAGCTAAATTAAAACTGGAAACACGCCAGATCACATGAGTACTGAATTTAAAAGCTCGCACAAAGTAACAGCGCCTACACGTAGTCGGAGACCGATAATTATTATTGAGCAATGAGATATAAGATAGATTCAGTCAGACGTGTAACTACAATTAGTTAATTCACGTTGGAAATACCAGCGTCTTCGTGGTCGCGTTGGCTGTGTCTCGGCAAAACCAAAGGAATACTAGCGAAGTTGCAAGAGCATACTCATGTAGCGCCGGTATGTAAGTTATTCTATCCCTCCGTAAAGCCTGAATTACTTAAGGAAAGACAACATATATCTAAACATCGTTGAATTCATCTCAGAAGACTGTACGTCATGTGCAACATATCGTTCATGATAGGTTATAACGTTTTTCGTATGTGTAAATGTTTCGCATTTACAGCGTACGTAGCATAAATAGAATGCATGATACTCTTCCAATATGAATTGCCTGCGAATGATGCAATGCGCAGATTCAGCGCTCTCTGACTCCCGACCCTCCGTTTTTCTCCCCTACATTACTATATTTGCGACATTGCTTTCGTGACTAACTTCACATCAACCGAGTTTCACGCGTTGTAGCGTATGTGTCAATAGGATGTCATGAAGAACAATCCTTTTAGAGCATTGTTTTTAGTGATCTGTTCAAACAAGATTATATGAAAAATTATTTCAAAGTCTGTTTATCATAGTTGATTTAGTTTTGAAACTATTTGGCAAAGAAATTTGAAAATTAACATTAACAATTTAGTCTGACTAAATAGTCTAAGTGTCACAACAAATGAAGATTTCTTCCTTCAATTTAGGAATAAAAATGGGACATGAAAAAAAAGCAATTTTACTGTTATCGAATAGAACAGCAAGCTTACAAATGAAACAAATTATAAAACATTCAATTTTTGCATATTTATTTTTCTTTACTCTATCAATTAATATTGAATTCTGAACAAACCGTTATAACTACAAACGTACAACCAAATATCCATTATAAGAAGTTTCGAGGACTATTCACAAACTGTCATACGATTTTGATCAGACCTTTGAATTTCACTGACATACGGAGAAAGTGCTGCGACAACCGCCCCCCTGCGGGTCTATTATGTTAATTTAAAACGATCGAGTCTGTATTGTTATGATGTCAAAATTACGTGCGAGTTAAACCTTTGCCGCCGCGCGCCTTCGGATGACGTAATTTCGACGTTAAACCGATACAGACTCGACGGTTTCAAGTTACATAATTGACGCGGGTTATTTAATAACACCAGACAGCGACGCGTGACCGTCACACACCCCTTATGAATGCATAGCCGGCTCGTGCTCACACAAGCTATCGTTTCGTGTCGATTATAAATGTTAATAATTAAACCTTCGTGTCGTTTTCAATATTACAATCGTTTTCGATAACTTCAACATACAATTATTTGTATTCGGATTAATGTTGTTTTGTACGACATCGTCAATTTTTAATTGGGTCTACGTCAAATCGCTTTCGGGTTTGAGTATTTTTTTAATTTTTTATGTGCTATAATCTTGTAACTAGATACTTTGCCGAGATTTAAGGATAATTCATAAATGTGAAGTAGGTACTATTTGTTTCCCGTGAGAGATAAATAATTATAAATCAATTCGGGAATTTTAGAGGACGAAGAATTTCCAGAGATACACCATGTTCGCTCGACCGAATCCTATGACAGCAGAGCTAGTAGGATAAATAAAAATAAAATTTTTATCAAAAAGAAACCGACTTCAAAACAAAAACTATTCCAAAACAAATTAATAAGCACTAAAAAGTATAAAAATAATTGCATATTCTTCCACAACTTAATAATCAACTTACTTTTTCTACTCATCAATATGTAGGTACGATCTATGTGTTTACCACGCAAGAAGGTAGATAGGTACCGATCCACTTCAAATTTAACTCAACACTTACCTACCTATGAATAACAAACAAGGATCAAAATATTTTTTTGAATTCTTTGAAGTAAAATGAAATGAAAAATATTAGACTACTTTAAAGTTAATCGAATTATTACGATAATATAATGTAGTTACAACTATTGTTATTTGTGGAGTCGGTGTCAGCCAAGGAAACATTACAATATATCTAGCAATAGACACCGTTGAAGTCAGTTAAAATTAGTTGAATGGTTTTTTCACGTTAACATTTTACAACAGCAGTTCGTTATATTATTTATGAAAGGGTTATATCTAGTCCGGTGGTCTAAAATACGTAATACTAAAAATTGACATTTTTTAAATACGTCTTAGATTTTTGAATTTTTTTAAACTCACGATTATGACTGAAAGAATGACTCGTATTTCCCATATTTAGAACTATTTACAGTGTTTTGGGAATTATATTTTGCACCAGTACTAATACGAATTACATGTCATATACAATATAACCTACCTTTTATTACACACATGTCAAACAAAAACACAATATTTTTTTTCTTATACCGTCATTTTTTCTAAATAAATTTATATCTTCTACAACATATAAATATTGCTGGATATCCCGTAGCTACTAATCTTCACAAAGCCCCCTATTAATTGTCAAAGTTTAGTCCGTGTGGTTCATCTAGACAAGCGTTATTAGACAGCTTTTGAAAAACCATCCTATGACTTATATAATTCTTTTTCATTCCTAAGCCCCGTCAAGCGTAATATAAAAATAATGATTGATGAACTGACGTAAAGAAATTCATAAGCACTCGCTATTTAATATCGGTGAACGAGATCATAATATCCAATCGGGATCAAGACCGAGACCTAGAATGAAAATTTGCATCGGAATCGGAAATAGATAATTGTAATCTACGCTTGAAATTCTGCTATTGCTAGTAGTATATATAATATTGCTATTATTTTATTCAGGATCTATTTCCCTATTTGCCATTAAAGTGTCAAGTAGTTACAGGTCAGTTATTTTTTACTTGTTAAATATAAGTGCGAATAAATCCTATCAATTACACCATGATCTAACACACTCTATTTACTATGTAGTCACTGAAAAATTTACTCAATTGTTAATTATACTTCAAAATAATGATGTGTAATAATTAATTTGTTTTAAATATTGCTAAGTGTATATTTTTTAAAATTACAAATGCTTGAGAATACCAGGTCTTGTAAACAGAAAACAAAAGATATTTTCAATTTACATAGCAACAATCACGTACTTATTTAAGAAAATCCACACAATTACACACATGGCTATGATCAAGGAAAGAAACTTGTGGTAGAGCCGTGCTGTGGTCGATTTGGCTGCAGCACGAAAAAGGGTCGCCACGACCAGTGAGGCACAACACTCTCAGACAATACACTGAAAAAAATATTTCTAACCAAGTTCAAATTTGGTTTGGTTAAATATGTTTTGTTGTAATAACTGAATAATTCGTTGTATTAACAAATAATATGTGTGATTTAACCAATGGGATCAATCGTACCAACATACAGGTTGGTTAAGACAACCAAAATATTGATTCGCTCAAAATCAACAATCCAAATTCATTATGTTATTCAAACTTATGGTTGGAAAGACCAATTTTGTTGCATCTCGTCTACTGCATGAGAGTACCGGTGGCCCGTTCCCCTTTCATCGTCCCACTCCTGCCTCTATCATCCAACTCCGGGCGGGCTGCCTCCATCAATCCAGTCCTCCATTGATCAGATATTCTATTTCTACCCAAGAGGCCAGCAATATACTGGTAACTCTTCTAAGTTTGCAAGTGTCCAAGAGCAGCGGTGACCACTTACTATCTAGTGTCTCGCTTGCTCGTTTTCCGCTCGAGAATGTTCTTATATCAAATTCACGTCAAATTAGACAACACAACCTAAATACAAGTAAGAGATGACTGGTAGATAATTTAATTGATACGAGCAGCGTCATTTATTTTCCGTTCACTGAGTCCTAAGAGCTTTACAGGGCAGTTGTTGCAATCTATAATTTACTCGGTACTTTATTTGCCGAGGTAATGCTACTTGTATACTGTGGATTGCAAGTAAGCAATAGCTTACTTGAAAGATTACTTGACAATGATGAGGCCCTAAGTGAATCTTAAAACACTAGTGAAATTATAAACTCGAAAGTATTCTTAATATCGTTGACTAGTTTTTTTTTTTCTAAGGAGGTTAATTTATCATTGGAATATTTTGTGTGGAATGGTATATATATATATATATATATATTCCAATGATAAAGAGTAATAAAAATCTCACTTCTTAACCATTTCTGAAAATATTCGCTTTAACTACTTTTGATTATTATTATCAGTAGGGTCATTCGCAGAAGTTAACAGTAAACGTCAGTAGCATGTTGTGTATGTGTATATATGCGAGAGGTATGGTCTTTCTAAGAAGAAGACCAAAAATTAAAATTCGAGTATTCGAAATGAAAAAGAATTTTCCTTCGAGATCGATATCTTTATTGATCAGTTCTTCAATATTTCTTTCTATTATTTCTGGACTTTATTTATTATTAATATATATATATATATATATATATATATATACATACATGCTCTTATCATGCTCTTGACGTTCATTGTTAACTTCTGCGAATGACCCTACTGATAATAACAATCAAAAGTAGTCAAAGAAAATATTTTCAGAAATGCTTAGTAAGTGAGATTTTTATAAATTTACAAAGACGAAATGTTTATATATCTTAGTGTATCAAATATTTTATTGTAATATTTGCATTACCGCATCTCGCTGTACGTATTCCGTCGTGACGCGGCCGCTCGCTGTCCGCTGCCGGCGCATTGATATCACATTAGTATTTGTGTAACCGGCCTTTCGACCTGGACATTGATTTATTATCTTTGAAAAGTCAAAAAAATATATAAAATTTAATTTTTAAGTAAGTCGTTTGAAAACTTTTAACAGTTATAATCAGTAAATTAATTTACCAAAGTTAATGGAAAACGTCAGGGGCACGCTGTATCGCAATAAAATGAAATGAACTACACAGTACATGCATCAGTACCAAATCTAATACCAATGCAAGTGCTATAACATAGCACCAGACTAAAAAAGTGTAACATGTAAATGTCATGGCATTATTTCGAAATAGCGAATTATCAAGTATCCAGTAAACAAAACTTTAATAAACCCTAGTTCTAATCGTGAACATTAAGCATCTAACAAAAAATTATATGTACAAACAAACATATGTAAATATATTTTAGGGCCTTGAATATACGGCCTCAAAAGCTGGAATCATTGCCAAGAAAGGCTAGCTGATAGATGGCACAGGTCTAGGGAAACTACTGTTTGCTAAGGAAATAAATGGATATTTATTGCCGATGTTAACAAGATATTGTGGATTGACTCTTGTACAACCGAGTTATTTCTCCTGAGCTAATATTGGATCGCCCGGCTATCGTGTGTTTGGTCAACTGTCCTCTTAACCGTATTTTCTGTACATTAATTTCTGTAGAAAAACACCCGCATCCGTGTCCCTTGCTTTACTTTTATATAAAAATGTAATAAATATTACTATACGCAAGATATATTTATATATATATTAACAAACTGTTGTTATTGAGACATGGCGCTCTCTTAGACGCAAGAGGACTAAATCCCTCAACGGGATTAAACCAGCCGCGTTTATTGTGATCGCTGTTATTTTCGGGAAGGAATTTCTGAACTATTCTGTCGTTCTTCTGATTCCTTAGTCGGCAATAAACCCAAGCAAGTATTTTTGATGTAATATTGAAGGCCCTTTTATCGCTTTTTTTTATGTTTTACGTATCAATCCATGTAATCTTTCTTCGGGTAAAAAATTCGTTATTATTATACAATATTATTTTTATTCGTTTATATTATTCAGTCACAGTCTTCTTGTTGGAACAACATTTTTAGAAAAACATCTTCATTTTTATTTCTTTCGACAATCATTACATTTTCTACAAATCCTGATCACCATATTCTTAAATTTTTTTAGTGTTGAATCTAACAAAGACAAAGTCAGAAACATAAGCTAAAAATCTGGAACTGGATTTCGTAGTGTATCAAAATCCAAATATCGGTTTTAGTAAATTTTTGATTGGCAATGTAATTTTTTTTTAATATTTTCTGGTTTAAAAACTATTTCTAGACATATTGCGGTAATACGATATTATACTCTAGACTCGAAAAAGCGATAGATTTTTATTAAAGTATTCAAAAATTGTAATCAACTTCATTTAACTTTTACAGTGGCATTTGGTTGAAGTAACATTTTTATGGTTTGTTTTGAATCGATGCGATGATAAAAAAAACTGATTAAAAAAAAATATCGTATTTATCGCTTGAAATAGATTGCTTCGTTTTGTCATTTATGAATTATTTTTGATTTTTGGTCCAAAGTACACAGTGTTTATTTCACCAAATCTGGACTAATTGTAAAATTCGAATTCTCAGCATATTTTTAATGTACTACAACATCTTTTCTGTAAAGAAATGTATATTTAACATAATTTATGAGTGTAAATAATTTTAGGGAGGCAAACCGGCATGCGAGCCATCGGCGAGTAGACGGTCACCGCCGCCCATGGGCACTGACGACTCCGAGAAGTCGAGGAGTCACTAGTGCGTTCCCAGCCTACTAATTATATAGCAGAGTTACGTAACAACCCGCAATCCTTTCCGTAGGCTCTCGCTTTCCTGGGCTCAAACTTTCAGTACCTTGATCTGTATTCACGGGAAGCGAAGAACGACTCGAGATAGATGTATGTTACCGTAGCCCATTATAATGCAAGATCCGGTACTGAATATATATATCCTCATCTATCATTGGACGATGACAAAGATTATAATTTATATAACGCATACATCGATAAATCGCAAATGGGTTGCCTATGTAAATCGCGTAGCGATGGTGTCATATAATGTAAATTCTAATTAACTTTTTGATATCATCTTCCCTGAACTGTTAATCATAAAAATCAAGGATTAGCTGAGAGAATATGATACAAAGAATTGGAAAAACATAGTCTGTCCATTTTCCCCTCAGCACAACTATGAAGTTGTCAGGTGTCAGGTGAGCAAACATTATGAATACATCCTCATCAGCTATTTAATTGTATTTTTTTTAATGAAATTACAAATTATTTTATTACCTTACTAACAGTATTAGGTTGCCTTAGCAAATGTTTATAACATCCATAATTGCCTAGCTTTTAAATGTTAAATTCACTCCTCCATTCGACAGACAGACAAAGATGCAGGGAATTCTCCTGGAAGAAGAATTTTCTTTTCTGAAAAAATAATTTCCTAAACAAAAAAAATCGGTTCCAAAGTGTACACTTATCAATAGCACATTTTGCCGATAGTTTAAGCGCGCTCCATGGATTAAAATATTGGAGTGGAGGTCATATTAAATATTACATAATAATACCAATTTTTTTTATTTATATTTAGATTTACCAATAGTTAAGTATCTCGTTACAAAAAAAAATACATTTGTAAAACGCTATTTTTTTATCATACAATCGAAAAGTAGGTCGTAAAGCGTGGAGAAAAAGATTATTGTTGTGACTATGAATAGACAGATATGTGAATAATATTTCATACATTAGAAGCGTCGCCGAGTTCAAGGATATTAGTCAAAGCGAATGACACCGATGCAAATGAACATAACGAAGATTATAGATTAAGATTATATGTTATCTAACATACATCAAAAAAAGGTATATATTTCTTATGCCAGATTTTAGACTATTAGAGAGCTCTAATAGAGAACGTCGGGCGCACTTTTCATTTCAGAGGACATCAAAAAGATGACGAGCAACGGGTAAACTAGGGCGAGATCTTATAGTTTTACCTCATTACATTGGGCAGATCGTCGTTATCTGCTCGTACAACATATAAATGTATTTGCAGTCAGAAGCATCTGATTCATGTTTCCTTACTTGCTGTGACTTTCACTATTTGTATACATGCACACAAGTAGGACCGCACACACACATACATATATATATACTCATCATGGATTCAACGACTGAAATCCTATAAAAAGAAAATACTAAGGCGTATATTCAGAAACACAGCGCTATTATTATTGTATCGCTACGGTACCACTTGAATACCTATACTTCATCGCACTTGGCTTGTGAATACACTAATCACAGAAATAAAAGTGACTACCAGCACTAGAGCTGCGAAGTATATATCCCTTGACTAGCCACGTTCTTCAAAAGCAAATAAGTCAACAAATCGTCTATAACAAAACGTAAATATGTCACATCCGGCATAAACAAACAAGACTTATTGCACTCTCAAAACTTCCACCCACAATATTAAATGCATTTAGAATAAACATATTTGGGAAATTGTAATATAGGGAAAGATGGTGGGAACGGAGAGGGACTGTTAACGTTATAGACTACTTGTCTTGAATATTAATTCAAGGAAAATATATATTTTTTTTTTTTTTGCTTTTAATTTATCTAGCTTGCGAGCGCAATTCCCAAGAATGCATATTCACTTACATCAGTAAGATGCATTTTTATAAGTACTAATACATCATAATACAAACAATTCAATGTTTGACAACATCATTAATCGTCGTACATTCCCCATTCCAACGCATATCTGTATAGATATCGACTTTAATTATCACGGTAACATTCAACAATAGCGTCATGTCGACCGTGTTCCGATTCCGGGGAGCGTATTGTTTTGCCGGAAAGGTAAATTAATTCGTTTTCAAAGCCGATGCTTTGCAAATCAACAAGGCAACATTGTAATTACAATTCAGCTTACGTTGGAACATTCCGTTTCATATTTATGATGTTCTCGCTTGAAATTCCGCCCGGCTTCGTTTCAAATTATTCCACAAAGGTGTATAAGTATGACGTTTGTTCGCTACGTCTATATGTACTGAGATAGATCTTGATTGTCAAAAGAAAAACAGGTGTATGTCACTAATCGCGTACTTGAGATAATTCTTTGTCTTTGCTCGAACTGGATTTTCACTGGAGATGTTTATACTGTCTGATACATAAACTCCACAGCTGTCCAATGATATCGCTTTCGGCGAAGTGGCTTATAATCTCATGTAAAAGATTCACGTTTACATTTTCACGTAAGAATATTGGATCTGATTTTTCTGGTAATGATTTTTATTTTCTTAATCACCTTTCACGACGTGCGTTTCATTTGTCATTAAATAATACATACATAATATGAGGTCTTAAAGAGATAATTAAATTATTAGAAACTACGCCAATAACTAATGTGTATAAATATGTTAGTCATGACATAATCTTTTCAGATATTATAGAAATTTCATCAGTTTAGTGTTTACCTCACCGCTTAATGTTTGCTCTTTGCCGCTTACAGGCACATCTCCCGCGCTGGCAAAGCGATTTCGGCTTTGAAAAATAAATGCATTAACCATCTGTTCTTTATTAAGACAGAACGAGTCTAAAAATGGATGGCTTTAATTCATATTACATTCATTACGAAACTCGGTATAATTAAATATTGGTACCCGCTTTTAATAAATATCATTTGTGTCAATGCTATACAATGTTCCGGATTCGTATACATTTCAACTTTCGCAAAAGAAAATGAGGTTAATTTTTTCGACAAAAATAAAGAAAATTATTTTTCTGTACATTAGTTTTTTTAATGATTTCTTGAATATTAATTTCACAATTTTGACTAGTCTGCACTTAACAATTTAAAAATATATTTAAAAAATTAATACATTTAACCAACAATTTTTTGTCAGTTAGCTAAATGTGCGACCTTGAAGATAATTATAAAGATAATTCGCATATTTTTTTTTAGACAAAACTAAAACATTTTTTGTCATTTTCATGTGTATTTCGTAAACTAACATGTTTATTTTTTAATTTCTTTTACAACTAGAATAAATTACGGAAAAGATTTTAGAATATTTCAAATCTATAGCTCATTTTTATGGCCCTCTGAAATAGTAAACAAAGCCCACTGAGGTGCTTTGTATTGTACTGTGCCATCATTTTTGTTTCGGCAAAGCGGCCGGGTCATAAATTACGTTACTGCGGGGTGAGGGAGGAGGAGACTTCTAATTTAACCGTTAGTCAGTTTGTGACTTTGCGCTCAAATAGACGTGTTTCAAAAACGTTTGTTTTCTTTGTGACTATTGTCTGTGATCGCAATGGATCCTCGATCACATTACAGCAACTCGGAGCTTGCTGATATCCATTTTATTTATGGATTTTGTAATATGGGAATTCTCGAGCTGCAATTCGAGAATATCGTTTGAGATCTCCAAGGAGGCGTACACCAGACTAGGGATCGTTTATCAACGTTCATCGCAAGATGTATGAGTACGACTCGGTACGTAGCCTGTTGACCGACCTCTTCGAACTGTGACTATTCACATAGAAGAACGAGTTCTGGAAGAATTATTTCAAGATCCTACAACGAGTTCGACTCGCATCGCTCATAGTCTCGGCATACCAAAATCAAATATTTGGGAAATTTTAAAACGAGAAAGCATGCATCCACATCATTTTCGACGAGTACAACATTTGCATGAAGAGGATGCCTTACGACGAAGTGCTTTTTTGACATGGATATTAAGAAAATTGCGAACCAACCGAAAGTTTTTTAGAAACATTTTATGAACCGATGAAATGCAATCTAACTGAATTGGAATTACATATAATGTTCGGCCGTCTTTGTTTCAAGTATGATTTAGAGTTAATGTGCGGCCGGAGCTTAATGACGATTATTTAATCGGACCCATTATACTACCCCAAATACTACATAGGGCTAGGTTTTTATCATTTTTGGAAAATGAATTTGCAGAGATAATAGACAATTAGAAATGAGATATAGACGCCGTCTATGGCTGCAACTCGACGGGTGCCCTGCCCATTTTATAATGCAAAATCATCGAAAATCAAATTATTTACGGATCGAACGAGTAGGAGTAGTCTCTTGACTACCCAAATCGCCTGATTTTATCTCCATGGATTTTTTCCTATGGGGGACTTTGAAACAAAAAGTGTACGCTGCTGACATTAACACTCGCGACGAATTAATTGAAAGCATTTTAGTTGCCGCTGATCAAATCCGAGTATCCCCGGGGATGATTCGTCGAACTACGTCATCTGTCGCGTTACGAGCTACAAGGTGCATAGAAAATCAAGGAGAGCATTTTGAAAATATTATCAATTAATTTTATGTACATTTTCACAAAAATGCATTATTACAGAAGTAATTATCGAGAGAATTGTATTATTTCATACCTATTTTTATACTTTATTAGTACTTAAATTTATGTTTAAATTGACAGAGAGACAAATTTATTTAGTCCGACCAAACAAAGTAAAGCAATCAGAACATCAATTTCATTTTTTTTAATTATTATAAATAGGTGTAGCTTCAAATTTTTTTCAAACTTTACATTTGTGAAAAATATTTTTAATACTTAAAAAGATGATACATTTATTGATTAACGAATAAAAATCAATCGCCATACAACATTTTTTAATGAATTATAAATTTTTAAGTGTTCACTCGGAAATATTGATAGTTTACATTTCAAAAATACATTATAATAAAAACTAATGAATAAAAAAACACTTGTTATATTTTTATCGATAAAATTAGCATCTATTTACTTTTCCCAAAGTTAGAACGTACACAAATCGGTAACATTGCATAAGAACGTTTTATAACGCGCACGCGAAGGCGCAACAGTCGGCCTGTAACTTCATAAATGTAAACATATAATACGTAATCAGGTATTTTCGAAATCATTAAATCAGTTCCAAAGGTCACAGGCGGCCGGTGGAAGTGAAGTCCCTCAATTAAAAGTTGATTCCCGGCGCGGGCGCTCGTACGGCGCGCTCATCAAACTTCAAATGATCACTTTAAAGGGCTTTGTTTAAAATTGTCCCGGACACATTCACCATTGCAAATTTCCACCCTTATATTAACATACCAAAAGTCTGTTACGGGCGCCGCCTAAACAGGTTTTAGGACTACATTACGTGGTAAATTAGGACGCATATGTGTTGTCCCTTTAAGCTAACCGGATGACATAACTGTATTGTAAGTTCTAAATAAACGAAATGCAGGATTTAAATAGACCGCATTACGATGAAAATCGAATTCGGAATAATGACAACCATACATAAAATGCTTTTAATAATACAATACTAGAACTAGGTTTTTAGTGACGCATGCATATACGTATGCGCTACTAGGTTAACACATTATAATGTAATTACTTTATGACTGTAAAAAATATTAAAATCATCCAAAGTTTTTTTTATGACTATTAGTTCCTTAGAAAACAAAAGTAACAAGAAAAATAAGTATTATGAAATACAAACACCCAACTACGCGACCAGCACGGAACGCGGCCGGCCATTTACGTAGACGAGCGCTAGGTGTACGAAAGAGGTGACATTTTAAAATGTGTACTATATATACGTATGTATACTAGCTGGTCAGGCATACGTTGTGCTGCCTTTTCTTTTGGATGGTTTGCCCATCTGGATAATGCTCACAGCTCCTAGCATGGGCATAGAATGAATTTCTTCATCTTCTGTATCAATCGACATCAATCTCAATCCAGTAATGCTTTTAATTCTGACCCTGACCCCTCACTCGATTTCAACCTCAATATCGTTCTCAAATTCGGTCTCCGTCCCATTTCCAAATCTGATTCCGCTACCAGACACAGTTCCGGTTTGAACGAAGCCAAGGGTAAATAAATATTTCATATTTCATATTTGGATCCCGATTAGGCTTTTTCATTCTGATGCCGATCTTAAACTCAATTTCGACCCCCGTCTCGTTTTTAGTTCCGGTCCCAAACCAGGCTCTCAATCCAGGCTCATGGTCCCGTTTTGAATTGCCATACCGCTAGCGATCCAAATCTACATAATATCCTGTTTTAAAATATAGTAATGAATTTCAATTTAATGTGATGTGATTTGGTGAACAATATTTTTGTTAATACGTTTTATGCTAATTAAGGGGCGGAGGTCTATATAAATTAAAATTTGTGTATATATGTATTTTTAAATGAGAAATCCGAAAAAGTTTAAAATAAAATAACGATTTCGTTGAAAAAATACAAAGAAAATTAGATCTCGATAACTAGCCACCTGCCGGGATAAAAACTATCCTATGTCTCGAATTGGAGCTAATTAGATATAGTGTGCAAAATTTCATTAAAATCGGTTAAGTAACATTGTGACACGGGGATTTTATATATTAAGATTTATCTCAATATGTAGTCATGGTACGGTAGACATCACATTTTTCCATACAGTGATTCTGGGGGTGCGCTGACACTATCTAATTATATCTATGTGATGGTATCTCAAATTGATGCAACACTACAGGGTGACGTTATGGTAAAGCCCGGTAAAACTAGCTCGCGAGTGTTTGTTAATAAAGGAAGAAACTAAATAAAATCAGAAATAGTAGTGTATGATGCAAATAAGTATCAAAACGGGGTGACAAACTAATTTCGGGTATAAACGTAACTAGTTTATTGCAATTAGAGTGTGGAATGGAAGTAAAGGTGGTGAATGATCATAAACTGACTATGGAATAAGTAAAACTAATATCTGAACAAAGAATAAAATAACATAAGTAATAATAATTAGTATTTCCGGTCTTCCGAGAGTACAGATGAAGTAGATTATTTTTTCAGAACACAAAGAGTTGTCCAGTTCACGAACCGTTCGTAATACAAAATCAGCTATCTGGACTCGAGATTTCCAGCGTATAAGAGAATGAAGGGCGTAAACTCAACATCATTTAGAGATGGTGCATTCAGCATTTTTTTAAAACCAGTTCAGGAGTTAGACTCCGGTCATGGTCACATTTTGGTCTGTTCTGGTCATGGTCACATCTTAGTATATCGAACATGATTGCCACTTTGATCTAGTTTAAGTAATAATTATAATCATTTAATTAAGACCTAACACCAAGATTTGATAATACTCGCTGAATGATTACAAGCAGATTTTCCCTTTCTGTCGTATCACAACCTGGTGTCATAAGAAGCCTTTCTGCTAATTTTCATCTCTTTAAAAAAAATTCTTATCAAAAATTTTCTATTCCTAACATTTAAAAAAGTTAATTAATTAATATGGGAGGTAAATGGTAAATGAATAATAATTTGTGATAAATATAGTCCATATGTATAATAAACGAGTATAACCCGATGTGTTTGTGCATTGAAGGTAAAGTATGAAAAATTGAGAGGATACAATAAAAAAGGCAATATAAAAGAATGCTTTCTCTTACATTACGTTCTATATATTATATTCGCGCATATCTTTGAAATTACTGAACGGATTTTAATGCAGTTTTCTCGAGTAGATAGGGCTTGGTTTAGAGTCACAATCAGCTAAAGTTATTCTAATCGGATATCAGAAAAAAGATTTCCTCATTTAAACATCTAGCCTGATAACTTCACATCATCACCCGACATCACAATATGAACGAACAACAATTTTCAACAGAAAAAAATAACAGTAACTATACTCGACTTTCCAATAACTTATAACCTATTTAAAAATATAGAAATCACGGGTGGGCTTAGAGGGGGCGTGTACTGATGAATGAGGTAATAGTACGAATTGCGTTAAAAACTTTGTGACATACCGAATTCCACGGGGACGGAAAGTTAGAATACAAATAAAATAGTTGCAAATATAAACTATACGTTAGTTAGTTGTAAATATATAAAATATTACAAAATTGACCTACATTTATTAAGCAATATATTTGTCCATTATTTTACAATTTACAAAAATAAATATTGCCCCTTATTTCAAAAATATTAGTAATAAGACTGAACGTTTGTACGAATTTTATTGAAAATTGACTTTCTACCCGCAGTTTAGTCGGCGTGGAAATAAAATATATTCATCCGTTTTTCATATTGAACGATTTTGCTGCCAGTACCAATCTCCTGCCTGTTTTCAATTGAGATTCTGATACTGTTCCTGATTTTGATCTCGATGACATTCTTTATTCTAATTCCAGACCTACACTTGCTTCTGATCTCGGTCCTGTTCTCAATTTCTCCCCGTTTTTCAATAAGTAAAGCACGTCATAATCATTCAACTGTAGGTTTTTTCTTTTGAGCATTGTTGTTTGTTCATGTTGTGAAGTTCGTATAGGTCTTCGACGCTATTATTTGCCTTGTATTTTCTCAAACTCAAGATTTTAAAATGAGGATAATTTTTTATCTCGACATCCGATTTGAATTGAATAATTCCCATATTTTGGTACAAGCCAAGATCTATCTATCTGTGGAAAATTCATTAAAAATCACTCAGTAATTTTAGAGACTTAAGCTATCAGATAGAAAAAAAAATTTGAATATCATTTTTTTCTCCTGTATTTTCTTTCTCTTATCTTCCCCTCTTTATTTTTCATACTTACCGTCCATGCGCAGATACGGATTCTATTGCTTTATTATATGCATAGATGTACTTGCATTTGACAAGAGACGTCCCGAATACATTCATATTCCTCCCAGAGAGTGCGCCGCGGTCTATTACATTTCCCCCCCCCACCACACGTTGCACGTAGGGAATAGTTCAACTCTGTGAGTCTCTAACATTGCATACATTTTTGTACTCGTACTTTAAAAGCTTTTATTATCCTTTCTACTAGATTAAAAAATCTCTAGAAAATATAGCCATGTCCTATTAACGTTGAAAAGACAGGACGTGGTATATGGGACAGGAATAATAAGGTCATCGATCGATAGAAGTTCATCGAATAGTCACTTTCAACGACAAAAAATTGTTTCGTTGAAATTGAAGCGTTAATTCTATGACGACTGTTACTTGACTGCTGGAGTGTAAACGGTGATGGTGACATTGTAAGAAAATAATGTCACCGTCAACATTAACTTCTGCCCACGCACCCCTTCTATTCGAGCCGACCCTATGGTCGACTAACGTAACGGAAAGTACACCATATGTGCATAGTTCAACTAATTTTGACCACGGCAAGCCAAAACTTGTGAATACTATTTGAATCTCATTAAAAATGTCCTCTCCTGTAGTAGTTCCTTTTAGCAGATGTAAAGCAAGAAATTCCTCAATAATAGTGAACTCTTTATCGACACCTCGAATAAATATAACCAGTTGAGCTGTGTCAGACAAATCGGTGCTCTCGTCTAATGCTATGGAAAATGATTCAAAACCAACCATTCAGTTAATGTTGTTTTTATATAATTAGAAATCATTTCTATACGTCGGACAATAGTTCGTCTTGACATACTAATTGTTTCAAATTTATTTTCTTTTTCAGGACACAAAACATTGCAAAATTTTAATATATACTTCTTGATAAATTTTCCTTCTGCAAATGGTTTTAATGACTTCTCCAATTTAGAATTAACTATAAAACTAGCTTTCACAACATTATCTAGTTGTGTTCTTTGTCTATGAAACATTTGCTGGTGTTTTTCCAAATTTGCGATAGGATTCTGAATTTTATTTTTTTTATTTGTCGTGTCAATGAGTATAGCATTGGATGCTTAGTTGAATAATGCCTCTTTATATTGAATTCTTTCATTATTAAATAGTAATATATGGTTCACTAAGAATGAAAGTTTAATTAAAGAAGTACAAGAGAAAATTTAAAATTCACAATCAACGCATAATTTATTTGCAGCGACACCTGAGATATCTTAAAAAAAAAGACTAAAGAAAAATGGTCTTAAATACTAGGCTAAGTTCACTCATATGGTTAAGGATACCTAAACACTCTAGTGTCAATAACTCTTTTTGTTTTTCTTATCGTTTTTCTCGATAAGTTACATTTGATGATTTTAAATTTGTTTATAAAAAAAATTAACAAACATGAGAGTTGTCATATTCAATAGGCTTCTACTCCATAAATCCGGTTATATTAAGAAATCAATCAAGTGAGTTAATAAAGTCAATGGAGCTCAATCGTAATAACATCCTTACGGACCAACTATAAACCAATTGGCGGCCCAAATAATTTTTTTTATTTGACTGCAGGCAGAGATTTGTTGTTATAATCATATCTTGTGAGAGACTAGAAATGATGTAAAGTATGAAGAATTAAAATTCTTCTTTACAATATTGTACTTTCTATACCGAATGAATAAGTCCATTATATTATTCGTCAGAATGATTAAAGTTAAGTAGGCTTCATGTTTTCTGTTGAGCAGATTGTAATGCACAGCCGCGTTGTGGCGTGCAAAACGTTAACATTAAACATAAATTAAAGTTTTGTAAAATTCATCAAAGTAACCTTGAAGTTGTGTTTCCATGAAGAACAAACCGTTCTTATGCCAACATGCCCTGGCATTTATGTTTTCTAAAGATATTTCGGATAATTATGCAACTTTTATTTCTCAATTTAATCGTGCATTATTTTTCGAATTTCAATAATTATTATTGTGCCTCATTATGTTGATAATTTTATATTATTATCGATCATTTCACTTAATTTTCATAAAAAAAATTATTTAAAATTTACTGCATTTCCCGATGATATTCCCTTTTCTTCCACAAGTGTGCACTGCGGTTGACTGTATTCCTCCCGCCATATAATTAGCACATAGCAAGTAGTAGCATATCAATTTTCATGGTTATGGGTTGACAGGTATGGAACTTGATATACTGCAGCGCTACCTGGTGTCGATTTAAAACAAAGGGTATAGTACAAAAACTTTCTCCACGGAAAAATACATATGCATGCCACTTTTCACGGTGTCGGTTAAACGGTATAAAAGTTGATGTGCTACAGCGTCATTTGGTTACGAATTGCAACAAAGTGGATAGCACAAAAACCTTTTTCATGAAAAAATGCATATACCTAACAATTTTCATGGTGATCCGTCGAACGATGTCGGAGTTTAGCGATAATACTCGCCTATGCATATAAATTGGTTAATGTTGTGGTATTTTATAACATTTTAATGTCATGTCATGATATTTAAAAAAAAAACTTACTATATTTGTTATATTTATTTTTCAGATTCTTGACAAAGTTTTGATAAAAAGTCGAAATGTCAAACCGGCCAGCAACAGTTTCATTGTTTTGCCATTGTCCACACTCCCGTGAACCTATTTTGTATTTACTGAACGTAATTATGTTTAATAATGTAAATGTTTAGTATTTATATAATAATTACTAATAATTATTAACTTAATTGTTAACTACACGCTATTGTGTTGTACAGAATTATATATATATTTAATATGTAACTTATTGTTACGTATGGAAACTCCGCAATGAAGCATACACGTATGCTTCATTGCGGAGTTTATTACAAATTAACTTAACCTATTCATATTTTGCCTTCATCGCAAACACATGTATACAATACACACTTACATTTGTTGCAAATAAAAAATCTATATTGTTATGTCTCACACCATATATATCAGTTCGAAGTTAGGAATATGCCTATGTACGATAAGGAAATATATTTTTATTATCCTCACAACAAATGCATCACGAATTGCTATGTACGTATTTTGCATATTTGTAATTGAAAAATGTCGATATATTTTATTGTATAATATCAAGGGCATGAAAATATAAAACAAAATCTATTAGCAAGCATAAATTAAAGCTCATCGCAACATTCACAATCTATAAATTTTGCAATGACTCTCCACTTGTCAAACTTTTTTAGGTTTCTGAGCCAAATTTGCAAAACCCTTATAATTTTCTTCATGTCCATCTGTACGTCCGTCCGTCCGTGTGTCACAGGCATGTTACTCAATACCTACTATATATGTATTGGTGAAATTTATAGTGTAAGTGTCTTGTATAAGCCGTAATTAGTTTGGTAGTTAAATAATAAAAATAATATGTTTATGGGGGAATACCTCATATATGTTACAAAATCTAAAAAAATTTTTTTCAGAAAACGTCAACGAGTAACACATATATCAACAGTTTTTATTTTTTTTTAAACACAAGGTTTCTAGGCAATTTTTCTGATTACGTTAATAATTTCGGAAATAATCGCTCCGCAATTTAGAGAAATTGCCTCTATTTTCTAAACCATATATACAAAACCTATGAAAAAAATATCGGAGGTAACGCTTAATAAGTAATTTCAAAAAAAGTTATTTTGAATATGATAGAATATACCGTTTTTCAGTAAACGTCGAAAAACTGCGTTTCTCAACAAAACGACGTAAGTACCATAAAGATACGCTCTTTTGCTGATACTTTTTAGTGTACTCTATTTTAAGAATAATAGTCGACATACCTAATTATTTCTCTAGTTATATGTGACTAAAGTGCTTATACTTATTATGTGCGCAAAACATGGAAAAAAGTGTAACAAGGTGGTTTTTTCATCGGTAATGCATTTCTTTTTAGTAACGGCTTCGGAACCCTACATTGAGGATGGTTCGACATGCTCTTGGCTGGTTTTATTATTCTGATTTCTGATACTTCAATATGTTTTCAAAGACTTTTACAAATGTTTACTTTTACTGAGTGATTCATTATCATTTTTCTCATTTATTACTAACCTACCGACATGTTGTTAACGTTCATAAACAAATTAATTAAATGTAACATACACTATCAAATACTTGTATCTCCATTAAGCACATTTGTCGACCTAAACAGAACTAAGAATCTATTCGAAGAACGAAATCCAAAGAAAAATACCGAATTCGTCTTTAATATTAGAAAACTATATGTAATACGATCACGTAACACTGATGTTACTTTTTCTTACATAAGCATCGTACTCATTATGAAATACGAAAGGTTTTTCACGGACAAAAATTTTCAAACCTTAAAAAAATCATATCTACAGATAACAGATCTACAGATTTGTATGTTGAAAAAATAAGATAGGACACAGTTTCCTTATTTCGGATATAACAATATAAATATGACATTTTTTTTTGTTTCATCCAAAAAGACGACCGTCGCTTACCGAAATAAAAGACCAATATTGCGCAAAGCCATAGCGATATTTTTTTCTTGCAGCAGCAAGAGCTTTCAACGTAAAAAACTGGGCTTTCGTTTTAGTCCAATAGATCTTCCTTTGTACTAAATTGTGTTCTATCTATCATTTGTAGTTCTCTTATCGTTCTGGCTCGGAGTAAATCGTGTTTGTAAGACTTTGTGCGGTGAATCTTCGTTCGTTGGAATAGAAATCATCATTTTTCTTAAATATCAACACTGACGTTTATTAATCCAAATTGTGAAATCATGTAATGAAATGAGACTAAAAATTGTATAAATGAAAATATTGTTGATTAATTAAAGAAGATTTAACAACAAATCATTTGATTTATTTCTCAGTCCCTGTGCTAGTGTAAAATGAGTAAAAATCTCTTTTTCGATGGTAGTCCCACTCCCATTGGTGCTGCTAGTGGCGGTTCCGGTGCCGGAAAGGATTTTCGTTATTAATAACAAGACTGAAAAAAAGTTTATTTGAATAAAATAAAATTAAACAACGTTCTTCATAGAAAACGATATAATACCGAAATTATGGTAATAAGTAGCCTAAACAGAAACAGTATATGTAAAATTTTAGTTATAAGTTTATGACATTAAGTTGAGTGAATTAATTAAATAGCGTATTGAATTTTCCGCAATATGTATATATTGTATATGTATGTATATATATATATATATATATATATATATACACACACACACACACACACACACACACACACACACACACACACACACACACACACACACACACATATACATATATATATATATATATATATATATATATATATATATATGCAAAAGCTGAATACAAATTATATTATTAACTTTCGATACAGTAAATGATTCTATAGATCTTTTAAATGAGTTTGAATTGCTTTAATCGGTTAAGTCATCAAAACACTTATCTAAAAAAATCAAACAATAATCAGATTATTCAACAACAGAACGTAATTTTCATTAAAATTTCAAATACATTTCCGGCTGAAAACGTCGATTGGTTTTAAATCGTGATTTGCTACTAACAAATTAAGTCCACAGCCTGCACCCTTAACAAAAGCTTAATTCGTTAATAGATCCCCACGGCACAATCCCTTGCGGATAGGGTGACCATAAAACCGAAGTTAACAGCCGAAATATATATACATCTGCCTGTCAATAACCTAAATTGCAATTGCAAACTATAATGAATATTTAAATAACTATTACGTTCTACTATTTTGTCATTTTGTAATAGTAAAATACCATCCATATGATATTACTATTGATTTTGTTCGTAACTAACATATTTTTTAATAGCCCTAAAAGTAAGGGCAGTGGTAGCACAACGGCCAGGAACGTCGCTTTGAAACCAGACGGTGTCGGATTTGATCCTGACCAGGTGCAAATTGACCAATGAGCTTTTGACCCTGAGAACACATTAAGCCATCGGTCCTTAACGGTGGCAACGGCCGCCAGCGTCCCCCAACCCACGTGGAGACTTAAGTTCATGACCTTTAATCTGAATTGAAAAGAAATTATTGTGGTAAGTGTGCTTCAGCAGCGGAGTGGTAAGACCCGACACTGCAGACGACCAAGCGGTGAGCATGTTGGCTTACATAATCAAACGATATCAAGTTTGAATTAACTATTATGTTTTTATCTTAAACCACGGTAAAATCGATCGGTGAGTTTTAAACTTAAGTCAACCACTTCTTAAGAGTTTGTCGCTGTCGTTGATCGATATCATTGTCGTACTGACAGCATCTAAAAAAGCACCTCTGGATCAGCTTGGTGTATTTAATATGTATGCCGCTCAACATTAAACCAAAACAAATGTAAAGTGTGTACTTTCAGCATTTTAGTTTCATTATGCTTTATACGAATAAGAATAAAGTGCGACAACCAATATTAAAAAAAAATAGAAAGTATATTGAAGTGACTGAGTTATGTAGGTGGTATTTGAGCCATCCGGCCTCCGCGCTCAGTCCTGCGACAGTGAGTTCCATTTTTTATTTATAGATTTTATTTTTAAAATACTAGAAGGTAGGCAGGGCGAGAAACAAAAACAGTTAGAAAAAAAATTGTAGATAGGGGCTCCTGGCCAGGTACGTGGACCTCGACATTAAAGACCCGAAAATTGAATGTAAAGCAACAAAAAGTATCATAGTGAATTCCTAAAAAATACGTGAACAGATAACAGTGAAACTGATTAATAAAATATAATCTTGGCGCTGCTAATTTTAGCAGCAATTTCGAGTCCTGAGTATCGAATCCCGACGAGGGTTATGGCTGAACTACCACAACAACATATTTTTTTTAACGTGCATTTACACTTTAAAAAGTATGTGCGACTATCCTGTAAATAATGGACATATTTGTGTTGACCCTACAGTTAGCACAAATTTATAATGGGATTAACAAACCTAATATTTCTTGGTCGAACAAATTTACCAAAATCCACACCAAATATATTACACAATTAATTAATTACTTCTTGAAAATATATGTAAACTAGCGCTTAATAAATTTGCAATGTTCAGTAAGGATTAATCCTTATTACCCCTTTGCATTTACTTTTAAATTTATTTGAAACTTGTCAATGTAAGCACACGAATAATTTTTATACTGCCTAATTATGGATTTTTATTTTAATTAATTACGTTTAATGGTTATTTTAAAAAACGGGCTAAATGCGAATAGGAGTTGTCCATAAAAATTATAAAATATTTTATATGAAAATGAGTTAGAAAGAGTAGTTTCGAATATTGCAAATGTTTCAAATTTTGTTATATTTATGCCGTATTGTCTATCATACTTACTACCACTAAAAATTATTTCAGGTCATTCGATTTACGAGGATAAGCAGGGTGGACGACATATTCCGCACATATTTTAATGTGATGTAAAGAGTAACAATTCTACTATGAATGAAAATATTTATTTTCGGTCTCCGAAATGATCTCTTTAAAGTGATGTTCTCACACGGTACATAAAATAAAATAAAAAAACCTATTAAATTAAGAATGGTTACAAACAAACGATTTATGTTAATGTGTGAAATTTTAAATCGATTTAATCGTACTAGTAGTAACAAATATTGCCGTTACATATAAACAGACAGACAAGACACCGAATTTAAGTTCAAGGTCTCCGTTTCGATCATTTTTTTTTAATAACATAATCACTTAACCGGTTTCGATGAAGTTTGATTCCTTATAGTTACGTCATAAAAACACTTTATTAAATATATTTATTTTATATCGTCGGCCTGGATCAAGATTGACAAATTAATAATCGATTTAGAATTAGGTTTAGAATAAAAGTTATAATAAAAATCAAAATCTCTCTGAAAGATTTTGTATCTACGGGGAGGAGTCACGGACAAAATATAATATTTTACCAATTACCTAACATCTTAATCATTAGCAAATTTTACTGAAACTAACACATTGAATTTTCCGCGTAAAGCTATTACAAAAGGCACTAGGCGCATAGCAACTGCTGTCAAAAATCTTGACATTCAACATTGTTCTACTCTAATGTTTAGCATTAAAATATCGTAAGGTAAGACGGACGACAGAGGATAAAGGTAACCTTCGTATTTTAACCGCCGATTAGAATTTAACTTTATAAGTAGCCATAGATTGAGTTTCTCGAAGATTCGACATTTAACAAAAAAATATACTTAATTTTGGGGGGAAGGATCATGACTTCTAAGCCTCCTTAGATTTGTGGTTATCGTGTTTGTTATTGTTTTTTAATGTATCATGACTTCTTTCGAAATCAAGTGATATTTCCTTACAATTATGTGTGTATACGACATCAAATCCAATAAAAACAAATAAATGGTGCGAATCAATATGACTGGAAAGCAAGTCTTGTTGACTAGAAGGTGTGCGACGAAAAGAGTTTACAATGCTTCTAGTTCTGAAACCGCTTCTTTTAAAGCAGGTATCTCGCGGCATACGTGAACTCTGGTTTTATTAAGTTCCTTAGAGTTTTGTGTTTACAATCTCATAGCTTTAAATATAAATGCAAGTAACAAATTTCAAATAATGTCAGAGGTCGCGTCACCGAGGCGCCCTCTGCGGAGAGAGATCGGCTGTCGCGAACCCAATCGCAAAACGATATACCAGCTAAGCGTACGTCGAATTCTATATCGTCCTTCGTATTCCGGTTCGCGCAACGGACCGCGTACAATTTGACTTTTTGAGGTTGGAATATAAAAAGGTAATCAACCGAAAGCGGCCCGTCAAAGCGACGGGCTCTGGATGCGAGCTATATTGGGCGATACGGGATCTGTCCTATTTCGCTCTAACGCTCTCGATTTATAGGCCCGTTAAAATTAAAACAGCAATATATTAAATTAATTTCAACCTCCCTTCGCTCTGAGTGATTTTCTTTCAGTGAATTCATTGTTAGCATTGTTGTCTGAGTAATTTTAAAATTGGACACGGAAAGTTTTATCGTTATGTTGTTTGATATATGGCGTTAACTTATCGGTATGCGAAAGTCAAAACGAAAATTTGTAACGGGAAGTAGAAGTACTTACTATACAGTGTGCGTCAAGGTTCTAATTACCCCATCGCTAAGATGTACTCTCCTGCCCTCTTTTTGTTTCAGATTCATGGGTTTGCACCTTAAATCGTCCGCACAGGTCGATTGCCAGTCTAGGGCTTTTAACAACAGTCGTCACTAATGCGACGACAACTTCTGAGACTGAGGTTTAACGTACTGTCTGAGACAAGGAACGAGCGGTTTAATTTGATTTAATTTAAAAACTCACCAGTTGATTCTCCCGTAATAAAAGCCCGAACATTCTAAACTGAAGTCGATGCTGTTTACCATTGAGCCATCTCCATTCATTTACCACACATCGCTCTTTGAGCCATCACCGTTCTCAAAGAATAATATATAAATTTTTGTTAAAAGTCGAACATTAATTAGGGACAGTGTACTACTTCTCACCTCCCTATTAACGTTATAGCTATAAAAGCCGAACCACGGGGCCCCGATATGATTTAATCAAGCAATCTCTTCTTGCTTCCTACAAATTATTCATCTTTCTTTTTAAAGTCACTTTTTTGACTTTTCCTTAATATAGCTTATTTATTTTTACAACACAATGTTCCTTGCCGAACATATATTGTCTATTCCAATAGTAAATGCATATTTTTTTAATCCTACGAAAGTTCGCCTGAGAGATCATAATACCACCTCCACTTCGTTCCACATTGCATTCCTAATGTTATCGTACAGAGGGCATCATCATTCATGTCCTCACCCGTTTAAGACGAATGCACAGACATACATTCGTCTCACTCATTCCATTGTCGTAAAGCGTTTTCTGGAAGTACCCTGGCCACTGAGAAGCCGACAGGTTTCATAGTCCGATTCGATCCAGCCTAAGCTGAGATGAGTCGATACATTTGCTACAGTACAACGCACGAAACTCTGCCGCTATGAAGTTACCCATCAAAGCGTCACAACGCCACACAACAGGAACACGGTGGAGAAAAAGAAAGAGTTGGGGAACGTTGAATCGTGCGTTGTACTGTTAGTAGCGGTGCAGCTCCGATCATTGATTTCCTCATCACTTCTGCAATGCGTTTCACGTTTACGTCTAAACGCCACGATCTCGGCCCTAGTCAGTCGGTACCGTTTGCTTTCAAAGACATTTATTGGAATAATCTCGCGATTAACAAATTAATACTCTATTTTAAATGCTACGATTATGTTGTACTCACTGAAGCACAAGCACCAGTCACAGGCCGTTCTAAAAATTATATTACTATATTGTGTAACAACGGTGTTATACCTCATTGATGATAACTGTAAAATTAATTTTAAAATTACTGTTCGAAAATCAATATGCACTAAACATTTTTATTTCACCTAAAGATCATTTCATTTTAATTATTGCAATGGAAAACAAAATCAAAAATCCATTACATTTTAATGGTAAACGTTATGTATGCACACATACAAAACGTATATCAGAAATTTTGATATTGGAAACTATGGAGAACCTGTACTGTGAGAATTTTTTCTCGTTCTGAAAACTCTCGTCGAAAAATACTTTTCTTTTATTTTGTTCTTTGCAATGCCAAACACTCAGACGACAACACGGACCAAACTCGATTTGCCCGACAAACACACCTTAATTAAGCAATGAACTCGGAACTAAGACAAATGAGATAAGCGAATACAGTAAACATGTAATACTCGCAGCTCGGTAAACAATACAACAACTAATTCCAACTTCGCCCGCTCCTGTGGGGGGACCCGATTCGACGATCGCCCGGACGGAGCAAGTTTTGATTGGTCCAAGTCACTGGTGATCTTCGACAAATCCCCTATTACAGAAAATCTCTCGCGAAAGTAATCTTTAGGCTATCCCCGATGAAAATAACAATGTATGCAAGGACGACTTCCAGCTTGTTACTTTTGATTCTCTCTTTTGATAAAAAGCTTCGTGGTTGAACAAAATGCGATCGCTGCGGATTTTGGATCAATGAGCCCTTTCCATTCGTAAGCATCTTTGTCAAACTCAAACAAAAGGCGAACTACTTTATCAACTACTTGAACCTTCTACGAATATTTATTTACGACTAGGAGTCAAAGAAAAACAACCGACATAAAACTTATTTAAGTGTCAACTTATTAAAATTGTTAAAATTGAACGGTCTTTAAAAAAGTGTACAAGAGTTGTTAATGAACTGTAATCAATTTCCGAGAAAGGCTGAAAACATAGAACATAAAATGGAGAATGCAAAAGCAATTTGTAAAATTGAAAACAATAAGTAATGTAAGCTAGAAACTAAACCTTGACTACGAGAAATTTCAGAGCAAAGAACAGGATTATCTTAGTAAAATTTAAATTCAAAGCTGATGGATACTGAATTCTTAAAGCGGATCTGGTGTGTAGTTTTGAAACAATCTACTTCTGCCAGGCAACATTTTGATGTATAAAATCCAAAAGTTTTGAGCAACTTCGCAATTCAGATTCTTATCTTTCACTAAAGGAATTACTTACTTTTCCTTTTCTTGATTTTAATTTTTAGGATCCAGTAGCCAAACGCAAAATAGTTTCATTTAGTCCATCTGTCCGTCCATCCATATGTCACAGCTTTATAAGTCATCCATTGTAGACCGGTGCCTTTTGTGAACCACACAGAATTATTTTTTTCAGAATTCATTTTTCAGCTAAACGATAAGTTTTATCATAAAAATAACTCAAATAAACGTTGTATATCATGCCATTATCTATAAAAAAAAAAGTGTCGTCGCGGGATGCGTGGCAGATGTGAAATATCGGCACTATGCTTTATTGAAAGAGTGCATAAAAGATATTTTAAGGCAATAAAGATATACATGAAATGCCTGAAATATATACATTTTTATTATAAAGCAAAAAACATCATAATTAATTTTATTTAAAACCGTCATTTACTTCGGTGATGGTAACATTAGACTTTGTATTAAGGTATTAAAGTTATAATTAGTCGATGATAACTGAAGTATGATACAAAAGTATTAGAGATAACATTATCAAGGTATCTTATGAATACTGCATCTATTGTAGTTCCATATCTAATTGTATATTCTTTTGAGTTGTTATTACAAACGCTCACGCTATAGATATACTTCACATAGCAACGCGTCGGTGGTGGGGGGGAGGGACCCGAAGTTCTCCGATCACAACAGTCGATCTCGTTCCCCAGCTGCTGCAAAGGATACTTTACATCAAAATTTCTTTACACTTGTTATCCTAAGAGTTACTGTACCTGAGATGTAACGATTCAAAAAGTTGAAAAAGTTGTGATCATCATAATATGCATACGTTCCCTAATCACTTGTGAGGTAGTGTGCTTGGCACATATTTTAACGTGGTTTCCTCGGTAGACCTATTCCACGAGCACAGCTATTCAGTTCAACACTATTTAAGAAGCCCTTGAAGAAGGCCTTGCTCGCTATTATGAATAGTGAAAGTGGGTCACGATAAGCGCGCTTGGCTATTCATAATGGGGTCCTGATCCCTAAGCTTATGTATGATAGTGAAAGCTGGGTATGGCAGAAGAAAAATGAAAGTAGAATCAATGCGGTGGAGATGCGATCGCTGTGTAGTACGTATGGAGTGTCTCGGAAAGATAGATTGAAAACATTGATATTATTATTTCTCTATTTTTTTCCTATACTCGACAAAATCAATTTATAGTGTAGGAACGGGCTTATGCCAAATATTGTACTTCCGATGTGTTTAGCGTTGTTTATGTGTTGTGTTATAGTTGTGTGACCAATATGTGTGTATTATTTTGGTATGTATTGTTGGCTTGGTCGATTTCTTCGTCATTGACTAGGAGTAGTGATGTAGGATTTAAGAAACAGCGTATTATGGAACAGGTGTCGAGGTCTACTGATTTTGTACGGTTATATAGGTGTTTTCGGAGAGCTGTACGCTTTGTAGGGTTGTTTATCAAAGTCTTGAATATAACACCTGTTGATGAGATGATGATTGAAATTATTCTGACGTATTCTTGGTACCACATATGTTTGATTTTGTCTTCCAGAGGGAGGTATTTTTGTATTTTTTTGACTCGTTTTTGTTTCTGGTTATTAGTGTTGGATAGTGTGATATCAATGAGGTAGGTGGTTTTCTTGTGCTTCGTGGTGAGTGTGATATTTGGTTTATTACTTATGATAGTACGGTCCCAGTATCGTTTTGCGGAGCTATTTTCCATAACGTTAGCGAGTTTGTATTTGGAATAGGGAGTGTAGGTGTTTAGAAGGTTACGTGTCAAAACGAGTTGTTTATGTATATGTTTTGCGGCGTTATCGCGTCTGTGTTTTGTGTTTCTTGTTTGCTAGGGAACTACAACCTCCTGTGATATGGCCTATTAATTCAATGGTTTTATGACATAATCTACACTTATTTGTCTCTTTCAGGACGTATTTTGCGTAGTTTCTTGTTTTGATGATTTGATCTTGTATAGCGGTCATGAAACCTTCTGTTTCACCGTATATGTTCCCTTTAGTAAGCCAGGTACATGATGCAGCCCGATCTATGTGATCTTGATCTAACTGTTGTGAGTATTTACGGTGCAATGTTTTACTTTTTCATTTCTCTATCTTCTGTTCATCTTTTCTGTTTGGGATCGAATGTAAGTTTATCTAATAGTAAGGGTGTTCCTGATCGTTATAGGTAAGCTATTGTTCTATAAGTGGCTGTCTTGAGATTTCGTTAGAAAATATGATCGTAGGTTGTCTATTTATTTGCAGTGTAAATTTTTAATGTCAATGAATCCGCAAACTCCGACTTTTCGGTTTAATATGAATCTTTGTAACTGTTGAATGAGTGTGGTGCACGTTGTGTTTTTTGCAGGTGGTTTGTGCAGTGATATTTATAACTTCCAATACTGTATCTGACCATTTAATAATTCCGAAGGAGAAGGTCAGTATCGGAATAGCGTCTGTATTCACAGTTTTCGTTTTAATTCTGATTGATAATTTAGTGTTGAATATTTTGTTGAGTCTTCGTTTCTATTTTGTTATTAGTATGTTTTTCATTTCTGTGTGGTTTATAGAAGTGCTTTGTAAGTATCCTAAGTATTTATTTATATGTGTTCTTTGATTCCATATTATCTATTTTCCCTCCTTGCAGGTCTAGGTTGAAAGGTTCTGTTTCTCTGTGTTATCCTTTAACTATGCTATTAATCTTACATTTATCAGTGCCGAACTTCATTCTGATATCTGAACTAAACTTTTCGGATGTCCCTTAAGATAACCGAATAAGAGTTCCTATAATTGGTCTCCGTTTACTGCGTAGAGTTTTATGTCATCCATGTCATCCATAGGTGGTTGAGTTTAATGTTATTTTCTCTATCTATCGTGTATCCTGGTTTGGTTTTGATTATAATAAGGAGTTGAGAGCGAGACAGGATCACAATGGGCTGAGGAAGACTCCTTGGACGATACCGCTAGAAATGTTTATAAGATTTGTTTCGAGAGTTGTATTGTGTTTGTGTATTGTGTGTTCGTATGTCCAATCGTGAAGTCCATATAGTATTGTGTATTGCAGAAATGTTATAAGTGTATTATCAACTTTTTATGCCTTTAGAACGTGGTGTAGCTATGCATGTGGTACACTATCAAAAGCCTTCTTATAGGAATTTTGTAAATTTCTATGTGATCTGATTGTGAATTTTGGTATCTGCTATGACTTGTTCTGTGCATCCTCTTGATTCTTTGCTATAGCCGGTATCATTACCGTTATCATTATCTTTGTCATCACTATTACCATTACTATAACTAATACTATTATAACCATTATTACTACCATTATCATAACTATTACTATTATTATCATTCTCATAATCATTATCATTGTCATTATCATTTTGTCTTTATCATTATCACTTTATATTTATTATTAACCGTTATCGTTATCATTATTATTATTATTAGAGACTGGGTTTCCTTCGAGTTGATATTCTTTTATTTATATAATACTTTTTTGTACATACAAGTTATACAGACCGATAAGTGTACTTACTTGTATTACAGCTCCAGTGATATACGAATGCAGCGTACTTATGCATATTATGAAAAACATAACTTTTTAAAATTTTTAAATCGCTATATTCCAGAAACGGTAACTCTTAAGAGAAAAAATATAAAAATATGTTTTTATCGATAATTACATAAACTACAAGTTTTATTTAATTATTTTTTATGATAAAACTTATCATTTGTCTGAAAAACGAAAAAAAACATATTTTCCTACTTTGACCTTGAATTTTTTTGGAGTTGTTGGATTGAAGGGGACTTATCACATTTAATTTATAATGTTGTATCGAATATTCCTACCAATATTTAGCTCTCTGCAACTTTTTGTAACCTTACCCCTATTTTTTGAACTATCTTGACTGGTCTATAAAATTACATGTATAGTTTTAAAGTTAACTTATACATTCATTGACCCTATATTTCCCTCTGTAATTTTTAAATCAAATGCTTAATTAATCTTAAAAAGACTCGGTAATAGAGTTTTTTACCCAGAGTTAGAGTTTAGAGTTTTGTGAATAAGTTAATTAATGTATTGAAGAAAATCTATTAAATAAGTTTTTTAAATATTTACAATTTTCAACTTTGTATAGTAACATTCTACCTTCCGGCCCAAATATATTATAAAAAACCAAAGGTAGTTATCTAATCGTAGGTATCTATCTACCATTCAAACTTAAATTCAGACTCGTTTTATTCAATAATATTTTTTTGTAATTTACGAAGAGTGATGCGATGCCCATTTTAATTAAACTTAGTGTAATTGTAAATCTCCCATCTTTTCGTTTCATGATACGGAACCCTGAATACGAAAGTTCATCTGCCACCTTAGCCGGTTGTCTTTCCGTGGCCGTATTTTATAGCACAATGTTTATCTCTGCGAAGAAAGAAACCAAGTAAATTAAACATAAATGAAACGATAACTTTTAAAAATATTGCTCTACGTGATAAATTGTTACCATATGTATATTTATACATTTATTCATAGACATGTGCGTATAAGGTATATAAAATATGAATCCACTTATGCATATACTTATGCTGCTATATAAAACGATTACTAAATTATTACAAGAGCGTATGCGATTTGAAAGGGCTTACTTATGGGCATTAGGGTAGCTTAATACTTCTCGTTTAGAAAGTACTTTGTTTTTAGTACAAAAGTATTCGTTTGATAGTTTACCGCGCCGTTATAGCGACCATTCATTATTGGGTTGAAAACGTAACCACCTATCCGCATCCACCGCCGCCAGTTCTACGAGTGACTATAAAAACAGTATTGCTGTTTTAAACTGGAACAGCTTTTTTATGTTAAAACATAAAAGCACTTCATCGGCATCGCTAAAGGAACGAGGCGACGATGCGGTGGTGTAGACCATCTATTACCAAAGTGTAGGCCATTCAGAAGTATGAACACGTGAAGGGCATAGCCGCTACTCGGACTCGTGGCCTCTCACGGCGATGTAAACATTGAAGGGCTTGGCAGTCAAGAAACTGTTGTTGCGGTTATTACAAGTTAGAATAAAATGATCGACCCTACAAGCCTTCCCTAAAACTTCTCGCTGTGATATTATTCGACGTGTTTTTAAATTCTTCCAGTTCGAAAATATAGTTGATTCGTAGCTCAAAAGCTTAAGGTTTTCGAGATGAAAATTCGAAAAACGGTTAACCTTATAGGCCCTTTCTGAAACATAAGTCTTGGATAATATTTCTAACAATAAATTATTAAGCTTGAATTCGAAAGATCGATTTTTGTGCTTTTGCAAGCTCTCCGAGCACAAAAATATGATTTTAATACTTTTTCAGCTCTTTGAGTTCATACATCTTTATGTATTTAAATAAAACGCAAATCTTTTAGTTTTTATTCTACGATACAAACGCATTATTTGGTTTTAATTTACTTTATGGCATTCAAAGCAGTTTTTTAATATAGAAAGTCGACCCATACCAAATATCAAGCCAACAAGAATTTTATTGTAGAAGTTATTTTGAGAAAATTCCCTCTTTTGCGAATTTTTTGTTAATGATATGTCTAGAACAAACCTATCGATTTCGATGCAGTTTTTAAACATAATAGATGGTTTAGTTTTTGAATTTATCGGTAGAGTAGTTTAAAAAGTTTGAAAAAATTTAACCTTGTAGGCAATCCCTTAAACTCTCAGCTATGATATTTCTCGTTGTGTCTTTGAGTTCCTCGAGTTATAAATATTATCTATAACGTTTTGAACTTAAAATTTGAAAGATGGTTGACCCTGCAGCCCATCGCTGAAACTTCTTACTACTTTTGAGATCAAAACGTCCAAAAATAAAATGCCAATAAATTATGGAGCTCATTACGCTCAAGAGATCGATTTAGGTGAATTTCCTAGTTCGACGAGCTCAAAAGTATAATTGTAATACGTTCTGAGCTCTTCTGGTTCAAAAATATATATAAATAAAAACCTATATTTTGACATTCACACACATTAACGCGCGCGCGCACGTATGCACACACCCACACACACATGCACACACACACACATCACGCACATGCACACACGCGCGCGCGCACACGCACACACACACACACACACACACACACACACACTCTCACTCATGCACAGAGAGAGAGAGAGAGAGAAGACATAGGTGCTCACACACAAAATGGTTATAAAATAGATTCCTATGATCTTAAAACATTAAGATCTGCTGAAACCTCAATTTTGGCAATGGCATTGACTGAAAATGTGATAAAAACTTATATTTTTATTCTATGAAAATTTTAATAACCGGAATGTATAATACACTATTCTTAAAATATTTCGTCTACGATATCGTGCGAAGACGCTATTCAAATTTAATCTGCTCAATGGCAATTGACATAGTTTTTTAAGTAGCAATAAAATGATCGAGCACTCAACATCAATTCATCAAGTATATCCATATAATTTGAAAACAATCTTATTTTTAAAATTCAGCCTTAACCACATTTGTCGAATAAATCAACTGATTTAGACGCGATTTGCGACGATCGACGTTGTTTTTTTAAGGTAAACGACTGGATAGATTTTATAATGTATGGGTAGAGCATTTTACAAATGATGGACAAAAACACTTCATAAAAAAATTTTCTCCAACGATATTTCTTGAACGATTAACCGATTTTTAAGAAATTTACGGCAGTCGCTGCAACTGTTTATTTAAAAAAGCTGATAAGTTTTTGTTATCTATCAAGATAGTAGTGTAAAATTTATTAAAAAAAAAACACGTTTTGCTAAAGTCTTTATTTTGAGATTTCTCAAAATCTATCAAGTGAAACTACACACACACATGTACGTACACATGCACGCACGCACGCGCATACGCACACACACACACACACATCATTCGAAAAATGGTCTAAACATGTTCTTGAAACCCTAAAACGTCAAGATCTAAGAAAAAATCGATTTCTGAAAATCGAAGTGAAAACATCAACTTTTCAATTTGATGAAAAGTTTTCGATTTTCATAGCGGAATAATAATTCTCAACAAACACTATGAAAAATTTTTCTCGGAGAACACCTCTAGAAAAAATAAATTAATTTTGATACATTTAGCAACGATCAACATTATTTTCAAGGGGAACAACTGGATAGAGTATGGAATTGACCGGTAGAGCAGTTTGCAAAATATTGCATAAAAAACCCTTTTTGAAAAATTTTTCGCTAACGATATATCTTTGACAATTCATACGATTTTATGCATTTCGCGGCAGTCAATACACCTATTTGGTGAAAAGAGCTTATTAGATTTTGTTATCGATTGGTAGAGTAGTCTAAAAATTATTTCAAATAAGCTTATTTGTAAACTATTTTATTGAGATGCCTTTCGAATGTTGCAAACTGCGTTTCGATCGGTTAATACGTTTAAAAGTTTTGAGAGGTTTACATTAAAACACAGCACACGCACGCAGCACCCACGCACGTATGCACGCACGCACACAAACACACACCAACATACACAAACACACACACAAGCAGCTATACAGACATCACTCATAGAATGGTTGATATAAATCCCTGGGACCCTAAAATGTCAAAATCAGGTAAAAATGCTAATTTCGAAAATCGGATTGAAAAGAGTAATTTCCCAATTTTATAAAAAAAAATTGAATTTGCATAGATAGTGGAAAGAAAAAATGTTTATATTAATCAAATTTTATTTCTCTCATAAGCATATTTTTTGTTATTATTTTAATCGTAAATGTAATTATTCTAAATGAGTAATTCTTATTTAAAAAGTATACTTTGGCACCTCGGAAACATTTCTAACGATTTCAATGAGAATTTTTACATTGATAACGTTTCTGTTTTTGAACCAACTTTTCCCATAGGAATTTATCATATTTCCGCAGCGAATTCTAAAGACGCCAACCAAAGCTCGGTTGCCCAGATATGAGTAATGAAGATGAATTTTTTCTACGAATGCCAATGTACCTAATCAAGAAAAAATTACGAGAATAACTGTGTTTTTACTTTTTTTCTATCTTTCAAAATGGGTGACAAAATAAAGATTTAAGTGCGCGTTTTCGTTCCAAATTATTTAAAAACGCATACGGCACTTGATCGCATGATGACGTCACGTTTCCTGTCACCGGTGAGGGGCCGTGCCGGGCAGGGGCGCCATCGTTCACTGGTCGGTCTTCGCGCTTACGCTCGGTACGCTTACGCATTTAATTATAATGTAAAAACCTCCGGAAAAGCTGTTTGTTAATACGTCGAAGGATCCAAAATCCAGAAAATAGTTGATGACAATTATACAGCTGTCTGATCCTTTTTTTATATTCTTCTGGTCGGTCCTATTGAATCAACTCTTCGTATGAAGAGTTGATTCAATAGGACCTAAAAGTGTTGCGTTCTATTGTGAAGATTATTTCAATGCCTACCTACTTTATCCTTGTCTAATACATACTTGCGAATTTTTATACATTTGATGGTCTATCTCTGGTAAAGGCAACCCTGAATAATATTTACAAATTTCTCGCTTAATTTACTGATTATAAGTTAATTCAACGTCCTAATAAAATCGTATATTTTGGCATCTTCAAAACTTAAAGAAATCACATAGTCACAACGTTCACTGAAATGGAAACCGATCATATGGTAATTTTCAACGACTTAAAGTTCAAAAAGTAGGTACACTTGTTCAGTTGATGTGTTGTATATAATATTATTTTACTTAAATGAAAATGATCTAAGTAAGAGAATATTCATTATTGAATGAAGAGTTTTGATTTCATGTTTAATATTTAGGATACCTATTACCTACCTACATTGGGTAATTCATAGGTAACGAATAAAACGTTATATCAAGAATAACAACAAATCCGAAGTTATTTTGTTATTATAGCATTTTTTTTATTACAGCCGGTACGTATGTTTTCCTCTAGTCCATGAAATTAACACCACATTCAGTTTAAAGTTTGAAATAGGTATCCTATAGGCATTTATAAATAACCTATAAATGTTGTGACAAATGATGCTTATAAGATGTGCCTTTTCATTTTACTCCACGAATTTCGGGAGCAGTAAATCCCTTATTTTTTATAAAATTTTGCGCCACCATCAAGCTAACCATTCTCGACAGATCGTCCGACTGGCGTTTCTGAAATTCTTTCTTCATAGTGTGTAACTTATAAGTAGCAATAATTGTTATTTATTAGAATAAGAACAAACTAACAAACACTATTTTGGCACCAGAAGTAAAACAAAGCGCGCGCACATGAATTTATTTTCCAGGCGAGTGGCGCGCGGGATACCTCGGAAACAGTCCCGTCACGCGGAGAGCGCACTAAGTCTGGAAATTTAAAAAAAGATCTAAACTTCTCACGGTGATAATATCGATAATAACGCATGTATATCCTAAATAAAAACTAAGTATACGTATAGTATACGCTTTGATGTTGGGCATATTTTAATGTTACATTTTAACCCTTTTGTGGTCTCCGTCACTCGATATTTATCTACAGTTTTTAGAATGTTATACTCTAAAGTTGCCAACGTAACCGTATTACTTAGTCTACGTCGTCTGTCAGTTTCTTATATTTAATGAGCTGTAACCAGTTTAGATTTTCACAGAACATGTCTTATTTTGTTGAATATTTTAATAAATAATAAAAAATAAATAAATATACTGGGTATCCCATATTAGAAACGAGTTTACATGTTTTGTTTTCGCTGTATCGTAAAAACGGTAATACGAGTCAAGTATGGTGCAATTACTATAAAATTTCTGAAGTAGAAAAAGAAAGTCTTAAAACCTACTAAGGTCGAGTCGGGCTAACGCTGAAGATTAAAACCGTGACTGACGGCTTAATACCAATGTAATCTGTAGAGAGTTCTAAAAACTTGACACAGCTTATATACGGTTTTGTTCTACAAAAAAAAAAATCTACATAGTAGGTATTATTAGAAGCAAATGAACTAGCGCACGGTTGACAAACTTGAACAATTTTAAGTCGGCGAGGAAACCAAACTTACTATGTCCTTATCGAGAGTACTAACTTTTAGTGCGGCGACTTGTAAACTATATGGAGTAAGTAAAATCACTCCAGACACAGTGTTGCCAGTCTATAAGTCGTATTTTGTACGCGACAGTAAGCAGTCTATTGCCCACATATTGCGCTTTTATAGATCTTCCTCGGCGCCATATTGTCGGGAAAATAATAAAGTTTTTATTCGGCTTTTTGTAGTTTTGTTATTGTGCTGTCGATGATGCGGTTAAGTTCGAGAAGAAGTTCTTACAGAGCTCGCTGAATGACACTTTTGTGTCTTGGCGTATTGTTGGAGGGGCCGATTGTGTTTTTTCTAAACATTTACGTGCCAAATTCCGCTACGGAATGAAGCGTTTATATGAACTATTCCTAAAAAATTATATTTCTATATGTAAAATTTGAACACCTCCAGTGCATTATGTTTTTCAAGCGCTTTTTAATCTTCATTACGTGGTCTAAATAGGTGATAATTTAAAATTAAAAACTATGTCAAATGTTTTAATTATAATAGAACACAATTTTTAATACGGTCCATTTATTTGTTTATCTATGCCCATATCACATCGGTTGGTATTTAGCAATTATGATTATTAACCATCTACATAATATTTTATTCTAATCAACCTTAAAATAAGACAAATGGGCAGGCTCGACCGGTGAAATACGCTCTCGATATACGGACGTGAAGTAACAGCTTCCGCTGTTGCCTTCCGTCCACTGAAAGAGAGTTCCAGATGCCCACTCCCTCCTCCTCCTCTCCATCCTATTGATTCACGTTCATTAGATACCCCATTCCCTTCCTTCCTTATAAAAGGCCAACAATGCGCTGGTGATTCCTCTCGGATTGCGAGAGTTCATGGGTGACGGTGGCCATTTACTCTCTATTGGTGCTCCTGCTCCTTTGTCCCTCGAATATACAATAATAAAAAAAGACAATTCTGGACAGCAACACAGGAATCCAACAGCTATGCCTTTCGATCTTTTTTATGAAATAATTATTCGAATCATTTATCGCCAACTTTCAATTAAATTAAATACTTACAACTCCCCAATCCAATTACAAAAATCATAAAATAACACTTGAACTACTCTTTCAATTATATTACTTTTTTTTTGCCATAGCATTTCATTGCCCGCTTAAGGCTTTACAGATTGTAGCAACAAAAATGCCACTTCACGATCGCGAGTCTGAGGCCACATTTCATTCTCAATAAAATGCATCATATTGGACGAAGACATCCCCTTAATTTGGATTCGGTTTTGTGCGAACTTAGATAAAGCTAGATTGGTTGTTAAAAACTTTCCTCGTTACTTTTAACATTCCAGGAAGCTTTTAAGAAGATTGCCCCCATTCGACCGCTGCGAACGGTATTACATAATATCTACTTATAGCAAAGAATTTCGGTGCTTAGTTCTCATTGACGCTCTCTATTTTGAATGATGGCCGGGGTGGATGCGTAAAAATATGTTTAATTAATAAGTGTTAAAAACAAACGGCAGGTCGAGATATTGTTTGGGAAGTTTGTTGTGGTATTAAATAACAATATTTTCTTAATGAATTTACAACTTAAAAAAAAACAGTTTAAGAAAAATTAACAGTAATAATATGGTAAATAAATATATGAATAAAAGAAGTTAAATTATCGTATTATTTAATAAAAAAATAAATAAAATGTTCAATAAATATGACCGTTTCTTTCATTCATTTTGTCAATACGATACAAAATTTTAATTCTTAGGGACTACTCGTCAGTGTTTTTTTATCACATCGCAATGATATCACTAGCACACAATAGTGTTACCTCGTATATTTTATATACCGTAATTTTATTTACCTTAAAGATATAATAAAAATTACAGTAGTCGTATTTAATCGGCTTCTAGTCGACGAACTATGAAGATTATTCCATAAAGTTCTTAAAACAGCGGACTCTATAGGCCTACATCGCGTTATCTTCGATCTCAGCTCCTAATGAAAACTTGATTTCTAAATTTTTGTACTAAAAATATTTACACCCCGTAGCTCCAAAAAGATCATAAAACATTCGAACATTATGAAATTATGAAAACATTATGAAATCATGAAAATATTTCTTCATTTTTCAATTAAACTAATCGATCATCATAAAGTTTGTGTATTCGTTGTAATTGTCTTATTATTTTTTGGATATCCGAAAAGGGATTCGCATTTAAAATAATAAAATGAACCCTGTATGGGGGGAAGGTCTATTAGGTGTCACCACTTATGTCCGTCTGTTAATTACAACCCATACGTGCGAGATATTGAATTCAATTCATCATGATCTATCGCAAAAACACTATTCTTGGATGGGAATTTAAATTTTTACTTAGCCTTAAATTTAACTTAACTTTAACCTTTAATTATTTACTTTTCCTTTACTAACCTATTCGCTATAATGATAGATAGATTATTCTGTAAAAATTCCAACATTTACCTATTGCAATTCAGAAGATAGAGCTTTTTGGAGGTTGAACAAATGGATGGATGGACAGACGCAGGACTTAATGAGAAGGCACCGTTGACAACCTTCGAACACGGACCCCCAAGAAACACTCCACGAACGCCATTACAGGTACTTTATAAAACATTACGTCCGCAATATACTTCACTGAATTGCTATTCGTTAGAAAATTAGGCGTCTAATGTTTTCGATTTAGCGATAAAAAAATCTCAGCGGGATAAATTTGATCGGCGCGCCCCGCGGGCATTCGTTATCTGCCCCCCGAGGCGAGCGCATTATCTTTCAAAGGGATAAGAAAATGCCTAAAATTCCCGTAATCTACACCCAGGCAACCCCGTTGTCGTCGGCGGTCGAGGGCGCGACGGTCGAGGAAGGCGACCTCTGATCTTGCGTCTGTTGTATCCGCTTTAACCGCAAACTACAAATACAGGAACAGCAGTAATGATATAAGAATTTTCCGCATATTCAATATATAAAAAAACCTATTCCGGAGGATATCGAAGTTTTAGACGATACCTTCTAGTGGGTGTGTGTGTTAAGTGGGCGCGTTTGAAGATAAACTTTGTAGAATAATTAAAAGCTGATCCTTAATTTTAAGGGTGTCTTGATTTTACGTTATAGACTCGCTTTAAGAAGGGATTTCTCGAAATTCAACGTCTAAGGGGATATTGAAAATTTTATGTATAAAATAATATTAAGTAAAGCAAGAAAATTATAATGATATCTACACCAAGTAAACATCTGTATGTCTAACCTACTCCTCTAAAAAATGGTATAAATTTTTAAATACTGAAAAGACAAAAATGTGGGTAAATGTAATTTTAAAAAATTACTGTTAAAGAACCAAACCCAATATTCACGGTCTTGCTTAGCTGTAAATCGATATTAATTATTATAAGCAAAAGGAATAATTGAATGTATTTGAGATAAAATTTTGTTTGAAGGTGAAAGAAGACCAAAGAAATGAATATGTGTGAAATACGGTTTATAGGAAATCTGAATAATTATGGATGTTACAATTGATATTTATACTACTCTTCACAAATACAGTCACACTTCACGTATGCCGTTTTGAGAAAATTAACCGTGATGTACAAGTGTATAGGAACCCGAACCTTTAAAATCTTACAAAAATCTTCTGTAAAGAACTAATTTTAATATTCCGTAACCAAAGGCAAAAAACTGTTTCTGTCACAGACTTATAACTGTCCCATTTCTAGATCGATATAGATGAAATTTTTTCAGATAATTTTCATGGCAATCGGGTATACAATTCTATAAAGTAAATATAAAGAAAAGCTTTAACTTTCCTTAATTATAAATTAAGGCATAATTTTTTTTTTGCCGGACTTATGTGGAACGTCGTTTAAAAAATATTTAAAAACGGTTCTTAAATGCCATTTTATTTCACCTATAATTTTTTGCAGTTTATTAGTTTTTAAATAAGTAAATTTTTGTCCGTACTTTAACTTTATATGCGTGTATTTAAAAATTGGAAAATGTCACAGTAATGGAACTTTATAAATAAATCTTACCAAAATTATTTCGAATGTAATTTATTAACTATATTTTTTGTGATAATTTTATTTTGATCGATTTGATATGATTTTATGATACAATTTTTTAAGACAAGAACCTATTCAGTAATATAATTAAAATACTCAAATCGGATCCTTTATGATAAAAGCTTGTTCTCTAGAACTCGAAATTAAAACAGTCTTTAAAATTGTTAGTATAGTTTCATGAAATACCATAATAAAGCGTACAAACTTCATAACTTATTTACAGTGTGTATACCGTTTTTTTTAAATAATTAGGGAATCAATAAGAAATTTTAGATTATTGTAAAGGACAAGAACAATTAGATCTATTCAAAATCGCCTGGAAAATACGTACAGAAATCTACTAATAAATTAATTCTCAATCCAGTCTTGTCTTGTAGGTATTCTTAAAATTTCAGGCTTTAAATTTTTATCTTAAAGTATGAAATTTTACATGTTTCATTCAGATGTTCCATTATGGAAATTTATTGTTTTCCAATCGTTTTGTAGTATAGACCATAATATAGTATAGTATAGACTATAACGAATATTTCAAAACAATTTCTTTAGATAGAGCAGTTTTAAATTTTTTCGGGTATAGAATGTGCCATATTAGAAGACAATAGATGTCATATTAGATAAAAATTTTGAAACTTGTATGGCATATCTTATCCGGTTTTCTATATTTTTTTTTATGTCACATGTTCACAGGGCAAAGAGCATGCGAGCCACAGGAGAGAGTAGGCGGTCAACGCCGCCCCTGAACACGTTACCAAGAGCGTTGCCGACCTCTTGGGTGGGAATTTAATGGAGGAGGAATGGACCGATGGAGGAGGAAGCGATATAATGAAAGGGACGTGCGCCACCACGCAAAACGTTTCACGCAAAAAAAGTGACGAACGATATACAAATTATGATGAATGGTCGAGTTAAAGGGATAAGTATCGAAATCGATAGCGAGACCGAAACTGGAGTTAAAAGCGGAACAAAAATGATGATTCACAGAGACATTGCTCATTATGAAGTATGAAAGAGTTCATTCTATTATTTATGAGGGTGACGACGCAACAAAAGCTGGTGAAAATATAAAGAATCTGATATTGCAAAACGATCGACAATGCTGCACTTATTAACGAATATCACGCAGTCGCCACCGCTGCACAACACTACATCACGCCACAAGCCACTTGCAAAAGCCAATGACGAGTAAATCATGTAGATTACTTGACCAGCGCCATAATAAACAGAAGCCGCAATGTTTTTTAATCATGTGAAATCTCAAAGGAGGAAGCTGGCGAGTTTTAGTAAAAAAGACAAAAAGATCTCTGAAACATCGGTGACAGCACGGGCTAGATTAAAATTTCATCTCGTTCGCGCTCCCGCCCAGAGAACAAATGGTGCTCCTCGCTCACCGCTCTAGTCTGACAGCGTAATTAAGAGCCTTTAATATCACTACTCTCGGTGTACTCACGCCCGCATAATACTTAATTTACGGCAAAATAAAAACCTATTTTTGGGTAAAAATTTTAAAATATTCTGTCCCTAGGCTATCTATAAGTTACTAGTTTCAACCCGCGGCTCCACCCGCGTAAATATAGCATCAAATCCCTCATCCTACATTTCGAACGATTATGATCTTCACCCGGATCGCTACTTCGTTATCGAATCCGATCACGGTCCTGTTCTTCATGGACAGTTTGTCTCACTCTTAATTCCGATAGCAGTCCCGCTTTTAATTCCGGACCCGGTCTCAATTTAGTGTTGATTCCGATTCTGGTTCAGCTTTTAATCCCTATCCCGTTCTCAATTCTGATCTCAATACTGATTCTTATGCCGATTCCGGTCTCAATCTTGATACTAATTTTAGTCCCAGAGTCGATTTTAATCTTGGTTCCGTTCTCGATTTCGAACTCTCCCGGTCTCTGTTCTAGATTCTGCTCCTAGTCTTCATTGCGATTTCGATTCCTTTATCAGTTATGGTTAAAATTTGGACGAAGCCGAAGCAAATGCTAGTATCAAAATAAAATTTGCATTATATTACTTTGGGACAGTTTAGCTTAGTGAGAAAATTTTTAGAATCTGTAATAGGACAAATATATGAAGCTAAAGCGAAATGTAAATAATCCATTTTACTCGTGGAGCTTCTTATTAATAAAATAATTCTTAAGACGAGTTGCACTAAAAGTAAAAACGTAACTTGTGAATGTAATTCGTAAGAATTTGACAAATAGTTCATACATAATGTGTCAAATCTGACGAATCACTTTTACACATTATTTATTTGCTTTTGATGCAACTCGCATTAGAATCGGTTTAGTAGTCTAGTTCAATAGTATAAGGATCCAAACAACATTAAATACGAATGCTAGTATTTTTTTTTCAGAAAACTTCCCATTTGCGAGTACAACATACCGTCAGTTTAATAAATAATTGAATGTGTAGTGTATGCACGCCAAAACACTTTCAAATTACATACTCATTTTTATACAGTATTAGCTGAACCCTGCAAAAAGATTTATAACATGTTTATATAGATCAATAGAATTTTAACCATATTTTTCAATAATATATTAAATTTCTATTTTACGTAGCTGACTAACATGTAAATAATATTTATAATCTGTAGACTTAAAAATGAATATTTGTAAACAAAATTTTGGTATGCGCTAGCGTTTCCTGGTGTCTAATTAAAACAATAGAGTTAGCGAAAAATTTTCTTAGTTATTCTTCTTAGTTAGCGAAAATGAAGGGAATAACACAAAAACCATCGTTATGGAAAAATACCAATTTTCATGGTGATCGGTGGAGTGTTGGAGTTTAGCGTTGGCGTATATATATATAAAAACATTCATTTTTATATACAATATAGACTAGCTTACGCTCGCAGCTCTGCCGGCGTGAATAGATTTAATTACTTCATCTTAGGGCGCATTCAAAATTTATAGAATGAATGAGAAGAAATTCCTATGAATGATCAAAAATAAACTTATTATTTCTCAAAGTATTCTCCATTAGCATATATGCATTTTTTTCATACGAATAAACCAACTTAAAAACATCTATGCCACACTTCTCTGGTGACCTCGGAAACATGTTTTTCATACTCTTCGAAAGCCTCTTCTAGTGATTAAAATCGTTGACTGCGTAATTGTTTCTTAATTTTTGCGTGCAAAAAAAGTCACAATGTGCCAGGTTGGGACTCATACTTTTTATGAGTCCCAACTCATAAGTTCTACGTTTTTCTCCTTCAAAAATTTATTTGTCTGTTTGGCCGCGTGAGAACTGGCATTGTCATGATACAAAATGATACGGCGTTTACTGTTATTTTTACGGAGTTCGTCAATAACTTCCAGCAAACAAATAGTCGTGTACCAATCACTGCTCACGATACGAAAATTCTCCAAAGCAATAGTGGTCACGTGTTCCTTTTTATCAAAAAAAGAAGCAATCATCCGTTTCGAAGCACTTCGTTCACGCACCACTTTGTTTGCTTTCGGTACATCTCGATAGACCCATACGGGAGATCGCTGCTTCATTTTGGAGTAGCAGCAATAAATTCATGTTTCTTCATCTGTTACTATGTTCTACAACAAATTGGACGCCCCTTTTTTGAATCCGATAAGCATGGCATTGCACCAAGTGATGCGGTCCGTTTATTGAGCCTCAGTCAAATCTTGTAGGATCCACCGCAAGGACAGCTTTTTCATACTCAAATGTTTGTGTATTTGACTCATACCTATGCCTAAGAAATCCCGAATCTCATACCTATCTGTTTCGATCGTACGGCACACAGCATCCATGTTTTTGTTTTTCACAGCGGTGGACGGGCGACCATCACGAAATTCATCACTGAGACTGACACGACCACATTTGAAATCTGAAAACTATTCATAAATAGTCATCTTGCATGGTGCTTCATTGTCAAAAGCACTTCGAAGCCGAGCTATACTCTGCTGAGCTATCAAATTAAACTTAAAATGGTAGAAAATCATACTACGAAAAAATCCATAGTGATGAAAACAAGCAATTTCTAAAATGAATCCACAATGTAAAAACAATTGGCAATCAGATAAAACAATTGTATTCCACAGCCAAAGATTTCCATTTTCAAATGTAATAATTACTTTTAAATTATTGTTTGTATAAATGGCCAGTTCCAGAAACTTATAGTGCACCCTATGTATTCGACCGAATACCATAATAAATTATGATTTAAATAGATTCCGGATCTGATTCCGAATTAGATTCCAGTCCCGCTATCAATTGTGATCTTTTCATATTCCGATTCCAGTCACAATCTTGATTTTAATTTTGGTCTCACGATCGATTACGATTTTGCTCCCAATGTCGTACCTTCCGGTCTCAACTTTCTATTCTTCTCGTCGTACTAACTACAATTTCGATTGCGTTACCGGTCAGAATTCCTTTTCGAACAAACTGGGAGCAATTTCTAATGTGAAAATAAAATTTATGCTCTGTTATTTGGGAATAGTGTTGCCTTTTACGAGTAAAGGAATTTTTATAATCTGTAATAGCAAAAACATACAGATTAATCCAAAGCAAAATGTTAGTCTATATTATTCATAGAGTTTCTCTTTAATTAAATAACTCGTAGCATCGATTTAGTAGTTCGGTTCGGTACGCAGACGACGTCAGATACGAATACTAATTTCGTTTTCCAGAGAGCTTCCCATTGATGAGTACAACATATAGTCAGTTCCATAGTAATGTATGATTGGTTTAAGCACCTAATAAAACAAGCAACAAAATACACACTCATTGTTATACATTACACAACCCCTTTCACAACCTAATCGTGAAAGACACATCTCACCACTTTTCAAAGTTGTACCTCGCCCCATAACAACCACACACATGCACACACACCTGCAAACGCAGACGCACGCAACTACGTAATAACAAATGAATATGGCTGAAAAGGAATAAGAAAATAATGATCGGCTTTTTACGGTTATAATATGATGTATGGAAATAACATAGAGCAATTCATTAATACAACGATCGATTCTAACTGTGCACTAATTTTTATCAAGATTGGTCAAACCTTTTTAAAGTTATAAGAGTTTTCTTATAAATTATAACATATGAACCCACAGTAGACACAGTAGCCTGTCATTTGCTCTTACTGTAAATAAATTTTCATCATGATTGATTAAACCGTTCTTAAATTATAAAAGAACATATAGGTAGATAAACAGACACACAGACAGCAGCCTATTATTCGTACAATTATTATTTGTACGTTCTAACTGAATATTAATTTTCATCACGATCGGTGTAATGATTCTTAAGTTATAAAAGAACATACAGGCAGACAGACACGAACTAGCCCATCATTTGAGCAATCACATATTCTTCTTTTATTCTAATTATCATCACGATGAGTCAAACCATTCTTGAGTTGTAAAGAGACATACAGACAGACAGACGTCAGTCCATCACATGCGCAGTCACATATACTTACAGTATACCAATTTTCAACACAATCGGTCAAACTGTTTTTAAGCTATAAAAGGACATATAGGCAAGAATTTTCGAAATGATAGAATTTGGGTCAGTTAGTCATAAAAACAATCATTTTTGACAATTTTTTTTTTATTGAATGTACAGACGGACAATTCAGTAGTGTAGATAATATAGACTAACCGTTCCTTACCCACATCTCTGTGCGTAAATTTAAATTTAGCAATGATTATGTACGATCCCATTTCTCTTTCAATTTCAATATCAACTCTGTTCTCGGTCCCAGTATCAACTGTGATACCGGTGCTGATCCTTTCTTGGACAATGCCTGCTATTTTGCTACTGCTTGTACATTTTCCTTTAAACAAAAAGTATTCTATATAAGTACTAAACAAGTCAAATACATTACAGAATTTTAAAGTTACTTGACGTTTACAGGTGAGTATTTTACAAGTTTATTACAGTAATATTTATATTGTCACGTTTGTATGTTTTTTTCAACTTCTTGCTGTGGAAACTGAATAATTTTCAATAATTGGATAGTTGCTGCATTAATCGATAGAAACCCGATTTGCGTCATTTGAAAGAAATCTACTCGACTTAAGCTTTCTGAAAACTTGAACCGATTTCGCTTGGTAGATTTTAAGAATGCTCAAAAATTTAATTTTCAGATTTTTTCAAACGACTTTTAATTATTCCACCGATCGATATTAAAATTTGATAACTTCTTTTTCCCAATGAAATGCATTGATTGATATAAATTCAATAAAAATTTACAAATTTGTTCAAGATGTATCGTTAGAGAAAAAATTAAAAAAAAACATGTGTCTGCAATATTTCCTAAACTACTCTACGGAGAAATTCCAAAATCTAACCAGCTAGTCTGCTTAGGAAGTTACATTAATCCTTATGAACTGCATCAAAATCGGTTGGTTTGTTGGAGAAATATAGTTGACGAGAAATTCGTATATTATTTTTTTCCAAATAACTTCTGAAATTCGTATCGAATTCATATTTAGTATTGGTCCACTTTCTTTGTTTAAAAAACTACGTCGAATGGCCGCATTGCAGATCAAAATCAAACAACGCGTTCAATAAATATGAAAGTATAAAAATTTAAAATAAGTTTTTTTTTTTTAATAAATCTAGACGTTTGTGTACTTGGGTAGTCGGTTAACAGATGATTTTAAACATGATAGAGATGACAAAAGGAGAATGAATATGGGAATTAAAATGAATAGAGCCTTACCTGCTAGTATAATAGTTAAAGCGTCTCATGACAAGTGCGTGTGGCTATCCATAATAGAATCCTGATCGTTACGCTTATGTATGGTAGTAAAAGCTGGGTATGCAGAAGAAAAAATGAAAGGATGATCAATGCGGTGGAGATGTGTAGTATGTGCGGAGTGTCTCTGAAAGATAGATGTAGAAACAGTGTTGTCAGAGAGCGATGTGGTTTGAAGGAAGATGTAGTGAGTAGAGTAGAAATGGGTATGTTGCCGTGGTTTGGCCATTTGGAGGGGATGAATAAATGTAGACTAACAAAATAAATCTATAGAGCTAATGTGTGTAATGGTCAGTAAGCATTGCCATAGAAAATGCTATGCATACCACATTGGTGGCTTATTAAAAAAGGGTCAACTTCAAAGCATTTAAACCGACGGGCTTGCAAGAAGAAAACATTGATGGTTGTCAATGAAGCAAGAAAGATATGCAAAGATCGTACCACGTGAAAATCTATAGTCTCTGCTTACCCTTCTGGGAAACAGTCGTGAGTTTATAATATAACATTGTTTAACCTAGATTTTTGAACTCGATAAGATGAAAAGGTATTGTAGATTATATTTTGAAGTTTGTAGACCTTGGAAAAGCATGAAAATCGGTCTTTTCAGCTCAAACTCAATTATTTACTACCAGGTACATTTTTGAAATGTTTAATCTCGAAATTAGCAAAAAGTTTGAGGAACGCCTATGAGGTCAAACATTTTTAAATTTTTGAGCTCGAGAGTTTGAATTAAGTCTTTGAGTTTTGGGACAACTATATTTTTGAACTCAAGGAGCTCAAAAATACATCTATAAATATCGTAGCTGGAAGTTTTAGGGATGATATACGGGGTCTACCGTTTGACAGAATTATTGTCTATAGTGTATGGTATAATTTCATTGTACTTAAGATACTAGCTGATGCAAAAGTACACTGCAAAAGTGACTAAGCTCCTATATACATGGGAAACTAGAAAAATTTTGAAAAAAACACATCACAGGTTATTAATTTTTATTATAATACCTTTTCAAAGAACTCTCATTAACATAAATAAAATAAATATTTCTATAAACTAGTTTTTAAAACACATTTTGCATTCGATGTCAACTGCTTTCTCAAATGCAGCCAGCGAATATTCCACTGATGAAAACAATTTTCCTTTGAGTAGATTTTTTTGTTTTGAGGCAGGAAACCATGTCAAATCGAGACCATAAAAAGGATGACAGAAGTTTGACCGGTGTATCTACTGACCAAAACGCCCCACGTTTTAAGCACCGAGGAGTGAAAACGTCCTGGTGAAGCAAATGGGCCATAGAGACGTAATAGATACATTTTTGAGTAAGGCAGAGAATATTTTAATTTTGCTCTTGAAACCAATGTGGAAGTAAATTTGTATTTGGAATGTCCATTATCTCTAAACAATAAACCGTTGCAAAAAAAACCAAACTCGGACTGATGGTTGTATACAAAAAATAAGAAATACTAAAAAAATATATATAAAAACAGCAATAGTTTATAACGTTCCTCAATAAAAGAGCTATTTAACGCATGAATAATCTTTCAAAATCGGACTAGTACTTCTTAAAATTGAAGCACAAATAAGCTTTTCATCTTTATATTATGCAAGTATAAATATAAAGCTAGTACCTATATCGAATCTGAGAGCAACCGATACTTCGAAATCGTCCCGGCAGACCTACGACCGTAGTCCGGTCGTCTACCACACGAGGTTCTGCATGAAAAAGGAAAATTTCAAATATCCCATCTTAAACCTCCTCCTTCGCCGATAGATCCACAATATTTATCCATTATTCATAGCGACCGATGTCGCCGTTTGTCGTCGATTCGACTCGGAGTTAATCTCTTAAGGCGATCTTAACGCAACAGTCGGGATGATCTTACAAAAGGAAGTTTAATGAAAACCGGCTTAAGTCCGCGGGAATGGGGGGGGGAGGCAAATGCCCACGAGTCATACTTAATCTGATTCCGCGGCCGCCGGCTGATGTCTGCCGTTTAAGTAATTAATTTCGGCTAATTCGTTTGTTGCGATTGGTTATATTATTCAAAAATTATTAGATGTTCGTATTTGTCTTATTCACTCATGTTCTATATATCTATATGATTTCAATTGTAAATTTGAAAGGTAAAAAATATTGAAATTGTATTTATTTACGTAATTAGAATATACATTAGCTTAGTAGAGACATTAGAAAACGCAAAATTTAATGTATCAGTAAAATTTTAACACCATGAAGTTAGTCATTAAATGACGTTAGACATATCTAGAATAAAACCAATTCTAACTTCACTTGCAAGTTTTATATTGCAGGCTCAGTAGAAATTAATAATGAATGGAGACAATAGACGTGTGCACGTCGCTTATACCTAGTCGTTTTGTTGCGTTCTAATCGTTTTAAAACATTCCTTCTTAAATGTATAGAAATATCTGGCATAATAAACAAGTGACGTCATAGTCACCTTCGCAATTCTTTCCGTAAACTTGTCCCTTTATTCTTCCAGTTATTAAAATTTTCGAAGCAAATATTAAATTAAAAGATATGAATGGTAGAGCCATGCCGTGGTTAACTTAGCTGCAACACGAAAATAGACCGGCTCGACCGGTGATATACCACACTACATGAAGTAGTAGCTTCCGCTGTTGCGCTTCGTCCAGTGAGTGAGAGTTCCGATGGCCCATCCCTTCTTCCTTCACCTTTATTCCACTTCTATAAATCCTCTCTTCATCAGATATCCTATTTACCCAAGAATTCGTCTACACACTGGTAACATTTGTGGTACTGCGAGTGTCCATGTGCGGCGATGAACAGCTACTAGTTCAGTGGCTCAGAAACTTGTATGCCTCTCAAAAATGCTAAAAACAAAATTATAGACTAATATTAAGATATACAAAGCAAATATCGAACAATATTAAATTAGTCTCGCAACACATACTTTCATTTTATACACCGTATTATATTTTCTAAAATCATGAAAGTCTGCTTTCCGAATGAAAGCCATGACGCAATAGGACAGCACTGGATCCACTAGTGCCGTTAACGATGAAGATACTCATCGCTATAACTTACGACGATAGAACATGCCCGTTTGCCGAACAGTTCGCCCCGTTCCGATCTCCTCGTCTGCCGCCGCCATTTGTTTTCAACGTCAATATCGAAAATGTAACTAGATAGCGCTGGTGACATAGCTGTCAATATATATATCGACAGCTGTGTCACCAGCGCTATCACAGCGAATATATTTACTGAAGTATCTATCTATAGTTAGATACTTCAGGATTGACTCGATATAAAATAACGACAAGTTTGTTGGGAAGATAAAACGTGTTCTATCCATCGAAGAACAGTTTACTATCGAAGGCAAACACGGCCCGTAGCTTGTTTGTTCGTTTTTCTCATTAAATCAGGACTATATAACCTTCTAATGTATAAACGCCTACTCAGTATTCATCTGTTTTGAAATAAATTACCTGAAGTATCAAAGTAAGCGTCATACAGAAAGCTCGGTCTTACTGATCAATACTCACGCCAACACATACCCACACGAATGCATTTAGTTATGTGTAAATATACTTTATAGATGGATATTGCACAATAACTATACCTATACTTTAAACTTATATAATAAGTTAAAGTTTATTGTCAGCAATAAATGTATTTGCCTCACTTGTCAACCCTACGCACCGTTAGCGAGAAATAGAATATGTCATAATATAAATTCTCATTATAGTGTCATGATGTACTTTTTAAAATAGTCGATTTGTTGATGCACTTTTTCAAAAGCCATTGCTAACTGCACAGCTGCACAGAAAGGCAAGAACGTCGACTGTGCAACTTATGGAATTGCGTAATACATGTTTTGAAAGCAATATGTTACGGGCAGCCGCGCTCTTAACGATAATTTGTAAATAAATGTATTATTTTCATTTATGAGAACCGACTTAGGTTAAGAATTCTTTTGTTTTTTATTGTATAGTGTGTTTATTAAAAAATTAGAAAAGCTGTTAACCCTGTAGGCCAACCCTGAAACTTCCCGCTATTTTCGAGTTGAAAAAACTCTAAAATATACGGGATTTGACGCGATTTTTTGATTAAAAAATTTTGAGAATACGAATTTTCACTCGATACAGAATTTTAGATTTTTTTTTTAAGAAAAGTTTTATTTTTTATTTTTTTTTTTTTTTGATATTTCTTGAACGAATTAATCGATCTTTACAAAACTAACCACAATCAACGTAGGTTTTTAAATCTATAAAATAATTCAGAACATGCATTTAATTATATACAAAATTTTGGAGTATTTTTAAATAATCATTTTTTGCGATTTTTTTGTTCACGGTATCTCACGAACAAATCAACCGATTTTGACTGGCTTGGGGATGATCGATGCGGGTTTTTATATCCTATAATAGTATTCATAATATGCTTTTAATTAGGTACAAAATTTTAGAGTATTTAAAAAGAATCACTTTTTGGGATATTTTTCGTTCACAATATCTCACGAAGGAATCAACCGATTTTGTTCGGCCAATCGGCGACCGACGTGATTTTTTCATATTAACAGCTGATTAGTTTTTGGAATCGATTGATGAAGTTGTTTAAGAGTTATTCCAAAAAACCACATTTGAAAAAAATTTTTCGTAGTTTTTTTAAGATTTCTTGTAATCTACTTGTACGAATCAATACAAATCTAAGTTTGATGGAACTCTTTAGAATGCCAAAGTTTGGTTTTAATCGGTCTAGCCATTCGAAAGTTATAAGAGGTTTACATATTTACACATCACGTACGCACGCACGCATACACGCACATACTGCCACCATCGTAAAATTTCCAATTGCAGAAAATTGACAATTTTCTTAGCGGGAAGTTAACAATTTATATAGTTGTATTTTTATTACCCGGGTAGGGATTATTTGTAAGGAATTATGTGTTTTGTTTGTTTTACCTTTGTTTATATTTATTGTGTTTTTAGAATATTTCTTGTTTTGCTTACTTTTATTGTGTTTTTGTCGTATATTGTGTTTTTTCGTATTTAATTATAAATACGAAATCACTGAGATGCACATATGAGTTGCATATGAAATTGTGCTTTGACAGGGGGGACCAATCAGAGGCCTAGAACTGCAGTGGTTGTTACGGTACGACTGCGAATAGGGGGTACCAAGCGCAAGTGGCGCTTATGCGTAAAATATGCAAAGTGCATAGTCACGTTTCCTCGATTAAAATGTATGCAGCTCATATGTACAGGCGGATGCGCCATCTATAATTTGCAGCGGAATTGGTGTATCCGTCGCAGTTGTACTCCGACCACCACTTGTGAAGCTCGTGCTGCAATAAACAAGTCGAATGAACATCGAAACGCTATCCATCATTTTGCCCACACACCGCAAGAATCTGTACTCCGAGGCGAATGTGAAGGAAAATCCGAAGTGTGGGCTTATGCGACGGTGCTGAAATCGTCGTTACACAATATATAAAGCTAACTTTTTTCGTAATCATCTACTTATTATACAAGTGTAGTTTCTTTGTCAATATATTTCTATACAATGAGCAGCTTCTACACACCTCCGCATATATAGATCAGAAAGATCATATTGAGATATACTCTGTTTCATGCATTTTTCTTAAGTGCTAACAAATCATACCGCTCTTTACAAGTTAATGCTTTTTGCTCAATTAAATAATGGGATATTGGAAAAAATTTACATTTCTTCTAACGCCATTCATTATCTGATATTTCGATTCATTTTAATGATTAAAAGTGTCATTTTTGGGCCTACGTATTATATGAACTATTTCATTTCATTTCTTTTGCGTCTAAATATCAATATTTTCTTTTTCTTGCTTATTATAAAATGAAATTGAGCTATTAGATTTAAGCGTTTGCAAAACATGCTTAGATGCATAATGAACACGCTCTATAAAGTGGATCTTATCGTGTCACGTTTTTCATCATCTCAATGCTAAGATATTTCCTCTCACAATCTTTTCAGTATTTCCCTATAAAAAAACACAATTATTTACGAGCCTTATCGTATTGAATAAGTTTCAATATCATTTCAATTTTCTATAGTACTGTAATGACATCGCGTTTGGCGTTAGATATCCCTTAATAAAAGCCTAATGTTCAAATTTAAACATTGTTTGAGCCACTTAAAACTCTTACCAATGATTGAACATGCACAAAAGATAAGTTTTAAGCACGTATTAAATATTTGTTTTAACTTTACTTATATAATGACGCTGTTGAATGCATTTTGCGAACTGACGAGCTTGGTTTTGAGCTCTTTACGCTGATCCTGCAAGGAGGCTGACAACCATTGTTGCCAATACGATTATTTAATGTTGCCGATGTATGGTTTAATACTCGTAAACATTTATGTATATGTGACCAGTATATCTATTTCCCTTGTCTATTTCATTTTCTTGTCGACAAGGTGATAGGTGTCGCTATACTGAAAGTATCGCCGAGATGGTACATTGTACCTTACGACGTATACGACGTGTAAAGGCTTGTGGGGTAAATATAATGTTACGAACTGCGCTTGCCTGCTAAAAGTAAATTAAGAGTCAAAAAAATATTCGAGAATAGAGTATCACATTAACTCCGCTCCGCGCGCCCCATCTCCTCCGATGTTAGTGCTTTTGATGTGTGTTTACATTATTTTTAAATAAATTTAGTTCTTTGAAATGGAATTTTCGAGAGCCAATAAATCTTGCTTTCTTTTGACAGGCGCAACATGTTTACGACTTATTTGTTCTACATAATTTACCAATTTATTTATATTCGAAAAACATTCCGGACGGATATTCAAACAAGTATAAATACCAGAATGCAGAACAGACGGAAGAGATTTGTTTATGCGATTAATGCTTTCACAAGTCAAGTGCGATCAATGACAAGCGGTCAAGTAATTCCGTAGCGATTTATTGTAACTCTGCATTTCTGAACATGCGCCTTTTACTTTTCTACGTATTACCTCTCAACCGATCTCAATCCTCAATCCCCAATAGAGTCATAATGTAACAATAAGATAAAAACCAATCATGCCGTGCCGCATATGTGATCCCAGGACGCGACAATGTGGAAGCATTCTACTTACTATTTATTTCATTTTGCTATGGTGTTTATTTCGACAATAATACACTAGTTTTAAGATGTCGTGTCCGGAAAGACTTCAAAATCTAAATCACGTCACTTTCCGGTACGAAGACGACTCCCTCAGCCGCCGGGCCGCCGCCGCCGGTAATCTTATACGAATAAAATGAATTTACCAGCCGCAAAGTTGCCAGCGGGTTGTAAAAGAACGCGCGTAGAGGTCGTATGTGTCAAAATTCGAGCCGCATTAAATTTAAAATTCTCCGCGGCCACGGAGCGGAGAGCATTCCTCTGTTCGGCGCGCGCGTAAAAAGAACTTTTTACTCTCGCCGCCGCGCGCTTCCTAATGAAGTGTATATCTTTATTTGTGGGCGCGCGTGACCGGTGCTTTGCATTCGTCCCGATCGCCGCTGAGAGGGGAAGCTACCTCTTCGATGCTGGGTTGCCTTATGCTTTTATTTACGAGATTGGTTTTACGAAATCTACCTCGAAGATTATATAGTTGCATAAGTATGGCATTCTGACCTCATTTAAATGTCATAATAAGAAGACAATCGTAAAATTTTATGTGCTCAGGAAATCGTGGCCTACCATATGCCACAGGGCCTACTTTCACTCAGAAAACGAGATAAAATTATTTGTTTTTAGATGTGTAATGTTACGAGAAAGAGAGGGAAAAAGAGAGATTGAGAGATACTCTCCTTTCTACGTGGAACCCTAATCGGCTTGAAATAAATTAAATTAAAAAAAAGTATGTGCGTCAATTAATTAGACATCTAATACAATATGCTATTTACAATCGAAAAACAAACCTGTGCATTTATGTATAAATAAAGATTTAATTCAATATATGTTTAAGGTTTTGTCTTTAAAAAGTCCGATTTCGTCATTTTTTCACTGAATACCAATTATCGTGTATCCTCTTTACAAATAGTAAATTACCATTTAAACACACTGTTTTTAGTGTCGACCTTCTAGTTTATTCCCTGTGCAACAAAGTCTTATCATAAATGATACAATACTAGTTTATAGTAATAGATTTACAATCACATGATTGTTAAATAATAAGGAAACCAATTTTTACATATCTATACATTGAATGATAAAAGTTAAAATCACATTTTTGTATCATTTTTATATATTCAATGGTTATTTGTAGTATATTTACTTAAAAATTACATATTTATATAGTTGAAATTACTAACTTTGCTTAGCGTCGACCAATCGGCAGTTAGTCAATTATGTTAGTTTGTTTGTTTGGGTTGTTATCAAATTTGAACTAATAATATTATTACCAAACGCCATGAGGAAAGATTATATTTACGCGACTACAGTAAATTCCAAAAGAGAGTTATGAATTTAGCATTCTATGTATGTTCATGTGTTCCCTTGTAGTATCAAAGCTACTTATCATAAATGGACAAATTAGGTATCCTTAATTGCATGTCAAATGTTCCGCGAGTCATGCTCAGTTTTTATGACGTCATATTAAATGCGTAACGTATATGTTGCATTTAATATACAAGTGTCATAACACTTTAAGAGACAAACAGATACATCAAAATAGTTTGGTATAGAAACGGTTTCTTAAGTGTTCAAAAGAAATACTAAAATATAGTTAGATTTCACAGAAACGCAGTGAGTATAATTCATTCTTTTTGACAAGCTTGTGCCTTGGAAATAATTAAAAAAAGGAAAAGAATCTTTTGTTTCAGACGCCTTTAGTTCGACTAACGCTTTTCTCTATAAGTGTATGAAAAAAAAGTAAATAAAAAAAATCATGGTAAGAAGACGAGTTTCGGTTCACATAAATTGTCACGGACATGTGTCGTTTGGTTAAAGGCACGCTTGACCATTCGTTAAAAATATAAAGGGAACATCCACAGTCCATCTTATACTACAAGATATTGGCCCTCATCTGGCTCTTAGAAAATATTCAATTTGAGATTATATTATAAATTTATATACACTTCACTACACGTATTGTGCTATCATATTTTGTTTGCATCTTGATATAGGGACAATTCATTATGAATATCATGAGTTATTGTATACGATTATGATTGACCTTATTATTGTATACATACTACCTTATTACACTTTGAATTAGGTGTGACATTTGTGTACTTTGATTAGATGATTAGGTGAATTATCGATGATTTAATTGGTTAGGAATGAGTTGACAATAGATTTATTTATAATTAGTTAGGTGAGAATAGAGTTGTCGCTTTATTTGACTGTTTGGGTTAATGATTGATTTATTTGATTGATTTGTTGATATTCATTGGTAGGTGATTTGATTTTATTTGATTATTGTATTAAAATTGACTATTTCAATTCATGACGTGAATTGTAATACTATTATTTATATATTTATTTTGTTAGTTATAATTAAGTTTCGTGTATATGACTCTTTATAAGAATCTAACAAAATGGCAATGTGCGCACTTTTTAAGTCAGTGTCTCCAGAAAAAAAAAAGAGATAAAGCGACATTTTTCTTTACGAAAACAATTGAAGAGAAGACTACGGCCGCGGCCGGACGGTGTTACGATGCGCGGACGCTGGGCGCGCGGGATGGAAGGCAGTTGATTTTTGAACTAGGAGAGACGAGGTCGGGCCGCACCCCGAAGGCCGCGTTTGTCGCTGACGTCTGGGCGACCGCGGGTGAGTCGAGACGAGCGAGCTGCTAAGTTAAACTGAAGCCCAGCAAAGAGGTTACGGTCGGCAACCCGACAGGAAAGCGCCCACTTTTAATATTCATTCTTATACTGTTCTTTATGTGTTCAGATTTCCTAATAAATAGTTATCTTTCAGGCTGGCAGTTCATTCGTCTGGCTACCGGGAGCTGTCCCTAGTTTTGAAATAAAGTTTATTAACTGAGGTATTAAATTTCCCCTTTTGCATTTGATCTATCTCGGTGATCTCACATTTAAAAGTACTGGAGATAGATGAGCAGGTCTGATATGTATCAGAACTCTTCGTCAAGGGTGACGAGGGTCCTCAAACGGGACTCCATCTGAAAGGAGATCAGGTCAAGCTTCTGACTCCTTTGCAAATTGTACTCCTATCCCTAGAGGTGGGTACACAAAAATGAAACATTGTAATAAAGTCACGCAATAAATAATTTGCTAAAATAAGTACGGTTTAAACATAGGAAATCTTGCACAACACCATAATGATAGTTATATTTTAAATGCTTAACTATAATATTTTACTACTCACATATAATTTAATTTTATCGCATATTATTTTATTTGACCGTGTATTTTATAAAATGTTTTATTTGTCTATTGCATTTTTATTTTAAGTGGTAATTTACTTGAAGTAATTTATGTAACTACCATTTTAATACTTAATATATTATTTAATATTAATCTCATTTGAGACCTGAATTAATGCCTATGATATAATATTTGATTTGAATATAATATAGATAGTCTCATACTGAGCTTCTACGTTTATATAGCTCTAGTGCTAAAGACGTTTATTCTGAAGTTACGATGCATACGAGTATATGACTTTATTTTGTACATACGTTTTCAATGTGACTGAAACTCTAGAAAACCCAGAAATTTAAATAGTTTTTTTCTATATAATTAGTATTGAATACATAAAAATTAATTATCTGCATGTATTTTATTACCATACGGATTGGAGACACTTCGTTGGGCCGAATAATGCAAATTACATGGCCGCACAAAAATGTGCCGTCGAACCCCAAAACTCAACAGAGCTAGACTGCGGTCATTCTAAATACTCTGTCTCTACTGCAAACTGAGTTTGGCACAACGTACCGAACGAGTGGGGAAACACTCTGACGTTGTAAGTGCGGGGAAAGAGCCAGCAGTTCGATGTTTCGTAGATCGTGAAAAGCACGCGAAACGAAACATCAGCCCGTAGAGTTTCGCGACAATCCAATAAAATCTTGGTTTAGATCGTGATTCCTGTGTCAGTCGAACTTCTGTTCCCGATTCAAAGCCAGACTTTTCCACGCTACATAATTTTACTTTTTTACTTAATTGACTTGACGATCACACGTGCAAAAGCACACATGTATAGTTAAATAGTTGATATGCATGTAAACCACATAAAATTCCATGTCAGTATGAAATGAACGGTTTTAATTCAGCAATTTCGGTAATTTACAATGAATAATTCGATTATGTAATTTCTTAGAGACAGATTTTATGGAATCTTTAAATTTAACTTAATTTCCATGAGCTTGGAAATGCTTTATGTTTATATACCTCAACAAAATATATCAAATAAGAACCAAAGTTAAGAAACTAAAAACCTACTACGGTATAAGTAACTCAAAACGTATAGACAATTTAGATGTTTCGATGATAGAACGTAAGTACTGCAGAGTAGGTCGCGTGGATGCATCCAACCTGCGTGCCGGATACGCAAAAGTTAGTTCTATTTGTGGATTTAAAATATAGAAAACTCGCGAAAACGAAAGTCTATAAAAGAATGTGAGATGGCAGAAAGATGTGACGGGTGGACTCTGCGTGTAACCCAGAAAAGGAATGTGACTCGTTGACATACCCAGTACATATAACGAACTAAAAATAATAAGTGTGAAGAGCTGAATAAATCGTCTGAAGTTCGCACAGCAGACCCTAGCGACTGTAAAAAGTCTACCTCTGGCGCTGCAGTATCGAACTGCGAAGCCGTATGTGGTGTGAAGTTTTGGAATACAGATTAATGAAAAATACCTGAACAAAAGTCTGTCGCCCGATAAATGAACACCGTCTACGTCTTGATAATTAATTAGGTAATTCTCGATGAAACACCAGGTTGTTTTTAGACTTATTATTTATTTCCATAGTGCGGTCTCGGTTTTCTAATATTTTTTCACTATTTAGATTTATTATATGATTATTTGAATTTTTCAATATAGTTATTTTCTCGATATATCGCTAACGTATGTGTATATGTCAATTAATTATATTATTGTAAAAGTAATTAATTTTACATTAATTAACTATAGATAAAAAAATGTAAAAGAAAATAAACTTATTTTGTTTTATTTTAAACATATTCCTTATTAAAATTTCTTTTATATTCCTTATGTTTTACAATAGGTCATTGAAATAGTAGAAAATTTACGAATATGATATAAATTGTTAGTTATATGTTGTTCTCTTCTTTGAACATCCGAATCGATTCTATAAAAACATGTCCAGAATCATACCAAGATTTACATGGATTTTTGTTAGAAATTATTTTTGTAACAAATCTAAACATCAGGAGATAACCTAGAAAAGTAATGATTTCAAGGATTTTAATACTTGAGACCACCTGCGTCGCTATACATCCCATGGTAAGACTTACAGAGAAAGAGCAATATCACATTGAATGTGAACATACCTAAGTATTTTAAAATCAAAATCAAACCTAATATAAATTAACACGCGCTACATTCATTCAGATTAAGAATAAAATACGTAAAGTAAGGTGTCTAAAGACACATATCACGTAATTCCTCTGAAGTCTTCACATTTTCTGTTCCTTCGTATCTATGTTAAACCATCTAGAATGAGAGAATTTTTTTTTAAATTAATTAATATTTAACTTATCTCCTGGTTCTAAATCAAGATTTACCCAAAAAAAATAATAATAATTTCTTTACAAATATTTTTCAAATACGTCGAATTTTTCATATAATAGAATAAAAATAAATTTTAAAAAATAAAATGTTATCAAGGCCGAATATTCCATTTAGAATGTTTACCTTATACAGCCCGATGAAAAATACCTAAAATTAACAAAACCACCATTTAAAGACGACCTTTTAAATTGAGTCGCAATATCCGCTTCGAAGTAACCTAACAAATTTTCGTCGCAATATAACATTTACCGAACACGGACTTGTAACCTTTTACCAATAGACGATGCGGAAGGGCTCGCACGTGGAAAGCTGTTTTGTTATTTCATCATCGTACGTATGGGATAATCGATCTTTAGAAGGGCGACATGCTTTTAGAAAAAAAGGTCAAAGTGATTATGCGCGGCGCAAACGTGAATAATAGAAGTCTTAATATAATGCTTGCGGTCTAAAATGTTCGGGTACGCGTTAATAAAATCGATCATTACTAAATGCGTTCGTTCATAACGAAATACGCAAGTATTTTTTTTAATAACACGTATTACACAAAGAAGCTATCGATCGTTATGGACGACAAGCAAATAATTCGCATTACAGAAACTAAAGAAAAAAGTTGTAATTTTTTATTACCTTATTCTTCAATTAAAATTGAATAATGTGTGTTGCCAGTCGTGAAATTAGGATGTCAGAAAACGTAGTTCCCTTACTGTCAATGTCCTAAGCTGCAGTCACTCATATCTCTCAGCTCTTTCTCGACTTTATATTTCTATATTTATTTTCTGTTTTTTATTGTTTTTATTGTTGAGCATAATTTATGATATTATATTATTTAAGCTCATGTCCTCTTTATTATTCATATCCTTACATTGTGACGTCGACAGTTACAACAAGCTGTTCAATTTATAATGAGATATTTGTGTTGAGAATTCTCTTAAAGTTTTGTATCTCAAAATCATAAAATAGTTTGAAATTCGTTTATTGCAATAATAGAGTCGTTTTCGTTAACAAAATATTGCTAATCTACCTGGAAAGCTGTAAGACTGTGCCGGATATGATGAACTTTCGTCAGGAACTTTGGTGAGGCAAACCTGATGTACCTGTTATTTAATACAGCAATAGCCCTGTATGTATATTATAATAAGTGTATATAATATCAGAATTAACACCTTTTTCAACTGGTGAACTAGACCGTTGTATAAACAATGCGATCAAAATCTTAATCTACAACTAGTTGCCTATAATGGATAACCAAATTGCTCAACATAATATGATACGCCTGAACGTAACTAAATGATGTACAAATCAACATTTTTTTATAGAAATATTACCAATGCCCGCTGTATAAACTATATTATTTATATATCTCTGATAATTGTCAAATGAAATACGCATTATCGTAGGTTTTATGACCAAGTGTATTTCATTTAATTGATTTATTTATTTGATTCGATTATGGTTATTTAATGCGAAACGCTCGGATTAATTCAAATCTACGATTTAACTACAAATGAATTTGAAGTTTGTCTTAAGCTCCTGATTTCAATCATTGTTGTTGAAGTTTTTTAACATAATCCAGCATTCTGAATCTGATAAAATACATTATCAAAGAAAGCATGTATTTAAGCTCAGTATAATCATTGCTTCTTCACTTTCATTATTAATTAAATACCTACTTCATTATGAATCATTAAAAAAATTAACTGCTGATATTTGTCAGTAATAAGTTCAAATTATACTTACTATAAAATCCGTCTTCGACTTAATTAATCGTTCTGTGATTGCTTTGTAAATTATTCAGGTTCATAATTATACTAATAAAGACTTTGTGAGAACAAATCGTGCTTTTTACTACTCTCCATGTTAATCTGTTATTCAATATCACAATTTATAACAGTATAATAAAGTGAGTAATTAACAAATTGTACACAACAAGTATCTGCTTAATATTTTTATTATTTGATATTGCACAAATTCCAGGTTGACTGCGCTGTACAACCGGAATAGCCGGTTAAGGAACGGCCAAGGATTTAATTAAAAGACTAGGAAATTTTCATCAAAGGATCAGTTATTTTCCGTTTGTTAACTTGCACACAGACACTAGTGGTAACTCTATGACTGCATCAATTAGAATTAGACTGTTTAGACGAAGACGTTGAAGCTCAATACACTGCGCGCGCAAAATTAGAATCGCAGTACAAAATTTTCCAGTGAACGCTCAAATCATGTTGTGTAAACAACGGCTAGTCTATAGTAAAGCGGACGGTGACATAGGTGCGGTTTGTGCAATTAGCAGCTCATCAAGAATCTGTCGCCATGCTAATACAATCTATTGAGTTTTCTGCTATTAACTATTAACAACTGTAACACAGAAACTTATCTGCGAAAGATGTGACAAAAAACCTTCGATTGTACAAAATTAAATTTCATTATTACATCACACTGAAGTCATTTAAAAGGAATCTTATGTACGTCTAAACGTTTAATCAATCATTTAAACTCATTAAGAATCGAATGACTTTAAAGGTCGTGTTGATATAAGTCAATAGAATCAATTCGATTTTTTATTGTTATTTTTTTTCTCAAGCAGTCTGATTCAATCGAAACGTTAAAGATAATAATAATAAAAAATAATAAGAAGTCGAAATATAACTTAAAATCTACCGTTTTTGCACAAAACAATCCTCACGCGGAACTATCTTCCAAGATTAGTTCCAAACGTAAGGCCGACCACACTTTGTCTTGCTGCTAGCAGTTTCTCGCTTTTACCAATGGAGCTAGTCAAAAGCTTTTTGCCTAAATTTAAGCCTCGTTGTAATTATGCTTTTGTGCGGTTCCTTGTTCAAATCAGTGCAAAAGGTCAGGCTGTAAAATATTCAGGCGCCTCCGGCATAATACGCTTGTTCATATATTTAAGAGCAATCTTAGCACACGTAAAAAATTCACTCGCCTGAACCTCTGTCTCCACTGGCGTCATCCCTCTCATCCACCTCTACAAGCGTTGCAACGAATAAGTTTCGTTTTACGTTACGTTACGTTACGCCGAATTACATTTTTTTGGTGACACATAGCACTTTTATGTTCTGTCATCGACTGCTACGATTAAACGATACTTCAATGAGAAATGTGAACATGTCGATCGTGCTATATTTGATACGGCTTACTTTATGACTGTAAGCGGTACTGCCTATATCAAATATAACTTTTATGAATGGTAAACTATGTCAACGGTCAAATTTAAAAACCAATCGCATAAATAGCTCAATATTGAGTATCGATAACGTAATATCGTACGTGGATAAAATATTTCGTGTCAGCGTGAAGCCATTGGACGACAATTGTGCTATTACCGTCTTCGATAGGTTCATTTCACCGTCAAACACAAATAAATGTCGCCGATTGCAAAATCGACATTAGTAATCCTAATTTAATATTGCCGTCTTAATTTATTCTTAGGCTCTATGACTATTGGCCTCTTAATCTATCGGAAACGTATTAATTAGCCCATCGCCAGGCAAAGCTAATAGGCTTAGAAGGCCCATGATCATAAATGTACCCAATGCGGCGATTGAATGATGAAATGACTATTGCTAAATGGGTGTTGTCGCGCTAGTTTTCTTCAGGTGATTTTCCTTTCAAAACACTAGAATCGGTTGTGCCGGCCCCGTTGTGCATGTTAGTTGTGGTGTCCCGCATTCCGCATTACAGCATTCCATTGATTTGCCGCATCTCATTGAGAGCCGCCAAATTGCCGTATTTGTGCGGTAAATCTCGCGCGGGAAATGAAAATTAGAACACGTCCGCTCAGCGACGTGGTTCAGACGTTGACAACGACAAGTCAAAGTTTTGAGAAAACAATTAAGGGTTAGATAACCGAATACGAAAATAAGAGAATAAATGACAAACACTTGTCTCTTGTTGTTTTTGAAATGAAACTTCTTTATCGGCGTATGGGAGAAATTTTATAGCAATGTTACGTTTTTCTATTACGCGCCATCTTTATCTGTTACGCGCCATCTTTATTTCTGGGTAACATTTTTCCGTTACGCGCCATATTTATTCAATGTTATTAATGGCATCGTGGCATAAACATAATTGTTACTAAGGCCACCTGTCACATATACTTTCTGTCAACACCCTAGATCTATTTACAGTTTGTATATATTACATTTTCCTATTATCTAAGTTGAAACCTTTTCAACCGACATACATGAACTATATCTCACATTCTTTTTATTGAGTGACTCGATTTTATATGTAGCGTTCGATAATTTTCCTACAATTCTATATGGCCCTTTATAACATCGCATTAATTGAAAAGTTTACCTATCACCCTTCTAGGTACATATACCATTACCAAGTCTCCACATGAAACTCTGAACATTTCTATTTCTGAAACTCAGTAGTGACGTGAAAAATAATATTTCAATTAAGTGATTAGCGAAAAAATTTTATAAAGTTATTGGCAAAAGAATAAAGATATTTATTCTAATTCCAGTGGATTTCTAACAGAAGTAAGTAATTAAACCTTTTTCTAAAACATTCAACACGTGAGTGTGATTACGGTATTTATTTTTTAAGGTTATTTCAGGTTAACCTTAGTTTTGATTGTAAATATCAGTGAGTTAAGCCATTAATTACAAAATATATATAATAACGATAACAATAATAATAATAATTCTATTATAATTAATGAAATGCTATAATCTTAGTAGCAGAAAGGTGAAATAATTGTATTACTTTTGTATCCATGTCTATGATAATAAAAGCCTTTTGCATAAACTTTATCTAATTTAGCTTCTGTGAAAAACCAATTTCTGTGAAGTTGCAAATAGTAAATCATTTTTCGAAAAATAATGTCATAAAGAAGTTTCACTTCTTACGTGTGTACACTAATATACATACACTTTTTTATCACGAATATCTTTATTTCATAGGTAAAAGTATTACACTTAAAGTTGTCTAAACACTATTACCATTGCAAGTTCAGAAGCAGAGGAGGGCATTTTCTACAACCGGAAATAAGATAGCGGACAAAACAATAGATACCATTTATTTTTTGGCTTTCATTTTCAGAAAAATAAGTAACTTTTATTGTCAACATTTATGAGGATTTATTAATTTTGTGATTTGTTTGCTTAACATAAAGTTATTTCTGATTTGTTAGATGTTTTTTTATACGTACGTCTCTAAAATATGCGATAATAATATCGTTAAATATTTATAATTCGATCGAATAAATATTGCCAATTTATAAATAGACTTATTTATTAAATAGATCTCTTTGAAATTTGGTCTCTAAAAATTCTTACTTTTTCGAATGATTGTGAAGTAGTTTAGCAGCATTGAATATATTAGTAAAAAAGAAACAATTATGTGTATATGGAAAAAAATAAGATGTTGATGTGCTTGACATCTGTTGATTCTTTGAGAATGAACATAGTTTTTAATGTGAATCAATACTTACCAGTTTCTTTTTTTTAATACCAAGAATTATTTATAATTCATTCGTTTACATGTTTTAAAATCTCTTGTACCGCAAATTTCCAGCTGGAAAAAAAACTGCAGGATTGCAAACCCTAACTAGTTGCCAAGGCTTTAGTTAGGTTTAGGCTTGTGAACGTATACTTTGAGGCCCATTTCGACTTTTTCAGAAATTATGACCCCGAACACAGTTTTCGTGTAACCGTTAAACGAAAATGATAAACGAAGCACAAATCTACCGGCGGAGATTGCGTTGCTCTGGTTCAGAAACTTGAGGGGTATTTGAAAAATGCCACGGGAAATTGATTCTTAAAGCCGATAATTTTCATAAATACGAGGTGATCAACAAAAGGTAGTCAAGAGCGGAAATAGGGCGAGGCACTGCCTTTCGGAATAAAGTCCAAACTGAGTCACCTTTTCCCACCAGTAAGGCCCAAATCGTTCTGGCATACCGCCACTGCAAGAAAGCGCTCCCAGGAACTATTTATGTTAGGGTGTGTAGTTAATTCAAAGTTTACAGTTATTTGTATGCGAACATCGAAGGTTTTCATTAAAACGTGCGCTTGATGTCATATCAAGAGTACACTATTCGAGTATTTATTATATACCAACGAAAATTTGGAGATATTCCGTTATTGATAAGAATAGACAAAATAATTCATTATCTTCATGAACACTACATGTCGCTACTAATTTATTTACTTCACTTCATGATTTTATTATTAACTTCAGGGCTAAATTTGTTTCCTTCAATAATCCGCCAAAGAAAGTAGCAGATTCTGACTACAAGGACTTATTATATTTCAAAGAACAAAAAGCACACGCCAAAAATTTTTTAATCTACTCTGCGCCCTCAATACAATTGAATTGAACAGAAAAATCCAAAGCAAAAACCTTTCTTCTCGTAATCGATAACCTAAACGTCTATCTAAAACGGGAATGTTCGTATACGAACATTAGTCGACGTTTTGATTTATAATTGCCAGACTGAAAACACTTGTACCGGTTTTGTGCAAATCTTACCCACACTGCATTAGGTCCATAAATATCACAATTCCTTTTTTGCTGTTTGTGTCCCATTTTTCCATCTTTTGTCCTAAAACTTCAAAATGTATCGAATTTCTACGTTATAGATTCACTCATTTTGGTGGACAGAAAATCAATTGAAAAATTGCGGGACAACGTTTTTGATTTTTATTTTTCTTTCTTTAAAACGTCATCTATATGAAGGTATCAAAACTAACCAGATAGAAATAGCACGACCAAAGACATTTTACTGCAACTTTTACTTATAAAAGCCAATAAAACTGTTTGTCCCACTTAATATACATCAATAAGACAACTGATCACTTTCTCCCTTTACATATCTATTTTAAATAAAAATCGTTTAGTATGAAAATTTTGACTTGCTATCAAGTTTCCCATTTCCCACAGCAGAAACACACCCTCCCACAATTCTATCGCAGATTGAGATACCAATATGTATTAGAGACCGTTATCATGAAAGCTATGACAATTTTGTGGCCGAGGCCTTAACGTGTTCTCCAGACACGGAGCGAGTAGTTTAATTTAACTTAGACTAAAGTTTACTGATCAATTCAATAGGAAAATAATTCAATATAAACTGACTAAATTACGGTATAAGAAACTGTGACAGTTAAATATCAAGTCTATGCAATAATATAACTCTAGTCTATTCTACAAATTATTATCTTATTGATAATACGGAGATTGTGAATTCAAAACTAGGTACAAATCTATAACCTCGAAGGCAGTTTACATACGTAAGGCGAGATTGTGTCGCTGATTTATTTAAAGGTGAAGAAAAATACTCATATATTCATGGTAATTCTTTTAAAATTAATAATACAAGCCCACCTCAGTCAAGACTGTCTCTCAAAGGTATACCGTACTGTAAAGAATTGTAAAGTACTGTAAAGTAAATTTTAATGTAAAAAAAAAAAATTCAATTTTTAAATACCTACCACAAGCACTTTTCAACGTCTTCGCCGGGCTTACGAGCAATCTATTAATTTAACTTTTCAAGGTTGTATCCATTTTTTAAGCCAAACACGGCGTTTTCTGCGAAAATCGTTTACTTTGAAGAATGAAAAAATGTCTGTGTGCATTAATTTAGCATTAATTACAAGGAAAAACTTTCCCTAACCAATCTAATGACTTTGAATTTATAACTCTTAAATTGACGCGCACGACCTTGGCCCTGAAAATAAGCGGACTGAATAGTGCTAACAAATAATTAATGAATGAATACACAATACATTCAAATCAGACATTCCGTAGAAATTTATGTGACTATTTCGTATATGCTACGTTATAGTTTTCATAAGCTCCATTTAGCTACCAATTTTATAATACCATAAATGCCGACTTGTTATTAATTAACGGTTTGGTAATATAAGAACAAGTTTGTGTTTCTTCGCAGATATTCAAAAAAAAAACTCTGAAACGTTTTTGTTAAAGTTAAGCTACAAACGATAGTCTTTAAGTAGTAAAATATCAATTAGTAACTGAAGTAAATAAATAGGTCAATAAATGTCTGGTCTTTAACTATTATATTAAAGTAATATGATGAATATCTATATTATATGATAAATAATACAAGTATTACCATAGACACAAAACATTGGTAAATAACGGCTCAAGCATAATATGACAGCGTGCTACGTACATTTGAGTGGACAAAGGTCAGCATTATAAAGAATATATTATCCAAATTTTTGAATACAATTTAATACTATTAACACCAAAAATAGTTGACCTGTCTCTGAGATTGAGTTCGAAAAAAAATATGGAAATATTTACGCAACATCTACTTAAGTGTGGCGAAATAGACAACGGTCACATGGTAAGATAGCATGTAGAATTAAGCTTTTTTTTAAGGAAAGGTAGCGTAAAAGCTGCATAAAACCTTGGAAACTGTCCTTCATGCATGTGTTGCACTTGTGCGTATTTGACAAACAAAGACAAATATGGTTTGTTTTTTACTCGAAAATCAGCGTGCGTGCTTGAATCGTCAAGTGGTTCTCTTATCCTTTTTTAATATGCGCCTAAGTTAAATAGTTTGTCTTGTAGTAATCGCAGTTTATTTTTGTGTTATATTTAATTTAGTCCTATGTAAAAATATGGCAGTCAAGAGCATTTTCTGCAGGGTGGCGGTTTTGGTTCTTATCAATTTCTCGTATTTTCCTTGATGTTTGCGATATACAGTAAACTATCAGGTCCCCAAAAATATCAAAGTATTATATTTCGTGTCAGAGTGTAACTTTTATTGAGGACGGATCCAAAAAATTATCAAACACATAAGTTACAAAAATATAAAAACTTTTTAAAAATACATTAGTAACTATTAGTGTCAGCTACATATTGTCAATAATAGCGATTAATATTACAATAATAATTATGAGTGGACAGTTCTACATAAAAAAAAGAGTAAATGTACAATATTTCTCAGAAAATTATAATTTGCTTTTAGATTATAGGGAAAAGTTTTAATTATGTTTGAGATCGATACAAATGATTTTCAAAACTGCCTAAATTTGCCCTTAAGTACAGTCTTGAATTTCTCACTTTGTGTCAGTATACCGACACTTATAATTATAATTTATGATTTCTTCCTGATTTATTTCGGTGCACTTAACCGTGTTCTTGATCTTTGTAGCACCTTTGCTCTTCTTTTCTCCATTCTGATTCATTTGAATCCCAATCTTTGGTAACAAACGAATGTCTTTGGAGCATCGCTGCTATTTTTCTTTTTCGCATTATTTTAACTATTTCCAATCGAATTCTTGAAATACTGGTAATTAAATATTATATGAATAGTGAACGATTTTGTATGAAGCGAATCAGAGAGTTGACAAAATGTAATATTTCTGACTTAAAACTGTTCTATTAGAGTAAAAGTAAACAAGATCACATTATAATATCAAATACTTCTCACTTATGGAGCTGATAAAAATTGCACCATTTCATTTCCTTGCAGTGGCTTCAGGTGTATTTTTTATTTTTTATAATATAGATGAATTTGGTTACTTAAAATATAAAAATGAGAGTGTTCTAAAAACTTCAAACCCGCCGATGACATTTGCGTCATTTTTATAATACGTTAAAAATTCTTTACTTATTAATAAATAGCATTTCATCCATATGAATCGAGATTATTACAATATGCTACAAATGTACTTTCACTTTATTTCATCAAAATGTAAATTAAAAAATATGTTATATATCGCAGGTCAGCCAAATGCTCAACTTAATTTCATACCTCATATTAGATAATTTTTCACATCATTATTTGCTTTAGACAGTTTTGACCAAAAGGTAAATACTATCGGTGGACACTCTTCTGTATGTAAATAAAAACACTTATTCATATTTTTATTTAATAAAACTCAACAATTCACAAATCAGTTAAAACTTGTGGACGTACGATTAATAACTTAAAAACGAAAACAAGGAACTCAAGGTTTGCTTATTTGACATTATTTAACAGTTATCATAAAATCTATAGAATAGTTAAATAGAAAACATGTACAAAATGTGTATTCACCGTTTTTTCGTTAAAACAAAAAAGCGTAAAAACGCATAGTACATTGATGCAATACCGCGAGTAATCGCTGTGAACTGTTTTAACATTAAGCGAAAATGCATAATCCATGAACTTCAAAATTATTCGTACAAATAACTAAGTCTAGCGACAATGGCTTGCCCTTTGACTAGGTTAGCAAACTGAATATCACATATTTTAAATAAATAATTATATTACGTCATCCGTTGTTAATTAAATATTAACCTAAAGTCGAGAACAAATATTAAAGTTAAAATAGGAAATATTAAATGACAGAAAACAGAATAATACTTTAGTAAATTCAATCAAAGCATAATCAACTGGATATTGTTATAAAACGTTACTTCATGTTTTTTTTTTAGATCATTTACTTAATACGTCATTCGTTACGATCGAACGTAATCATTTTAATGTTCATTCGCTCATTCTTTCTTCACATATAAAATCACTCCCGATTCAATCGCATGAATGAAGAGGATTCTGAGAAGAAACGTGTACATGCAATCACATCGCTACAAAGTACGTACTCATTCAAACTTTCAAATCTAGAATAATCTAGGTCCCTAGGTACTAATTTAGTCTTCTGTACCGGTGATCCATTGGAGGTATTTGAAGGATCTCGACTGGATGGGGCTCGATCGGGGCTCTTTAAACGTGCGCGGGTGGGTGACAGGGTGCTCTCTGAAATACATAGTATGACCTTAATGCACACATTTATACAGACTGAATGCTTGATATTGCCGTTAAGAATTTTGCAAAGCATAGATAGGAAAATTCTACACAGCTCAGTGCATGCAACGTGATTATATTGGACTTTCGTCATTTGCATAAAGAATTGGGTATACTGTTTAATCTACATTAATAAAATTTGCACGGTTTTGAATACCTTTGAACCTTTTTCTGATGATTGCCATTATAGTTTTACATAGAACTCAGTGTCTATATAGAAATATAGAATTTATCTAGTTAATTAAAATTGATATGAAATGCGAAACTACCACATAATTTTAAATCAATCCTACTTTAAGTGCTTGACTAATAAGGTATACTTATAATCTCACCTTGGTTCAGCGGAGGCACGCGAGTGATATGCAGGCACATTCGGGTTGTGATACAGCTTAGCAGGAGGTGTCGGTGACAATGTGTACGTCTGAGCAGGAGGATGTTCCGCTGGCAAAGGTGACGTGTAGCTGGACGGGTTGTAGCGATCCACGGAGACACCTCTGGGTTTTTCCGGTATAAGAGATTCCTTATTAGTGTTGACGTACGAGCTGACCGGTCTTCCTCGACCCAGTGTGTTGCTCTTTGGCCATTCCTGAGTATTCAATTCCGATTCAAAGCTCCTCTCTCTCCAAGATCGCGGCCTCAAAGTTTGACTCCAAGTGGGAGTAGGGGTGTAGGTCGCTGTAGGAGCTTTACCGTATTTCGCATCCTCTTCCCACGGTGGTTTCACCGCTGATTCTTGTACTTGATACTGCGTTTGAGACGTTTTCTCGGTAAATTCTCGAAGTTCCTTACGCCAAGTGTGTTCCACATTTTCGATTGGTTCATTATTGTCATAATAATATTGTGGTGATGGGTCCGGCTGAGGTTGGTATTTCGTTTCTGTCGGTATATAGGTCGACTCGGGAACTGAGATATATCGACGTTCATATTCGCTATAGTAGGTTTTGCGGCCTGGTATTTTTGGTGGTTGTGCCACTACTGGCATCACAAAAGATTGATTCGGTTTAGGTGGTTGGTAAGAAGTCGGCGCCGGTTTTGAAAATTTCGTAGGTGGTGGAGTTGGTTTCCAACCAGAAGTTGAACCTGGGACAAAAGTACTCGTCTGCGGTGGAGGCTGATAATAATTTTGGTCTGTCATTTTTGCAGCATAATTGACATCCGTTTCCCATGGTGGTGGTACATACGTTGACGAATATTGTTGGGTAGACTTTTGATAACTGTCCGTAGAATCTTTACTCAAAAATGAATACTGATTTGACGGCGTGTTGATCGTTGGTAAAGTATTAATTTGACCTAAATTGCTCGATCCCCATGTATTTGGCTTCGGTGTGTAGTTTGGAACACCGCTTTGTGTGAAATCGGTAGTAGAAGTTTTAGAGTAATCTTGGGTATAGCTTTCTGTATGTGTTGACGGGGTCCATTGTGGAGCCGTTTGTATCGTTGGTGCCGGTTCTGGGATTGTGCTAGCGACATTATTATAAATAACATTATCTTTTCGAGATTGTTGGTACCACTGTTGATTAGTAATAGAACTTGGTTTCACGTTACTTACGTTTATCACTTCTGATTGCGGTTCTTGAGACCATTGATTTTGATTACTTTCATAACTTTGACTATTAAGTGTTTGATAAGTGCTATGATATGTATCAGGAGGCGGTATTTGACGTTCTGTGCTTAACCTTTCTAATAATAAGCTGTGTCTCCTTTCCGTTGTTGGTTCAGGTGTATATGAAGACTGATACGATCGAGCCGGTTGTGGAGAAGTAGACACTCTGTCCCGAGATGGGGCAAAATATGTTTTTACGGTTGGTACTCCATGTTGTGTAATTTGCTCGTAAGCTTGGTCGAGTGTTTTAGTGGTTCGATTTACGGTGACGAGATTTTCGATTCTATGTAATTCTGTTTGAGTACTGACCGGTCTTCCTAAAGCCTCATTTATTGTAGATCTTATTTCTGTCGTTTCTATATGAGATTTAGATATCGTTTCATGCGGACCTATAGGTTTAATTTCCACTGATTCTACACTCTCAGTGAAAATAGGTATTTTTCTTTCAGTTTGTTCAGAACTTTGAAGGTTCCTGAGATCGACTCTTTCTGGTTTCTTTTCTGATTTCCAACCTCAATTTTTTCTTCTTCTTTTTCTTCTTCTTCGACTTCCTGTTCCTCCTCTTCTTTTTCATTCTCTTCTTCTCTTTGTTGACCTCTTTCCGTTGCTTCTTCCGGATGGATTTCTCTTCTTCTTCTTCTACTTCTTCTTCCTCGTCGTCTTCATTTTTGGTTTCAGGTGTAGATGATTTTTCAACTTATTTTCCTTATTTTCTTCGATTCCGTTCTGTTTGTTCGGTTATCTTCTTCCTTCATGATCCGATGTTCTTCTGCGGATTTTAGATTTTCCAATCTGTACCTGTTCTTCCTCTTCATTCTCTTCCTCTTCTTCGATTTCTTCTTCTTCTTCAGATTCTTCTTTCTTGCTGGTTTTCTGAACTACAACAACTTTTTTAGTTGTAGTAACCTCATGCGTTTCGTTTTCTTTAATTACAGCGTCTTTCTCTTCTTCATCGCTCGCTGCTGATTGTTGTTTTACAACAGTCGTTGTTTTCTTTTGTGAATTAGTTTCTTCTTTCGGTTTTTCTTCGATCTCTTCTTCTTCTTCTTCTTCTTCCACCACTTCTTCTTCTTCTGATTCAATTTGAGCAGGAATTTTTTTGGTTTCAGTTTTCGTTGTTACTTCAGTCTTGCCGTTTACCGTTGTTTTAGTTGTAGTAGTTTTTATCTCTTCTACTTCACCATCTGGTCCTACCTTTTGTACCACTTCTACCGAAGTTTCAGTTTTAGCAGAAGATTTTTTTGGTGCCAGTTGAACCGTTAATTCTGCTTCTGTATCGTTATCTTCATTTCGAATCTCTTCTGATTTTTTATCTTTCTTCACTTGCTTTTTGACGACCTTAACTTCTTTCTGAAAAATTATCAATTATTTTTGGAATAGATCAGTACATCTTTGAAAAAAAATTTTGTTAGAAAGAAAATTATAAAAACAATAAACCTGTTTAATTTCCTTATCGGCCTCTAAAGACGTTTGATTAACTGAACAGATCAAATCATTATTTATAGTATTATTATTTATTGATAAATTATCACTATGAAGCACAAAATCAGATATTTTTGGGTTTACTTCTGAGCGATAATCGTTGCTATCAGAAAAATATTGTGGTTCTGTTTGATAAATTGGGTTTGTTTCGTAAGGCTTTTCAACGACACTTGTTGATTTGTTATAAGATAACTGTGATTGTTGAGGTAAGTTATCGTAAACTTGCTCTTGAGATTGGGATGGATTACTTCTAGTTCTTAATAATGATTTAGGATTTGCCGGAAGGGATATCGAAGGGAAGACCTGAACAGGTAAGCAGTTATAGTTTGGAATTGCAACTGGCGTGGAATGGACTGACGGTGATTGGATAGACGGAGCCGCCGCTTCCGGAACTCCCTGACTCATGGCGTTCCTCATTAACCGCCTCGCCATGCGCTCTGACTTGATCTCTGACAGGTCCAACCCGCCCGGTGTGTATGTGAACGGCTTCCGCTCACGCCCCATGGCGTTTTGTATCGCCGACGGTGGATTCATTTTAGTGTGAACGAGGTAGAGATTTTCGCTTCCACCGGTCGATCGCACGGATCCTCCAGCACAGCACTTCACACGAAAATATTAGGGTTGTCACTGAATTTTTTTTTTCTTTTTAACTCTTTCGCTTCAGTGATAGATTGCCAGTTGCAAGAAAGTCGCCTCGCAGATATATTAATATGATAGGAGGTGTTAATTTTAGCGGTGAGATTGTAAACGAGTGTGCGGCGGTCGGCGTGGCGTGGGGCGCGCGGGCCGGCCGCCTACTGCCGCGTGCGCACCCGCCGCACATGTATTTTGGTCGCGGCCTCAATATCATCGGGCGCCTTGTCTACAATTTGTCTTGCGGAGAGTCGTCAAAACAGTACCCGTGCCCGATGGCGACGACAGCATCGCCATTATTATTTATCTTAATTGTGATGGTATAAAACAATTACATTGCATTAACGCAATCCGCTGCATTAATAGAACTGATGGATATTTTTGTTTATATAAATAATTATTTTTAAAGATTTATCTTCAATATTAAGAGCTACAGATTTTCAAATATAATTTTTTTTTTCAATTCTACGTTTTTTTTTTCATAAAAAGTTCGGACATACTTGCCGATCCCAAAAAAAAATGGCGTTCCTTCAATAACTTATACTGTTATCGTTTGTAGTTGAATAGACACTACTTTTTCATCACTTTTACTTAATTGTAAAACTAAAAAACACATATATAAAGAAAACCTAAAATAAGCACATACGCAACCGACATAAGTTTGACACTCGGATCTTACTGGGTAACACAAATCAACGATTACAAACTCGACTGGCGGTCGAATGACAATCGGCTAAACCACAATTAATTAAAGATTTAGCCCTTGCTCGGGTTTCAACGGCCCCACCGGAGGGACTGATATCAAAACGAAATTAGAAAGCATAAATTCTTTGTTTTAAATGCTTCAGTTGATCCCGGCTTAACAGCGGCCGGGCCCGCCTCCGCCACTGTCTGCGTTGGCTCTACACCAAAACGATCTCTCTATCTACACCACTACAGTTTGTTCATTGAATTTAACGCTTTTAGACCGAATCCAGTTGCCAATTTTATCTTTTAGGGCCTCTATACCTTTTGGTGAGGTCGCTTTACAAAAATCAAGTAAACAGTGTAAGCAATAAAAAGAATACCAAGTGTTTTTCTTAGTACAAGTGGTAGAAATATTGAAAAGTACATTCATGTCAATTTTACGTTTATTTTCAAATTTGAAATTAATTAAAAAATATCTCAAATCAGAACTCTATTTTTCTACACAGACTTGTAAATTTTACAATAAATAAATTATGAAACGTAGTATTTATGAATGCACAAATTAAAGCAATAGTGGAGTTCTCGATACACTTTGAAACTGAAAATCATTGACTTCGATTCCTATGAAATTTAGCGTTAATATTTTTTTATTACTTTTGATTAAAAAGACTAAGTAGCCAACTCGATGAATCGAGCACTAAATCTTTGAGAACCAAGCACACAGATACGAATGGGTGAAATCTGTTGTCTCCAAAAAAAAAGAGAGAAAATTGGCAATCAACCAATAGAATCAATGCGGCTAATGTAAGCAACCCGAAAATTTTTCGCTGCATTAAAACACACAAACATCGTTATTTAGAACGGAATCCGCTTTTAAATTGCAAAGTTGCGAAATGTTTGTGCTGTTAGCGATATATTGGAGCAATTAATCGGGCGTTCACATTCTATGTGTTTTGATAGTAGTCGTCGGTTGTGAGAAAGTCGGTCCAGGACACTGCGGACAGCATCATTAGTTGGTTTAATATTTTCTCTCGATTATCCAGCTTTTTATTGGAAATCGCCAGCTATCACTTATAGTCTAATGACACCGTCTTTGACTTTTTACAAATATAACTTCATCCTGAACAATATATAAATATTGATTAAGAGTATTTGACAAAAGTTCGCTTTTCTTTGTCGAATTTTGACGAATATTTGTTATAATCTGTTATTTAAGTCAATCTGTTAAATGATTCCCGATCAATAGGCAGTGCGTGTATTTGACTATTTAAAACAATATCACTTTCTATAACACAAGGTAACTTATCTATTAAATCAGTTTTAAAAAAATTATGAAGTAATCTTTGTACAATAATAAAAACATTTTTTTTCTTTTTACCCAACTTCAGTTACAAACTACCGAACGGTATGCAACTTTGACGATGTTTATATATTTTATTCGGTAAAATTACAAAATTCTGTGTCTTTATGAGACACGGATGTACCACAAGTATCCTATAACGTTCACAAAATAAAGTTACAGTTGGAGTTTAAGGCGCGATCGTTGGATACGGACACTTCGGACGCAGCTGTCGCCGGGCCGCGCTAACGTCGCTGGAAACGACCTTAATAATTTACAAGTCCGTGTCCGCTTCCGGTAAAACTATCGGCAAGTTTTGTCTGTGGTGATAGGAGATCTGGATAGATATGTTAGACCGGCGATTTCTATAAACGTAATCAAATTGTATAACAGTCGTGTCTGTACGTCCAAAATGTTTGCCAGATTACAATAAATTCATTTAAAAAAAAAGTGCCTGTCCGTTTCAATACATTATTCTCCAAAACTGTAAGATGAATTTTCATGAAGTTTTTACAAGTGAAATTTGGTGTACCGTAGGACGAAATACAAGTTTATTTATATATTTGATCAATCGCGCACGAATTCGCGAGCATAGGTATCTTAGCTTGATTCGCACGACATTCGAAGTCAAGCTTATAACTAATCTCAGAAACGGAAAATATTGATACTAGCCGCTTACAACATTACTCGGAGTCCACAGTTACGAAACATGAATTGAAAAAAGTAACCGTGTAGCTACAGTAACAGTTCATAAGCTAGGAGATTAATAACATTTTTAGGATTCCGCATCCAAAAAACGAAACCCTATTACTAAGACTCCGCTGGCCGTCTGTCCGTCTATCCGTCCGTCCGTTTGTCCGTCTGTCCGTATGTCCGTATGTCACCAGGTTGTATCTCATGAATCGTGATAGTTAGACAGTTGATATTTTCACAGATGATGTATTTTTGTTGCCGCTATAACAACAAATACTAAAAACAGAATAAAATACATATATTTAAGTGAGGCTTTCATACAAGAAACAGATTTTTTGGCTGTTTTTTGCTCGATATTAATAACGGCAACAGGTGGACATTTGAAATATTCACAGAATAATTAATTGTATATTCATTTCAAAAATAAATAATTAAATTAGAATAAAATAAATTAAGAGGAGCTCCCATACAACAAACGTGATTTTTTTGCCTTTTTTCTCGATCTTAATAACGACAACAGGTCGATACTTGAAATATTTATAGAATATTTATATTTATATTCACTTTAAAATAAATGCCTACTTCATTCAAATAAAAATAGAAAACTAGAAAAGAAAGTCACAATATAGTGCTTAATGTATAGATATGCTACGGAACCCTTCATACGTAAGTCCGACTGGCATTTGACTTATTTTTAATTATTCAAAAGTACACGAACAAAATTTTTTTCGCTTACGTAACCACGTAACCACGGGGAAATAGATCGCTAGTTCTAAAATGAAAAACATTTTCCTTATGTAAAACATGATATATTTTCAGAAACGTTCGTAACAAAACATTCGTAAAATCGCAAAAAAAAAAATAATAACAAAATCACAGGAAAAATAACTTACGATAATTTTGTGCGCGGCCATGACGATCGGGGAATTCAATAGGAAACCAAAAACAAACAGGGATATGCGGGGCGAGGGGAGAGAATCGGCGGGGAGATTTTTCCAGAAAATTCGACGTTAAACGACCGAGACGCGGGCGGAGATGGAAAATCGGCAACGACTCACCCTGACTTCGGTCCTCGTCGACGCCGCGTCGGACGACATTCTGTAAACAGAGACGTCACCGAATTAGCGATTGATCTCGTCGCCGAGCAAACAACCGGCCGTGGCTGGCGTGAAGGGGAATGTCGTCGATTATGGAAAGATGAAAAAGTATATAAGGAGGAAAAAGATTTTTTTTCCATGTCTCCCTCGTTTTTGATTTAATCTTGAGATATCTGTATTTATCTGGTAACTGGTTACTAAAAATTGTGATCGCATGCTTACGTGATTCTTTAACTAAGTTCATATTAGAACATTTAAACATTTACTGAGGGTGACATGAGACCTTTAAAATGCATGAAAATGAAGAAGACATTGTAATAATAGGTTTAAGCAACCGATCCAAAGATAAATAGTTACGAACAATTTATACAACTTGTGTATGTGTCTTTAATGCCACCTTGAACCTTGATTTACAATTATTTTACCTTGTAATAAAAAATTATACTGTACAGGTGACAAGAAACGAAACAATAAACCATTTATCTTTTAAAATAATAAAGATTTATCCTTAACGACATAATAAATTTCATTAGAGAAAAAAGGTTTTTTCAAACTGTGTATCAAAATAATCTCTTTGTAATAGAAACTGCGTCAAACTCATTACTACAATTTATCTAGTCGGCAGCCAAATAATTTGATATTCGAGCAAATACCGCTCGGCTCAAGAAGCTGTGGCGGCGGAACAATTTTCTGGCCAATTTGTTACCATCCGAACTCGTTCTAAATACATTGCTTTTTTAATTGCTCTATTTTTGATTCGAGTCTACGCTCTGTGGTGCGTTCAGTTAGTTCCATCTGTAACATGTTTTATCGCTTGTCAAAACAAAGAGTTTATTTTCGAATTAATTCTGTTCATGAAAAATTACATAATTTTTTCCGCTTGTCCGTTATACTAGTTGGTTTTCGTCACTCGTGCATAGAATTATACATTCACACAATGTTTTGATGTGGGACCGCATCTTAGAATATGGTACAACATGTAATGTATCCAAAATTCACCGATATGAAACATGTTTCGAATAAATTGTTATTTTTAAATCACTAAGCTTGCACGAGACACATCTATAAGCTTGAAGAAAAGGGTGTTCTAAATAATATTAAAAAATTCACAATATTCTGCGACTTGTTCTATACAAAGTAAAATATTTATAAAACTACAAAAAATACGAAAATGAGTTTAATATTGTGTTGTTCAAAACGAAATTGACTATCTAACGTTTTTTTTTATCATTGCATATTAATAAAACCATTTATATTAGAAGAGCCGCTACAAAAATGAATTAGCCGGCTTGTCGAAAAAAAGTTACGATAACCAGTACTTGATCCATATTACAATTGATCAAACCAACTCAGTCGCTATATAGATATTGCATCTATCGCTTAAGTTAAAACTACCCGACCAATACGTAATTCTACATTAAAGGAATCAAGATAGACGTACAAAACGATTACTTCATACCGCGTTTTTTATTTCAGTCGGTAAGGCTTAGACCTTTAAAGTCCCTACTGATTGTAGTTGTTCACGACCGTTTTCAGCGATATGGTGATAACGTCCAGCACCAATGGCTTAATGTGTTTTCGTAGGCGCGAGGCAAAAGCCTTCATTTAACTTTGATTAAAAACCCATAGGTTGATTTGCCTGTGGTAATGGTGTGAAGCCAACACATTTTCACTGGAAACCAAAGTACTTATCATTCAAAAACACTGTTTTATATGACATATAACACGCTCTAAATATTTTATGTTACGTGTTTATTTCTACATTCCGTAATCTTGAAAACTGTGTATAATTTTATCCGTCTTTGCGGTTCGTTTTCAAGCGAATTTCACATTTTCGTATATTTTGATAATAACAAGACTTTATTTCTTAAATAGAACCGGCCTAATTGCAGGTAATTGAGAAATTAACTATCATTATTCTCGTACAGCGGGAAAAAATGATTAATAATATTTTCAATTTTTCTCAGAATAAATTTTATAAAACTTAGAAACCAGTACCTCTAAAAATGAGATTTGCATTTAATACTTTCTTAGCAAATGTTATATTCCAGGAAATAATAAACCTAAAATTAACGTAAAAAATTAATAAAATTTAAATTTTCCCTGCTTCTATATACAGTAGTCTCGTGTTCCACAATCTTTCTATGTCACATTGAGCGTCCTGACCTTTAGTTGCTCCACACTGACCTGGCCAGAGGCTGTTCACAACTGGTGTGGTCGATGCGCTAACAATGTCCGGACCGACCACTTGACATGTTTCCTTATCGCTGAGCAAGTTCTTTAATTCTACTTAATTTAAATACTCATTGGACATGGTCTATGGTCACAATTCAAAACCGGCATTTTCTGCTTCGAAAGCATCACGCCGAGTACTATGTCACATTTTTACAGCTTTTTTTTTTTAAGATTCAAACTAGCATACACACCACCAGAGAATACATGGTCACCGTCACCTACAGACACGCGTAACCTCAGAGGCGTAACTAGTGCTTTACTGGCGCTTGAATAATAAATAGGATGTCTAATGAAGGATTAAGTTGGCTACGGGAAATTTAGAAAGGGATAATATATCCAATGAAAGGGAATGAACCACCGGAACTCTCACTCACCGGACGGAACTCGACAGCCGAAGCTGCAAATTCACATCCATATTCCACGAGAATGGGTATATCACAACAGCCAGTCGAGCCAGCCCATTTACTCATTTTGCACTCGGTCACGTGTTGGATAGGTTATATACCAATATAAAATATATTTCAAAATAACACGCTGAAAAATTCACCGTCGCTCGTTCTAATGCTAAACGTGTATCCAATGCATTCTTTTTCTCGATTCAACACGCGATTTATCGCTCCACCCCGATTTATAGTGCAGCAGAAGCGGATGTAAAACGCTAACAGCCGCGATCGGCGCACGCCGCGGCCGCTCGATAGCCTTTTGATTTATCGTTGCACCGCTAATAACTCGGGTGCCGGCGCGCGCGTCAGTCCACGATAACGCCGCCGGTGCGAAACGATTAGGCTTAAATATGTGCTACTATCCACCATCCGTAGAAGACCACGTGACTGAAAGCGTGCTGGCCATGCTTTTCGACCAGAGGAACTGTTTAAATATACAAATATACGAATAAATGTAAAATTACAGAAAAATAAAACGAAAAATCAAAGAATTAAATTCCTAAAATCACAACATTGATATGTCAGATTCAAAAAGTATTATTAAACGGTAATAGTGTCTTATTACTGATAATACAACGCTTTAACTAATATTGTTTCTAACTAATATACGAAATATATACGTTAATATACGAAACAATAACAGAACAACTCCCTTTTGTAAAAAATAAGAGAATATGACCCAGCTTGCTTATCTGGAAATGCATGGGTGTGGTGATGTACATTGTTTGTGTATTTTGATTGGTTAAAATATTCCAGATTCTGGCATACGTTGTTTCTTTATGTTGAACGTAACCTGTTTACGAGTCCGTTTTTTTATAATTGGTTCATGACTTTGTTTACGCTTGGGGAATATACTAATACTAAGACACACACGAATATATATAGAAGAGTTCGAACACTGAACAGTAAATTTTCTTTTGGTGATTATTGTATTTACAAGTTAACTGTAAACAAATAAAAATATTTTAGTGATTCCGTAGTGCATTTATGTACATCTTATTTTCTCCTGAGTTTCTACTTTCTAATCTTTCTTCAATCCTTCAATTTTGAAAGGGATATATCACAACGTTTGGTGTCAGAGATGCAATTCAGATACCAAAACATAAACAGAAAGAACGCGTACTTGGAGCCAGGCTGCAGTTCAGCGAGTGGTGGTTGGAGAGGTAACGGGGACCGTTACTCCTCCGACAATCTCGGCAGCTCCAGCTTTTAATTCAAAGTTCTTACTCAAAAAAAATGAGGGAACTGGCTTGCCATCAGGAAGAATAGGCTCACCTATATGGGAAACAGACTAAAGAACTGGCCGGCAGGTAGAAAGAGCGTGTTCACTCCATCTGACCCTCCATGTTCACTGACCTACTAGACCACTCATAAAAAAAATATGTAAAAGAGCTTTAAAGGTTTAATTTTAGTGATAAATTCATTTATCACCAGAGACATAGATTTTATTTTAATCTGCATTCCACATAAATTATTATTCAAAAGGTCTTATTTCTAGCTTAAAAATGTATTTTCTCAATTTTTATTGAATTTAGTATTTGACATCCACTCTAAAATTTACTACCGTATTTTTTTTGTCTCCGAAGTCCATGCCAGACGATTCAAAGTAATTCACGACTGTGGAAAGCTTATTTTATATATTACAAGACTATTAGAACGATATTTCATTGAAAAGGTTGCACAATTTTGTATAATTCCTTCTAACTCCGAATTTACCTCTAACTACAGCAGATTTTGTTTTAAAGCGGCATGTCTCATCGTGTGGAGTATAGAAACACCTTATTGACCAAACCAAACAAGACTTAGCTAAAAAGGAAACCTAACATCCAATAGGCATCTAACAGGCAAACGAGCATAAGTATTGTCGTGTATAAACTCATCTCACTATAAGCATCAATACACTTAGACGATATTCGACAACCATAGTAAATTAAGTTAATATTTATAGGCATTAACTATACGTTCTCGTTGTTTATTTTCGAGTTATAAATATTAAAATGGATATAAATTATTGTTGAATTCACGGTCCCACGAATAGAATTATCGTAGAAAATCGCAGTAATATTTTTAGAGAGCGACAGACACGTAAGGTCGGCGACCGCGAGGAACGCTGCCGGCAGACCACAGAGCTTTTTCAGCACGTAGCATGGGCTAATTTGGTTTTAGGAAGAAAAGAAGTCGAGAAGAAAGTTCTAAAAATAATTAGGCTGAATATTTCTCTGTGGTGCTCAGATATTTTGAGATATTGAAGGAAATATTTTTAAAGTCAACGTTTCAATTGAGGCGAAGAAAAGAATGACACATTTCATGTAGGAGCGACATCTGTTGTAGGCGAACAGTCGAAATTAATATGTTTGTAGTTAACAAATCAGTGATATCACTAATACCATGAATTATTCCGACGCAGAGATTTTAAAACAACAATCTATTTTTTGGCAAAAATATCTGCACACACTCTTCGGAAATCTATAAGAATGTTATCTAAAAGCAAGGTTTTTAGATTTCACTTTGTACACAAATATGTCCACATATGCTGAAATTTATTCGTTTTTTGTTCGGTTTTCAACATACAAAATTTCATAGTATAACAATTTTCTATAAGGTAGTATTAAATAGAAACAATTAAGGTTGTGTAGCCATAAATTTTCGAAATGAATTATATATATGCTCTTAAATATCATTGCGTTGATTTTAAGTTGTTAAACACGTTATCATTAGAAAGGTTAAAATGTATTGCCATTCCCTTTACTTTAAAAAAATCCGAACCGTTTGCTATATAATAACAATATTGCACGCCGAGAATTATTGACAGACAGGTGCCTCCTGGAAATCCTCGAGCGATATAATATTTCATGTACATTTCATAAACAGTGAACAATTAAAAAATAATATTTACGAACCTGTTACACTGAACGTATGAAAAAAAAAATATTTTCGCTCAGACTGTCGAGCACGGTTTCAAAATCGCCGGCATTAACGTACCGAATACCTTGCCGGCTACCGGTACTTCCCGAAGCTTCGACCGTGATGCCGCAGCACAATAACGTCGCGACCTCGATCTACTTCGTCTTAAACAACATCGAGGTACCGTCGATTTTTTTCGATCCCAAAATTTTCTCTATCAACGGGATCGTCAATTTTCAAAATCTACTATCTACTGTCTTCTTTGTTCGTCCGACGAACCGAAATCATAACGACGGTCTTCCAGCGCTAATTAAGTGTCAGTGTAAGTTACGACAGGGCACCGATGTATAACTATTATTAATCGAGCCAAAATGCGGTCGCAATACGTGTATTAATTCAACTATCAATTTTATTTGAAACTACACACAACTGAGCATGTGAAATATGTGATGGTGTTTGTAAATCAAGATTCTTTATTTGTTTCGTTATGGTACTATTTGAGGTATAAATTCAACAACACTTTTTGTTATTGAATAAATTAAAGTGAAGATTATATAATAGGTGGGGAAAAACACAAATTATAATGTTAACAAATAATACCTAAGTCATTAATTTAGAATACCTAATTTAAAAGAAAAGTTTCTGTACATGTTTATATCAATACTTTTTGTGTGTAATATAGTAATTCAGAATTTTATTTTTAAACTATTTAATTAAGCATGACAACTTTGTTTTAATGCATAAAATTTATTGCGGTTCTTCAGTAAATTATAGAATTTTCCGTCACAATATTTTTTTCTCCTTTTATGTTGTACATTACGGTAAGTGTAATACTTACTGTAATATTTAATACATACTGATTTTACATAATTAAAATTTATATCTAAATATTATAACGAGTACATCATCAAAACAAAAATCAAAAAAAAACTGGAAATCATCTCTATGAAAATTTCATAGCTTATTAATTTTTTGCAATATTAAATTTTTGCAATTCAAATTTAATCTCCCCTGTTTGATTTTATTTATTTTATGCTATAACTTAACATCGCACTCGACGTCATTGAATTGAACCCTTGTGTCCGTGCCCAAAGCATACAATAAATTGATTGACCATAAATAGTCTGAGGACCCACAATAAGTTCGTATCCGAAATTTATGACGACAATAATTCCCGCCACTGTACTCGCAATCGGCCACCAACTTATCACTAGTCAGGTTACATGAATTTAAAGATAGATTTAGTACTTCCTTGTTCTTAGGATTGTCTATTATCTACTTTTGTCTTTTGTATTACATATATAGATTTTTTTACATTAGTATCTAATCGAATTTAATTTAAATGCCTTAATCTACTATAATTTTATTTTTAAAAAGATTTTTCTTTTCAATAGAAATGAATTCAAATACATAAATTATATGTAACACGTTGTCGTTCAGAGTTCATATATATTAAGCACGAGCTTTCGCCTACAGCTCCGCCCACATGGACAGGTAACGAATTCTTTCATCTTTTTATAGCGACCGAATATTGTCAACCATGATCCCGAATATATTCTTGCTTTGGATTCTAATCTTGGCCGCGCTTTTTGATACCGATGCCGGTCTCGATCTTGATTCTAGATCTATACAAAATATAATTTTAAAAAAGATAACAGCAGAACGATTTTAACACTATCCTAAATATTATCAAATTATGTCCATTAGATTTTTAAAGAGTTTGCGAAATGCCACAAAATTGTTAACGTTTTCAATATAGAATAATTTTTCTCAAATGTACAAGGTTATTTTAATTTTTTATTATATATAGACATAAGTTGATAAAACGAGAAGAGAAAACCTAATTCCTTCTTATTACTTATAACATTTTGTCACTTATGAACATTAATCTTACAATTAGACCAGAAAAATTCCCTTACTTATAGATTGAAATTGCCATTACTGACAAAATGATGAAGACATTGAAGAGTATGTGAATTATTTACAGCTAATATTAATAGTATCTTAAACGGACTAGACATTTTATTCTTTAAATGTTTAGCAAATAGATGTCAGCATACATCAAAAACTATCTCTCGTCAAATTTTAAACAAAGTTATTGCTCTCTTCCGCAACTACTGTAAAGTTCTAATTTAATCCACCGTTTATTTAAAAAAATCGGAACTTTCCCAGCAGACAAAACATTTATCTCAAAATGCAAATCTTTCGTCCTACACGCCATTCTATATCTTCTTATGTGGATCTTCATTCGCGGCGAGTATTCAATAACATCGAACAGAATCAATAAGCATGAAATTATAACAGCGTACGTTCGACTGTAGTTTCGTTACCGAAGCCATCGACTGTCGTAATCTGCAGTCGAGAGCGGAGCCTAAAAAACGATATAGCAATAAACTATTTTTTTTTCGCAAGTGAAGCGTTTAAAAATAGTGGTGCGGCGCCACTGGGCGGGCGGAATACTGAAATAAATCGAGCGTGAGCCCGCCCCGCGCTGCGTTACGTGTGCTCGTCCTTTTCACTGATCTTAAGTACTCGTCTTAGGGGGAATTTCGAAATTCGGTCGAAAAGGGGAGATCTCTCGATGCCGAGACGCAGTTCAATAAATATTGAAGGTCGAACATTGAAAAGTTTCAGTCACACGATTCGAGCGCTCGAAGGAGTTTTCAATGCTTTTATTACTCTGTTGAATCGGATATTAATGGCCTAACTTCAGAGGTGCACTCTCCTACAGTCGTTTTATTTAAGATGTAGGTTCTGGACCTCCACGCTGACCCTGTTCTTCTGTGCACGGAGCGAGTAATTTGATTTGATCCGATTTAAAAACACTCTGATTAATCCAGCCTTAATCAGAATCGAACGTATTATCTTCATGGTTGAGCGCAGGCTGTACTGTGCTGAACTGAATATCATTTCACTTTACACACAAGCAGAGTAATGATGCAGCACCTGACTGCGGCGAATGCTCTATAATTAGTTGTCGAAATCCGTACGTACGACCTACGCTATAGGAAAAGCTTTATTTGCACTTATTCACTGATTTTGAATTTTAATTTGTACAACGAACATGAGAGAACTTAAATAATAGTTTTTTCATAGGTTAGTCGTGCATTTTTACTTGTCGGATTTTAGGTTTTTTTTTTAATTTCTATTTTATTCTTTATACTTTTCCATCCGAGAACACATGATAATATTTATAATTTCCCTTTAAAATGCACAGAGAGATTAAGAAAAAAACAATTCATTAGATAATTTCGTTCAAATTGTATATAGAAGTTTCGTATGTTTATTATTATTTGTAGACAATATCAAGTACGGATGACTTACACATAAGTCAAATCCCTTAGTCTATTCAACTCAATAAGAAGACCGTAAATCGTAATGGTTTTTAATAAATTTATTATGATATAAGGCGCTAATGAATACACCTTCCAAAACCTTTATCCTACTGAATGCCATACAGGCTTGGCTTAGTACTGAAGGTTTGCGTCGCGCGGAAGGTCTACATCCTACATTCTTACAATCCTTTGGCATTCACTTTTAAACGCGTAACGATTTTGTTACTAACTTCAGCGTATTTTCATATAAAAGTAATCATATTTAGAATTTACTTTTCACACTTTCCTTGCCTTTTTTTTGATACCAAACATGACATAATTATTTTCGATTTATTTTTTGCGAGGATGTCATAAACTTGGCCCGTTTTTGATTGAATAAGTCGTTTTGTATCCCATAACATTTTATTTTTAAGATTAGCATAAGTTATCTTAGGAATCACGAGGGAATAGATGAATATATCCACACGCATACTCTTTAAATCATAACCATCCTTTGACGTAGTCGGATAAAAATAGAATATTTTTCGTAATGTTTACCGTATAAAAACTGATCTGCACTTTTTCAATTTTTCGAGAATTTGCACACGCTACTGAGTAAATATATATAATAATTTTATATAATCGTTTGTGAAGTTGCGAGATTTTCGCTATTTGGTGACTTTTCAACATGTTTTCATAAATCATATCGCTCAATTCATTTCATATAATTTGACAGTACTAATGAACTATTACATAAATTGGGACATGATAGATCAACATTGTACTGTACTATTTTTGTACTTTGTAAGCAACGAGAATTATGTAAAGTCGTCATGTTGATCTGTGATTTTTACCTTTTCTTAATGCAAATAAACGAAGTGAACTTTTAAATATAAATAAATAGAAATACCTATCATCTAACAGTTGTAAATTTAAAAGAACTAATTTTCAATTTGTTGTTGTTGTTTATTATCTTTAAATGCGTATTAAATAAATTGTCGTACATTAACTAGCGATCAGCCCCGGCTTCACACTTTTCAACAAGCTCGAGCTATATAAAATTAGATACCTAAATCTTCTAGTGTTTCTACCGATATTAATTCATTTAAATATTTTATATCATTCATTTATATTTTTTACATATCCAAAAATGTTTTAATTTCAATATTTTTTTGTACGAAAACGCATCTATCGCCCATATTTTCGTATCTCGATAGGCCAGCGTACAATGAAATTAGCCATGAGAAAGGCGTTGTTTCCTCGGGTCTAATATAAGGGCCATAACATACTTGCTTATTTGCTATTCAAGAATTACCTCTTTCAATTTTTATGGAAGTAATGATCGATTACCTTAATATTCTTTAATGAGACATTTGCCATTTCGAGATCGTATTGAGATTTTTTATCACCAATAAATATAAATGAAATTTTAATGTATTTCGAATGCCATTGACATCCCAAAATATTTAAATTTAATTGACTCGAACGTTTATCAGTTTCCTATATTTACATTTTTATATAAACAACTATGTATTAACAAATATTTTTATAATTATCGGGAACTTTCATACAATACTATATCCCATCTTCTATGACTACACCTTCAGAAAATAGATTTCCGAGAAGTCTAAAACATGTGAGTCTTAATTTGCAATCAACAGATTATTCACTCCGTAAAGTTTAGTATTCATTAAACTTTACAGTTCGGTCTACAAAAAGACGCAATTTCCGCAAAGACTGTAATTTTTCACAATACATTCTTAATGTTGAACTTTCAAAAATCTTTTCTGTCACAAATTTTCTTGTTTCTGAGTTCTGTGGAATCAGGTCTGCGTGGAAGAGTCATTAGCTTAACTAAATTCTTCTCTTCTTTATATATATATATTAATAAAGATTAAGATACTCTAAATCGCGTTCGAATCACAAGCAAACCAATAGTGGAAGATATACCAATAATTTCACGAATTGTGTATAAGCATATCTAATTACATTTTTCGCCTTTTACTTAATCAAAACATAGAATATAATTTCATCGTACGCTAATGACATCATCAAACCCGACACCTTGTGCGTACGCAATCATCTACCCTTCGTGTTTCATTAACAACTCTTTCCAGCGGTGTTAGATCAGTGATAAGAACGTTGTTGACGAATTAGAAATTACTGGTTCGATCTTGAAGCCTGAAGGCGATATTTTTTAATAACACGTCCCTGTTCTTCAAGGGTGTCGTATCTCACCGGTTGTGCAGGCCCATTTTTTTACTCGGCCAAGGTAACTACAGCACTTTGGTGTTGCCCAATCAGATTTAACCACACACTTAAAACTATGAGGTTTATGCTCAAAGCCGTTGGTCCGGGACGCTGACGTCGTGCTGGTGACGACGATATCTTTAGCGATCTGCACTGACCTAATTCGGAAATCTTGTCCTACAGACCCGTCAATCTGATATAAAAGATTGTGGAAGCGTATCCCTGCCACATCTAAACTATGGGGTGACTGAAACCTGACACGACGAGCCACGCAAGTCGTCGGACAAACAAGGGCTCGTTCCATTTCCGCAGACGTTCAATGAGATCATTGAAAGACTCTAGCGGATGTAACACCGTGACCGGGAGGCGTTGGCGGCGCGTGACGCCCGCGCGTCGCCCGTAACTCGTACGAGATAATACGCGCTACGCGGCATCCGGAAAATATCCTTCCGCGTTATCGCCGCGATTTCGTTTAGCGTTTTGCATAATAGCGATTTTCGGCGAACGGGCGCGTGTTAAGTTTACCCGACGACGGCGACTGAGGCGTTTGTTAGTTCGCCCGATGGCTCACGAAGGGAATCCATTCGTTCGTTTCTCGGCGGCGAAAAGATGAAGCTCCGATAGCCGGTTTCACTTCGTCAGTCCCTTTTTGATTTACTAAATTCAGTGGCGCTTCTGTAAGCCAAAAAGTGACGAATAATTAAAATCTATTCGTTTTCTTGTTCGACTTCGGGAGTCGAACGCGATCTTATTGTGAGTATTGTGTCGATCTTGGCCCATTTTTCTGAATAAAAATGAGTCCAAAAAATAAAATCATGCCAAATCCTAACTGAATTCGATTAGAGCGTAATTTAGTAACTAACGTAACCAAAGAATTCGAGTGGAAACATCTATATAAATTTGCGTTAAATTATAAACAACAATATTCATCACAATAAATTTATGTTATCTGTCAACCAATGACTGTAAAGTAAATTTGACTAATGCTGTTTCAAATTGATATTATATTTCTTTTAATACTTATTTATTTTTAAAGTAGTTTCGAGTGGCAAACGAACTTACTAACCACCAGAGTATGTGGTTATCGCCCCCCATAGACACCCCCAACCCAAAAGGAATCATCGTTACCCACCTCTTAGGTAGAAAGAGGATATCTGAAGGAGGGGATATTAATGGAGAGAGATTAAGGTGATGGAAGAAGAAACTGAGCCACCAGAACTCTCTCTCTCATTGGTCGAAATGCATAAACTGTTACTTCACGTGTATATTCTGTAATAGTGTATTATCTCAAAGGTCAACCCGATTTATATTCGTGCTAGAGCAGAGTTGACGACAGCATGGCTCCACCGTTCGTCTGACGTCGAATTATCCATATTCAACTCGAGACTAAAAGTACATTTCAATCTCGACTATCAGATTTCAAAGGATAATGGAAACATTTAAAAATATTAAACACTTCGTGTAAAATAAAACATTTATTGTACCGCAGTCAGCATACGAAAGTGTATAACAATCCAACTACTTTAGTAAGGTTCGCATAATACTTTTAGCAGTAAAAGACAATGTAAACTGCTGTACTCTATTAATTTCTTAAGTGAGAGTTCCTATAATCCACTTCCCTCTCTCCCCTTCAATAGGTATCCCGTTCCCTCCCAATAGGTCGCCAACGAACAGATTACTCCTCTGGAATTGTGAGTGTCCATGGCGGCCGTAACCAACTATGAGTTCTATGATAGGTCGCCTGCTCGTTTGTTCCTCTAACATGCTTCAAAAGACATTCCAAACAGAGACATAGAGAGAGATAAACGACAGATCATCATCCGACTTACTTTATTATACAACTATTAAATACACTTAGTAATAGTGTGTACTAGCAGAGTTATACTACACTTTTTCTAAAGTACGAATATTAGCAATTTTTAGATATTACATTATAGATTCGAATCAGTACCTTTTGATTTAAACGGTTTTATAAATGACGTGAAATTCTAGATTCATAATGAACAAAATTTCCTATAACTAATATGCAACTTGTTCGTTTATAACTTTCCACCTGAAGGAATTCTTAAATTATATAAAGATTCAAACATGAATTGACTTAATAATTTTTTTTGTACTATTTTAGATACATGCTCTTTACACCAATATATTATTTATGGCCATGTACTGTAAATTCAGACAGCGAAAACGAGAATCAATTCACGTATTTAATTAAGCTGTGTCAACAAATATACTGTAACCTTGCCTTGGTGGTCGCTAGCCTGCACCCCGGCCGGCACACCTCGGCGTTCTTAATACTTGCCAGGACATACAAAGCGAGGTTCAGAAGTACTTAAAATACTAGAAGGCGTGGCCTATTATTTATCGACCACAGAACATATTCCCGTTCATAGTTTTTTTTTTTTTTGTATTCATATAAGTATAGAGTGACACAACTCTTAACCTACCAGAATGAAATAACTTATTGAAAAGAAGTAATTCAATTCTAATCAAAGTAACTATCTTATTTTGAATCTAAACTGCAAATATAAATCTATACGTCGAGGTAAAAAGAGAAAGTTTAACTCAATAAAATAATTTCGATTTTATGCTTCAAAATTATTTCATTATTTTTTTCTATATAAAAAAAAATATATTATAATCTATTCTTCTTTATTTCTGTTATTTATGTATAAATAATATCTCTCGCGATGTAAAATTTTCCCAATAGCCCCTTAAATTTCCAACACGGATAAGATCTCTACTGTAACCACGGTCTCATACCCCTTTCTTAAAGGGGATTAGTGTCCTGCAAAGAAAATTACGCAGGCGCACCCCTAAATCTAACAATTCAAAATAACATACTTAGTTTGAAATGTTAGCTATAGAGGTGCGGCTTACATAAGTATCATGATAATGACAAAGCTCTAATCGCAGCTGTTGAAAGCTCGAAATAGATTTTTGGCTAAGTAACATCGATTTGGCTACACCAATCTAAACGCCTCTTCGTGCATTTCACAACGCGTTCATATCATCGGTTTATAATACGTAAAATTAATACGACGCGGCGTGCACCGACCGAAATTCGGGATACGATAATGAATCGCTCTTCGAATGATAACGTCATAAAAAGAATAGCGCATAAATAGCCGTCGTTTCGTGGATATCTTTTAATTTTAAACGCGGCCCCTATCGAGCGAACTCGCGACGACATAAAACACGACCGAGTTCGATGGGTTCCATTGGAGTTTTTATCCTCTTTGATCCAGGTGACAGTCGGATATATGTGTTGCGCCGACGCGTCACTGTATTTCTTCAACGTTCAGTATTTCTAGAACTGTAGGTAAAAGTTTCAATGTAAACTTGAATGCGTCAAAAGAAATCCGAGATCACGATATGTGGGATTCGTGTAATTTGTTTTCCTCTCCATTATTAGTTTAATAGCATCACTTCAACTTTCGTCCTGTTTGTTTGTCTGTCTGTGATTTATAATAATGTTTTTTGTGGAACGCTTAAAAATATTTTAATATTAATAACAAAAATCTTCGACAAGAATTACAAATTAAGTGGAGTGTACTGAAATACTCAAAAGCTCGATATCGTGTGTAAAACAATAAAAAGTGGCTTTAATTATTTTTCTAAAAGCTATCTCATGTCTTTATTCTTTAGCCGAAATCATTTGATAATTGCAAAAAGTGAGATAGTAATAATGAGGTCTAGAATAAAAAGAAATAGCCAAAATGCTAAAGATTATTTGTACTTTAACATAAAATAGAAACTAATTATTTGATTAAAATTAAATTTATTCCGAACAGTAATAATATCCAAATTTGTAAGACATTAATTTTGATTTCACTATGATCGTATCAAAGTTGTCATTTAATATGATAATAATCATTATATTTGTTACGTTTATTACAATAGTAAAGGCCCCACTAAAGGTAAACTCTGCGCCTATATTACAAGTACAATTCACGAAACTTTGCCGCTCTGAATTGCCAGCGAATGATGTAATGCGCAAGTTTAACACTCCATGACTCTTCCTTCTTCTCCCTCGCGTTTCTATTTTACGCGATTGCGACGCTTTTGTGACTAACTTCACAGCGGCAGAGTTTTGTGCGTTGTTCTGTAATCATAAAAGCATCGCAATGGCGTTATAAAAACAACGCGGGAGAAAAAAAAAAGGTCTGGTATGCGTCGAACCGGTGCATTGCATCATTCGCAGGCATTTCAAAGCGGCAGAGTTTCGTTCGTTGTATTGTACAAATAATAATTCCGTACCTATTTTCAATTATTCATGAAAAAAAAATAATGAAACATTGAATTTGAGTGCAAAATATTGTTAAATATCGTTTCGCTGTATTATAACAATAAATTAAAAAAAAATCATGAAAAATTGGCAACTGGGCAATTTATGTTCAAAATTTAATTCCTAACAGATATTAATCCTAACGCTGCAACTCCAATATTTTCATCAAAATTTAGACGAAAATACTTTGTACTAAAATAATTGTAATGTCTATATTAAAACGACAAAGAAAACACACTGTCCAGCGTGAAAATTTTACTATAATGAAATGGTTCTTCATTAATAACGATTTCTGACAAAAAAAAATAAACTTCATTGTAATATAAAATTTTTATTTCATTATTTATTTAAAATACGTAGGTCAAGCGAGATTTAAGCAAAAAAAATATATTATTGCGCTTGTGAACCACCATGTGAATATATTTAATGCACGTACACGTTCATGTACATATTACAATACCCTCTATAAAAATGGGAGGGTGGAAGTATAATACATATTTCTACCCACTCTCCTGTAGCAGTGATATACTAAACTGTTACTCGTCTATCATGTTCGGTATACTGGCGCAGCCGTGACGGTAAAATGTTACAAGGAAACGTGACGCTCATCCCTTTAATACCGTACTGAATTTCTCCAATATATCGATAAAGAAGTTTCACTTCAAAAAGACGTCTACGCACCATTGAAACTGTTTCGCTTCAATAGATTGAACATTGAACTGCGAGCATGTTCTAGAGCTCGACGCTGCGCCTATAAATAATCCATAAGGCCGCGTGCCCACCGGAGAGCGCGTGGGATAACAACTGACCGTGTATAACGGCCGATTTGATTGAAAAACAACATTTGTGCTCGGTTCCAGTTTTTTTTTTTTTTTTCATTTCTCCAAGGAAGTGACGGCGTGATGGATTCATTCGCGATCCGTTCGGAAGCCATTCTAAAAGTACACTGAAGGCCGCAATAGATCCCGCGACGCCGTGAATCGTCGACGTTCCTCGTCTAATAACCGAAATTTATTACGCAGCCGCTCGTCGCCGCGGAATGTCGCCGACGTATCGCTCGTAGTGCATTCGATGGAAAATCTATTAGCTACGTATCAATGAATGATTTGGCTATAATAAATCGAGTATGCTCAATGATTGAAAATAATTAATTTCTATTAAAAAATAAAAATTAGCTAAATGTATTTTGTCTTGGAAATATTTTTTATCAACAGAAACAAACACTATTTCTGGTACGTTTTCATTATTGAATAGTAAACAGTAGAACGGGGCAGTTTTTTTAATATTAATCCATATTTTATGACAAAAAATAATAAAACATGTAAGTTACTTCGTTGATAATTTTACAAGTGCAACTGACCAATATCTCTAAATTAACCAATAAGTGCCTTGATTATTGGTTAATATATATATATATATATATATATATATATATATATATATCTTACACCAACTTGCATTACTTCTAGTAGTTGAGCAATGAAGCTGTTAAGGGCATATCCTTCAATGAGAAACTTAAATCAAGTAGTGTTCTTTAAAGTGCACACACTGTTTAGATTCTTATATTGATTGCCCCCAAACGAATAAGCATTTTCCTTTATAATAAGCATTTTCTTTTCTTAGGGTTTCACGACCAACTAATGGCAATAGAGGTTAAATAATAATAGAGTACATTACTTTGGAATTATAAAGCAAGAGGTTTGAATCCTTAGCACAGCCGAATAAACTAATGAAATTTAACTAAAGTTAAACGAAAACTATTTGTTGTATGCCTCGAGCAAATTCTTGTTAAACTTATCACATTAAATAAATTATAGATCTAAGTTACGTGTCCAAATCATTTAAATACCTAACAAAACATATTAGAGAAAACAGCCTAAACAATCCACATTAATTTACATAGTTTTTGTTGCTTTAGAAGTTCATTTGTATACAGTAAATATGATAACAAAACACTTTGACAAGATATATAATTACTTTATATCTTCAAAAGAAATCCGAAACAGCTCTTATGACATGCATGCAAAGCACATTGTGGTTGAGCCATGATGTAGTGAACACAGCTGCAGCAAGTAAATGGGCCGGCTAGACCGGCGCAATACCTCATACATTACAGGCGTAAAGTGACAGTTCCCTTTGTTTAGTTTCGTCCAGCTATTGAGAGTTCCGGTGGCCCACTCACCCTCTATCATTCTACGACCTCCTTCCATCAGCCCACTCCGTCCTCCATTAAATATTCTATCCCCACCCAAGGGGCCGGCAAGGCACTGGTGATTCTTCAGAAGTCGCGTGTGTCCATGGACTGTGATGAGTCTAATGACTTGCATGCTCGTTTACCCTTAAATAATACTATAAAGAATTCATTGATCATTTTTATATTTATGCTTTTGAACGTCTATTAGGATCCACCAAGGACATGGTTAATGTATTTAATTTCGCAGTTAAAATACACACATTTTTTTATAAAACAGAGAAATGTGTGTTTATTTAAAATTTTTAATGGCGTGAATATAAATTGCTTATGTTTCTATTCTTTATAATTCATTGTAATGCTAATTCATATCATGTTCGGATGTCACGTGCAGTCCTCTCGCTTATTTTTTATTTTGCGCAAAATACATTATGATGTTTATATGAGACATTACAATGAAGTGAATATTTCGAAAATTAGAATAATAAATTATATCTATCATATTACGCATCACTTACTTCTCGTAATTTATTCAAGTGCATTTATTCAATTATACAACTAAAAATAAGCTGTAAACGCTTACAGTTAGGTATTAATAAGTATGCAATTTATTTTTACGATTCGATGATATAAAAACATTAAATATAAATATGAACTAATATAGTTATTTGCTAGTTACGAATTAAATAAAAGCCTTTTTATTCGATTTACCAAATGTTTGTGTATTAAAACATTACTTGAGATATTTTCACGTAATACAATCCGATTTACCCCCAAAAAGTAACACGTCACTGATCAATAGTAAAATTTAAATATTTTAACAAAAGACAAATATATATCAAAACATCCTCTTTAAAATATTCCTTCCCCTTTTTATATCGCTCAAAAAGTAATTTAACCACACGCGTTCCGATATATAAAACACTCGTTCAAGGCTGAATCATGTTCAGATTTCCGTCGTGACGTGCTGAAAATTACTGAAAAAAAAACACGCGTTATATTTTAAAGTAGACCATGAAACGTAATGACGTGTTTATGAAACAAGTTATGAAGGAATCCGGTCCAACGGCTGTTTTGTACGTGACGTGGAAACTCTGTTATGTTTTCAGCTCACCGAGGAATCGTTTGAAATGTGTTACAATTTTAAGGCGTGTTTGTAGAAATATTAGGTTATGATTCGAATGCCTGCTGTTGTTAGCCAAAATTTAAATAACGTATTAACAATGACGAATTTCGCAAGGTAATACGTATAATAAAATAAAGATTATCTAGCATCTTTATTTTATTACAGGTATGGCCTAGATAAAATTAATGATTACGTTAAGAAAAAAGGCATGTAAGTAAATACCGGCAAGATAATGTTATTGTGTTTGAAAGAAGAGAGAGCATAAACAAGGTGAGATTGGAACAAATGAAAGAATTTGTCTACTCGGGTGGTTTGTTTATAAATGACGGTAGACATGATACAGATATTTAAAAGAAAGGGAATGCTGGAATTGAATTGAATGGGGCCTTGTTTAATAATGTGAGTAGTAATAGGGTCTCACAAGAAGCCCATTTGACTGTCTATAATGGAGTCTTGGTCTCTACATTTATGTACGGTAGTGAAAGTTAGGTATGATAGAATAAAAATGAAAATAGAATTAATGCAGTGGAAGTACAATCCCTGTGTAGTGTGGAGTGTCAATGAATGATACATTTAGAACCAGTGATGTCAGAGAGTGGTCTTATGTGAAAAGAGATGTAAAAATTAAATAGAAAAAAGTATGTTGTTGTGGTTTGATCATCTAAAAAGGTTGACTAGGAGTAGAGTGACAAAACTAATTAATAGAACGAATATGCGTGATGGAAAAGTTGGAAAGGGGCGGCCCAGCAAAATTCAATGTAGACCATATTGGTGGCACATTAAAAAAGGGCCATATTCTAAGCACCCGAAACCGACGAGTTTGCATGAAAAGGTTGATGGATATCAGTGAAGTAAAAGCGATATGCAGAGATCATACCATATATAAATCTGGTGGTACTTTTAGGAAAGAAGCATGAGTTTAAAATAATAATTATTATATTAGATAAAGGTGAATTACTTATTTTCCAATTGTTTTTTTATGACCGTAATTTTTCAGTTTATTGTAATTTAAGTTTTAAGTTTAATTGTTTAGTATGGGAACATTGATTTTAATTTAACTTTTAACATAAGCTCTGAAAAAATATTTTATATTACTAACCTGTTTCTAAAATGTTCATTCATTTTCGTTTCTTTCTAATAGATATTGTTATTGTCAAAAACAATTCACAAAGGTAAGGTTTCATCAATCGTCCTTAACTAAAACTCAAACTTATAAAGCTTTAAAACCAAAGGCTATAAGACTTTCCATGGATTGGCACTATTTAAAGAAAAAAGGTCAGTGTTGGTCTTTAGGGATGGAAACTGTAAAATAGTAGTAAAAAATTTTTAATCCTGGTGCAATTTTATGCTGCAATACTATGCAGTCACGATGGCGCTGAGCTCCGAAAAAATCTTATTATAGGGTTTTACGATCCGGCCATACAATACACTGACGCTTGTAGGACAAAAGAAAACATGATTGCAACGGGCATATTTAGGATGTTAATGCTAACACTTATAATAAACAATAAAAAACTATGCAGTTTTTTTATTGTTTATTATAAGTGCTCTTATTTATATAGAACTTAAAATCTATTAGTAAAATGGATATATTCCTACACGTCTATGTTATACAATCTTCACTCAATTATTCCAACAACATATCAAATATAATACTTAACCCTACTCTCTAAAACTGAATTAGTGGAAAACCACTAATTAATAGTCAATAGCTACTATTTTAAGATGTCCAAAGTATACGACCAGCAATAAGTGGTTATCCACTCTTTCAATTAATAGAAATTATTACAAATTAAAATTGTAAATTTTCTACTAATTAAAAAGTATAATTCTACTATTATAAAAGTGATCATTTTACTAATTGTCAAGTGACTACTAATTCAGAACTACTAATTCAGTAGTGAAGTTGGGCCATATTACTTTTTCAATTAGTGAAAAATTACTAATTGAAAAGTAACGCCTACAAACTTAGTAAATCTGTAGTAGATTCAACTAAAAATTACTAATTTTGATGTAGTTTCTACTATTACTACTTCAATTAGTAAAAATTCTACTAATTCAGCTTTAGAGAGTAACTGTCGATTTATACACGCCATTAGTAATTATATGTCGAATTTAGTTACCACGCCAGACACTTCTCGGATGTCAGAACATTTCACATGTAATTAACCATCATGTTCGTTGGATACACAATGTAATGTTGTAATGCTGATAATATATTTTGACAAAAAACGATTTGTTGTATTGCAACACGCTTTAACGAGGTTATTTATTTGAGAGTAGTTTTATATAAATGAGAAGAAGTTGAAACATTCATTAATACTGAGTCACTTATGAATAATATAATTATATGTTTAAACGCGCATAATAGTAGCACGAGTCTCTACTAGAGTATTTAGTATTTATCTTTATTAGGAGTTTTAGAACAACATCAGGGGCAAGGTCTAGGAGTCGACCAAGAAAGAATTGAAGCCGCAACAGTTCACCGGTACGTCTGTTCTTTTTTGGTTTTCACAGTAAATGTTACTTGTGTAAAAAATAAGTATTATGAATAGTAAAAATATCTCACTACAAGTGAGTTTGGCTCTCCATAATGGAGTGCTAATCCCTACGCTTAAGTGTGGTAACCAAAGCTGGGTATGGCAAAAAAAAAATGAAAGTACTCGTAGTATCTATGCGATGGAGATGCGATATCTGTATATGTAGTGTCTTTGAAGAGAGAGGCGAAAACAGCAATGTCAGAAAGCGGTATGGTTTGAAAGAAGATATAGCGAGTAGAGTAGAAAAACTATATACGTTGGGGTGGTTTCGCCATCTGGAAAGAATTAATGAGAATAGGCAAATGTATAGAGCGAATGTGTATGATGAAAAGGTTGGCGAGGGTTGCCGTATTAAATTTTATGTAATCAAATTGACGGCATATTAAAATAAAGCTAAACCTCAAACATCGGAAACTGATGAACTAACACGAAAAGATTGATAGGTGTCAGTGAAGCAAGCGATATTTAAAGCTAATGTCATGTCAAAAAATATAGGCTCTGCCTATTCGTCTGGGAAATAGAGATAACTTTATAATAATAATGTTTATTATAATTATTATTATTTCTCTATTTTGTCTTATACTCGACAAAGTCGGTTTATGAAGTAGGAACGGGCTTATGCCAAGTATTCCACTTCCGATGTGTTTAGAGTTATTTGTGTGATGTGTTGTAATTGTGTGATTAATGTGTGATTATACATTGTGTGTAATGTATATTATTTTGGTCTGTATTGCTGGGTCAGTCAGTTTCTTCGTAATTGACCACGAGTAATGATGTATGATTTAGAAAATGGCGTACTATGGAACAGGTGTCGAGGTTTACTGACTTTTACATGGTTAAAAAGGTGTTTTCAGGGAGTTGTAGGATTTTGAGGGCTGTTTTCAGGGTTTTGGGTATGACAACAATTGATAAATGATGATTGGAGTTATTCTGACGTATTCTTGGTACCACATCTGTTTGATTTTGTCTTCCAGAGGGGGGTATTTTTGTATTTTTTTACGTGTTTTTATTTCAGGATATTAGTATTGGGTAGAGTGATATCAATGAGGTAGGTGGTTTTCTTGTGCTACGTAGTGCATGTGATATCTGGTCTATTACTTATGATAGTGCGGTCCCAGTACAATTTTACGGAGCTATTTTCCATAACGTTAGCATGTTTGCATTTGCAGTAGGGAGTGTAGGTATTTAGAAGATTATGTGTGAGAGTGAATTGTTTGTAGATATGTTTTGCAGCGTTATCTTATCTGTGAATGTATTCTTTGCTTACTAAGGAACTACAGCCTCCTGTAATATGGTCTATTGATTCAGTGGTTTTATGACATAATCTACACTAATATGCCTCTTTCAGGACGTGTTTTGCGTAGTTTTTTATTTTGATAATTTGATATTGTATAGCGGTCATGAAACCTTCTGTTTCACCGTATATATTCCCTTTAGTAAGCCAGGTACATGATGCAGCCCGGTCTATGTAATCTTGGTCTAACTGATGTGGGTGTTTACCATGAAATGCTTTACTTTTCCATTTAACTTTATCTAATAGTAAGAGTGTAGAGTGATAGTTATAGGTTACCTATTGTTCTATAAGTGGCTGTCTTGAGATTTGGTCAGAAAATATGATCGTAGGTTGTCTATTTGTTTATAGCGTAAGTTTTTAATGTCAATGAAACCGCAACCTCTAAGTTTTCTGTTTAGTGCGAATCTTTGTAACTGCTGAATGAGTATGGTGAAAGTTGTGTTTATTGCAGATAGTTCGTATAGTGGTATTTACAGCTTCCAACTCTGTATCTGACCATTCAACAATTTCGAAGGATTAGGTCAGTATCGGAGTAGCGTATGTATTCATAGCTTTTGTTTTAATTCTGGCTGATAATTGAGTGTTGAGTATTTTTTTGATTCTTTGTTTATATTTTATTATTTGTGTATTTTTAATTTCTTTGTAGTTTATAGAAATGCTTTGTAAGTATCCTAAGTATTTATATGTATCCATACCATCTAATGTTCCTCTTTGTATGTCTAAGTTGAAAGGTTCTGTGCCGTCCTTTAACTATACTTTAATCTTACATTTATCAGTGCCAAACTGCATTGTGATATATATACTAAGCTTTTAGATTATCCTAAGCAGTTCCTCTAATTGGTTTCTGTTTACTGCGTAGATTTTTATGTCATCTATGAAAAATAGGTGGTTGAGTTTAATATTATTTTCTGTATCTATCGTGTATCCTGGTTTAGTTTTGTTTAAAATGTTTGATAAAGGATTGATAGCGAGACAGAACCACAATGGGCTGAGAGAGTCTCCTTGGAAAAGACTGCTGGATACTTTTATGAGATTTGTTTTGGGAGTTGCATTGTGTGTTTGTATGTTCAGTCGTGTAATCTATGTAGTCATTGTGTGTTGTAAAAATGATATAAGTAAGTTGTCAATTTTGTATACCTTTAGAATATGCAGTAGCCATGCATGTGATACACCATCAAAAGCCTTTTGAAATCTATGTAGGAATAGTATAAGCTTTTCTATTTCTGTTTGACTTGATTATGAATTTCGGTATCTATTCTGACTTGTTCTTTGCTTTTTCTTGATACTATGCTACAGCGTTTCTGTTCTTCTGGTATTATTTTATTGTTTGTAATATCTGTGTTAAGTTTGCGTGCGATGATGGATGTAAGAAGTTTGTTGATGGTTGGAAAGTATGTCGTCGGTCGGTACTTAGAGGGATTAGTGTTATCATTGTCTTTAGGTTTTAGGGAAATGGCGCTTTGCGTAAGGTATTGACATAGCTGTTGAAAATTATATATAACCTGGTTTCGTGCTTTTTCCAGGTGTTCATGTGTTGCTATAAGATATTTCAGCCCGTAATTTTGAATTTTGTCAGGTTCTGGGGTTTTTAAATAAAGTGTTTTCTTAACTGCCTGTAGTTCATCTTTTTTATTTATGGTTAACTCTGACATATGTTGTCTGTTTTTTAGATCTTCCGGTGGTACTGTCACTCAGGATGATTCTGTGTTGTATTCTATTGGTGAAGACCGTGTTGCTTAACGCGTTCTAGTTCTGGGAGTTGTGTGATTATGGATTGCTCATAATTGAGGTTTTGATAAAACAACTTCTGATGAGCGTTGAATAGTATGTTACCATTCTTTCTCTTATAGCTAGTTTTGTAACTACTTAATAATTTGGACCGTGCTTATAATATCTACTTCTTATTATTCAGTTCGTCCATTACTGCTGTTATTGTTTATTATTGTTATTTTTTATTATCGTATATATTCCCAAATTTTATTCAATAAGTAATTTATAAGCGGTAGTCCATTTCTTATTCGATACTAATCACATGCTCCCCTAATCATCGTCATCACCATCATCCCCTAAAGCCCATCACCATATTCCGCCTTGTCTTGTTCGACCGACTACTTGTCAACTACCTTTTTCTGCTCAGCTGAGATGACGCAGCTAACTACACACACTGCCCACACATGTCACTTGTATATTTTCAGTTTGTTTCTTATTTAAATTTTGTTGACCGAGTACTTCTAATTTTCAAGAAATTCCAGCCTTTTTAAAAGCATTACAAAAAAAAATAACGAAAGTACTCTCCTCCTATATGTGCATTGAATTATGTAATTAAATTAACCGTATATATCTTATCCGAATACAAAGGCATTTTTAAATAATTTCTCTCAATTTTTAATATTTTTCTCAATCATGAAAGAAAAGAAAGATTCGATGTCCGTAAGATCTTCCAAATTCTCAATACGAAATAAATTTTAAAGGCACATTTCAAGAGCTCTTGAATATAGTTTTTGTATATAATCTAACGGCATTCAATTTAGTTAATTTTTTACCTTTTTGGAATATCTCGCTTTATCTTTCGTTTATTGAAATTTGATTGAATATCTACTATAATGACACGTATTCCGCAAATAAAATAATTGATTATCTACTACGGTTCAATTGGTACAGTCCTTTAAATGCAGTACAGACATGCAGTTGGAAACGAAGAACGCACGAAACGATAGGCGGCTCAGGCTTAGTAATAGGGTACCAATGGCGCCCTTTAGATACGGAACCATACAATATTGCTACTATCTCAGTATATATAACTGAGCTGAATCGACGACCGATTAACACTATAGACAGTTAATACTGTCTCTATGCATGTAAAATTGGGTGACAATAAAAATTATGTATTTTAGTTTTTAAAAAATCAACCGTGACCTATAGACAAACAAAGTCATAACTGATTCGATAGTAGACAGATTTGCATGGAGGTGAGGAACCTTAAAAGAGATTGTCTATTTTCACTGTCAACGAGAGCATTGCAATTCACAAGAATAGAATACCATCAAAGAAAATACGGCCCATTTTGTCATTGAGGTCGCAAATGCGAGACACTGAAAATAAACATCACTTTCGTATGACCGCGATCTATAAACAGACGGTAATACATTGTCGCTGCTGCAACATTAACCTATTTTATGCGACCGCAGTCGGATTTTGTTTAAACCGTGTTACGACCTTGGATTTCTGTTTAGTTTATTTTGTATTAACAAAAAATACACAGTTTCATTCGCTCAAGCTTATGTTTTGTTTAAAAATATAATCTTCTATATATATATATATATATATATATATATATATATATATATACACATACGCACACACACACACACACACACACACACACACACACACACACATATATATATATATATATATATATATATATATATATATATATAAAGAAATTATATTTCTTCGTGCTTCCTTTGATTATCCGTACTCAATGTGCTGGCAGCTTAGAAAAGACGTCTACGTCGTCCACTTGTCTACGGAACGACAAATGTCAATACTTTTTTTCAAGTTGGAGAGAGTGCTTAATGAAAAGCTACAATATTATAAAAATTAACATGTGTAGGGAATCGACAAACTAATGAAATTGCTTTAAATGTCGTTTCTTTGTCTTTACAGGTATGATAACACTATAGTGCAATTGTACATAAAAATGTGAGCTTATGTTAAAATAAACCTTTGTCTTTACAGAGCAATACATTTATTTAATGTGCCGATTCCTTAAAAAAATCCGAACGAATTCGTCCTACAACTTATACTTATATATCTGCGTACGAGCATGCGTGCCACTAAAGAGTAAGTGACAACCGCCGCGCATCGACACTCACAACCCCAGAGGAGCAACTAGTGCATTGCCGGCTTTTTAGAAAGGCATAGGAAGCAGACCGCCGGAACTCTCACAACTATCATTCGCTGGCTGGACTAAACGCAATGACGGAAGCTGCTACTTCATTTCTACTGTTCTATTATAGACACAAGTTCGTGACGGCATGGCTCTATCTTTAGCCTGGACAAAGATTTTTCTTTATCCTGAAATCAGTTAAAAACTACTGAACCTATCGGTATGTAACTTCGATTATTCGATGTGAAATGCTTCGTAAACGATTTCAGGCTATTATTAGAATTTCATACACCCCTCACCATTTTTTTTATGGCAGGTGGGTAACCGTTATTATAACAAACTTAACTTTTTGACGCATCAAGAAATATTTGACCACTTCGTTTATGACACGTCAGATTTCGTCCCAGCGCCCTCAGACATTCCATACCTAAGTATGTTTCTGTACATTATTTTTTTTACAGTACGACCAAAATTTTAACATTTCTATGAATGCCGTGCGTTCACATGTTTGGTGATAGAATTTTTGGAGTAGTCGCTAAATTCTCTTGTACTGTATATCAGATACAGCAAAGTTTTGCTGTTAACTTCAATCGGAACCCTTTGAGGTTAGGGCAAAAAGCACGTTATATTTCTAGAATAATGTAAAGGTAATTTATAAATAAAAATCTTACAGTTATGTTCAGTTTTACAGCAAATGATATAAACGCATATTTTTATTCTTAGAGTTTCATTTTGCTACTGCATTTTCTCGTTGTTATTTTTTTACTCTATAATGTATAACGTTTCCTCTGTTTAAGAAACAAAGTTGATTTACTTTTAACAACCTTAACAAGGTTTTTATTTAATTTACTGATTTGATTTGAATTGGTTTTGACCATTCACTAATACGTGGTGAGCTAAAGTTTTTGATGTATATACATAAAAGTTTAATGTAAACGTCTAATGATAATATTAACAGTTTATTGAATTGTCATAACAGTGTTATGAGATTGGCTTCGCATCACGTTAAACTTCATGATGTTTCATAACATGAAGTTTTGAATTTACATTAAGTTTTGTTAGCAAAACTTAAATATAATAATGATTTGACTACAGGGCTCTTTGCCGACCAAGAAGTTCTTAGACGATTAATTGAAGCTATTTTAGGCTTTGTACTCATTCACGCTGAATTTTGATAATAAAGTACGAATTTAGGCATGACCTGTCCGTGGTTTGCTCGCCAAGGATCTTCTTGTACTGGACAACTTCAGTTTTTTTTTTTATTAATAGTTATATTTCAATTTAAGTTCTAAAAATTAATAAAACAAAACAAAAAATAGTTTTAGTTAGATTGAGACTCGATTGAAATAATCAATTTTAATGAGAAAACATATTTCAATCATAACCTGAAGTTACAGTCATAATCATTTCTTTCACCAACAAACTCTTGAATTATTAGAGCAGTGTCGCTTGAAACATAATTACTAAATGACACATAATTAAATGCAATTAAAGGAAATTATCTATCAACAGCAAATACTAAGTGAATATTAAACGATATGCAAATAACCAAGAGAGAAGTATTAAAACTGAATAAAGTTTTGATGTAAAAACTTTCCGAAATCTTTTTGGAAAACTTGGCATAAAAAATTTATATGCATGATTCAAACAATAATAACCGTAATTATTTACTATATAAATTATATTGCTATTGGCTATGCAATAAAATTGTGAAACATTTGCTGCCAAGTTATCGGACACTAAATGGTTTGTAATTATTTGAAGCGTTTATTTCTAGTTGGTAGCGAATGTGATGCGCACATTCCGAACATTTAGACATTTGGCTATGCGCCTGAATACTTGAATTACCCGGGCACGTAAACGCACTGCGACGTCACGTACAGGCGACACCAAAAATCATTGAATATATAGCTACGTATTCGAACAGCAAACTAGATGATAACGCCTTGATTATAAGACGTTTAGCACATGGTTATCATTGTTCGCTTTGTTTAACATGACTATTATAAGATAATTAATGAATATAATAAATACTTTAAAATCTATAAATAGAATGTTTAAAAATACATTGCATAGTATCCTCGTATACAATACAAATGGTAATCAGTTGCCTTCTACTAAACAGTAGGGGGCAACTGATTACCAGCTATACAAACGCCAAAAAGTAGACATTATAATAATCCTATAAAATCAAATTGCATCCTACGTTTAAGGCCTTTACACAAATGATTTTCAGATACTTACATTTGTGATTAACTGATATGAACTACAAAAATCCATTTTCTATATTTTTACTTAAACCGTTTGTCTGATGAAAACAAGATACCTCATATGCAACTTTTACTTTATTATCTATTTCGTAATGTAATGTATCCAATTATTACAACAATGGACTAGACGAAAAATAAAACACTCATCCAATAATTTTTTTTTTCCTCGTAAAATTCACATTGACTTCCTCTGGAACCATGTACACATTTATATACATTTAGATTGAAAACTGTAAAACCAATGGGAATAACTGGAGCAGACAGACGAATTAGATTACCTTAAAAGGATTGCTTGTCGGTCTATAGAAACACTGGAGATTTCTATCTATGACTCTTCAAAACAACCATTGTGGTCTTTGAATGTTCTTATATGTTTATATAATTCGTAGCTAATGTTAATGTTAATTAATATTAGTCACAATTTTTTATTAGACAATATTTATTTGCTCCCTATCATTCACATGAATTTTTTTCTAAGTTCATATCTTGTTTGATTGAATTTACTAGAATTGAGTTTACTAGATTTTAATGTAAAAATAATTATATATAAACTAAATATTTTTCATCCAACTTTATTTCATATATTTTTAAAATATACTGAACTATTTCCATTTTTTAACATATTAAAATTTTGCAAATCATTTATCAAAGGATGTCTGAAATCCGTTATTTTTTTTATATTTCCAAATAATATTTACCGCCTCAATTAAAATTACCTAGTATTTTAGATGCGGTATTTAAATTCGTGTATTACTTTAAAACTAAAACATACGCCATTCTATTTATTTCGGGCGGTGCACAGACAACTCCCGCAACAGCTTTTTCTGCGGACTGTACCTCGTCGGTGCTGTAGGCCGCTCGTAGCGCCAGCCCGCGTCTTCACTCACGACCGTGCGCTCCACGATTACGGCGACCTTATCCCAGAAAACTAGGGAGCGGTTTTTATTAACTTCGGATAGTGTCATTTATAGAAAAGTGTTACGCCCCATTTAGCGTTATATTCACTGTTATGTTCCTTTTAAGAATAAAGTTATAACTTCTATTGATAGATTCATCTACCTACTTCAAGACAGAATTTTTCTAGGTTTAATTTTTTATCGCTGTAAATTTAATGTTACTCGATATTTTTTTTATTTTCTAAAATATCTATTTCCTCATGTCTATCGTATATACATTAAATTATTATAATAAATAATTTGTAGATTCCTAATGTTAATCTGTTATCATTAATGTTATCATTACAATGGGTATTGTTGATTTTTATAAATCAACCGATTAAAACGGCAAAATACTTTTTCCGGTTTCTATATGCCTCCTTAAACACAAATAGATAAATTAAAAAAAAAGTAGACGCACAAACCTCTCCATGAAAACTATGTTAACCCAGTAACAATTATTTTATATGTTAACTTTCATTATATATATATATATATATATATATATATATATATATATATATATATATTGTCGCTGATATGTCGCTAGGGGTTCCAGAATTGAGTAAGGACAAAAAATAAACAATCCGAAAAACGAAGGTGTATATTCGATTATACAATGCAACAAAAAAGCACTACGGAACGCAGACAATACCTTTAACTGATCGCGCTTGACTTATTATCTCACTCATCCTCAAAAGAAAACTACATTAGTAAATTTAGACATATACATCCACAAGCCACTAATCTAGAACGTTCCCTAGGTGTAAACAAGATTATAAATATGTCATTTTTCATAAATTATAAAATACGAATTCGTAAAGATATCACGTCTGAACTCAACAAGTAATATCTTCTATTCTCTGAAACATTGTAACCAATCAAAATTCACAAATAATGTAAAAACTACGCTCAGTCAATTTAAGACAAATGAAATTCTATTTTGTTATTGATTAAAAAAATATTCTGCTTATTTTTTTTTTTTTGAGCGTATTTGCAGTACATAAATAATGGTTTTCAAAGATAACGTTAAAAAATATATTTTATAATTACGCGGGTATAAAAACCTTAATTGATATTTATATACAAATTCGGGTAAAAACATTAAAAAAAAAACTATTTTTAGTATACTACGATAGATTAGTAGACTTTAAACACTTTTATATTTCCTCTAAAAGCAAAAGCTTTATATGAAGCAATTTTCGAACTTTAGTATTTAAAGAATGTCTTATAACGCCGTAAGTACTCAATTAATGATAAAACGGTTTGTTTGCCATTACTAATGCCAGTTCAGGCAGCTTTAAATAGCTTAAATACTATCAAGACGTTGGCATGCAACAAACGAGTGCCTGTTATTCCAATATGCATTTCTTGTAAAATTATTTTGTAATAGAAGCTGCATATATTCTTAGATTAGGTCATAGAATAGCTTTCTCAGGGGACGATCCGGAAAAGATCAATAAGTTGAGAAATCGGATTATTTAATGGCTATTAGCTATACACGTGTATCAATACTTACCAAGTTTAAAGCGGCGAAAAATCGTCTTACATTAAAAATTAGAATAATATAAAATTACATTAAAGATTAGAAAAAATAAAAAAAAATCACCTACTACTGATTAGATAGAACTGAATAGAAGCTTAATTAAGAGAAAAATCTAGGCTATTTTTTTCTTCTTCTTATACTGTAACAGCAATTGCAAATAAACGCAGTCCGATAGCAATTATGTTCAACAAATAAGGCGACAATGTTTAGGTGTAATTGTAAATTAAATTGTAAAATTACTGAACACGAATAATGTCACAAAATAAATTCTTAGTACTTATTTAGTAAAATTCTCAATTTTATTTCTAAAACTATAATTTCTTTATTTTACGTCAGCGGACCCTAGCGAAGGGCACATCGAGCACGCGATAACGTAGGTTCATTAACTCTTGGCACAGGTATAATAATCACCTGTATCGGGCGCGGCATCTGCTCGGCTATTGGCAGTGCGCCAGTATGTAAACACCCAATGCAATGAAAGTTCATTCAAGAGAAATGATATTTTATTAAATTTAATTATGAAATAAATAAAAAAATTACTATTTTATATATTGTTTGATACTATAGACTGCAAAACTTGAATACACCAATTTATTTTGATCATTTATTGTTTTTTTATATTCACATTTTTTGTTTTCTATATTTTTATTTTAATATAAATGTAGAAAAGCGGTGAAGAACTTTTCGAGTCAGACATAATATGAGATTTTGGTATTCAGTGTATATGACTACATATTATATATGTTTTGCGTACAAGATTGTGATTAGTAAATAGTTTCAGCGATATATTAACTTCAAATATTTTTTTTCGTTGCCTACCTTCATCAACATATACACAAAAATCAAAAAAAAGACAAAAATATTTTATCGTTACACCAAGAGCAAATATAAGACAATAGATCGAAATAATTACATACATAAAAAAACAAAGATTTTCATGGGATTTTTTTTGTGTTATAATATTGATTATGTTCGGAACTGAACCAACGTACTCGTTAACTTGGACACGGTCACATGGCCAAATCGTGAATTAATTAATCCTACAAATAGTCAACTCCATATCGCCCCGACAAGGTCGAATATTTAATAAAAAGGTTCAAAAAAAAAATAAAATTATGAAAAAGACATCACACCAATTAAAAATATCTACCAAATGAAATCGCCTCTCGCAGAGGAACTGAAAAAATTATTTCAGTTTTATTTCTCATTGAAGGGAGGCCCTTACAATATAAAAATTTCAAAACAAAATTATGTAACATTCTAAAATTTTAACATTGTCTTAATTAAATATTAGTTGCGACTTACAGACATACACACACGCTGTAGTAACAGAATAAGATTCAATTTGCACTTTCTAGATTTTGTAACATTACCAATAGTTATATCCAAATCTTATCTAAATTAAACATTATAACTTGTTGCAATTTTCAAAAACTTTGCTTCACAATTGCAAATAAAATCATAGAACGTTCTAAAAGCGTCATCATTAAAGCTATAATATATAAAGCTGAAGTGTTTGTTTGAACTCGATAATCTTTGGAACTAAGAATCAAATTTTAAAACTTCTTTTCTATTTCATAGTCTATTTATGCAGAAATAATATAAGGTGTTTAGATAACTTAGAATCTTTCGTGATCTATTTAACTTGTAATCGTAATATTAGCATTTCGCTACGAACTTTAGGGGCCGAATAATCGTGGATTTTGTTAAGGAAATCAACAGGAAATGACGCTTTAACAGACATCTTTGCGTGCACTGGCTAAACCTTCAGACATACAACAATTATGTATAAAAAATGTCTGCCTATACAGTTCTATATGAAATTGTGCGATATCTATTATATTTAATCAATATATTCACTTATATGTAATAAAAAAATATTTATTTCATTAGATAATATTCAAGTTGAAGGTGATGGACGACAGACCGACAAAGCCCGACGCCGCTATGACTAAACCTTGATAAGTAAAGTTATAGGGGAACACTTTTGACATATAAAAGATAACGTTTAACTAACATTATAAATGTGAAAGTTCGAATACTTGTTACCCAACCACGCTTTAACGGTTCAACAGAACTAGCTGAAACTTTACAATAGTTAATATAGCTTATACATTAGAATAACATATATGCTATGATTTACAATGATATTAACTTTTGCTTTCGGCTTCGCTTGCGTGAACTTAGGATGAATTCTTTAGGTTGTCGGTAACGGCAATGTCCAAGCGAGGCTCGATTTCAACCTAGGTGGCGAGATCGGAATGCGAAGATAACCCGCGTGAACGATAACAATTAAAAAATAGTGGCAGTGCATTTACTTCCGGTTTTCGTTATTTTATCGGAATTGGACGGAAGGCGAAACCGCCATCCAGATCGAGACTTGAATCGAAATCGAGAACAGGACCGAAACCGGGACTACAGTGGATAGCGTTTTCTGTCGATATAAAAGATAAAGTGTCCATTGAATTTTTGTGCGCTACCCTCGCATTCGCTGAAATTGAAGACCCGCGCATCCCCGTTAATGTATTACGTAACCTTAGACCACTAAATTTGTAACGTAATGTAACGAAACCGTAGCTGAAATGGAATTTCTTAGAAACGAAGTCACGGTAGCCATAGTTTCGACGGAACCAGCGGCTAGAAAAACAAAACTGATATTTCGCATGCCGATGGTACCCAAAAATTTAATTTTTAAAAGGATGCCAACTTTCTGTAAAAGTCTCGTATACGGTCATCGTAAATAAAGCGCAGAGCAAACTTTTAATTATGGATGTCGGAATAAATTCAAGAGAATATTATTTTTTCCCACGGACATTTTATCTCTTTACGTATGACCCAGTACGTTGCCTTATCTAGAACAGATTCGACGAAAATCAGCATATATTAATGTCACATGAGAAGTTTACTTAAGATATTCTTTATGCCGAAGTATTCTAATTTAATTATGAATAGTCCGATATTTTTTTTAATTAAACGGCGGATGAAACCGAGGGTACAACCAGTTAACTTATATGGTGTCATAAAAAGAACAAACTGCGATAAACAAACTCCTCTTTAATACCACTAATTTAAATTTTATTATGAATATATAATTATTAAAATTATCTTAAATGCAATATAGGAACGCGATAATGATAATAATAATGACGATAATATTCCGCATGTTTTATATTTTTTTTCTAACATGTCTTCTAAATCAATGCCCTTTTTAAGTTTCTTTTTTAATATTTTTTATGTTAATTAAGCAATAACGGAATTTTAATTTTAGAACTTTATTACTTTCTATTCTCTTCGTTAGAAAATGAAATGGATTTTGAATTTTCCAATTGTCTCTACAACTATAAATATCATCTTACACAATATATCGTTAGTTATGATTGCAGCCATCGATATAGAACAAGGTTGATATAAAAATAAACGTACCCGAATTCCGAAACACTCGCTTGCGAAATCATAACGCGATCTATTCGTAATTCGGAACGCAGTCTCGGGGGATATTATCGGAGTGGACGTTCGACCTTATTATCCTGACGACAGTGTCGCGCCTTTAAATTCTCCACTGATATCACTGTTTTCTTTTTAATGTTTCCAGAGCTTCTATGGATACAACTACTGTCATTTAATTCTGAACGTTAGACTACTGACACTACGGAACTACCTACTGACAGTTAAAAGTCAGAGGTCGAAAACGTCGCCTTTGAACCACAAATTATCAGATTCCAGTTCTGACCACAGGCGAATCGACTAATTTGTTTTTATAACGTCACAAAACTTTGATATAATCAATTCAAAAAATTTTAGCACTCGTACTTACCTCTTAACCTTTTAAAACACCTACGCTAATAATAGTCAATAGTTCTGCAGAAAGACACGCCATGTAAATAAATGAAAAGTGCGGCTAAAGTGCTACAAAAATACGCGTTATTCTTGTTTATTTAAAACCGGGGATTTGTTGAAACAGTGCTCTATTCGATTATAAAGAGAATCTTCCATCCACTGCAAGCCGTTTCATCACACTCATCGCGATACGAAAAAAAACACCGATGAAATCAGCATACCCGTAGTACTTAATATCTATGATATGCAAAATGGTGCCTATAGCGTGTAATTACATTATTTATTAATAGCGAAAATATAAATATTTGTCAATGATCATTGAAAAATTAACTATTTCTGTTTTATAGAATTAAACTCGAGAATCATCAAATCACTTTTACGAACGTAGCAGATGGTTAACTGTAGGTTTTATAATGAACTGGCGAACATGCAAGCTGCGAGGGAGTGCGTGATTACCGCCGCCCTGAACACTGTCAACCCTAGTGCATTGACGGCCTTTTAGATAGGAATAGTTGACTGCAGATTGAAAACATTTTTAATCATCATTTAAATTAGCGCTGAAACATCGCACAGCAATATCTTCTTATATAGCCACTGCACTTTAGGCAAATAATAATACGAGATATCTATGCAAGTCAGTGTTTCCGAATTTCTTAGTCTGAACAAGTTGCAAGCAAGAACAAATAAAAGCTGTTTGTAATAATCAATGATGTTTGTTAAACAACAAATTAATTAATATAAAAGGATGCATACTGCGTCTCCTTGGATCATTGTTTTCGTATCCTTATAAACGTCAATCAATGTATAAATAAATAAGTAAGTCAATCAAAACTAATTTTATAAGAAATAAAATCCCTTAATAAATTTTAACAGACGGTACCCAGTTAAAAACAAATCATAATCATAACCTATACCACTAATTACAGTAAAATTTTTTATTGATTTCGCGTTACTGGCTAAATTACGTTTCACCCTTTTTCACTATTCACCCCGTAAATTAGGTTGCATTTCGACAGTAGCCTTTTTCTTGAAATCTAAAGGATCTAAAGCCTGAACAGTCTCAAAAAAAAATTAAAATCAAATAAACAAATCCGAACCTACATTTATTACGGACGAAGACAGATAAAAATATTTTAAAGCTATCAGAATTAGGTAATTCGAATTAAAAAGGCAATCAAATTATCTATGGTTTTTCCAATGCCACAGCGCTGCGTCTAGCGGCCTCGGACGCGATCCAGGATGGCCGGCGATAAAGAGCGGGCTATTCCACTACAATGTTACATAACACAGTAGGTGTTGAGAGCTCGCGGTTACGTAAATATCAAGTGACGTAGCACGGGAATAGCCCACCTGGGCCAACGAACGCGCCGCCAGACAGGTGCGTCTGCGACGCCGGCCGGGTATCGCTGCATTACAATGCACTACGGCTTGCAAACAACAAGCATTCGTTTTTTTAGCTATACCTTTATATATCCAATATGATATATAGGCTCAAATATATATAGACATTTTTTTTGATATGCCTAAAGAGTTTAGACTTTTCTAGATACATATTCACTTTCGTGATATTATTTTTTTTCTATTAATATGAAATGAAGTAATTATTCACGTAGACGTGTTTTGAATATTTTTAATATGTTTTTTACGAAAATTGAAACAATATTTTTTTAAGTTTAATACAATGCTTTGCAATAAAATACTTATTCGTATAAAACTTAACTCGTATATAACAGCTATATTAAACTGAACCGAAGTTACGTGGATGAAAGTTGTAATAATATTATAAATTTATTTCTTCACACTCGTCACAAAAACAATGAGACCTTCGTTAACACAATAGTCTTATTGTAAGAACATTAATTAATCTCGAAGCACATTATTTAGAATCATATTTCTGCTCGTTCTATATCAAAGCTTAATACGATTGTGATCTACTTTACAGAAAAATATATTGGAATTCATTCACCAAAAAACATCAACAGAAATAAAAGGCTGTGGATGAAAAACTGATGTTAATTCAAAAACGAAAAGTGTCTTAAAATACCAAAAAAAAAGTCTATGGTGTGATTGTCAAAATAATTATGACGTCTAAAAATAAACACAAACATCGTCTTGTTCCGTAAAATGGCCTCTACACGAAAAGACTTCAGTTGTGTTCCGAATTTTTACCGACATCCAATTATACGGGAGTTCGCCTCGACCCGAACCGAATGAAAAAGTTACGTAAATAATTACCGGTATACATAAATCTTTTATACAGAAAAAAAACATGTTTTCGTAATAACTACGCGACGTATAACGGCCTAACTCCCACGGTCCGCAACGAATATAACTTTGAATTCGTTTCAAAATTAAACGCCTCCGCTCGCACGAAACGTTAGTTTCGTCGGATATATAAAATATGGAAAAACAAATTAATATTAAATAAAATGCTAACAAGTTTGGCATCAATAACGTCGTACAGAAATACAAACATAGGCCATGAAATATTGTACGAGGGTCACGTGACCCACTAATATGAGAACTTTACATTATTAGTAACAAAACACTGCTCAGGCATGTAGCTTGAGCATATCATTATTTCTGATGTCGATTCTAGATCCCATTCGATCCTAACGGATTTCACCGAAAACCGTCTCGATACCCATTCTGTACTCGAAATTACGGACTGTCAGCACGCACGGGGGCGCCCGCGTCAGCTCTATCTTCAAGTTCAGTGACTTCGTTGTTCGGGTTAATAATTCATTATAATTGTATTTGTACGTGCGCGAGTGACTTATTTTTCCCGACTTCACAAAATACGTGATGAAAGTACAGAAAAATGTAATAATACGTTACTCGATATTATACAAGGAATCTTACATTACGAGAGAGCACTCTATGAAAATGTAGAACAATTCAATTGTGCCCACCCTCTTTTCAGTAAATTGTATCGTATTTTCACAATTAACATTTTGAAAGAGTAGATTTGTATGTCGTTTCAGAACAAAAAAAAAATATAATTTCATTATTAAATTAATACACTGTATACACGGGCATATGCAAATACATACGTGCTCTCTCATGAGCCCTATCAATTTATTTATTAGGTCAGAAATCTTTTACCATGTACCTTTAACTTTTTAAGATAATATTATTCGTCCCTTCAAAAGATACATTTATAAACTAATTTATTAATGCTAAGCGTCATATACACAAATTTAAATATCAAAGTCTTTGTTAATATTATAGTAAATTGACCTTATTTCATCGTATTAACGAATTCGTAATTTTTATACACAGTTGACTGTACTTGTAAATTTTTATTGTAGAATCTGAATCTAGACTTGACTATAAAACAAGAAATCAAATTTTCAGTATTTCTTGTTTTTTCAATCTTTGTATATTTGTTTATTCTGTTATCATCTTTATAAAATAATATATGTAAGAATTTAAATTTAGGTACAACAGTAGCGAAAGCTTGCATTGTTTAAATATTTTTTTAAACATGATTAATTGATAGAAATAGCAAAAAAAAATACATTCTCGCGTTTGACGTTTTATATGCTTCATTTATACTAGTCGTTAAGATTTTACTGCAATACAGAAATAACTGTTGCTTATGACAATCGGAAATGAGGTTCGATCATTAAATTTCGCACCAGTAGAATTATATCAGATACAAAATCAAATCAAAAATAGCTTTACATCGTGAATATAATTGAAATTACACTTGACATATGTCATTAGCGATTGTTTTCGATATTTTAACAATCCAAATGCTGTTTCAAGTTTTACAACAACACTGAATAAAATTAAAAACTATTATTAGAAACAACAATTACAAACAATATTATGCCTGATGCGACTTACTAAGGGAAAGAATTAATATGTGTAACTTTACAAGAGGAAACCGTACCTGTGATTTTGGGCTTTCCTCCAAAAGTAGAAAAGAAAACTGTGTATGTACCAGGAAAAAAAAACACTTTCCCGTAAACCGATTTTCCTAATCTGCTAACCCGATTTCGGCCGGCCCACCGGCATCCCGAGAAATGCGTGGACGCCGACTGCGGTAGGCGGCCGTCTCGACTATTTAAAGCCGCCGTTTATGTAACGGCGGTGATAATGACATTGAGGTGTTACCCAGGTGGAGATACGTAGGTGTCGCACTTACCTTCTCCACTGGTAGCCACAGCAGCGCGCGAGCCGCCCGCCTTCCAGACCTCCAGGCAACTGCGCGCACCAGCGCCGGCCCGCGTGAGATCCGGATGGCTATTTTTAAACGAATCTCTTATAATTTTATTGTTTGAGCGAAAACCGTGCGAGGGCTACAAGCGCGAACGCCGCCCGCCAGCGCTCTAAGGTGGGTACATCTTTTTTTTATTTACAAATTTTTAATTTATATGCATAGGATTTTCTTCGGTAACCCTTGCCAACCTGTCCATAACACAAGGTCGCTCGAAAGATTTATTCCGACAGTCTACTTTCATTCATCCTTTTCGGATGGCAGAACCACTGTGAAATACCTCTTTCTACTATAGTCACTACATCTTCTTTCAAACAGCACCGCTATCTGACATCATTGTTTCTACATCCATGTTTAAAAAACACTCTGCACTTATTACGCAGCGATCGCTTCTCCACCGCAATAATTAGGTATTTTTTCGAATCTTTTGTAAGATATTCGAGGAATAAACGCGTAGGCGAGTCATCACCACCGCCCATGATATCTTGCAACCCCAAAGAAGTTACCAGCGCGTTGCTGGCCTCTTAGGAGGAAATATAATATCTAGTGAGTGAAGCGGTTTGATGGAAGAGGAAAGAGGTAGTGGGCCCTCAAATCTTTCACTCACTGGATGAAAAGCAACAGCGGAAGCTGCTACTTCACGTCCGTATTCTGTAAGCGTGTGGTATTTCACCCGTAGCTTATTATTATAGATATGTATATATTATTCTATATGTTTGTTTAGCTTCTTACTAATTTTTGAATAACAATAATTTTTAATACATCATGACAATTGATAGATGATAAGTTAATCAGATAAATTTAATAATATTAAGAATTGTCAAAAATGAACACTCTTTATTTTTTCTAAATTTTCTTCATAATTCTACCAAAAGATTTAAAATGCATAAGAGTTGTTTTTTAAAATACGAGATCTCTGAAACTATTAGACCGATTGACTTGAAATTTTTCATTGTTACTCTTTTTGGGACGTAGACGCTCACTAAGAACGAATTGTACGAAAATCCTTTCCAAAAAAAATTTATAATTTTATATCTACGCAGGCGGAGCCATGGGCAAAAGCTAATTACACTATAAAATAATGCTTCATATATCACTATAATACAAACGAAATCAATATGCATCATATTTAATTTATTATCGTCATCTATATAATCTATACATTGACACCTCTTTCCCAAAAGTGTAGACAGAGACCACAGATCTTCACATGATCTTTGCAAATGTCTCCTGCTATGTTGTTTTCCGTCGATCGCGTCATACAAGCCCGTCGGTATAGGGTGCTTATAATTTGGCCCTTGTTTGATATGCCACTGATTTGGCCTACATAAGATTTTTTTGGGCGAACTTTACAGAACCTTCCATTATACACATCCACTGCATAAATTTGTTTTGTCGCTTTACATTTGTTTATGCCTTCCAGATGGCCAAACCACCGCAACGTGCTTTCATCTACACTAGTCACTACATCTTCCTTCACACTACACCTCTGTTTGACTTCACTGTTTCTACATTTGTCTCTCAGAGACGCTCCACACATATTACACAGAGATCGGGTCTTCATTGCATAGATTCTGTTTTCATATTTTTTCTATCATACCCAACTTTCTCTACTATACATGAAAGTAATCATCACGACCCCGTTATAAATAGTCAAATGCGCTTGTTGTGAAACACTTTTGCTAATATAATAGAAAGCAAGGCCCCATTCACTTCATTTCCTGCATTCACTCGTCTTTCAATATCCCTATCATATCTAATGTGTTATTTGTAAATACACTTACCAAGTGCACAAACATTTTTATTCCCTAACTCTTTCACTCTTTGAAAGAAGTAAAACACAGCTGAATGTATATACGAATGTATATACGACATATACGAATATATCACATTCATTCATGCTTTTTCTTCTTTCGAACACCATGACCTTAGCATTCTTAACACTTACTTTCATACCTCTTTTTTTAAAAAGATCATTAATTTTAATTACTATCGCTTATAACATGCCTGTAACGTCGACAGCTCAAAGATTACTTGATCGTCCACGTACAGGAAACATTTAACAGAAAGCTTACTCACTCTTAGTGTACACCACGCTAGCAAATATTTCATTATATTATGGCAGTATTACAAAAGTATTAAATTGGCGGTACATAAACAAGGCGCTCAACAAAAAAATACTATCGCTAAGAATATTTATCTGGCGACACCGGTATAGTCATAGAACTATACTTCAGGCTGTCTTACAATTCAACTCTTACGCTTCAATAAATTCTTCTCACGTCTCAAGCAATTCTCTACTGACTCTTTGTCTTTGTCTTTGCTTTTTAGAACGATCGCAACTCGCACCCCGGACGACGAAATAGACGCGTCACCAAAAGCATTATATCGCTGCTTGCAGACTTTATATGTGTCGTTTTGGTTTTTGACAACGTTATCTAACGCTGAATAAAGTAATGAGAATAGGTTCCCGTTTTCATTTTTGAATTTCCCTTAAAAACTAAAAATGCCACAAAAAAAAGTAAATCGACATTTATCAACGTTTCGGAGGCCTAGGAAGTTGTTTTAACAGTTTTATGACTATGGCCGATATCTTTGTCTATGTATGTATGGTGTGTGTGCGTGCTTACGTATGTGCCTGTGTATGTGTATATGTGTATGTGTTATGTGCGTTTATGTATCTGTATGCTTAACAACAAAGAGTTTCATGCAATTTTGTCATTCAACCTTTAACCTTGATAAGACAAGTATTCTGAGTAAATTAAAACTTAATAAAATATTTGTTTCATGACTTTAATCTAATCACTTCCATTTCCTACAATATTACGTGAAATACAATACAAAATATAAAACTAAATACATGTTCTTAATCTGATTACTTAGTGCGATCAATCAAACTCCGAAAATAGTATCAAGAGAAGAAGTTAAGGGAAGGGGGCGAGGAAGACCAAGATTGATTAAAACTGGTTTGAGAAGTCGTCCTAGGAAATTATTTCCAACATCAAATAACAGTGAAGTTATTTATGATGAAGAAAATACTAATAAATTTGCGGGAGTAGCTGAAATTGTACTGGACGATACCTTATAGTTTCCAGAAAGTAATAATTAAAAAAGAGCCGTTCAGTCTGATATTATAAGTTTATTAAAAAACGGTACCTGGAATATTGTAAAACGACCTCAAATGTCATTGGAAGTCGTTTAATATTAACCAATAAAAATAAATCACGTGGATCAATTGAAAAAAGAAAAGCTCGTGTTGTCGCAAAAGATTACAGTCAAGAATATGGTGTTGATTACAATCAACCATTTACTCCAGTTGCGAAAATGGAATCCATAAGACTTTTATTCGCTTTATCAATGGAATTCGATTTGAAAATTAGACAATATTATGTAGTAACTGCATATTTAAATGCAATATTGAAGAAGACTGTTTTTTATGTAGATTCCAGATATGTTTTCTGATACGTTAAAACAATTTTCAATGACAATCAAGTTTCAGAAGAAAATAAAGTTAAAGCTTAAATTATGCTCAAATGTATAAAATAAAGATGTGTTGTTTGCGAATTAAAAATGGCTGATGTAAAGGATGAGTACATTTCTATAAATCAGATCAGATATATTATTAATTTACTTGATAAGTTTAAAATTAATGAATGTAATCCAACGAAGACGCCAGCAGAATTACAAATAAAAAAAAAATTTACAGAAAAGGAAGAAGAAATTGATAATCTACTTCACAAAGAATATTTGGAAGATTAAAGTACTTAATTGTTGGAACTATACCAAACATTGCCAATACGGTATCAAGATTAGCTCAATTTGTTGAACGAAAAAACTTGGAATATTTTATACTAAACAAGATAAATCAATGTATGGTTATTGAGAAACTGACAGGGGAAGTTGTGTTATGGATAAACGATCATATTCTTATGTTTTCATTTTCACAGGGGGTGCTGTGAACTGAAAATCCCAAAAAACAACGAACAATTGCACTTCTTTCTACTGCATCAAAATATGTAAATTTATCAGAGACAGTGAAAGAAGCAGTATATTTAAAAGGATTGTTAACAGAAATAAAACAAGAAAAACTTTTAGAAATTAAATTATTAATGGATAATCGTGGAGCTGAACAATTAAGAAAAAATTACGTTTATCACGAAAAAACTAACCATATCGATATTCGTCATCACTTTGTGAGAGAGGAGGTTGAAAATGGAATTATTAAATTAAGTCATGTATCAACTAGTGAAATGACAGCAGATATTTTAAGTAAACGGCTTCCAAGGGAATTACATGACCAGTGTTTTCAAGGACTAGGACTTGCAACTATTTAAAATATTATTCATACTCATGTCTTGAGGGGGTGTGTTGAATATACAACACACTCGTTATTTATTTATTTTATTTAAAATATTGTTATTATTATTTCGTATAGTAATCTGTCAATTCAATTGTTTTTATTTTGATGATAGTTTTGACATATTCTATATCTTGTTAAGTAGTTAATAATATGAGATTGGTTCTTGATATATTATAAACCTGGAAGTTACTAATTTTCGTACGGCGCACAGCATCGATGTTCTTGTTGTTCACGGCAATGAACAGGTGACTGTCACCAATTTCGTTACTGACATTGACACGACCGCGCTTGGATTCTACAAATCAGTTATAAATAGTCGTCTTTCATAGTGTTTCATCGTCAAAAGCAATTTGAAGACGAGTGAGGCTGAACTGTCAAACTACACCTAAAATCGTAGAAAATCGTACTACGAAAATTTTCTCAACTTGAGGACACGCAATTTTTGAAATGATGTCACAATGTAAAAACAATTGACAGTTAGATGATAGAAATTGTATTCTACAACCAAATAGTTCCATTGTCAAATGTAGTAATTGCTTTTTAGATATTGGAAAGTAGCCAGTTCCAAAAAATTAATAGTGCGCCCCACGTATAAGCATATTCGTAAAATTGGAAAGAAACTGACACTCTACACACTTGAATCGTAGGCATTTTGATTTACCAAATGCCAAAGCTATCTAAAGTAGTTATTATCAACAATCGTCTCCGCCTCTATACACGTAGGATGGTTTGTTGGCTTAACACTTCAAAACGGAAAGCCAATCTATTAGACACTTTTTTTTCGATAATCTTAGCTCTGGATGATGGAGGCACAGAATCATAGCCCATAATCCGATATGGTTACTCTATGACGTACATCTGTTTTACACAAATATCCATACGTAGAGCACTGTTTTCTCTTGAGATCTACTAGTTGAATAGCAGGACTATTCAACTTGTAGATCTTCCATTGTGCTCAACATATGCGCTCCCCAATTGGCACCGGTTTTAACGCACCCAATTCTTTATACGTACTCTTTTGGCTTGGTGCCGGATTTCTGAAAGACCGCTCTGGAGTACTCCATCCCTAAGAAATGTGAAAACTCAGATCCGTTCAATTACAGTCCTATCGCATTCTTTTTTCTCTAAAATGATGAAATCCGTTATCAACTGCCAGATTTTGGGCTACTTATAGAAATATCAGTTAACTAATGACCATCTGTTCGGTTTTCAATGAGACGATCAGCTGGTGGTCTTCTCGTTATCTTGATCCACCGTTAGGCGAAATCAGGTGGAAGCATGAGAGAGACTTTTTCTATAAGTTTTTGATGTAGCGAAGGCTTTTGGCAGTGTTTGGCAGAAAGCAATTATTTGCAGATCGGCAATGCAAGTGGATTGACAATTTCTTCATAGGACGGAGCACCAAAGTCACAATTGACCGTACATGCTCAAATTTCAAACCCATGAATGCTGGTAACTCTCAAGGCTGTGTAGTATCTACGAGTTTTTTCGTTTGGCTTACCGATGATTTACTGAAAATAAGGAACATTCATTGTTATACGGATGACATTACAGAGGACGCACCAATGGCTACACTAATATTTTCCCGGGATCGTGTTAATAAATGTCAAAAGAAATTTTTATCTCGAGGTACTTGTTAATCGAGACAGTCACAGAACAAATCTTAAAATGAGATTGAACTAACCTAGTCGATTTTAACCCAAAAAAAACACAGAATTTGTATTTTTATGGTTACTTTCGTCTCTAATTTTCTATTCAGAAGCACTTCTCTTACTACCGCACTGAATGACGGGAGCCTTGGTGTCGACATATCAAAACATGTTAAGTTCCGCGATTACCTAAAAACAAAGTAGTTTTACATTGCTCGTTAAGTAATATAGATATGAAAACAAATAGTTTTTAAACACCTTGGGATGCTCAATAATGTGCGACAGTACATCAAGCCCAATCATCGCCGCACACTTAATAAGACACAGATCCGCTTACGTTTAGAGTAAGATGATACTTCATCTCAATATCAACTCTTATCTATACGAGTAGATCGCATCTAATTTGGAGCGTTCTCGAATCTACGGTGGTCATGTAGTATTTGGCCAACTCGACCTTTGATTTTACGAATTAGGGACGCAGCATTTTTGCGTATGCTTTATCGCAAATACTATAGGAAGTGCTCTGAGTACTATTCAACTTTATTAGTGCCGCTGAATTTCATCATCGTTACACTTGCCAAAAATACCATTATCACCATCTTTATAGTTGACGTTCCATCATCATACGCTTCGTGCGCATTTTTCTGCCACATAGGGAATGATCTACTGTCAACCGTAGGTATTTCCAACGAATCAACGAAAGAATATACATTTTTTCTTAAAAGAATATACTCTTTACCTTGAATATATACTGGCAATGCACAAGGGTTGAGGTTGTCCATGGCCAGGGTGACCATCTATTCTCCGGTCGCATCCATGCTCAATTACCCTTTAAAAATCTTATAAAAAAGCGGTAATTAAATAATCGCTTCTTAATCAGTTTTTTTTAGTAATCTATAATATGAAAATTCTGATGAACAAAATTTACCTATTTTTTTTTTAACTAAGACTATTTTTATCTCCTTTGTAAAGGATCGTAGTTTCAAAAAGTAATTTCAACAAGGCGGTTAATTCTGAATGAAACCTCTTTGTTTGCCTATTATTTAATTCTGTTCTCCCGTTCCGATGTTTTTCAAGAGTAGATGGTGGGATAGAATACAAAAATATAGTACTAAAATTAGTCAAAAACAGAAAAAAAAATTACGAAATCTTTCAAATTTATTACAGTCTTCAATCTGCCAGTGATCAGATTAACAACATTCCAAATTTTAGTTTGTCATTTCTGAAATACTAATGCAACGGCAACCCAAAGGAATACTTTCAACCAAGTTTCTGGTATAACCAAACTATGCAATCAGCTCACGTTTATTATGTTTACAAAAGATGTGCTTATAATGGACAGAAAATCAATTGCAAGGAAGCTATTTCATCTCATTCAACAGCTTATTTATTTAGCTGAAACAAAAAATATATTTACCAAACAAGATATATTACAATTTATTATTCTTCCATTGTACACGAAGGTTTTCATGCACGATTTTTATGAAACAACCGCTGTTCCCTTAATATTACTCTCGTCGTGTTCTAATAAAATGTACATACCTATCAGCAAACGTTTCGTGCCATTGTTACATTATAACTCAAAGGAACGCAGAAATATGGAACACTCAGTCATACGAAAGCAATAATGTTTTCGTTGGTGAACCTACATAAATAATTTTGCGGGCGCAACACGTACTAAACTGCAATTCTTTGGCAATATTTTCTGAAGTATTCTTAAACATTTTGGGCTAGCAGTAAACAGAGCCGTTAGAGAATGTTATTTTCAAATAACAATATCGAATTTAGGACGTGCGGATATAAATAAATTGTACGTATATTTGTTATGTATGTACGTTTTCCAAAGAAAGTTTTAATGATACATTCATATTGTTGTTAAAATTATTAATTTGTAATTAATAATTGCATATTTCGTGCGAAGAATAAATTAGGAGTCAAGCCATAGGAAAATTAAATTAAAAAAAAAAACGACCTTTTTAATTGTCATATTAATTGGTAACCGTTAACTGCCCATCTCGCTGAGCGAAAATTAAAATTTAGCGAGATTCATACTTTTATGATAGAAATATAACGGTGACTCCCGCCCGTAAACATAAAATAAATTCCTTCACCTTTTACGTCCACCGATTTAAGTTTCACTCCTGATTACAGTCCTGACTCTACTTTCGGTTTACGAATAGGTTATAAATTAAACTAGAAATTCATCATAATTTTTTGGGAATTCACACTTTACCGCTCGTTTGAACGGCTGTTTTCCCTCAAGAAGAACGAGCAAGAAACTTAAGGGCATTTCTTTTCTAATTTTATCATGCATAGCCAAAACAAATACAAAACCATTAATTAACAAAATAGCCCGATAAGAAGTCGAGCCGCTTATACCCAAGGTTATTTGTCTTCTAAATATTCAAAAATTGTGAAGCACCCTTTTTTACTAAGTGATTGTTTAATAATACTCTTAAATTTATATAAGAGTAAATCTTGTATATTCACAAGAACCTTATTGAACATGCGGACACAGAGCCGCCTAAATGAATTTGTGACTGTGCATAGTCCAGTAAAGTGTAAACAGTTTATTTTTAATTTTAGTATTGAATTTATGTCGATCACTATTGCTTTTAAACATTTATAATTTTTTTTTTACTTATACTAGAGTTTCATAAATGAATTAGGGATGCCAGGATTCCAATTTTCTTAAACTTATTTTTAAGAGATACACGAGGTCCGAGCTTGTAAATCGCGCGAACGGCTCGCTTTCGCAGCACGAAAATTCTATGAATATCAGATGCCATATGACATCACGCTAAGGAAACAGCCAAAATAAACTAATATAACAGTTTCGAATTCTGATAAATTTCTTATTTTATTGACTGCACAGACGGCAGAGCTAATAAGTTTTTCGCCGGCTTATTGATACGAAGACCCTATTGAAGTCTGTTATCTAAAGTGATTCCCGAGAACACGATATCATTAACAAAATTAAATTCGTCGTTACGAACTAAAATAGTTCCACATCCATTTGGAAGTGAGAATTTTACACTTTTTTAAAAAATTTCAATTTTAATTCTACTGTTGGTTAGGATAATCCCAGTTCCGCTATCCATTTCAATCCCGGTACTGCTCTGTATTCTGTTGTATGTCTTATTCCAGTATAAACTCTATCTAAGTAATGTATATCTAATATTACAATCCGATCAATCACTTGAATATGAAAGAATGAAATTATTAAAACAAAATAATGTTATTGTATTAATAAGATTACATAAATTAAACTTAATTATGCATTCATTTCATCTTAGCAAGAAAATATTAATAAACAAAAGTTAGGAATGGAGCATACGCATTATTTCCAATAGTGTCATTTTCATATTACCAAATGTGAGTTTCAAATGCCATAATATATAAACTAAAAAAATTAAATAAAAAATCTATGTATAGGTTATATGTTCAAATGTTAATACAATAAATAGAGGAACATATTAACTTTTTTTTTTAAATTACATTCTAGATTATTTGAGATTTGAACTCTTGGTTGTCTGCTAGGAATGAACAACTCACACCATTTTACCAAACTATCATATTTAAACTACTCTCATAAGGGCGTAATCATGTTTTTTTTTTTTTTTTACATTAAAGCCTTATAGAAATATTTCAATATTTTATTGTATTGTACATAAACAAATTATATCTTTGCTTTGTTTGTATTTACTATAATATAATTATATATTATAGTAAATACAAGCGAAATGACGACAGAACTAAAGACGTTAATAACGGTTTAAGCTCATATAAAATTAGAGTATCGTAAAAGTCAGAATTTGAATCGCCCAAATTAATTTAGTATAATAGGACTATCATTTTGTGTCCCATAAATACAAGAGTTAAATGCGTTCGCACTAGCTTCTGCAAGCATTATTTCGATATGCAGTTTTATAAATAAACGTACTCAGCCATAGACATAATGCCTAGGTACCACAAATATATCAACAGTTTAACATGCCTAGTGCATAGTAGGATTTTATAGTAAGATTTTATAGTATGATTTATAGAAAGATTTTAGACAAAACTACCGATTACGCACTACATAATCGGTAGTTTTGTTTAAAATCTTAAGATTTAAATTTAGTTTAAGAATCTAAATAGTGATATTTGTGGGATTTAAAAAAGCCGCAGTAACTTACAGTTAAATGGGGAGACAAAAGGTCCATATGAGATTAGTAACAATTTAATTAACCAAAACTTACCTAGGTATCCTGTAAAATAGCTAATGAAACCTTACTCACGACAACCTTTATACATTTTAATGACCGTTGTTTTTAGCATAATAACATCAGAAACTTTTTTTTAAATTGCGCTTCTTTTGGCGCGTTAAGAGTAAAGATTTATTTCGACAGACAACGGAAGTTGCGCACGCACAAATAACAAAAAATACGACGTGTTAGTATGGTAAGGATACATAGATAGACCCAATGGCATTCGCGTATCATTTAGCTACACACATGTACAAGCTGAACAACACAATATAACTAAATTAAAAAGCATTTCATTATTAGTATTCCTCTAGTTCATTATTTAATTTAAACGTATATTATCATAAATTAACCACGTTTCTTGATTGTAACTTCATGATTTGTATTTAATATGTTTTAACTTATTGTTATACAAAATTTTTTTTATCCTACCAAAGGAGTGTACAAGGACCTTCCAAGGAGTGTACATAAATACAGGCATTTTAATTTAAAAATATAAATGGAGGATTATACAGAAAGACTATAAAATACTGGCGTCATATTTTATTAGTGCCTTATATAAAACAAAACTAACTCAATTTTTCAGTTTATACAAGAAGAAAGATACAACAATGAATTATTCATAGCTTCCATTCGGTATTCATTAGCCTCAAATAAACTATGGTAACTGGTAACCTGTGTTTTTAAACACCATATTCTCAAAAATAATATTTATATCTTTGCGTTAGTATAAATTTATTAACAAATTTACACTTTTTTATTGCTCTATATAATGAAACTCCTTTCGCACTCCCACGTTTCTATCATTATAAGCAAAAAAAGCGAGAAAAATTATTAAAAGAGTGTGTCTAAAATGTAAGTCATTATTGGGCGTATAAATTACCCATATCCGCTCCACATTTTACTCCCACAATACACATATAGATAAAGTCGTAGCCAATAGCTAGTCCAAAATCGATGAAGTGCCCCATAACATCAACTACCTATATCCGTGCCAGATTCACTCCCGTAATGTATACACTAACGTAGTCGTTAGCAACAACTAGTCCAAAATAAATGAACTACCATATGTGTATCTTATAGATTAAAATACCTATATTCATGTCACATTTTACTCCAACAATGTACACACAGACAGAGTCGTGGCTTGCACTGAATAAATAAAGTATTATATTATTTATTCCGCTAAAACTATGTAGTAAATTATTTTTACGATAAATTTCCAAATTGTACGTCTGATTGAAACGTTAAATCAAGACATACAAACAAACTCACATTCTTATTCTACCATCTTGTAACAGTCTAAACACGAAAGTTTGTACAAATGGAGGGATATTTCTTAGTCTTTGACGCAGAAACTACTCAACGGATTTTGATGAAACTGTAACGTAGTTTATATTATATATCAATTAGCATATAGGCTATAATTTATACAGATACTACGACAGCTAATATAGAATTAAAAGTGTGACTGTGGTCGAAATCGGGAATAATATTGAGGCTAGAACCGAAAGCGAAAATGACTCGAGAATTGGGAGCAAAATCGAATTGATCGATAAAAGATGAAGGAATATATTCTGTGTTCACACAGGCCAAGCCGCTGGCGGAAAGCTTCTTTATAAACACTATTAATAACCAGATAATGCTTATACAACAGTCGCCTAGATATTATGCAGCGGGCGACGTTCTTTATAACGCCACAAATGATGAGGTACATATCACGTCTCAACAACAAAATGCCTGCTGCTATATATACCTTGATGTCGTATAGACATTCGACGATGCAGTTCAAAGGATTTATCGTTTTTGAAATTGTAATTGAAATTGTAAATAATGATAATGTGCGTGAAAACATGAATCAGCTCACTCATATAGTAAATGTGGTACATATCGTTTATAACAGCATTAGAATCTATTAAAATTAAATACTGTGTTCACATACACAACATAGTTGCCATGTATTTATGTGGTGAAGATAATAGAATAGTGTCACAGTATACAATAATGTACCCAAGTACAAAGCTGACGGCTTTTTAGGTAGTAATGCATTCCATTTAAGTATTGAGTTTTGTGTTACGTCTTTTTCTATCGATTATTGTCGTGATAATATTATAATATATAAGATAATTTAACAACTATTATATTACTATACTATATTGATATATTTATTACACTGTATCCTAAGTTCCTCTCAACATAAAAACTTGATAACAAATTTTTATCTTTTATAAACACTTTTCTCAGTGTTTGCTGAACCTTTGATGTAATCTAATGATAATCTGCACTGTTATAGACTAATATTCTATTATTACATTCACAATGATATTCAAATATATATTAAAACAGACTCCTTTCATTAGTAATGAAATAAACTCTATAAAATAAAAGTAATGATATGAAATCTGATTTATTAAAGATACCTAAAAGAAATAGCGAGATAATAAAAGATCTGACTATCACAGTCGATACAGTTTTAAATAATATTATATACATAAGAAATTTTATTCAATACACACTTATCAAGATTTAAAAAGTAAAAAATATTTATTAAAATTTTTGATATTATTTTAATAATAATGAATACTATAACAATATATAGAACCCATTGATATCGCCAGCCTTAAGTGTATTGTAAAATACTCATCAACTTTATACCGCTTAAGTATCAAACATAAGAATTACTCTTATGGAGCGCGACCAGTTAAATCTCTGCAAAGCTTCCGTTTTTAGGGTTCCGTACCTCAAAAGTAAAAAAAAAACTCTTATAGGATCGCTTCATTGTCCGTTTGTCTATCTATCTATCTATCAAGATCGAGAAACGTGTAAAAGCATCAAGTTGAAATTAATATCAAATACTAAGCTCAGTGGTCTCTTGAAGCTGTAAGAAAAAAGCAAACTCCTAATTAATTATAATCAAAAAATATAGCCATTTTTGCGCATATTTTAACACTTATGAATAAAACAAAATCTATAGAGTAGTTATCGTTGACCTACAATCTTAAACTTTGGCAAGAGACAAGGTCTAATAGTGCAAGTAAAGAAAAACATTCAAAAATTATAGATTTGTAGTTACATCATTTTTTTTTTTATTACCATTTGACATTTGTATTTGTAGATGATGATGTAGACCGATGTACAGAAAAACATTTTCAGATTTTATTTTGAGAAAATTTAATATTTTACAAAATTCGGATATTCAAAAAAAAAACAAAGAATCATTCGATAAAAGAAAAAGAAGAAATTTAATGAGTATGCACGAAACTCTCAGAGCGCGGGTCCTGTTCGCGCTTGACCGGTGTTTTTTATTTCTATCCAAGCGGCTAAACAGAGATTTCGATGCGAGTTAAAAGCACTCTCCGCGCCGCGGCGATCTATCAGCGTCGTCATCAAGGTCGCGCCGGCGCGCGCGGCTTATTTCGGGAGGGCGGCGGTTACGTAAGGGGCGGGCGTCGACGCCGCCGCCGGCCGCCGGAGCTCTTCCTCTGCCCGCTTAAGCGTCTGCCCACCCCCCGGCGCGCGAGCGAGCGACCGTAGGCGTCTGTAAGCATCGCGGAACACTGGCGAAATAAAGTCGCGCATGCCGTACACACGCGCACCGTGAGAATATGGTAAACGAGTAAAAACGCGGGCAAACACGGTTCAAGGAAGGAATATTTATTTAACTGGGTGAGCATATAAATAAGTGTGTGAGAACAATTAGGAGAAGAACACATTTATAAAAGTTCGTTACCTATAATCTCCGAAATAAAGTATAAGATAAAAAATTTAAAATTCTGGAAGTGTTTGTAAATACTCAGTGTTTTTTTTCTTATTTATTAATGAACTTTGAGGTATGAAAACAGTATAAATCGGCCGTAGTTGTGGTTAAGAACTAGCACTTGAGCTTGTTCCACTTAACCAGCTTTTGTATAGTAATATATCTTGTGTTCTATATCGTATCTTCCTCAAATGCCCAACCAGATGCCAACAGAGACCAACAATGTCAGATACCCCTTTGAACACATTGCTCGATTACGATATTGATGCATAATTAAATAATTATATATTTTATATAATACTGCAATGAAACAATAATTTAATTTCAAAGATCCTTCATTTACATCGTCATGAATGTAAATCAATGTGCGAAACTTATTTCTTTACCGGCAACGAAAATTGAAAGATCGATCTTTAAAATGCAAAACTTTCGAGAACAGCCAAGAAATCCACAAGTACCCATCTCAAAAACATTTCTCATTAGCAAAAGCAAACTTTCACAATGTTTTTGCCGCAATCATTTTTTTTTTCACCCAAAAAGGTCGGAGGTGACCGACACTTAAATATTATGTTTTTTTTTTCTGTTTTGGCAGACGAACTTGCTAATTAGAAGGTTCCGGCCCCACTGAGTCTTCTCGGATACGAAAGAATCGAATGAACTAAATGAGCGGACGAGAAGTTTTAAAGAACTAATAATAACTGCCGCCTTAATCGTTATGTGATTCTGTTTAGTGGTTAAATATTTTAGTTATTTTTTTGCAGGGATATATACAATAATGCTGCCGCCATAGTGATGCAGTCAACGTCTATATTCGTGTAATTCTTGAATTAATAGTCTATCTTAATTGTAATCGAAATATTCACTGGCCTGAAGTAAACCATAGACACATTCAAATATTTAAAGAAACCGTATTTTTTTATAATGTGGATAAGGCATACATATGAAAGAAAAATAAAATTTAGACTGAAACTTTTTTATCACATTTTCGAATTATAAATACACAGAAAATTTAGTAATATAGTATTTATAATGTTTTTTTTTAATTTTTCATATATTCTTCGATCAAACCTGTTTTTATCATATGTATATTCTTATAATGGTACTTAAAAGGTTGTACGAAAAAAAATTAAAAGGTTACACAGTAGAGTTGCTAACAAAGTATTACTTTAAAATAGAAAATTATACCCTCTTTCATGTAGGAGTAATTTATAATCTTTAAAAACTTATGTAAAATACTCTTTTAATAGTAATTCTAACTTTTGACACAAAATTCAACAATACTAAACCCTTATACACTTGAAAATGTAATTAATGATTTAAAATTTGAAAGTAGGTTTTACTATTCAGAAACTAATCCACCAATAAGTAAACACTAAATACCTTCTCTGAAAACAGATATACTTCATTTATTTTAAAAGAAAGTTAACCCTAATAGTCAGTGAACGCTAAAGTACTAAATAGATATTTCAACGATGTGTGAAACTATATTTATATAACTAATAATGGCGAGATGCAATAAGTACAAAATATTAATTTTAACTATAAATTAAAAAATCGTGCAAAAGTGAAATCGACGATGTGGTTTTTAAGCTTTCAAATGCTTATTCCGATTCTAAAATCTATACCTAATTTAACAAATACACGTAATTCTATACAATTTCAACCGACACCAATACTTGGAAGTTGAATATCCTGTCCTATAATCATTACTTGGGAGCGGGTTCCGCTACACTGGCTCCAAATGTTCCATACGAACTCTAAATCATTGGACTATAAATATTTGCGTAACGCGAACGCAAGAAAAACGATTCCGTAAGCTCTAATATTGGCAGCAACACGAGACATGCGTAGCACAGCTTGTCGGAAGCGCGAAGCAAATGTTTTTAATAAATAACGACTATATTAAGAAGTTGAAATAGAAATACTATAAATGAAATATGAATTTAAAAATATATATCACATTCTGGTAAACTTCTTATAGAAAAGGACAGTTTTAGCTCTTTTTTTTTTTTGGAGGGGGGAATATTTTGGTTGACATAAATATTCGCCATGTTCTGAAATAAAAATAAAAATTTAATGACAAAAAGTACTAGAAGCATTAGACACAATATTTTTTTATCCTTAAAGTCTCTACTTAATTAATGCAATACCATTATTACCACGGCTTAAATGTTTTAAATCATTCGTCTTTTGTTTTTCGTTCCCGACCTCTTGTTAGAACCTTGACCAAAAACACAACCGTCGTGGATAATTGTACAGGTGATAATTAAAAAAAAATAAAGTACTAAACAACTTATTCGTTATATATTGTTCAGCGAAAGAATTGTGACAGAAACGACCGGAACTTTCCGCGTCGCCCTCACGCCCCAAGAGTTGGGACGCGACACGTAAATTAATAGAAATATAGAGAGCAATAAAAAACTATCTTTATTTCCATAGTGTCCCGGCAACTTCGCCGCGACCTATTTTCTCGTGGGCCAAAAATTATGATGTCGCAAATAACATGTTCAGGCTCGCAGCTTATCTTCAACTTCTTTTTTATCTTCATATTTATTTTCAACTTATATCGGACAACATTCCCTATTTATGCCTATTACGTTGGGCCAGATTGACAGGAAGGCTATAAATTTGTATCGCGATCTGACAAAATATAATTGCACTAAATGGTCATTATGTCGTTTCGAATAAAGTAGGCGTCGAAAATTATCATCATATAATTTTAATGTATATTTTTTCCTATAGAAAAATTGTAATAACTATGTCGTCATTTTCAATGCCGCTGTTATTGACGTTAGCATCAATACCACGGTCAGCACCACTATCATCATTGTAACCGTCATCATCATCATCGACATTATTCTTAACATCAACAGGTTTCTAAAACTCACTGCCAAACTTATACTTTTACCAACTAGTGTCAACTTCACGAAATTTTGTATCAAGAGATTATTTACTAAATAACATTATTTAATATTTAATTAATCACTTTCAATTAAGGGATTATTCAACACTAAATTGCATTAAATGTTGTTACTTAGACGGACTGAAGATCATACCATCAGATTCTTGCAGCTAAATAACATCTGGGTGTATGGTAGTTAGGCTGCTTGTGTACTATTGATAAGATAATTTGTTAACAGCACTTCAACCTCATTTTCGACACCCGCACGAAAAGACAAGGTAGTTTTATTCCTATTACAGTAACCAGACGAATAACTTATTGATTGATTAATTTTGAAATTAAGATATGTTTTTATGATTTACGCGCGCAAGCTAAAAATAGAAAGGCAAAATAATTCCTTTAAAAAATATATATCCGAGAATAGAATTCTCTAAATAAACAAGTCCGTTCATCTGTCTTTGTTTCCGTCGGCGCCTTTGACGATTATTTAAATCTTATTTTTTAAGTGGATTTATTTTGTGGAGTGGAGTTTTCAAGAGGCAATAAATCTTGTATATTTGTGTCTAACGTGACATGCTTACATTTTACTTTTCTGTATAATTCGAGGAGTTTCTGAAAACCTGCTGGCACGTATAAATAGAGAAACGCGGCGCGTAAGAGAAGAATTTCAGTTTTGCGATTGGAGCGACAACAATTCAAGTGCGATACTGACAAACGAACACCTGATTTCGTAGCGATCGACTGCGATTCTGTTTTTCTGAATATACGCTTTCTGTTATTTTACGTCATTCCTTTCATTTGATCTCAATATGCGAACCTCCGATAGGGTCATTTCGTAACAATATGTTTATTAGTTTTACAACCATTGTGACTCGTTTTGATTTATGAAATCCTTAATAACATCGATATCTCTCTTTTGCTGTGAAAGATGGCTCACTCAGAACTAGACCCTTAAGCAATGCAGTAGTTTACTAGTTCCCTAAGTAAACTGATGTAGTTTGTGAAACTAAAAAGGCAGAATGGTATTATTCTTACTTCTATCCCTAAATTTGTTTGACCTGGTATTCTACGAACTCTATACAAAGCCCGTGTTTATTTATTAGATACTGTAAAGAATTGGATACTGTGATATAACTTTAATAAAGATACTGTGAGGAAACTTTAAATTTTACTTATACACACAATTAACATTCAAATGAATATTTCTGAAGCAAGCAAGAAGTCAAAATATCACAATCACTAGAAACGCTCAACAAAAATGCTAATGCAATTGCTTAAAAGGTCAACAAGGAACATAATGACATTGAACCTTAACATGTTTAATTTTATGGTCGAAAAGCCAGCTTTTTTAAATCAATCAATTTTATTAATTAATTAATGAAATCTTCAGTAGTCGACTTGGACAACACTGAAACTTGGACAACATTTGAAAACACTAGTCAAATTGAAGAATGCAATATCTGAATATAATGATGAACGACCATTTACATTTAGAAACTCATATACAAAACCCTTTTGAAAAACTCCGTCTACAGACTGAAAAATTTATTCAAAAAAAATGAAAAATAAATAAACCCGACTGCGTAAAAATGAACTGAAATCAAATATGACAAATATCTTGTATTAGATTCATGTTCCCTTACTTGCTCCGACTCTTGCTACTTTTGTGCCTTTAAAACATCATCTTTCAAAGACATCTTTCCCTACCACACGAACAAGGGCGGGAATTATATTTCACCACCAATTAGAACAGCAAAACCCAAATTAAATTTCCAAGAAAAGGTAAAAGCATTATTATTAGAAAGCCTGAAGTTGGAAATTCCACAATTCCTTTCATAGGTGGCGAAAAGTTGGCACATGTCATTTATTGTATATAAAACGCCCTCACTAAAACAATAATAAAATTATAATGTTTGCGAATTTTGACCATTTCAATTACTATTATATAAATTAATTTCATTTATTTAATTTGGAGTTTTTAGTGAATTATCGTATTTAGAAACCGTATTTAAGTCTCTTTTGATTTTTTGTTTATTTGCATAAACAAAATGTCCCTGCGACAAGACTGAATAGGTTGAAGACCAACATCAGAAGTAAAGCTATGGCAGTGTTGTAAAGTTCATCGGTCAACATGCCAGCAATTTCGCCTAAGTTATGACCGAAAATCATCAATGAGCCCTCTAAGTAGATACCGACGCTTAGCTATAATCTCTTTGCCTGGCTACAGTAGACACATGCCTACGCATCTAGGTCACTCCTTATATAATTCTTATATGATTAAATTAAATTATATTGTTATGTGTGCGGTTCTAATAGAACCAAATAAACCTAATTACCAATCTACCTTTATTGTTTCGTTTACATTAAATATTTTTAGTTCATTTATTTCGTCGCAGCGGTTTTTCATATCAACCAAATTAATTTTACAAATTTAATTAAAATCATAATTATACAAATGGACTGGTCGAGCCTATTTAAAGCCCTTTCCACATATTTTTACCTTCCAATATGTACAAGGCATTATATCCAATTTCATAATTTGCATTTTGAAACAAATCTATCTAAGCGTTGGAAAACAATTCAGTAAGCATCCCATTCTCGTCTTCCATCATAAAAGCGTATAGACAATTAGCGTTTTATTTTTCTCTATCTACTAGTTCCACTTTTCTTATGCCATCTCTGCACATTTATGATTCTAGAATTCACTTAACTATCTTTCCTCTCACTCTCTTTTATACCTACCTAATATTATCGTTTTCTTTTTTTCGTCAAAAGAAAACTTATTTAGTCTTTAATATTTTATTATGAATAAGTTATATACATCGGGCGGATCTCGTACAATGCACTAAATTGGGCTAAAAATAAGCACGCTACGAGAAATCATTATGACAGCAGCAACTGAGACAATTGGAGCAAACACATTGCCTCCAGTTTCAACATTGGTTTTCAATCACAGATTTGTTTTGTTTCAAAAATCCTAATTTTTAGAGTTCCGGACAGCGGCGTAACTAAACCTACGCCGTCTGTCTGTCTGCTATGTTATTTTTAAAAGACTACGTTATCTTTAAAATTCACAAAATATTTTTTATTTTATAGGAAATTTTAACAAATATTAAAAAACCAAAACAAAATTATATTTATTTTAGAGTTAGCGCTAAAAAGCGCGATATGGAAGATATTAGGATAAGATATAGGATGACAGAATGAAAAAATTACATTTTTTTCATAAACACATAGCACAAGTATATTGTGTGATGGTTTGAAAAGTTTTTAAATTACCAATTTCATTTAGTTCATTGTGGACGCCATTCCAACATTGTTTAATTTAATAAAAGTATTATGTAATTTACGTAAAGAAAAAACATGTTACTAAAATTAACCGCAACTGACGTAATTGCCATTGGGAAGAAACCTTCAGATGATACGATTCCTTCGTACCTACTATAAATCTCTTCTTTTCACTGATTTATAAATAAAGAGCAAACGTCCGGCCTTGAGTCGGACGTAACTTTCATCGGTTTCAATTGATAAACACGGGCGACTACAATAAACGGCGCCGGCGCAGCTCGCGCCCGGCACTATCCCTGTTTTACAGCAAATTTAACGACCCTAGAAATACTACAACCTCTGCGTGTTTTTGATAAATCCGTCACGTCGTAACATTGGAACAGAGATCGGGTAAATTTGAATATTTGAAACACTACTCAATGTGTTTACAATATAAAATATAGTCAATTTATAATATAGCAAAACCACATTGAAACAATTATTTTTAATTCGTAATATTTATATTGCTCTTTTATTTCTGCGATAAAGGCACTAATAGCTCTTGAGCACAAACTCAAAAACCAATAAGCATTGTTACAAACTTTTGTAATACGTCAAAAGTTATCAAGTAGACATAGCTACATGCCTAAAATAGATTTGCTCGTCTATAGGTAAAATAATATGCTTCTCACATTCGTGTGAGAGCGCGTGTACGCGTTCATACGACGCGTGCTTGCGTCAGACGGGTTTTGGCAACGGAAACCGCCTTCGGCATCGCTCTGTGCAGGCATTTTTCTAGATGATGATAAAAAATTGGTTTTCGTCATAATCCGCGTCACATCTGAATCTATTCCTCACCTCATACGTCACTTTATGAATAAAACACTTTGTGTTTCGTGAATCGTCAGAAATAGGGTTCGACCATTGTTTCAGTAGTTAAAGGTTAAATTCGAAGTATATTGTAACTTACTAAATAGAGTACACTATTAGTTCAGCCCTGAACAAAGTCCTGGCGAGTCCTCGTCAAATGCATCTAATTTATGACGCTGGTTATGACCAAGTTATAGTTATGACCAGGCTGGTTATGACTAGGCATGCCTAATAATGGTTACTCAATCTGAGTTCGAAACATTTTCTCTTAATGTATAGTTTACCATATTTTCGTTTGTCCAGATAGGTTAGCACAACTACGGTAGCCAGTTATGTTAAGTTGAAACGGTCGAGCCCGTATCGTTCCAACGTCAAAATCACTTCAGTCGAGGACGCGCACGGCAGAAACTCTCATCTTACGTGATAGGGTGGATTGTGATGTCACAACGTTACCGCTTCGATCGTTTAAAGCAAGTATGTGCAATCTTTGACATGTTGTGGGCCAAACTTTAGTGTGCAAATATGTTCGCGGGCCGCGTTCAAAAGTAGGTGCATTTGAAAGGAGTGTTCATAATTTTTAACGATAGATATCATGAAATTTTTCAAAATGTATCGCGGGTCGGATCAAATTTTACAGCGGGCCGGCTGTTGCCCACATATGGTTTAAAGGTATATAACATTGTTGGTGTACCGATAGCAACTTCGTTTATAGTGCGAAACACCATTACCCGTCTTCCTCGCAATTTGCGAAGTAGAAACATAGAATAATATTCATGGCGCACAAAGAGTCGTGCTGTGAATTATGCTCGTCTAATTAACTTTTTGGGGTTATTGTAATAATAAAACTGTCGCAATTTAGCCTAATGTTCATGGCTTAAAAAAATACGTTACGGACAAATAAAGATGTGGTAAATAATGCATTCGGAGAGACAAAATTCAAAGTTGTAATAAACATCTGATAATAGTAAACGATTTTGATTAATAAATATATTTAAATATAATACAATACATATTTCTTTCACATATTGCAATTAAATATTTCATCAAGATAACATATTTACTCACGTAAAATATTGCCCGCTACTTTTTCAACAGTTAGTAACAATTTGTTTGTTATGAAATGTCATAGTTGGTAGGTGATATCGTACCAGCCATTTATGTATTAAAAGCAACGGCGGAATGCCATCTACACATGCTATCATCACATGACTTTGTCCATCAGATAACTAATGACATTATATATGAAGACTTCAAATCGATTTTTAAATCTCACAAAAGTCTCCATAACTTTGTAATTCCTCAACTAAAACTGCTCATATTCTAACTTAAAAATCTTATTTATCTTTACTCCTATATCATATTTCATAAAGGTCTTTTCAGCAATACTCAAATTATCGTCCAACAAATATTCAAACTTGCAACGCCAAAGCTGATTTGATTGTGATGATAGTGAATTTTTACACTTGTATTATTTTACTATTTGCAGCATTCAGAAAATTTTATAAAATTACCTCATTATGTATTAAAGTAATTTTCATTAAGTGCGTTAATTGCAGTTCATATCACTGCATTGCTATGTACTAACCGGCATTTAGCTGACACAGGGAGAGACTGTTAATGGAGCATCAAAATTTAAGTAATTTCTTTGAGTAAGATTGTAAATGTTTTAGCTTGAGTATATAAAATGACCCTACTTACCCTAGTTTAAATTTAGAACTCCCTGCATAGCCTCTTTTTTATTCAATAGCATGCATTATCATTAAATAGTGCAAGAAATATTGCAAGGAGTTACCTTCCTATATGTTTACAAAATAAGAAAAAGTAGATATATGTATTCCATCAACCATCTGATACATAGTACAAGCTTCGTGCGTGCGTGCGTGCGTGGGAGTCCACAAATAAAATTAACAAAATATATTATAAAGAAATTACTATAATATACTAGCTACGCCCGCGGCTCTACTGGTGTAAACTTCAGAATTATTTTTTAGATTTTTTTTTTTAATAAAATAGTATTTTACTCAGGTTTGTTATTTATGGCATAAATAATAATAAGACAAATATTTTTTAATTCGAATGTAGTTTTAGGTAATTTAGGTATTCTGTACATTTTTTTGTTTCAAAACTTGAAAAAGTATATATTATTTATATCAAATCCTCTTTGTATATGACATTCCCAGTTTTCAGGGTTCCGAGCGAAAACGGTAAAACCGAAACCCTTATAGTTTCGTCATATCCGTCCGTCCGTCCATCCATCCGTATATTACACAGGCATTTTATTCAAAACTATATTAATGAAATTTATAGAGTAGGTGTCTTGTGTTAGTTGATACTTAGTTTGGTGGTTGAATAACAAAAATAAATATTTCTAAGGGGGCTCGCCATACACGTAACAGAACCTGAAAAAAAATTTTTTCGCTCCGAAAGTTGAAGACATTGTGTCCCTTTCCTCTATGTTCTAAACCATATATCCCAAAAATATAAAAAATAACAAAGGTAACGCTTAATAAATATATCAACGAAAATTATTTTGAACATAGTCAGATATACTATTTTTGAGTGTTTGCCGGAAATCTGCGCTTCTCACCAAAAGGACAGAAGACCCATGAAGATACGCTCTTTTGCTGATGCACTGTAGTTTACACTATTTTGATAGTGACAGTCGACATGCCTACTTATTTTTCTAGGTATACCGAACATAAGTACTTATAAGTATTCTGTGTGGGAAATATGGAAAAAGTGTGACAACGTACTTTTTTATCTGTAATGTATTTCTTTGTAGTAATGGCTTCGAAACCCTATAACGAGCATGGTCCGACATGCTTTTAGCCAGTTTTTTTTAATGGGCGTACGTCGATATTCCGCCGTCGACAGCTGGGTGTTATTTCAAAGACAAGCATGCTTGTTGTGGATCATCCTTAGAAGAGACATAAGCTATTGAAGAATTTTTTCATAGATCTTTTTAATATTTACAATTACTTATTATTATTACTACAATAATTCCTTGAATTACTCAGCGCACCCCCTTTACGTACCCCAAAAGCGTAAATTGCCAACTCGATTCACCATTATCATCATTGCTTATTTGGTATGTTACTTTATTAACGAAATTTACAAACGAACGGTTAACAAAATGTTTTTTTATAACTTAGCCAGATAACATAGTTATGAATTAAAATAAAACAGAAATCGGATAAGTGATTCTCGCGTGAAAAAGACATAAACGGACAGAGAGACAAACAGAGAAACGTTGAGATTTGTAATATGTATCGATGTAAACTTTTCGATTTACATCAATTAATATTGTCTTTCACACACTTTATTTGTTCGCTATATATTGTACGTTGTAGAAGATTACATTTCAAAACGGCGACAATGTAAATCGTTTCATTTTTCCTATAGTCAATGCTGAACATTAGCAAATAGTTAAAAATGAATGCATGTAAACTTATCGGCAAATATAATTAGTATATCAATTATATATCAATGGTAATGACACACACAAAAATAAAATTTCATATTACTGTTCTGATTTTTATGGATATATAAATGCATATTTTTTATGGATATATGGACACTTAAAGAGAAAATTAAAATAACCTTTTTGTTTGTAAACCGATCGTAATTAAATAAAAACTAAATGTTATGGGAAGCTTACCACAATGCTTCAGTGAAAACCACATTCGAATCGGTTAAGCTGATTCTGAAAATAGCGTGCACAAACACACAGACAAACAGACAAAAATTCAAAAAACTATTTTTTTTTTGGCCTCAGTAAAATAAGTATAACGTGTACAAACTGTTTTTTAAAAGAATATTTAATGTTCAGACACTGCTCGTTTACGATTATTATACGTATAGAATTTACGAGATACATTAAACTAATGCTCGGTAATTTTCATTGTAAAAAATAAACGTTTTTTCAATTCTTCGATTAGAATTTCAAGTAAAGTATTGGGACATAAATAAGTAAATTTAACATAATACAAACATAGTATGGTATATTTATTGTGTAACATAATACAAATATATTTATGTATTATATATAAAATGAAATTTTAATTTTAGATATATATAATACAAATATACTTTGATATATTTTTATAATAGATAAAAAGGAAATTTCTTGTCGATCGTAATTTTACAAGTATCCTCGAATTTTATTATCCTCTGAACAACCTACAAGAATTTGCGTAGAACAAAAAAAAACCGGTTCTGTTAAAATATGCTCAGATTTTATGTGATCAACTACCGATGGCACTATACGTATTGTTATCTAATTGAAAATTTATTGTTGATAATTAACACAAGCAACTTTTCTCCTGGGAAGTTATTATAATTTTTGCACGGCGAATCCAAAAGACGACGAGGAAAGCTCAATTGCACAAGTACTCGCATTTAACGAGCGTCATTGTCTAATGCAATAACAACTTGTAGAACAGACGACTTTACATGCTCACTAGTGCTTTTGAATTTTGATCTGAATTGAAAATAAAAACTCATGAATCAATTCGCAAGAAATGATGATGTTACTACAAATAGAAGTTGCTTTAAAATTCAAAAGCCAAGCGCTGGCCATTCGAGTACAACCACTTTCTGTATGTATAATAATAAATAATCGCATAAAAACAAAAATGATGCTAGTTTAACGTTCATCGTAAACAGTTCATAAGCATAAACGATACAGAAGGCGATAATATTACAATGTAATCGATGTGCATCCCAGCGGAATAATCGTTAATATGCGACTAATGCAGATTTATCCCCAAAAATCATGGCAAAGTAACCTGTTCAGTGCGTCGACTAAAATCGGTCGCATCCAATAGGTGTTTGGAGTCAGTCGAATGGCGTCATTGTGCGATCCGATTAGTCTGATTATAGCGGGACGGTTTCCGATCTGATATTGACGCGGGATCATAATCCACGTCCGGCGCCGCCCGTCCGAGAAATTGTTAATTAAACGGACGGCGCAATGGCGTCCATCAACTGGGCTCAGTGGGACAAAGCGATTTTCAAACTTGACGGTTGTCGGAATGACTAAACTTAATTCGTATATAAATTCATAATAAAATTAGAGTAGACGTCTCCTTAAACGACAAAAGTTCAATATCTAACCTGCGCAACATATTTGCAATGAACGGTTCACGACGTTAGGTCCGGTTCTGAATATTTAAGTTGTTCATATTTATAAGCAAACACGTATGCGTTACTAACTTTTGCCAATGGATCCGTCCGCGTGGATATAGAACCTTGACCGAAGTCTCTATTAAAACCCCTGCTCAGATCCTGACCTCATTTCCAATCTCTACCTTGATCCTATTCCCGATTTCAGTCCCTCTCCCTTTTAGTTCCTCTCACTCTCTTCCTCTAAATATTTTACTTCATATGTCTCTCCCCCTCTACTGCTTCACCCTTCCCACTCCCTAGGTCTCTCTGTCACAAGTCTGCCCGCTTTTGGGATCTCATTATATTGACGCATCTTACCCTCGCAATACCGTCATACACCGCCAATACTATATGATATAAAATTGGACATTTTTTTGTTTTAGCGAGTCAAACCTCATATTTTTTAGAAATTAGATTTTAAGTTGATTAAATGACTCGTGAGATGCGCGTTGAAGCAGACAAACAGAGAAAAATAAAAATAAAAACTTTGCATTCTATCAATTATTCTTCGACGACTTATTTATTTTTTTTGAGAAAAATAATTTATGTACAGACACAAACTCTATGCTTTTATTTATATATACAGATAATACGAAAAAAATATTTAGTAATAAAGAATGTACCAATACCATTATTAGTTTCATTGCGGTCAATATCGTTTCAAATTATGTATATAATAATTTGCTTATGACATTTCAAATTATTTGTAACTTCGTTTATTTATCTGATTTTTTTAACGATATTGTACATGAAACAGAAACACATTCATAATCCATAGTGTTACTAAATTAACTAACTATGACCTCAAAAGTAATGTTACGTATGATTTCTTTGTGTCATGTTACATACTATAAAGAAGGAATAACACAACCCTTTTAAGATTCTCATAATTTGAAACTAATACCATCAATTCGTAGAGGGTATAAAGCGAAACGCGGACTAAAAAGTCTGCTTAGGAGTACCGGAGTATCGGCGTACTCGTACCACACCTCCACACAGATTCAAAATATTGAATGTGTGTGGAGGTGTGGATGATAAAATTGATGATGTCGACAAACTGAATGAGACGAAAAGGAAAGGTAGTGGTGGAGCCATCGAATACGGATCCTTCAAAGCTAAATTGGTCTGGCGTTGACCAGAGCCAACGAGGATGTCCGGCTATTGGCTTTATCCTATAAGCAAGTTTGTCTAAATTTGTAAACGGTTTCGAATATGAAAACGCAAGACTCGTCTAGCTCGGAGTTAAAAATGGACTACCACGGATTTTTGCTTTAGGCGTATACGCTTAAAATAAAAATGCGTGCCGAAGAACCGAGAAGTTTTGGATTAACGTAAAGGACCTATTAGTGAATATGACAACAACAAAAAGATGGCAAAGTAAGATGATTTTTACTGCTGGATGGATGCACAGAGAGATGGATATGAATAGGTCTTAGGTAAATTCGGAGATTGAAAGAGTGAATGAGAATGGTGGTTATCTTCGCTTAATGTGTCAAGAGTAGCTTGTGTGTGGCAAACTCTACGTTTGACCACAGAAGGATATACTCATATGCTTGATGGAGATGAGAACATAAAAGTATGATAGCTTGTATAATTGTGACGTTGGCACAACCGCTTCTTAGCTATCTGTCGAATTGATTATCTATGCCAAAGTTGGCGACATCATGCGAAAATAGTGATTACGGAGCTAGGATGAATAAAAGTAAGTAAGCTTCACGATCAAAAATATGAGTATGTACAGCGATTTAACGATAGTTTGTGTGAAATTAAACGTATGAATGGACCAGACAAAATCTGTTTTAGTAAACGAAACAAAAAAGTATGTCGAGAAAACAAGAAAACAAGTGTTAGTAAGTAAAATAATGAATAATATAAGTAAGATAAACAATTAGTGAAAAGAAGGAAGTCTGGCTGGATTCATTGTCTGCAAAAGCCAACCACAGAGTCCAATGAAAGATAGTTTGATATATAAGCTAAAAGAAGCTAAAAGTAATTATAACAATCCAAAAATGAAAGCTAAAGAATGCGTAAAAAGAAGTAGGAATGAAATAAAAAACTTTAACACAGGATATTATCGGATAATTTCTAAATCTTTTCTTGAGTTTGGTAAAAAAGGCCTGAAATAATTCTAGGTCATCATATACAAATGTGATAGAGACGTTAATTGGTATTTACTGAATGAAGAAAATCACGTGAAAAATCGTTGGGAAGAATTATTTCGAAAGTGTCTTTGCACGTGAGGATACAGTCGCAGATAATAATGTGACTATAACTAAATATATTATTGATGATTAAAATTACAATGATATTACAGTGGATAAAATTATGAAAACACTAAAACATTTGAAAGCTGGAAAAGCTGCCGGATACAATAGGGTTTCATCACAGATGCTGAGGGAGTGTGGGGGTATAGTGACAAGCCTGCTGTATCAGCTCTTCAAAAAATGCTAGAAAAGCATAATCAATGACTGGCACAAAGCTGTCACTGTACCCTTCTACAAAGAAAAACACTCACGGAAGTTTTGCACGAATTACCGTCTTATTAGCCTTTTCAGCGTCATTGACAAACTGTATGTGAAAATCATTATTGAAACATTTTGAATGAAACTGAAAATAAGATCTAAGAATTACAAGTGAGATTTCGAAAAGAATGGGGTAAACGGGCCAAGTTTTTTCTCTGCGAAACATTACGAAAAAAAATTTTGGCTGAGGGCCAAAAGGTTTTCTTTATCTTCGTAAATGTGGAAAAACTTATGATAGAATAACAAGAAATAATCTATGGAAAACCCTATTCATACACGGTGTGAGAAGCGGATTGATACAGGTACTGCTATTCCTATACAGGGGCTCCAGTGCATGCGTCACAATAAATGAGGCATACACTTACTGGTCTGACATCCGCACAGATGTCAGACAGGGATGTGTAGCTTCACCGTCGCTATTCAATCTATTCATGAATAATTGTTTACATAATCTGAAAGAGTGCTAGTGTAGACTAATAATGGATTAGCTCTCTGTCAAATGCTTCTTGTATGCCGATGACCAAGTCATCCTTGCACTGACGGCATGCGAGCTGCAGGAAATGGTAAATAAAATGCACAATTCTATTCAGAAAAAAGTATTAAAGTAAATTTCAGTAAGACTAAGGTGTTGGTGTTTGAAAGAAGCGAAAGCCCGATTGAAAGCGATATATATTTAGAAGGTAAGAATGTCAAATAATTGAAAGAGTCTGTATATTTGGATAGTCTGTTTAGAAGAAATGGTAAACATGATAGATATATCTAAAGGAGAATGAATGCGGGAAATAAAGTAAATGGGGCCTTGCTTACTATTAGAAATTGTTAAAGTGTCTCATGCAAGTGCGTTTGACTATCTATAATGGGATCTGATGTCTATGCTTATGTACTACTACTAAGCGTAGAGATAGAAAGTTGGGTATGGCAAGAGAAAATTGAAAGTAGAATAATTGCGACACGAATACGATATCTTCGTAATATGTGTGGAGTGTCACTGAAAGACAGACGTAGAAACAACAGTGAAGTCAGAGAGCGGTGTGTTTTGAAGAAAGGTGTAGTAACTTGAGTAGGAAAAGGTATGTTGCGGTGGTTTAGCCATCTTGGAAAGGCTATTGGAAATGGAAATTGAAAATGGAAACGTGTAACGGCTATTTCTGTACGGTGGCGTAAGCCCGCACCTCAAATTTCTTGTACAGTTGCCTCAAAAAACCAATTTTTTTGTAGTGTGTGGGCAAAATGATAGACAGAGTTTTCAGATGATCAAACTTTTGATGTGAAACATCTATAGGCGCAGAGTAAACCGGATTGTTGGCGTGGCGACGCTTGTCGTGGCGACGAGTTGCCACGCTATATAATGGTATATATATAGTCAAAATGTATACCGTAGTAAACAACACCATCGAACCGAGTGAGAAGAGAGTCCTACAGTCGCTTGCGCATGGCGACGCGTCGCCACATCGTACACACTAGTACTTGTGGAATGTATATATCTATAGTGTAGCGTGGCGATCCGTCGCCACACCATGTACATTACTATATTTTGATTAATATGATTATATTTTTGATTAATAATTGATTATTAATAATAAATTATTAATTATAATCAATCAATCAAATATTAATTAATTAATACTGTGATAAACAACTGTCACAGTAATACCGTCACAGAAAACATCGAATATAACTATTATTGAAATCACAAATGAAACGAATTAAGTTGTAGCAACTTGAAATTAATATTGAATTTTTGTATTTAATGAAAATAAATGTTTATTAAATAAATAATCGTCATTTTCTGTAAAAAATTCGTCATATTAAATTTTTCCATTATGCTATATTTAGTTCCTGTCGTAATCTTGTCTTTTATGCATATTTCTTGTACTCGATATTTCACATCTGCCAGGCGTCTTGTGAGGGTTTTTTTCTTTCATTAACATTAAATATAACATTACATAAAATAGTAATCTTATCCGTTAATATCAACACAAGGTGTTGCTAAAATTCATACAACGTCCTACTACAGAGCGAGTATAGTTCACACGTTAGCCCGATCCGTGCTATTGAAGGATCTGGTAAAATTTCTCAAACACAGTATTTCTATCTTCGTAAAACAAACTGTAAATAAGTTATACTTTGACTACTACACTCAACAGAGTTGATACAGATCCAAAATTTTAATTTTTGTACGTGTTTGAGAATGTTTCCAAAATATTTCAATAATGAAAATATATCCATCCGAATTCAAACAGATGAAAATAAAAAATATCCAGTTGATTTATGACGGATCACGCGGGTCTCCGACGCGTAAAACGCCCGTCAGTTTAGTTCGGCGTTACAGGACGCCGCGTGCCTTACGTCCGTCACGCGTCGGATCCAGATTGATCCACTTGAATCCGCAGGATTGACGTCTGAAGTAACGCGGACGCCGCCCGCCCCAGACGGCGTGATGCGTATTGACGGACAAGTGCGATGGAAAAATTGACTCGAAACTCCTTTCAAATACTTCAAAAACAAAAATAAATAACAAAAATTAAGAGTGTGTGCCTCAGACCGCACGGCAGAAGTGAAAATTTCATTGGCAATCGCAATCAATCAATATATATTAATCGTAAATGATATTATGTATTAGGTAGTATTATTGTGGAACGTGTTCGTAGAATAAATGAGAAACAAGTCGGAAATTAAAATCAAATTATTTATTTTCGTTATCGCATTCTACGAAGGATATAATAGGTTTGTGATAATTAAAATAAGAAATAAATACTTTAGATTGAATTTTACTTATTATCTAGAAAAAAACTCCATCAATTGTACTTCCGTATTTTGTTGTACTTTCATTTTTATTCCTTGACATATTTAAATTACCTATACTACGATCGAATCACTCTTTATAATAACAATAACAATAATTACAATTTTTATAATGTTTTTTCAATATAATAATATTAGCACGATAAACCGCTAACAACACACACTAACCTTACAATGTAAACCAAATAAATGTTAAAATAATTATTATTGCGTACCAATAATAGGTACTAAATTAATAAAGACAATTATTACGTGTGAATTGAATATATATACTTAACACAGCGACACAACAGCGAAGAGCAGCTGATTGTCTTTCTCGCTCGGGTACACTCGGCGGTCCCGACTTCACCCGATCGAGTCTTTCACCTCAGAGCGTGACGGATCAGCCTAACTTACTATCTACAAAAAAATCTGTGAGCGGTACGCCAAAAGAAGATTTCACTTCGACAAAAATATTTATTGTTACAAATGCTTTTATGTCATCTTATAGATCGTAATATATCTGGTCTGACTTTATCTTTAATTATAATGTATTGCAAGAATTTTCGTATGGTTTTAACTAGTAAGCAGACCGAATCGCAAGGTATTTTTTTAATATTAATTTGTTGATATATCGCGCAAACTGTGTGAGCTATGTTGAGGTTTGTTCATCAAATCAGAAAAAAATATGCCTCTCATGTTTTTTAACTTTTGTATTTCAGAAGTTATGTAGGAAAAAATACTTCTTTTGAAACAGACAAAAGAAATTTGCTACACCATCTGTCTAACTTATTAAGACAAACACACAATAAAGAATGAAAGATTGACGATAAAACCTTCAATTAATAAAACACAATTTTTTATCAGATCATTGTAGTTTTATGCACTTTTTTTTTAATATTACACATTAACAATAGTTTAGTTTTTTAACCGACTTTAGCAGTTAGATGTGCATGTTTCTTTTTTATATTAACCTCATCTCAAGTCGACTCGCTTGTATTTTCCCAGCAGTTTAGGGTATGCGTTATCTTCAAATAGGTCATTTAACACTTTTCACGGTACTTAAACAAATGTGTTACTATACCTTAAGGACCAGTAATTAATTCTTATGTCCTTACATATTATAAAACAAAACGTGTTTCGTGACTGTCCGTATATTTGTGCGCTAATGATAAGAGAACTGCTTGTCCAATTTAAACGAGTATATTTTTAATATGAAACTACATGATTTGGCCAGTTTTTAGTGAACACTAGCTTTTCTCCACGGCTTGGATCGCGTGAACCTAGAAAAATTTTTTTGACAACGATTGATTATTTTGTAACGACAGTATCCAAGGGAATATCAAAGAACATTAATGCATGTAAACGATTTAATCTTATCATGAAAAAATCGGGTCCATGAACGAGTATATCGCTAATGAGAAGAGAGTTATCTTTTCCAATCTTCTTGTAACTCCATACATTCACCTTTTTTTTTTATTACGTTTGTAAATTATTTTGCAACGAATGAAACATTAATAGAAATTCCAACAGTTTATTATAGAAGTATTATAAGGCTAAATTAAAAATAATATAAATCCTATGCTACCTAAAGAGAAAAAGACGACATCAACAATTACATTGTTGTAGACTAAATAAAGATCACACTGACTAGAATTCCACACCCCTTGTCCGACCGTTCCGTTTTCCGTGGCGGTCCTTTCAGAAGCTGCTGAAAATCACGACACCGAAAAGAGAATCGTTAGGTATTAACATAATTATACATACACATATAATGATAGAAAAACTTCTGATGCAAAATCCGAAATAAACATAAAATGTAATTGCTTCCCTCTTGTGGTTTTTTTAAGCATTAAAGATGCTGTATTTTTTATTATATCGTATAATATTCATTTCAGTAAAAAAAATGTTTATGGTAGTATCAAAAAACTTTATCCATCATATGTATCAGCAAAAATATCCATAACGTTAAAAATGATAGGCTGTAAAATAAGTAAGATGTCTATTACATTTTTGAATGTTGTATTATAGGAAAATTTATAAGTATTTTCAAAAGAGATATAGTTAATAATCATATAATTTATATCATCAAAGGTTACCAATTCGATTTATGTTTATTTCAGACTTATCCTCTGTAACTTGTATACTCTGTTGTTAAACAGATTATTAAATTTTGATCCCAATTAATAGTAAGTAATACATAAATACAATGTTAATTTTTAAAGTTAAATACATAAAGATAATGTTATTTTTAAAAATTAAATACATACATATAATAAATATATGTTAGTTAATAATTCGGAAAGTACTTCAATTTGCAAAATAAAAAAATTAGCGAGGTTAAAAACAGTAATAAAATCACAAGACTTGTCGAAGTTAATATAAAATGTATTCTTGAAAATAAAATCACATGTACAGAAATTGTTTTTACATAAATGATATTGAATCATTTTGATTATTATATTTATAAATAGCTCAAAATGTTACACAGCATAATAATTAATGTTTTTTTTTTCATTTTTATTAATTTAATACAAAAATAAATACCTTAAACATAATTCTCGCCCTTACGTAATAAAAATTAATTAAAATAAATTTGAATTATCGTGTGCATTAGCATTTCAACATGATTTATAAAAATATTAGCTATATAAGCACTAGAATAAATCTTTGGTAATTAGCTGTATATTGTTAAAGGATACTATAATATAATTTAGACAAAATATTTATCGTCGTCCGATTACAAAAACGGCTATTTGCTTGGGCATTCCATAAGACAGTCCCATTTCATCAAATAAATTACTGTCCAGTCGTTATATCATGATGCTTGTCAAGACCTACGGAGTGCGATATGATAATGAAATAGAGACAATGATATACTTACATGATATGATGCATATCCTAGTGCAATTTAAAATATATTATTTTTCTATATCTTATTTATTCTCTTATTCTCCATTTTTCTTCGCTTTTTGATTTTGGTGTGGGTTCCTCGCTCGCTCTGCCCTCCCGTTCAATTTTCAGCGTATAACTTTGATTTATACAATATGTATAAGTATTATACACATTCAGAATTAATTGGTTTAAATTGCAATGGTTTAGGACCCAATGTAATTTATATAATAAATTGAAGTAAAATTTTAAAACCTTACATTAGCAAAGAAATTTATATCTAAATTCCGTAGATTATAAAGTAGAGTCTCGTCTCTAAACAAAATGAGATAACGTGTGATATTATAGTTACTATATGAATAAACAAATTATTCCATGATTTTATAAGAAATTCTCCCTCATTAGCTTTGAGTAAATTAATTGTAATTAATATTCATTTATCACAGACTGCTCCAAGTCATAAAAAGTTGCCAAATACCATCATACTTCAAATTTTCCACTCTCTACGTAATTGTTTATATTTTCCTATTGGGTAACAAATAAAATTTATCAAACAATCTCTTTATAATTGATAATTCGTAAAACGTAACTCAAAATGAATATCAATTTCATTTTTTGTCAATATCTTGTTAGGTAGAAAATTCTTTCAAATAGCCCTTTCAGTATTTACTAAAAGCTTATGCTATAAATTATCATTACAATTATTTTAACATAACTAACAACAACAAGATTTTATAGGTCAACCATGGCACAATTACATTAATTATAAAACATAACCTTATTTTTAGATATGTTCTCATTTTAACGAAGGAAGATATATTTTCCTAATACCCAATCTCTATTATTACACGCATTGAGAATTTTATCGTATTCTGCATTCATTGATATCATTTATTTGCCTAGTACACATTTTTTAATTAATATTGTTTAATTTACATATTTATAGTTATTAATAATTCAGGCACCCTACAGATTTGCTTTAAGCAACTTTGCTGGTATTTATTAGTCGATTCATGAAACGCCCAGACACACGATATACCCGTTTCTGCAGTCGGACGCCGATATTTATAACGTATAATAATTAATAAAATATCGTAATTAAATCTAATCTTTATAAATTTACTTATCAAATAACCTCAAAAAGTTTTATTAAGACTAACTTCAATCGAGGACATGCCGTTTTTTCGTAGTTTTTAAATACGTGTGTTGTTTACTGAGACTCAATCGTATCAATTTTATTGCAGATCGATCCAGGGCCGTAGCTAGGGCTGAGTTTATTATAGGGCACTAGAAGTTTCAGGTGGGACGAAAGCTTAATTTTTTTTGGCGGTCAAAATGAGCAAGGGCTTCAACTTTCCAAGAAGTGAAGTTTCAAAGCCTCATATTTATAGAGATTTGAAACTTTTAAAATTAAAAGGAATTTAATTTATTTATTATGTTTTCGGGTTGGTTTTTAATTATATAAAGTCATACTAGAAGCCGCTGTTAATATGCTAAACATGAAACCGAACAATAGGTATAACTGAAGGCTTCAATTTAACATATTAATTAAAGCCTGAAGAATGCAGTGGAATCTCCAGATCCTGTTAATTCATTCTCTTTTTTCTCCCTAATACAATGAATACTACGCCTGCAATTATTTTATGACACTATAACAATTCATGGCGTTTTAACACAAAGCACCGATTTAACTTCGAGCTACGAGCCGGGATCGATCATATCTTATTGGTGAGACATAAAGTATCTTAATTCTATAATCCACCATAGAGTATAGTACATTTATTGATCCATTTTTAATTCACCATCTGCTATGTTCCCGCTATAAATCGGAGAAAACGTGTTCCCTTTCCAAGCTATCCACGCCGTCCTGAGTGCCGGTGATGACCTGCAGCACTCTGAAGGCTCTGGACTGGCGGGGCGGTGCTTCTTGTGTGAAGTGGTGGTAATATACTCTGCGGAAACAGAAAGCAATCGTGTGCAACGGTGAAGTAGATATACATTTTCCATTTTTTATTGCGCTTTTCATAGGGAAGTAAAACTACCTTACACTAACGAGCGATGTAAAAGTGTTATATGTTTTTTTTTTTAATTTAGATTTCGTTGTAATTAAATATTTCTACAAAGTAACCAATAAAATAGTTTATGTGTAACAACGGCGTAGATAATGACATAATTATTTCAGTAGTGTTTTTACGATAAAGCATATAAGTTTTGTTCCTTCAGAGCAATTGTCAATAGCAATAAAAAAAACATTTATGACCTTTCTACAATATTACAGCAATAAGAATATTCTAAAAAACAAATACTTTTATTTGTCGAAAAGTTGGAAAAATTATTTCAATTTGTCACCATCTTTTAAATAAACTAAAGCTATTGCAAAAATCTATTTTTGGGATTACATACGGCAGAGCACAATAAACAATGTATAGAAAAGCAGTGAAACTGAATTTCACTGTTATAATTTACAGAGATAAAAGGAATTTCACTAAAGTTCATGATAAGTTATCTCGTCACATGAACCTTTCAAGTGTAAACGTATTATTTGCAGTATTTGAACGCAACCAGCTTCACATAATTAAACTACGTTTCCTTCGTACGTACGATATTCGTACAATATCGCGGACAGGTCCGTACAATGTGTGATCATGGACATCTAAAATTGCAAAATGAAAGCTGACGCAAGATGCACCTAATCCGGCTTCTGTCATGGAACGCCTGGGGTACCTTGAACAAAAATGCATGGGGTCTCCTCCATTCCTCAACATTCCTGCTGGTGAACGTGCGCTATCATAGAGGAACCCCGGCGCGGACGTCTGCTTACCGCTTCCTCTGTCTATGACCAATTTCCATTATCTACGTCGCACGTTGATGTTGTATCTGATTGCAGTCACCGCAATGTTGAGTCTCGGTCGGAGTTCCATATTGGAGACTGATTCTTAAGCGCCCCGGACTGGTCGGACTGGTTAATTGCGATCCGGGGCCCAATGACAGTCGTCATCAATGCGAATAAAACGTCAAAAACCGACAGCCTTACCCGAGACGGGGAGCGTGATTGAATTTAACTTAATTTAAACTCATTGATCGAGTCAGTCTTTCTGGTTCAAAAGCAGCGCACACAATTATACGCCATGAAAGTTATGATAGCTCTATGATTACCACCGTGTTTTGATACGTGTAAGAAGGTAATATAAAGGTCTGTAAGAAAAAAACGATAGGGAACCTGCAGAAGCTATAGATGGCGGCCCGAAACGACAATAGCGACACAGTGTGAATAAAAAGAAAAGCTTTCCAGACTCGTCAACCACATGTTAAAAATACTGTTTCAAAATAAATGTAATAAAATAAGACATTTATCAGTTTACTTTAAACTGATGTTATCAAAATTGTTCGATGTGGATTTCGACCGGTTAATTATGATCGACAACAAGCTCAAAGGCTTTTCGGGTCAGGTCATGTTTTCGGCGTTGTACAAAAAGTTGATCATAAAGAAGAGACAGTGTTGAGTGGTCAATTTACTGCCTAAACAAATATCTCAAGTGTACATGATGTCAGGATAACAATAAATATTTTTCTGAATCAATTGTTACTGCATATCTTTAGAAGGGGTCAATTTTTTATAGGAAATAAATACAGTGTTGAATCGAAAACTAGTCACGCAAACGCGTTGGTGTTTTTCCTCTCGCTTTCTCATCAAACTTTTTAGTATTTATTTTATTGAAGATATCTGTAGGAATATATCACAGGAGTAGATGTAATGTAATATATGATAAAGCAAAAGCTTCCGTTGTTCGCCAACAATCACAAACGTTCGCCGGTGCACGGTCCCTACATGACAAACGCTAGACATACAAATACACAATGGCGCACTATTACCGACCTCAACGCTGTATTGTTGTAGTGGCATGTAACATGTATGCGACGAACTATTAGCAGCTATTAGCCTCCGCTGGAATACCAATACAAATGCGCCTACGCTATTTGGCTCCTCAACGAGAAGCAATCATTAAGGCGATCAACCACACATTCAGTGGCGTAACCACATGACGATGACAATCGGGAACTGAAGATCGAAACTAAGTACGCTCACTTATTTAGGTTTCAAGCATAGCTACATTTCAGAAAGCACTTTAACCTCAAGACCCATTGTTCAATAAGTCAAAGAACTGAGCTGACTGAAGTAGCATCCCCGAGAACATGCTGCCGTAATCGTGGCTCACATGCTACGTCGTCCCAGCTTTAAGAAGTCCAACTGTAAAAGCATGTCTTACCGAAACTAGCAGCTCGCCTGCTGCCTATTGCGGCAGCTTTGCGCTACTACTGTATTTCCACCTTTGTATTGTTGACTTGCTTTATATATATTTCTCCGGTAAATTGCATACGGCCTGCTAGGTTAGTGTAACACATATCTCTCCATCACCACCATTCAGAGCTAATGCAATAGAATGCTTATAAGCTCATAAATACATGAGCGCACGTTACTATCAATTGTTTTATTTATAATGATGAAACTATCTATTTAATGTCATATATATATAAATTTTAATTTAACCCAGTGGGGTATAGATATATAATCACACACATATATATCTATTCCCCACTCGTTTAAATTGAAATTTAGTAATAATTATTTTATAGTGATCCAAATATGTTCATGGATTTGTAACCCCGTCCTGTCGATATATAACTATAAACAAATGAATATGACAAATTTTTATGATTACCATACGGTGTATCAAAATCACACATATAACCTATCGTTGTCGTTATCGCGTAATCACATATACTAAATTATAGGATTGGTCAAAACGTTTTTAAATTGTAAAAGGACATCAGACAGACAGACAAAAAGTTAAAAAATTATAGAATTAGGGTTAGTGAGTCATGGAATGAATATTTATAACAAAATTTCTATAAAAAAATGTATGTGCAAACATAATCAGAATTAACATTTATTGTTTCTAAAAACGTAACGTAACGTAAATACACTTTTGCATACGAATAATCCAACTTTAAAAACATTTATGCTACTCCTCCCTAACGCCTGCGGAAACATGTTTTTCACATGTGTACTCTTCGACAGCCAAAAGGCTGTCGAAGAATTTGATTTTCATCATCAGAAAACTGATGATGAAAATCAGAATTAAAAAAAAATATTTTTACGAAGAAAAAAAGTCACAATATGCCAGGTCGGGATTGTATACAGGATTGATCATAAGTTCTACGTTTTTCTCCTTCAAAAATCATTTGTCTGTTAGGCCGTGTGAGAATTAGCGTTGTAGTGGTACAAGATGATACGAAGTTTACGATTACTTTATGAAGTTTGTCAATAACTTCCAGCAAAGAAATAGTCGTGTACCAATCATTATTCATGGTACGACAATTCTCCAAAGCAACATTAACCATGTGTCCAGTTTTCTCGATAGACCCATAGGTCAATTACTATTTTTTTTTGGAATCATAGAAATAAATTCATGTTCCATTACCTGTTACTATGTATCACACCAAATTTGACGTTCCTTCCTTAAATCTGGTAAGAATGGCATTGTACCAAGTGACGCGGTCCGTTTTTAGAGCCTCAGTTAAATTATGTGGGATCCACCGCAAGCACAGCTTTTTCATACCCAAATGATGGTGTAAGATAAATTGTATTTAATTCATGCCTATACCTAAGGATACTCGAATCTTATGGTAGGTCACATGCCTGTTTATTTCGATCATACGGCGTTACGTCATCGACGTTTTTGTTGTTCACAGCGGTTGACGGGTGATCATAGCGAAATTTGACATTGAGATTGACGCGACCACGCTTGAATTCTGCAAACCAGTTATAAATAGTCGTCTTGCATGATGTTTCATCGCCAGAAGCAGTCCAAAGCCGAGTGACGTTGCTAAGCTATCAATTACACTTCAAATCGTAGAAAATCAACTACGAAATTTTCTGCAACTTAAAGCCATAGGGATGAAGAAAGGCAATTCTTAAAATGACGCCACAGTGTAAAAACAATTGACAGTTAGATGAAACAAACTGTATTTTATAGCCAAAAAGCTCCATTTACAAATGTAGTAATTCCTTTTAAAAATTTTGTTATGAAGTGGCCAGTGCGAGAAACTTGTAGAGCGCCCCACAAAAAGTTTAACAGATAAAAATACTAATTGTAAAAATCCAGGGATATCAGATTATTTATATTTACGGATGCAATATGTAGTCACGATAACGGCCGAAAAAAGTTAAGAATCGCGGTCTTTTTTTTTTTATTAGCTTTAGAATTACTCTTTATTGAAGATCATTAGCATAATTCGTGTGACTTGCTCAAAAAATTATATTTGTTAAAATGCATTTCATTATGAAACGCATATGCATATAATAATATTTTTTTCTCATTTATTCGGACGTGGAACCCATCAAATGTATTAAAGTATTGTGATACTGCTAGGCGCTTTCAGATGTCACGGTAAGTAATAGTTTATTAGTTTGTTTTGATTTTGTTTTTCTTGACTCTTCCTGATGATAATAATTTTTTTTTCGTTCTTTGTTTCATTTCATAAGTCAGCAATAAAATTTTGAATTTTTTAATTGAAATTAAATGAGTCTTTCGAGGCGCGTATTTTTGGAAATGCTACATATTAATAATTTAGATACACGTTTATTTTGAAATTATGCACATTAATCTCAATGTAATCCCAATCTAAATGAAAATCTCAGTGATTATACCTAGAAAATACATGTACCTAGTGTACCTAACATATGTGTAAAATAATTATAACTATAACGCCACGAAAAACAAACCACGAAACATAAAACATTCTTCATCTATACACATCATAATCATACATCGTCCAGTCTGGCATTAGTGATAAGAACGGCATGTGATTGGTCATAACGTATATTCGAATCGATTTGCATGAAAACGAGATTCCCGCCAAATAAAAAAAATATATGAATAAATTATAATTTTTTGTGCTTACAAAGGCTGACCATTTGTGCATATTGATTCACTGGCCAAGCGATTTATCCATTGTCGTTTTTTACTTATCGTTTTTATAACAATTTATGGGCACTATTTTAAAATAAATAGTGATACTGATAATTTGCGTGTCGTAATAAATTTCGTCTTAAAAATTACACTAAGGCACAAGACACTGAATAAAATACAATTATATTTATGCTACTTTTTTAAAATATATAAAATATTTTATCGTACATTGCGGTAATAACTGTATAGAACGAACAACATTATTCATATTGACAAAAAGCTGACATGTTCCATTGTTGAAGACGTCTTAAAAAACTAATGTCGATAAAAATTTAAAACACATCTAAGAAGCATTGACTGGTATCCACTTTTAATAAATTTTTATTATTTACAATATTTGGATCAGTAAACAGTAATACTTTTTACTATTATTTTAAAAAAAAGGGACGTATTTCACGCAAATATTTAAAGAATTACTTTTACTTTATGATATTAAATAATAGGCACTTACTTACAAAGAAAAAGAAAAATGTATTAATAAAATAGAGATGAATACTATAATTTAGAATAAACAAAAACTCAAATGAGTATGATCACAATTCTTTAAAAACACGCCTTATATTTGAACAACATTTAAATATTGTAGCGACTTTATTGCTTTTACTTAATGTAAAGTAAAAGTTGCGATCATTTGCCAGAATTTCTTTTAAATAACGTACATTTATTTATGCTCAAAAATTTAATATCTTAGATGGCTAAGTTACCTCAAAAAAGTTACGCGCGAATTTAGAAACCTTTCTGGCACATGACTAAAATACATTACAAAGACAATTACTTATATATCATATAAATAAAAAAGCTTTAAAACTCACCGCAGTTATGGAAAATTCCCAAAAGTAGAAAAAAAGCCATACGAAGCGACACTATTTCATGTGAACTTAGGCTTAATAAAGAAAGCTTTGAGCAAAACCACAAAAGCTTCTAATTCTACAAACAACAATATATCGCCATCGACATCTAATAGACTTTCTATGTGTAGAAAAGATAAATAAATAATTGGAAACCGTAAAGAAAAAACGTGTAAGAAAAAATATTTAAATTCAATAATCTTTACTACGCATAGAAAATTATCTTATTCAGCTATATTAAAGAAAAAAAAACTGTATAAATCAGTGTTTTTCGTTTGAAGCTAGGAGACTAATTAAATATTCCAATTAATTCCATGTTTTAAAGATCGAAATAGCTATTGAGCATCAATACAGAAACAAATAAAAAAAACACTAATTTATCAGTTATTCCACAACTAAGACGATATTATTGCTAATACGAAAACGCATTTTAAACAAAAAAAAAACCAATAAGCTGATGATTAAGGGCTTCTTAGCGGAGAAAGATTCACGCTTACAAACTGATATAAGCTGTGCAATAAAAACTCCCCGTTTACATTGGATGTGAGCAAACAGCGCCCGCCTCAGAACCGACCACCGAAGCTGAAACGAGAGGGAATGTGAATACACGGCGTCTTATTGCTTATCCCCGTGCAAATATTTGGTTGCAAAAGCACTCTCCTAGCCGCTAATCCTGCATATTTAGTGCACGGATGATTTATTTGAATTTTTTTTTTTCTTTCGCTTGACAACATTCATATCGCAATGGGGACAAGGAAATATGTGGGATATTTTTACTACGATACATGTCGATCTTTGAACATTGGTTAACTGCTTGTTGCTACATTTGTTTATGAAATGTCCTTAAAAATTGTATATTCTTAATTTCTCTAATATACTACACATTTTTTCGGGAAATTTTAACTGTTAAAATTTATTTATGGACATTAATATTTAATTACATTCGATCTCGACATATTTTGACGAAATTGTCTTCATTGTTCTTAACTGGTATGTCTAATACTTCAAAACAGTATATTACTATTGCTATACTAATTACTATACTAATACTATTTTGCGTACTCACTTTCTGTTTTGACCGTCGTTGCCCTCCAATTGTATCGGTATAATCCTCGTCTTGGGTTGATTAGATTGTTGATTATTCTGGAGATTTTTGTTCAAAGTAGGCAAATCAGATTGTGTCACACCATCGTCTAACCTCACTAACTGTGGTGATAGAACTCTCATAATACGCTGAGTCGGTTGAGAATAAGCATGATTACTCGGCTGCCCTTGTGCGTTAGGGTTCTGCATATCTATGACGATACGTAACTGCGGTTGTTGGTTCTGCCTACGTGAATCTTCTATTTGCACGGGAATAACTCTCGAACCAACTGAAGGATTATCTCTCGGAAGACTTTTCCTGTTTTCTGAAGGTATCGTAGACCATGCTGGTTGAACGGTCTGTTGGTATTTAGGCGGACTTACGACTTCCCGGGCATTTCTCTGCATTTCGGTACTTTTTCGCACCCATTCTGGTTCTGATGTACTGTCCCTCGGAGGTGTACATAACTCTCGTGGAGCGCTCCTCCTGCCTTCTAAAGGTTTTTGGCACCATTCAGGTGGCGGGGTCTTAGTTTTCTCCTTTTGAGTTTTCACCCAAGGTGGGATAGATTTCGGACTGTCCGGACAAAAGTAAATTGGTTCCTGAGATACATATACTGCTTCTTTTTGTGGGGCGTATGTTTGATTGGACTCGTTTTCAAATTTCGGTTTACGTGGAGAAACCGGAATAGAAATGTGCGATTGGTACCGGGGTGATTCTTGAGATTGATTCTGTTTAGTGGGTGAGGACACGGGCACTGTCCTATTGTTGTTAGCGTCTTGTCTCCATGGAGGGCTATAATTATTCAGGACTCTATTGTCCATCTCTTGCGATGCTACCCATGGAGGTGTATACTGTTGTTGTTGATTCAGAGCTTGAGGTCTAACAGTCTTATTTTCTTGAGCGTTCTTCCATGATGGATTTTGATTTTGTTGCGGTTGATTGTTATTCACTTCTTGATTCCTCCAAGGCGGTATGTAATTTTGTTGCTGATTAAGCTGATTCTGTTGTTGATATTTATTATTATCATTATCCTTAGAATACCTATTTAAGGTATTAGTCCGCCAAGGAGCGGGATTTGATGGATCGTACTCGTTATTTTGTGATTGATTAGTTAGAGGGATTGTGTTATTGTAAATGGTGTTATTGTAATTTGGTTGTTGGTTAGACAAATTAGATACGTAATTATCTTGAATACGTTGTGCACTTCTAGGTAAGGTGTGATAATTGCAACTGGTGTTTGGTGTATTATTTGTTTGAACATTCGGCGAAAATTGTTGTTGACTTGGTGAAAATGGTCCGCGATTTAAATGGGGTGATTGAGGACTCATATTTTTAGCAGGAGAGTCTTTTCGTTCGGGTTGCCGCCAACTGGTGTTAGGGCTGGGAGAAAATGACGTTCCAGTGTTTATAAGAGGTGACTGATTGAATGGTAAAGGACTTTTATTAAACTGAGAATCTTGTCTCTGCAAAAGTTCTCTTGTAGGCGTTGAAGAATTGACATTTGGGGAAGAAGATTTCTGGTGTGCGTACTGAGGTGAAGGTTTGTGGACTGGACTCTCCGGTTGGTATGAACCGTACTGTTGGTTCTGTCTTGACTGATTTTGCGTTTGTGGTGTAAAAGATTGCGGCGGTTGCTGCGAAAAACTCGACGGCGGCATTTTGAGTGTCAAAGGACTGGGAACTTTCTCGACATATTTGGGCACTGATCCCATTCGGTCCAACTGTGCTTTCTCGGTTTCCCAATGATAAGGGCTGTTGGTTTTTCTAAGCATTCCGATAGGGTTCTCAGGTATTACGATTTCAGGCCGTTCACCGGGAGCTGCCGGTTTGGGAGATTTAGAACTAGGAGCTTGAATTACTATCGGGGGAGGTGGAGGTGGAGCAGGTGCTTGTGGCGGCGGTGGTGGTGGAGGTATTCCTCCTCCTTGCATATGATGAGCTCCATTGGCTGCTTGTTGACATCCATACACATGATCATTCTCTTCTTGGGATCTCTGTCTTGCTAATCTCCTTGCCATACTTGGGGTTTTGATTTGAGACAAATCCAATCCTCCCGGAGTATAGGTGAAAGGTTTCTTGTCCTTGGTCATCATTGCGTTTTGTATACACGCAGGCGGTTCAACGGAGCCCATTGGCTGAAATACGAAAGTTACATTTAATTATATAGTAATCAATATTTATTAATCAAATTAATAATATCTTGATCCGTACTATTTTGATGTACTATTTTATATTGACCTTACAGTTAAAATATTATATTCAAAGACGTGTAGTACCACAGCAATACATGCGATCGGTATTATGTTAATTTCTAGTTTCTCTTTGCACATTAATCAATATAAGTAACTTACTGTCACATGAACAATCATAAACATAATATACAAGAAACATTGTTTGATTTCTCTGGTATCCTTTTGTTTAATAAAAGTATTTAGGTATTTCAGAATATATGAAACAAAATCGTAATACTGGTTCACATACTGTTTGGTTCACAACTTTTAATTAAGAATCGTGCTTAATTTATATATTAACAGAATAATCATAAAGAAGTATTAAAGCGTTATTCTTAATCAGTAAAGTTGCCTACTGATTTCGTGTTTAATAACAGATATAAAGTTGAAAATGTAGCCAAGCAGTACAGCGGTAACATTCGAATAGGCATGATGGATAAACGTACTATCTTAAGACCAAAAAGCATAGGATGAAATTCTAACTAGTAGCAAATTAACCAATAAGTTATTAATTTAATCAAACTAAACCACCTGCTTCGTGCCTCGGTTATATATTAAGCCATTGGTGCCGGACGTTATCTAAGCATTGTTGTCATTAGCAGTCAACAGAGCCAGAATTTGAAATCTAAGCTAGTCTCCAAGTATTATATAAAAAGATAATGCCATATGCAGTATGCCATATGGCTATGTGATAAGTCGGACATTATAACAAAGTCATTGACAGATCATGTAAGCAATGTATATTTCACCTTCTCTGCGTGAATACCATTATTCAAATTTATAAATACCACCAATAGAAACGCTTTCACACCATCTAAGCATTATAATCTTTTATGGCTGTCATATAATTTGCAATGATTCCTTGTTTCTAGTCAGAAAATGACCAAAATCATTGCGAAAATGTTTGCTGTGTTTTCGTTTTCCTCTGACCGCTAATATCGTGCTCGACTTCGTCGTCGCATCAAACGTAAGTCTATTTACTTAATTTTCACCAGACACTCACATTCACCTGCGTTTTGCCGAAGTTGGGTATGCGGCCGACGTGGCCCGCCATAGGTCCGTACCTGGAACATCGCCAAATTCACACGTTATTTCTAGCGATAGCTGACAACGAAATCCCGCCAAAGCTCTGGAGAACTTTTTAGAAGTAATTTCTTGATCACCGACCCCGTTGTGGTACGTAAAAAATAGATGAGTATCTATTAGACTTTTTTAAACGAGCGTAGGTTTGAAAGAGTTATAAGTTCATTCACATTAAATTTATTATTTGGACAATGACCATTCCAAAATTTATATTTAACAACTTATTTTTCTCTCTAGATGTCGTCAGGAAATTATTCTCTATTAAACTGACAGTAGTTTTTCTGTACTGAAAGTCTGTAGACTAGTGTAGGCATATCCAATTATGATGAAAGACAACGATGTTCAAGTGGGAGCCAGATGGACACCGGGGCCGATATCGGAATCGAAAGTGGGACCGGAATCCAGATAGACAGTGGAATTAGAGTTGAAATCTAATAGAGAAACAAGGATTGGATCAAGGCTTACAGCAAGATTGGGAGCTAAACAAGAATTGGATCGATACAAAAAAATTAATAAGTAAATTCCATACTCATATGGGTGCAGCCGTGGGCATGTGCTATTTGAATATAATGCTATATCTTACAACGAAGAATTTTGTATTCAAAAAAACGCCTCAGTTTATGGGATATATTGAATGGCAACATATTTTGGAATCATATTTGACAACCCACATGAAATCTGTGTTTCGAGCAATTATTATTGTATATTTTGACTATCCGTTATCTTATATCTATTTAATAAATTTAGCTAATGTACAAACTAAACCAAGATATAATATTTTAACATATAATATTTTTGTATCAAGTTCAATTATGATTCAAATTCAGTTTTGAAAGTTTTGTTCAATTTTGACAAATTACGAAATATAGGTACATGCGTTTTTTTTAATTTTATAGAGGTGGTGAAATAAATAATTTAAGATCTATCGCAATACATCATTTCAATTATTTGTAATATATTTAAAATCATTACACATAAACAATTTCATTTTTTCTTGTATTTAGGACAAATATGAGTTACAGTCAAATACTAAACAAAATTATTTAGTTCATTGTAACAATAAAACTTAACCAAAACAGCTAATATTAGAAAAGTTTATGTGTTACATTTCTCAGCGACCTAATAGATTTTATCGTATTTTACACTATGACATCTTTTAAGAGATTTTTATTGGGATACTATATTGTTAACGAAGATTAGTTAACATAGATTACCGCAATGCGGCTACCTTTGATTAAAAAAAAAAAGTTAAAAAAAAAAGGTTAAGATGCCAGTAAGAGTATATGTGCCCAATCAGAGGCCGGTAAGGTCGATCGACAATTCCACGAATATAAAATTATTTTCATTATAACAAAAAGAGAAATCAAAGAATGTATTAGGAACAGACTTATATGGAATATATACATGATCTCCCAATAATGATTTGAGATCTATCCTGCCGTCACAATGAAAATAATAAAGACAATTGCTGAGACTTCGTGAAAACAATACATATGAACGTTACTGATTCGTTAATATCATTAATTTAGATCAATTCAAAAACACAAATAATAAGCAATAATACGTCGCCGAAAAGCAAAAGTTATAATGCGAGCTAATTTTAACATTGTTAACATTAATATCGCACATTCTTTGACCGCTAACAAGGATGTATGTATGTTTCGAGGAATAACGCGGAGAAGACGCGCTGGTATTGCTACTTTGCGGGCTGTAACTTGAATATTTCATTGATAGATTTGTAAAATTACCTAAATGTTTACATTTTTTATTTGATTTCTGCAACATTGTTAGTTTTTCAAAACTTTAGCAGTCTTGTGTAACGTCGTAAAACGTAAAAGTCTCAGCGTTTAATTAAGCTTTTGCATATCACACATATTACAACTCAAGTGTTTGTGTAAAGTTCACATTTAAACTTTAATACGATTTAGCATGCAAATAATTTTGGCGTTTCCTTTTAACATTTTGTGTTTGTAGCACGTTAGTAGAATGTAGTTTGAGTGTATACCTCCGTTTCCGGAATGAAAACAAGAAACGAGTACGCCAAACGAGATTTGAAATAATGAAAACAACGACTCCGGTAAATTAAATAAAATTATATAATATCGAATCACAACATTTTTTTTTAATTCGTTTATGGTTCACGGGGAAAGCGTTAAATAAATTCGAATTCCTTCAAAGTCGTAAATAGCTCATCGCGTTACACTTCGTCGTACTTGCAGCATGACAGAAACGACGTCGGACGATGCCTATCGTACGTACAGCAAGAGAAAAGAAAAAAAAATGGTCACTCACCCATTCTCGGCCATGTTGGGCACTTCTTAATGTGTTCAAGAAGTAAAAGTTATCAGCGGCGGGCGGGAGGGCGCGCGGGGCGGGGCAGCTCGCGCGGCTGACTCAGGCGGCTGCAGACACGTGAGATCACGGCTCAAATATTCAGGTAAATAAATGCGCGGCCGCAGGCCGGACGAATATCACGAAGGTCGGGTCACAATACTGTTCTAGAAAACGTAAAATGTTTGAACGTCAATCGGTTGCATGTTTTCGTGCGCGTGAGTTTTTCGAACCGCGGCCGAATGCCCTCTACAGATAGCTTTGGAAACTGGATGATAATGCATCTAGATTTGGTCATTGTTCACTTAGGTCGATTCTGCGAAAAGCATACACAAGTCTATAGAGATGCGAATGAGACTAAAAAATTATTATAATAAAAGAAATCCTTTATTTATAATAATAACATTTTTAGGTACCTTATTGTATATCTTTTTATTCGTCACCTTTTCCAGTATTTACAACTTTTATTTTAGGCAAATTCTTTAATTCCTTACAATCACTCCCATAATTTTACATATTCGTTTGCACTGCATTAAAGAAATTGATCTAGATGCTATGTCTTAATTGTAACTCCCAACTTATATAAAACTTTAACATGTTCTCCCAAAGTTTATACAAGAAAAAAATCTAAGTCGATTTGAATTTATAATATGACCTGTCGAGTTCTTTTATTGACTCCGAAAATATAGCACTCATTACATAACCACTATATACTCGAGATTTTAAGTTCATGCTCTACCTTGCCCATATGACTCACGCGCCTATGTATTATTTAATATTTTAATTCTCGTTGATGCCTTTCTGCATAATAACTAAAACTTATACTATATTTTAGGGTTTACAATGAATATATTATTTTGTTATTTTATTTTATTAATTTTGCTCTGCTATAAAATAAACATTTGTTATAATTACATTTTTGGTTGTTACTTTTAGCTGTTACAAATATATACGAGAACGAAATAGATGCGCAACATTAGCCTATAGAAAACCAAAAGAAACGAAAATTTAATTGACGCCAAATGTCATTAAATACGTATACATATTATATTAACAGATAAGGTTTCTCGGTGTACGGTGGTTTGTGTAAATATGGGTTTTTGATTTTTACCTGCGTTGCCACTCGTGTGACAAATGCTTCATTTTGATTAACCATTTCGTATAACGGTTAACGATTTTATAATTTATGTTAACCAGCGTACACACTTTTGTTTTGTATAATCTATAAAAGGGAATTACTGTCACATAAATTTCGCTATTTCTCATTTTAGTAACTTGAAAATACTATGTAACATTTGAATTATTGTCGTTTTAAGCGAGATCGTAATTTTTTAATGATCGGTATTACACCACATACGTGTTTTAACGTGAATCGAAAGCGTTTGTACATAGCAACTATGAAATTCTATTCATTTTTCAAGAACTAGCTAACAAAAATAACTTGGCGCATTGCTTTCTGCTCTTGACGACGAAGGTATTCCCATCACGTACCTTTCAAAAGCAAGTCCGATTCTTTCTTAGGTTCAGTCGGCCGATGAAAACTGAAATGGATTGGCAATTTTACGGGACGCGGAACTACAAGGGGCCTGAATGTTTCAGCAAACGGAAGTAGGCCAATATAAATAATATTTTGGCGCGTCATAAATAAACATGCTACGCTACGAAGGAATTTCAAAAACGTACAAAGTAATCTGCCGATGAGTAAGCTGTGAACTAAATTTAAATATTACAACTCACAGTTCCACTTCTGTAAATTTTCCACGCGTCAAAATAAAATAAGACCCCTGGTTAACCTTCCGAGAACTCAAATTCGATCCTGAAATGAGCACCGGATAAAACATTAGCTGTGAACGCGGTCGACCATGAGGGCTTCTGCCTAAAGGCACGGTCGTCTCTGAAGAGTGATTTATACTAACAGTCAATTTCCAATTCGTGCACTCGCATCTGGTGAATAACAACTATTGATAGTATTTTCCTACAATGCCTTCCACAATAATGCGCCACAAACAAATAGGATCCGACCATATTATGTTCAGATCTATAGCAATAATATGAGAATAATATATTATAATTATTAATACTTTTCACATTTATATTTTTGCTTTAACATTACGTTTACCAAGTTCAAGAACTCCAGCTTCGACCTGCTATAGAGACAGAGGCAAGCAGTTAAATTGGCAGTGTAGAAAAACTTCACGCGCTAACATTGTATTGATAACAGACTGCAGCTTTTATTCACTAAGAGTGCCAATACATGAAACGTGATTATTTCGTTAGCTAACCGCCAAATACCATTCCTCAACAACATACATGTCGAGTTCCATGATCGCGGATGATATGTAAAAGATTTAAATAGACATGAATTACCGTCTAAACAAAATTTTAGCACATTTTTTAGTTAACGATAAAACACCATATTTTACGTCGCAAATATAATATCGCTACTCTTCTTATATAAAGACATAACATTATCCCTTTGTTTCTTCTTCAAACTTACACTACTAACTAAAAATTTTATACGCAAAAATACCTCCCGTTTCTCAAAATACAGATTATATACAAAAGCAAAATATTGTCCGTCTGTCTATTGAACCAATTAACTTTGTGTGTTGCATATGGTAAAACCTATTACTAGCCGTCACCCGTCCGCTTCGCTGGTCGTTATGGCTTGTGAAAGTAAATCTAAACAATAAAAAGAGGTGCAGTGAAATCAAAAAATTATTAAATAGTCTAAAACCATCTACAAACGACCCCGCGTCAAATGTTTAAATCCCATACCGATATATTCAATAATCTCGACTCATGCCTAGACAAAGAAAAAAATCGTTTTCATTATGCATATGTAATTATATATCATTTATAGAACGGAACCGCAACCAGGAACGGCACAGGGATTCAAACCAAGAGCAGAACCGAAATCGAAACCAAGAAGGAACCGGCAAGACAAACCAAGAGCGAAAGTAGAATTGAAAAAGCTCGATATCAGAAGCGAGATAAAAATCACAATCGGTATCGAAACTAAGAGCGAGATCGGGAATAAGACAATATAGAAACTGAACGAATACAATTCCTAATCTGAATCAGCTGAAGCCACGAACATTAATAATAACGAACTAGGTCTTTAGAACCCCCTAGCGCATGTTCAGCCACACTTAAACCATTTTTTTTTATTATTTTCTCTACTTCGCAAGAAAGGTGTGATAATCTAGTTTTTCATTGAAAGCTTCTAGCTAGCTAAAGATTTTTCCTAGATAGATTTTTTGCTTAGAGAAAAAAAACATTTATATACGTATCTATTTCTATGTTTGAATGTTATAATATGTAGAGATATTACCAGTACCAATACAAGAAAAAACAACTTAAAAATCCATGCGTTCGGTAGGTAAAATTTCGTAAAAATCAAATCCTTTTTTTAAGTAAAATTCACTATCAAAATACTGTTATGTAAATACAAGATTTATTATCAAATTAACGTAATCGTGTTGCACTTTTAAGATCGTGCATTTTTTTTTTAACTTCTTTATTACACATTCGATACTTTTCCAGAATACTATGTAGTTGATTTGGAAATCATCATTTCTTAAAAAAAGAGTTCGTTTGCTTTAATTCCTTTAGTTTGAGTTTAAAAACATAATTCTTACACCTTTTGGCTTTTGGTAGCAGCAATTATTCAGAGGTCAATAGTGCTTTAAAACATTACAGCATTGTGTTAATACATTGAACAATTAAGGATAAATGCTTTGTTGCCTCGAAAATCATGCTCTTGTTAGATCTACCTAATGGATGCGCAAGATCACGCCAATTATTTAAATCGTTACACAATCAGATGAGTGTTATAACGTACAATTAGAAATTATTGAACCTTATTTTATCTGGATTTTAGTTTTTATTATGATTACGTGAACAAATGAAATTAACTAAAAAATAAGAGTCTAAACAGAATTTATGGTCATGTCGAATTTATTTTTTGTAGTATCCGAATTTCTAAAGGGCACCTTCAAACCCATTTACATACATTTTTTTTTAATTCCTAATTTTAATATTAAAGATTGACTCAATGTTCAGAGTGTTCTTCATCAATAATAACAAAAATTTTCGAAACGTTTTTTTTTTAATCAGCCGTTTTACGACATACGTCTTGTGTCGAATGTGAACGGGTTTGTTTAAAAATAGAGATACTGGCCCTAAAAATACGTACGATAACTCATTCGATCCGGAATAATGTCTGCGAAAATGTGTCGAAAGCGTTTATTAGCACATAAAAAACTACTAATGTTATAAACAATTAAAGATGAAAAAAGAGGTATTTCGTGTTACGCCGATATCTCATAAACTAATAATATTTAAGAAATTGGAAAAAAAATCCATAAAGAGGAGGAAATTTCGAATAAATAAACCTCTAAGTCTCGGAACTCAACCTCCATTATTTATAATTTTAATTTAACTCTGAATATGGGCCTGCGCGTGGTATTTTAAGGTAGCGCACGTGCCATAAATTTTTATTTACACAATAAATTTTTAACTTAAACAATATTATGTTGATTTTTCAGTTTTGTTTAATTTTAGAAATTTATTTTAAACAAAGTGTTGAAATTTTTAAAAAAAATTATCACGTGATCTTGTTCAGCTTATATATAAAAAAGCTCCACGAATCGAAAAATTTTTATTTAATTTATTTAAACATTTTTTAATTGTGCAATAAAACGAAAGTTGGAGAAAATTTTGTTTATTAACAATTGTCTAACTTGTTATAAAATTGACTAAGTTAAATTTCCAACGGAATACATTTTTGAAATGTTCTGAATACACTATAATTTACTTAAATTTTTAAATTAATATTTACTACCTTAAAAAATTATTTAGTTTGACGTACTCGATTTTGATAGCACACGCACTACCTTGAAATACCGCACGGAAACCCATTTTCACAGCTAAATTAAAATTATAAATAAAGGTGGTAGAATTCCAGGAGTTAGAGGTTTTTTATTCGAAATTTCCTCCTCTTTAAGGATTTTTTTTTCAATTTTTTTAAATATTAATAGTTTACGAGATATCGGCGTAAAACGAATTACCTTTTTTTTCATTTTTAATTGTTTATGACATTTGTAGTTTTTTTATGTGCTAATAAACGCTTTCGACACATTTTCGTAGACATTATTCCGGATGGAATGAGCTATCACATGTACTTTTAGAACCAATATCTCTATTTTTCACCATTTTCACTCTTTGAAATTATATTAATAATTGAAATGGTAACAGAATCTCATCATAATTACATTAATAAATAAAATGGTATCAAAGAATTGAAACAGTTCACTTATACGTGTATATTTTTTTACAAATATGTTCTTGTGGTTTACGGTTGATTTATTTAAGTTCGGACTAAAAAAAAATTAACACATTCGCATTATCCACTTGGTTTAAGCTTTTTCATCAGAAAAATTTTTGGAAAAGAGTTGCAGTACTAATTTAGTTATCCTTATACATTAAATGAATAATAAATTGTTTCGGATCGGTATCATTGAAAATAAACTTTTTTTTGTCTTCATATTAAAAAATTTAAAAAAGGTATATTTCATTTGGAAATATGGAAATTTATATCAGAAAAAAACGGTTATGCAAAAAAAAGCCTGTTTGAATAATTCTCTCCATTCTAAAACACCTTATCTTAGGGCGTAGAGCTTATGCATTTGTTATTCAAAGCACTCAAACGTGAATTGTTTATTACCTAGAAGGTAAGCATGTAAATAATACGAAAATTTTGGCATACTCCCCGAGCCGAGATAGTGGCTGCGAGCCAATTATAATTTTAGGTGTGGTATTGCGCTGTACATTACGCGTGCTATATTAAACATTCTTAATATGTAATACTAGCGGTGCTCGTGACTTCGTACGCGTTAAATTCCTTCATAAAAATAAAATGTTATTCAGGGCCTTTTTTACCTTAAAAAATTAAGAAAAAACTACTTTTCTTACTACAAAATTCCAGCATACATCCTTATTACTAACATTCATTTTTTTATTCCCCCTACACACCTTTTTGGTTTGTCTACTAAAACAGTTTTCCTTACCATCTACAACTCGTTACGATCTAGATGTTCATAATGTTTGATTTCATCCAAGCTATCTTTCAATCCTTCTACATACTATATCTATTAGATTCGGATCTTGAAGTTCATCAACTTTTATTCGTTCTAGCTCCGTAGTGACTATTTTCGCTTGATCTGC